>CM060943.1:824991329-826241329 GCA_030765085.1 Allium cepa | reverse complement strand
TGTAACCTCACACGGATATATAAATATATATATATATATATATATAATATTTGAAATGTGCAGGATCAGAAGTAGTTCCAGAATTTATTAAAACAATTACAAGGTGTTTTACACGACTGGAGATTTGAAAAAAAAAAACATATGGAACGAGATGACACGAATGCGGTACCGGTACGCTTACCGCTTCGTAGGTTCCATTATGTATCAGACTCCAAAACACCCAAAGTAATATACCGTAGAGATCAGCACGACGAGATGATCAAAACGGTACACAGATATCGATGGTTCGATTGAATTATAAAATTTCGAAATTTTCTACTGAAGGAAAATGCAGTAAAACGTTGAAAAATAAGAACGACGGAGCTAAAGAAGTCTGAATTTGGAAAAACGAAAAATGATGTCTTGCTCAGAAGGCGATTTAGAATTTTTCTATGTAAATATATTTAGGTTTCGGAAACGGTTTATTTTCATCGATTACTAACTGATTTAGATTGAAATAAATTTACGCACGAAATGAACTTTCATATTTTCGAACGAAAATTTACCAGTTGCTATGTTTAATTTGACTCATTCCAAATATGAAGTTTGAATAGTATCGGAATTTGTTTGTGAAAATTTGAAATTCTACACTAAATAAGCAATTTAAAAAAAAAAATTAAACTGGGTCTGAATTTCAGGGTCGTTACACTCCGGGTCAGTTATGCGATTGGTGTAAGAAACTCAAAATATGGATATTTGAAAGCAATGGTTATCTCATAAGACCACGCCACAAGTAAACATGGAATGGGTAAAAACCTTATGATAACCTAAACATTGGCCATGCAAAGTCTGGTAATATTATTTTAGTGACATTCTTTTGAAAACACTTTTAAAGTAAACTTATATAATCTTAGCCGAAATTTTACATGATTAAATTCCAGCATAATAGGTTCAACAATCAAGTCCGAAGGCGCTTATTAGAGAATGGATTTCCATACAATGGTATGTAAGGAACTACATTCCATACAGTGCATCTCTAGAGGGATGTACTGAAGATCAACACCTTTGAAACCTCTACACTTGGCAAGACCGACCTACCCGGAGACCCATCTTCGTTTGTTATCATTCCGTTTGTAATCATTCTATGTCTTCAACTTCAAACACGTAAATAGGTTTGAAGTGGTTTTTGGGTAGGGATCACCCAAATCGGACCTCGGTTCCTTTGAACTAATCATCGATAAAAAGATGTTAATTAAATAGGTGCTTATCATTTCGTTGATTTATATCTTTTATCAAATAAAATATCTCATTTAGAGATACAAATCTTTAAATCATATTATTTCTAGTATATACGGAATCACTCTTAAATTCGGATATGCCAAATCAAATCATTTATCATAAATGATATTGTAAAACCTTTTTGATTAAAAAGGATTAATAGAAATTATACTAATTTTACTCAACATCAATTTTCATATTCAACGTTTACCATCCCTTGAATAACGGTGAAATCACCTTTTAAATTATCATGGATAGTTTGGATTCCCTACTTCGAATTTAATATCCAGTGTTAGAAGATTGTTTCAATACAATCCAACTTGTATTAAATTTGAAAAAAAATTAGATCTTTTATACTTTCCTCGTTTCCAACATTTTAACATTATCTATCCTTCGCTCAGGAAAGAGAATAGGTGAGCCAAGCCACCGGTTACTCCTGAGTATCTCCTTAGTTTAAGCACCTCACATTCAGATCTCATGAATAGAAAAATCCAGTACACCCATCGGCTTTTAGAGCCAAGTTTGAATCACTTAATTATAACATCTTTTCTTTAAATCATTTATTTAAACTTTCTAAAGTAAATTATACATCCTCCAAATCATCTTCAATATACTTAATTAATTATTTGAAAAAATTTACAAAATATTTGGAAAAGAGTTCCTAAGCTTAAAGCCATATTTCAAAAGTTATTAAAAGTGCTGCGATAGTGCTTTTAAGGCTTATTTGATCAAAACAACTTTTCGATCATTTAGAAATCCATTTTTAAAACTCAAATATCAAACATTTTAAAATATTTAAAGAATTTATTCCACATTTTTAAATAATAAAAAATGTCATTTTTAAAGAGTTTATCGCTTTGGTTTTTCGAAATGCCAAAGCACGACTATTTTGAAAACTTGATTTTCTCATATTTCAAAATATACTTGACAAAATCTAGATCATTTTCTTTTGTTTGAAAACTACAATTATAAGATTCGAAAAATTCTTATTCGGAAGAATTCCGACTCTAAATCCAACTTATAAATGAATTTAACTTTCTACGATGTTAAATCACGAACTACCGTTCCACGATGCATCTATGTTCGACTCAACTTTCATAACTCGTTCAAACTTCACCAAATTGGTTCTTAGTGTTTATAAAACATTTATAAATAATTTAAACCATTTTGAAGAGGTTTAACAATCTCATATACATCATTTCATTTATTAACGGAAAGTGATTTCCATTGTGATATATAACGTATATTAAACATGAATTGTTTACACAACCAAATTAACATATTATCATATCCAAACATGGTTCACAATCATACCAACCAAGCATAACCAAACATATATAGCATTCAAAATATTATAGTATAAATAGAGTTTTGCACCTTTATTGGTTTTTAACTTTACAAAAAATTGCTATAGCTCCGCTACGATCGAACCAAAGCCTACGGAATCGAGTCTTGGACCTTTGAATGGGCTTGACCTGAGCTTCCTAGTGGAGATGGGTTCGACCTTGGTGGTAGGAGATGGTGACCATGAGTTTGGAGTGGAGGAAAGAGTGGTTTGAGCTTGTTTTGAAGTGGATCGCTAATGTATATATACTTATATAAATTTATTTTCTTTTTGTTAGTTTTTCTTTTTAATATTCCTAAGTTGAGAAGCCATTAAAATAGCTTGAGAAGTAGGAAGACGAAGATGAATAATAGTGTTAAAATTATGAAAGAAAGGATGGGTATTTATAGGAAAATTCATGGAAATAAATATCCAAATGTGTGTGGACCAAAATGCCCTTTCTCACACCCCTCATCACCTCAAAGCGCACAGCAATGCCAACCTCCTTATGCCTGCATATGTATGAGTTGATGTGTGTAAGGTTGACTTTGGTTTGATTAAGGATGAAGTTTATGTAAAAATATCTTAGATCTTTTATAATATATATACAAGTATATATGTATATTTATATGTATATATGTGTTCATGTATATGTTAGGGTGTGTAAGTTATATATGTGCACAAGACATATAAATAAGTTTGCAACAACTTTGAACTACTTTCTTTCATTTAACCATTGAAAATCGAGAATTTGGTTCCATGTCACATTTTCACTTATAAATTAATTTACGTATAAATGTAAAAAAATTTAAAACTAACTTATTATCATTTTGAACTTACTAAAATGATCACATTTGACTTATAAAATCATATAAGTCAATATTAAATTATTTACAAAAAGTGCTATTATATCAATAAAGCGATATCAATTTTTCTTATAATTTCAAGTCAAATATACATCTTTATAAAACTATTGTAAATGATTTATTATCACCTCATAACTACTAAAATGAATTATTATCATTTAACAACAATTATTGAATGATTATAGCGATTATTAAATCATTAAATCTCAATTTAAATACATAAATCAATTATTAATATGATGTCATTATTGATGATGCCATAAATACATTTTATTTGTCAAAAATAAAATAAATAAGTTTATTTCATATTCTTGTTTAAATATATAAATAATTGATGTATCCACCTCTGTGCCCGACTTCTGATAGTTATAGGATTGTTTATCGATAAAAGAGTTTTTGGTCATTTTATCGATATTTTTCCAAAGTATATATTTTTGTAAATATTTAATCCAAATAAGGTTACCATCATTCCTGTTCAAAACATCATAATATATGTTTTAAAAAGTTTATATTTAAATATTTAATAATAAATATAATTTGTCAAATTGATAAATTTGCGGGTCGTTACACACTTCCACCTTGAAAGAATTTCGTCCTCGAAAATACAGTGCAAAACCCAAAGGTGTTTGCCTAAAAAATTTAAATTTAAACTTACACCCGTACGATGTATATAGATTAACGTACACGATACCTGATTTGATCTCCTATTCGAATCCACAATTTTACTTCCGAACTAGTATTGATCCCTTGATCTTCTAGTGTAGACTCCGATCAGGCTTTCCGATCAAAATTTTAGTTTTCCTTGCATAGCTCTCAACTATGATAGAAAACTCAAGTATCCAATCACAAACCCTCATCAATGCTGGTCATCAAGAATCCAGTGAGAAATACGTTTTCGGACTGGTATAACTACCTCAAAGTTCTACACTCAAATCTTAAATCTAAATCATATGATGAAATGATCTACTTACAACAACATACTTATTAACTTTCTCAAAATATTCTTATGAAAAAATTTCATGAAATCTTAACTTTGACTCAAACTCTTTTATAAAGACGTTTCTTTATGTATAAATTTATTCTCCAAATATTCCTTCTTAAAGGAAAACATCTTCTTCTAGAAGATAAATATCTTTTCCATTATAATAAACATCTTTTATTATAACACATTTCTTTTCTATAAACATATCTTAACAGTTTTTGAGAAAAAAAATTCAAAAAAATTCATTAAATTAATAAATTGTCTTTTATTTCTAAAATTATAATAAAATCCTCATATTATAATTACTACCTTATCAAGGATTCTTATAAATTTTCTTAAATGACCTGTAAAATTGCAAATGAATGAAGTCAAAATGAAAAACCATAGTTATATTATACATCCTTATATCTTACATTCATCACTTCTACCATAATTGGCCATTTTTAAGTTACCCCAATCCTACCTGGGTACATACTTAAAGTTCATAACACAAATACAAATATCTAGCTAATCACAACATCACCCTACCACAAGCCATACTTACAAACTACTACTTAACATCTTATATTAGATAGATATAACTAGTCTTCAATCCCACTCTCAATCATCATTCCTAATTAATTGCTGATGGTGCATTCCAATATCTAAACTCTAATGAAATTTCACCCACATCCTCATCCTCACTCTCGTGTTCGTTGTCATCTTCGTTCCCGTCTTTATTTTCCCAAAACAGTAGCCAAGGCTAAGTCTATGGAATATGTCGAAATACAACTGGTACTTCCTGCAACATTTCTCCTTCCTTCAATTCCTCCAATCCTTGTATTCCCGTCTCCCCGGGAGTATCAAATTATTCCTCGGCCTTTTCCTCGGCTTCTGCTTCATCATCTTCCATATTATCCCACTGAATGTACAAACCTGATGACTCCTCATACCAAATAACATGATCCTCATCCACCTCCCATATGATATTGCTACCCTAACTACTGTTGTTTGATTCATTTGGCATCATATCATTCGGGTCCTCGTCTGGTTCATATTCTTGCTCCATGGGTTCTTCTTCAGGTTTGACTTTCGAACTGGTAGGGTCAATGATCCCCCTTCCTTTTGAGGTTGGAGCGGCCTCAACATCACTAGATATTATGAGCAGTTCTGGAGTTAGGGGAGGTATAAGCATTCCTGCTATCAGGTAACCATCTCTGTCTCTACAAGTGTACGGATCATATTCCTCCTCTATGGGTTCTTCCTCATCACTTGAAAGAATGATTAGATCATCTTTTTCATCCTAATTTGCTCTTGAGGTTTCTCCCTTTGAATACTTCCCTCTGTATGGATTCTACCAACATAAACACAAATACTTAAGAGTAGACACTAAGTATTCATCCTAACTTAACAACTATACCTTTTTCCAAATCAAGGTTTGATCATTACTTAGGAAACAAAATCAAGATCTTTATCAAAATATTTTATCTCTGTCCAAAAATCCTTTTGATTCTTTTTAAAAATGTTTTCCAAACATTATTATCATCGACTTTCAAAATCCTTTCTAAGAGAATTTTTTTTTAGATTAAAGTCCTCATTATCCAAATCTTAGGTTTTCCCCTATTCTCAATCCCCTCAATATCATTATTAAATATCTTATGGTCAAACCTTGAAATTATAATCATAAGATGTTTCTTCTTGATTTAACTAACTTGTTTTGAAATAGTTATCCAATTTATGACTTTAATATCATATCTAACTATATTTTTCAAAATATGTTCTTTATACTTAAAATGTAACCTTATGTAAAATTATTTCATTTATCATATTCCCAAAACAAATCATTTTTATATATCATTAACAAATACGTGCTCTTATATAATATTCTCAACTCATTCTAGGGTGTTTCTTACCCTATCTTTAATGAGTTACTCATTCTAGAATATTACTAACCCTATCTCTGATGAGACTTTACCCCTACCAGGCTTAGGTGTTCGCTCAACTTAAGCTCTGATACTAAATGTGACAACCCGCCTCCTCGACCCTCAAAAATCGACATTAATACATCCTCAATATCACGTGCCGCAAATCCAAGGGTCGGATAGGCAGATTATCATGGAGTAAAATGAAAATAAAGAAATAAAGTCTGACATGAATGGAAAAACATATATTAATTCAATAGCGAAAATTTTAAATACATTTATCAAAGTCTATCTTATAAATCAGCTTAGACAATTATAAATCTCTGTCCTTATAAATGTTGAATACAATCAGTAAACTAATGCAGCGGAAATGGAAATGGAGAACTATTTACAGGAACATCTTTAGCTCCAAACTTCAAGCTCCATCACAATGCTCCAAGTTAAACCTGACAACTTAGCTGCCCAGAAAAATACGACATCTAGAGTTTAAGGAAAAAGAAAGCAACTCCGGGTCAGTCACGGGACTGATGTGAGAAACTCAAAATATGGATATTCGAAAACAAGGGCATCTCATAAGACAACGCGCACATAAATAAGGAATAGGTTTTAACCTTATGTAAACCAAAATATTTGCTATGCAAAATCTGGTAATATTATTTTCAATGACATTATTTTGAAAAAACTTTTCAAGTAAACTTATATAATCTTAGCTGAAATTGTCATATTATTAAAATCCAACATAATAGGTTCTACAATCAATTCCGAAGGCACTTATTGGAGAATGGATTTCCATACAATGGCAGGAAGGAACTATCTTCCCTATAGTACATCTCTAGAGGCATGTACCGAGGATCAACACCTTTGAAACCTCTACACCTGGCAAGATCGGTCTACCCGCAAATCCATCTGGTGGTGGATAGAACCGAATATGACATCATCCCCATCGCTCCTAACCTATCGAGAGGTCTCTTGGCATACATAATGTAACGACCCTAGATTTTTAATTTAATTTAAATTGATAATTAAAAGAAATTTTGAATAAAAATTATAGAATTAAATATAAATGGAAGCGAGTTTCCTCGATTCAAATAGAAAATATATATATAAAGTCATATGGATTTGAATATTTGTATATATGTGAATATATATGTATATGTTGGATTTTAAATAAATTCTTAAATAAATGATTTTTGAAAAATAAATAATATACTTTGGACACAAGTATAAAAATAAATAAATAAATTGATTTAAAAAAAGTTTATAAATGATGATAATTTGAGTTGTATAAAATATATGTGTATATAGAGAAATATAAAACAATAATTTTTAAAGTAAAATTTATGATAATTATTTAAACTAAAAATAGAAGTAAATAAAAAAATGCAAGAATAAAACAAAGCTAGCTAAAAGAACATAAAACATAAAGCAAGGCATAAAAATAAAATGTAAAACATACAACATACACATATGCAAACCTGAAGACAACAAACAAGAAATAGAAACAGATGTAGACAAAGGTAAAACAAAGTGAATAAAAGAAAATAAAGTGAGTACAAACAAAGTTATAAATAATATGAACAAAACAAAGATATTCAATTATACAATGTGAATTAATGAAGCCACCAAAAGAAATCATCACTTCAGCTGAAAAACAAGTTGTAAACAAAGGATGCAAGGACAGCAAAACAAAAGATGATATGGAAAATGTATAAGCATCAGAAGACTAAGGACTAAAGTAATATACTTTAACCTGGAAAACAACACAACAAGTACTGAAGCAAAGACCAGCAAGTATGGGATGAAGTAAGATAATTAATGCAATATCTTTAGCATACAAATGCAATACATCTCAGCCACCAAGTTAAATAAATGCAGCCATAACTTTAGTACAGGGAAGAGATAATATCACTTGTACACTTTCTTCTTTTATATCAACCATCTTCACTTCACTTTCGACCATTATTCAAAGTAAACCCGACATAAGCATCATCATCTCAACTATAAACAAAAACTTCAATTTAAATAAATAACAATACAAATCAACTCAGCAAGTAAATTTCAAGCCTGTGCTAAAAAATGGAAGCTCTGTTCTCTGTTCATCTTCTCAAAGGTGAGTAAACTTATCCATTTTAAATCTAAGCTTATATCTTTAGTTGATGAATGAAAGTGCTTGATATTGTTTATATGAATAGTCTTGGTATCCTCTGTTGCTTTGGTGGTACAGGAAGCTGTTCTTCCAGTTTCTCTTGAAACTCTTAACTAGAAAGCTAAAATAATTACAATTACTTATTCATATAAATGTTAGAACCTTAGATTTGTTGCTGACACAAGTGGTTTATCTTAGACATAGGCATGTAAATCTGTTTTAGGCGTTTAATAGCATATTATAAACACTGTAACTTTAAATTACAGCAAGAAGGAAATCAATGTTAAAATTTAAATATTTTAATTTGTGAATTTGAATTTATATTTTGATTAAACACTCAAAGTTATGATTTTTAACATAAAAATCTGGATTTATAAGAAAGGATCGAAGGAGCAGTTTTAAAATGAATCGAAAATGGGTTTTTGTCAATTTTAGGAGATAGAGTTAATTTTAATTCCTGTAAATTGATAGGAGGCAAGTTCGGAATCTATGTGATTCCAGAAAAATGTCAAAACAATTTTCGAAAACATAGATTTGGAAATTTTGATTAAAGTAGGGTTTACTGCCTTCATTTTTCAATGCTCTGTAACTTATTAATTCCGACATCATAAGTCGATCGAGTTGATCGCAATTGTTGGTGGAGTTAGAGGGGGATGTGAGCGACGTACTGGTGAGGTTTCATCACCTCCGGTGATGGGTGGTGGCCGCACGAGGAAGTTCTTGGGAAGAGGTTGGTGTCGCATGGTCGAGCTTCAGGCAATTCTTTGCCTTCGACCGAATTGAGATGTTTTGGGTGTTGTTTTCGCATGAGCAGTTGGTTTGGGATTTGTGGGGACCGTTGTGGGTCGCCGGCGGCAAGGCGAACCACCGTGCACGTGCACGGTGGTGATGGATGTTGGGCTTAAGTGGTTGTACGGGTCGCGTGATCACTTCCTCGAGTTGTGCGCGTGTAGTTTTGAGTGTTGCCCCGGGTTCGCGTTCGAGTGTAGGGGCCTGATGCTAATTTGGGTTTATATTAACTTAATTACTGAAGGAGGAATATACATGTAGAAGAAGATGTTGAACAGGAGGTGACTCAGGTAGTTGCGTGGGAAACTCGGAGTAGTTCTCGAGTTAATAAGGGAAGTTCTCGGGTTTTTTTTTCTTCTCTGAACGAACATGTAACACGATTTAGCTTTAACTTGTGTTGTAACTAAGTTATGTTAGTAATTAGTAATTCAAGTTTCGAGTTAATAAGGGGAGTCTCGGGTTCAAGCCACTGAACTTAAAGAAATGAAATACATAGGTGCAATGTTTAACAAAACTTAGTAAAACGATAATGCAAGTTTAATTATGAAATTAATGTTTTAAAAATTTATGTTTAACAAACTTAGTTAAACATTAACTAGTTAAACCTAGTTAAATATTAATGTTTTAAATGGTTAATTAAGTCGAACATTTAATATATATATAAAGTATTGTGGAAAGAAATAAAGAACAGTTACTCTTAAATTGTAATTAGTTATCGATTATAAATAATTGATAAAATTGTAATTAACTATTTGAGTCAATTTATGAATGATTAGTAGTTAATTTATCGAGTAATTAAATTAAGAATAAATAAAGGGTTAAGGAAGCAATTAGCAGTTAATAAATGGGTAATTAAGTTGATTAATAATTAAGACTATTAATGTAATGATTAATTAAAGTGCCTAATTGGATGAAGAAGTAATTAAGTAAATGATTAATTCACAATTAAGAATTTAATTTATTTGTAATTACAAATTTTAATTAGATAATTTAAGAGAATTAATGATTGGTAGTTAATTAAAATAATTAATTAAGGGGTTAATAAATTTTATAAATTGATTTAAAAGGTTAATTTAATAATTTGTTAATTAAGGATAATTAATTTAAGTTTTTGATTAACTAATTATATCAAATGAATTGTAATTAATAAATCAGAATTTAATAATTAATTCGTAAGTAATTTATTTAATTGGAAATAAATTGAATTGATTAGAATTAAACGATTAGTTAATCCCGCTTATGAATGATTGTATTGTATGAGATGCCTTGAATTGATTATCCTATCTGATCTGTGATATCTTGTTCTGTGACTGTGTATAAATTTTCCATTCATTTACATTGTTATATTATCTGTGAATCTGTGAATGGGCGATAAGCTTTATAATTTACATCGCTTATCAACTATATTTCTGTGTTTTAATCTGTGATGATTGAATGATGTTGCACTATTGAGTTGAACCCTTGGACCACACCACACACACAATTATGGATTTCACGAGGAAATCGGTTAAGTCACAGATGTTTGAAATAGTTTTAAATTTGAATTTTTAAATTCAAATGTTTTGGAAATGGAATCGGAATAAATGTGAAAAGCTTTTGGAATGAAATTTCAAGTTAAAATTTATTATAATTTACTTGATCAAGTTTTGAAATTAAATAATTCAATTTAAATTTGAATTCGATATTTGGAACTGAATTCGATAATTGGAAATTATGGTTAAAGATATTATAAACAGGTTTGTATGAATTTAAACCATTTTTAAAGGTATGGGTTTGGGAATTTGAATTTAACCCAAGGATTTCAACTCGTATAAATGAATCAGATTTCCAAAATGAAAACTGTTGTTTTCAAATGATAAACACTTTTCGATAAGAACTGAGATTCCAGTTAATTAGGGGAATTTCAAGATTGAGTTGAAAAATGATTTTCCCAGGTTATGAATGAATTCTTTTTGAAAGCTATAAATTAAATCTGTTTATTTTTAACAGATTTAAATTGATGATTTGTTTAAATCAAATTGAAATGAAATTGTTTTGAAGGCTATAAGTTAAATCTTTGATTTAAAGATTTAACGAGTTAATCAAATTGAAATGAAAATTGATTTGGAAAATCTGTGAATGAATCTTTTGTTTAAAAGATTAAAATGTGAAAATTGTTTAAACCGTTAAAGGTTGTGGAAATAAATCTTTTTTTGTTAAAAGATTTGAAATGGTAATTGATTAAACCATTTGAAGAAAAGTTTTGGGAAATAAGCTGTGACTTAATTGAAATCCCATTATCCATTTGTTTTTGAAATATTTTCGCTCACTATTCGGTTTAGCCGGGAAAGGACCTTTGGGTCGTATAACCCATTCCGAATATGTGATTCGACGTTATGGATAGCATTTGAAGACCGGTGATGAAGACCGGGTATTTGCGAAAGCGATAGGATGACCTATCGATTGTTTCTGCACCGAGTCGCGCCGGTATAGAAACTCCCTAAGTGATGGGAAATCCGATCAGGATTGCGAATATCCGGATTGCAAGGACTTCTTTGTAAGTGCCTTCGGTTCTGTTCGAACCCAGAACAGACTTGTATGGATTGTATGTCTGACATTACAAATTGAGATATAAAGCCGATTTCTTTCAAATATATTTCTGTTGGTGGCGAAGAATTTATTCTTTCATCTTAACACCCTTCTCTGAGACGTACGTGCTCAGAGGTTATATAGTTGAAGGTTATCAGCGATATATTCCCAATTTGGTAATGTGACATACTGAGTGTTGCTGTGAAATGATCATTGTGTTGATTATTTGTGATAGGATCATTTATTTGATCGTCTATCTTTGTGATCATCTCTATGATCATTTGTTGACCCAAAGCATGGCTTTTGTATAAAGTATGTTTTTGTGGACGTGACTTCGTCGAGCCTCACACCCCGTGAATGGTCAAAACAGGAAAGATGCGGCAAGGTTATGAGGGGTAGCTCCCTTTAGGATATGTGCATTTCCTTCTGGAAAAGGGTGGTATCATGGTATGGAGCCCAGATACTTACTCATGTTGAAAACACTTTGTTATGATTGTGTGAATTGATTACGAGCGCTCGGTTAAAGGTCCAATGGGACCGGGGGATGCCATATTCGTGTAGTAGTTACCTAGTGATAAAGGTAACCCGGCCTTGTGTTGGCAGAGAGCTGGTTAAGTTCTCGGGACGTCCAGCCAGAGGCGTTTCCATGTGGCAATGGGAAGTTCCTTGGCCTGACCATTCGTTGGAAATCCAAAGAAACAATACGTGACTTGTACGGTTTTAGTTGTATAACCTGCTATGGAATGTGGCGGTAACCTGCTATTGAACATAGTTAGCTATAGTAGGCATACGATAATGGTCGTATGTTGGCTAAGATTTATATTCTACTTTCGAAATGAATTTTTCCTACACTATGCACTAGTAATAATATCAAATGTTTCTTTTAATGCGTATCAAGCATCTTTGACTATCATAAGGAGAAATCTCCTCCGATTCTGCGTTTGCATTGTGTGTGTGTGCGGGAGGCCTTATGGTAGTCTCATTTTTAAAAAGCATTGCGAATTGACTTTGAAAATCTTTTGTAGAATGTTTTAAAAGATAAACTGTTTTTGTTGCTCACACCAGTCCCACGACTGATCCGAAGTTTATTGTTTTCTTTCCTAAACTCTGGGTGCTCATTATTTTCTACACGAGCAGTCTAGAGTTGGGTCTTTCAGATAGTCAGGTTTAGTAGATTATCTGGAGTTAGTTCAGTCTTTGGATCGCACCAGTCTTGGTTATCTAGGTGCATCGTTATTGGGAGTTCGAGCTATTGCTGGATTGATTATTGGAAATGGAGTTGCAGTTCTCGGAGTTCTCTTTTGAAGACCATCTTAGAGTTATTTGTTCTGTATGCTAGTTGTTATCTATCGTTTTCTTTTCCGCTGCTATTTTATTGTATCATATCTCTGATGTATGTTGATATCTATTGGATCATCTGTGTATCAGATATTGTATCAAAGCTGTATATCAATGTATTATTCTTTTATTCGGCTGTGTTGTTTACTTAATGATTGTTATAAGCTCCGGCGAATCGGGTTTGAACGGTCGAATCTATGGCATTCGAATACGATTTGAAGTATGGATGTCGATTTTCGAGCGGGCAAAATTCGACTCGTTACACATAACATACCCGATATATAGAGGGTAATCTAGAAATATGGTGACCATACTCTAATGGTTGCGAACCACATAGCCTTACAGTATGCCCTATTTAAGCCATTTTCGGGTAATGAGTCTCGAGGTAACGATTACCTTTCACATGCACAATCCAATTTGAATGCCACATTGCCAATTCCATCACACATTATTGATTTCTAGACATATACAACCTTTGAGCTTGTACGTTTCAGAGAAGGGTGTTAAGTGTAAGAGAGTTACTTCCTACACCACCTAACAGATGTACATTTTTAAAAATCAATATACGAGCATTTTAGAAATGCAATATCATACATTCGTCTACACAAGTTGTTCAGGAATAGGACAAACCAAAGGTACTCTCATACTACATCCTTTCGAGAATCATCCCCCGGATTAATAGCAAGCAACCCTTGCATCGAAGATTAAATGAAGATATTACTGTCACGTATATATGATATGGGAAATTCCCCCCTAAGGGTCAGTGACAAGAAGCCCTTCATTCCATTTGTTATCATTCCTTTTCTTCACCTTCGAACCATAAATTGGTTCAAAGTGGTTTTTAGATAGGGATCACCTAAATATGACCCTGTTTCCTTCGAACCAATTATCGATAAAAAGATGTTAAGTTAATAGGTGCTTATCATTTCGTTCATTAGTATCTTTTATCAAATAAAATATATCATTTAGAGATATAAACCTTTAAATAATTTTCTTTTCTAATATATATGGAATCATTAAACCTCTCTTTATCTTTGGAAATACCAAATCAAAATTATTTCTTATAAATCATATTGCTAAATCTTTTTGTGTAAAAAGGGTCAATTCTGTATTCAAACTTTATTATCCATCAGATAACTATGAAATGATCTATTAAATTCACACGGACAGTATGGGTTCCCATCTTGAAATTTAATACCAAGTATAAGAAGATTATTTCTATACAATGTATGTTGTATTAAATTTGGAAAGAAAATTAAATCTTTTATACTTGCCATGTTTTCGACATTTCAACCTTATATATCCCTCGTCTAGGAAAAAGGCTAGGTAAGCCAGGACACTGGTTGCTCTAAAACATCACTTTAGTTTAAGCAACTCGTATCTGGATCTCATGAATAAAAAAATCAAGTCTACTCATTGGCTTTTAGATCCAAGGTTAAATCACTTAATTATAATAGCTTTTCTTTAAATCATTTATTTAAACTTTCTAAAATAAATTATACATCATCCAAATCATCTTCAAAATAATTAATAATTAATTTGAAAACATTTATAAAAAAATTGGAATAGCATACCCAAGTTTAAAGCCATATTTCAAAAGATATTAAAACTGCTGCAAAAAGTACTACGAATAGTGCTTTTAAGGCTTATTTGATCACAAATTTTTTTTCGATCACTAAGAAATCCATTTTTATAACTAAAATTTATTTTAAAATATTTATAGAATTTATTCCATATTTTTAAAGAATAAAAAAATATCATTTTTAAAGAATGATCGCTTTGGTTTCCGAACTGCTAAAGCGCGACGATTTTGAAAACTTGATTTGCACATATTTCAAAACCTACTAAACAATATCCTAATCCTTTTTTTTGTTTAAAAACTATGGTTATAATAGTTCAGAAAATTGTTATTCCAAAGAATTTTGACTCCGATTCCATCGTATAAATGGATTTAACTTTCTACGGCGTGAAATCGCGAACTACCGTTATACGACACTCCTTTTTTTGACTCAAATTTCATGACTTGTTTGAACTTCACCAAATTGATATTAGTGTTTACAAACCAATTATAAACTATTTTAAATCATTTTAAAGAGGTTTAACAATCACATATACACCATTAAAGAAAAGTGATTTCCTTTGTTGTGTTCAATGTGTTTTAAATGTGAATTGTTTATACATCCAAACCAACATATTATCATATCTAAACATGGTTCACAATCATCCCAACCAAGTATAAATGGATATATATATCATTCAAACTAAATAGAATTTCTATAACGACCCACTATTTTGGACCATTCAAATCGACAATAACCCACACATGTCAGACTTGAATAATTCAAAATAACAGATTGTAATAAAATTTGGAGCAAATAAAACCAATCACAGAATCACAAATACGAAAATATCATAATAACTCGCAGCGGAAATAAAAATACCATAGCAGTTCATGAAGCTACTATAACAAAGTCTCAAAACAAAGTACATAATATCAGTCTGAAACAAACACAATAGAGATCCCAAATACATAGAAGTCCACTAATACAAGAGCTGAAATAGAACAACTGAAACTGAAATAGATAGATGACTACATAAACAAAATCTCCAGCGATTCCTACCTTCAGAAAGAGAAATCCAAAGCTGTGAATACTCAGACTGACCCGAGCGCAAAGTAAAACACAAACACTCGAGTCAGGACATACATACTTATACAATGTAAACCAACTCAAGTGAACTATAGTAGTAATGCACGATAACTTAAAGGATGCTTGGGATAGCCCATCCCCTAAGGATCTGTTAAACCATCAATTTAACAGTAAAAACGCTATCATAGAAATGTCTATATTAAAGTAAACTATGCCACTAACAGTGCTAATGTGGCTAGGGTAGCGCAGAGCTGCAGCAATCGCTCACCTCTAGTCACACTCTCAAATTGAAGGTTTACATCCAAAAATCGCAGGGCATACAGAGAAGTGTACCCATGGTTAAAATTCCAAAATGGTTTATATTTCGAATTAAAATCATTCATTTAAACCATTAAAAGCATATACCTTCAAATCAAATATTAAATTCCCAAAATTTTAGCTTTTTCTGGACTCATTTATTCGATTTAATACTTCAAAACATTTAAATTTCAGCTTTCACAGCACTTACGAAATGTTGCGGTAAGTTACATTTGAAAACAATTCAATTCACCAAAGACAACATTTATAAACTGCTGCAGTATTTTAGTTTCATTTGAAAATATCATTTCAGCAAACTGTAGCACTTATCAAGTGCTACTGTAGCTCATTTAATTAGTTTCAAATTTATATTTTTTTTTGCAATCACAGCACTTACAAAGTGCTGTAATATCACTTAGTTAAATTTTAGCCATAGTTCATTTGCATCAACCACAGCACTTACAATGTGCTGAAATATTCTTTACTTCAGATTTTAACTTAACTTCGGAACCGATAGCATTTCTAAGGTGCTATTAATTAAATTTCCAGATTTCCAATACAATTTTGGAAACAATTAAACTTCAATTTAAACCATTTTAACTTATAAAATTTCATATTTTCCACTTTAAAATGGTCATTTAAATACCATTTAACTTATGATTATTATAAAGTAAATTTTTATACATAAAATCAAAATTTTAATAATTCACTTATTAAATTCAAGCATACAATTTTCTATTCGTTGCATTTTTTAAAATTTTACTTAACACTTAAGTTTTAATTACTATTTCAAAATATAAACTTAAATTTCCATTTTATTTGCTTAACTTAAACTCCATTTTTAAACAAAATCTCAAATTTCAAATTTAAGTTATATTTCAAATTTCAACTTAACCATGCATTTATTTAACATATTTGACTTATCAAAAAATCACAAATCCTTTATTAAAACATTTTAAATTCAATTTAAATCAAATTATCATAAATTTACATTTTAAAATACTTAAAAATTTCAGAAAAACTTTATAAAATAACCACGGGTCTACATAAAATTTTCTAAATAATATATCATTTCAATCCGCAATTTACAAACAAAAAAATCCGAGTCCTATCATTTCAAACCTGCAATCCCAAGTTAAATAAAATAAATAAAAATCGCTCAGGCCTATCATTTCAGCCCATAACGATTTTTCCCTATTCTAAAGTCCGTTCGGGTATGTATCATTTCAACCCATAGTGATTCTATACTACAGGGAACTTGCAGTGTGAGAGCAGAATAAAATAAACAATATAGCAACATATAGCAGTATCAGATGATATGATAGGTTTATAAACAAGGTTAACATCATATGATTCATATCACAGGCAGGTATAACATGATATAATATACTACACATTCACTTGTTGTCAATTCACTAATTATATAAATGTCATGAGTGAATACTCACCTCTTTAAGTTGGAGTTAGCAAATCAAAACACACAGAATAGATTAAAAAAAGCACGATAGCATGACTCTTGATTCAAGTGAGTGGAGAGCCAAGATGATGATCCTATTTAGTCATGTTACATTGTTTATAAAAAATAAAATATATCCATAACATGTCATGTTACACATATATACACAAATTAGAACATGATATGACAACAAAAATATTATTTATATAAATTAAAATAAACAATTTTGTTAAATAAATCAATTTACACACAATGGTTTAAAAAGCATAACTTTCAAAATATTAATCAGATTTCAACGAAACGAAAAGCAGTATACCTAAATTTTATTTATTTATATAATAAAAGATAAAATTCAAATTTTTAAATTTTTACACTTAAAAGTCAAAGTTTGACCATATTGACAAAAATTCACGTTTTTGAAAAATATTCTATTTAGTCATGTTTGGAATTATAATTCACATAAAAATCAAAATTTATATTTAAAATAACAAAATTTATCTATTTTAATAAATAAAATAAAGTTTTTAAATCAGGAAATTCAATTAAAATAATTGAAATATACAAATAAAAATAATCACAATATACATGGTTGTTACACTCTCCCCCACTCAAATCTTTTCGTCCTCGAGAAGAACGAATAAGGAAAATAAGGAAAAGCAAGATAGAAAAACAAATATTACTTGAAAAATAATTCCGGATTCGAAGCACGAATGCTCTCTTCCATCTCCCAAGTACAATCTCGATCATCAGTACTCCACTGTACTTTGGCCAGACTAACAGATTTCCTTCTTAGCTGCTTCGTACCTCTGTCGACAATACGAAGTGGCATCCTGTCGACAGTCAGATTAGGCTCAATATCCAAACTATCAAGCGCAGAAGGCTGAACACAAAGAGATGGGTCATAAAGATACCAGCGAAGATGTGAGACATGGAATACATCATGCATTCCAGAAAGCTTCTCGTGCAAATCCAAACAATAAGGCAAAGAACCAACTCTTTCCACAATGTGGAAAGGACCCTCGAAGAGGAAGAAGGTAGGAGGATAGGAATAGCTAGAAGGAAAAATAGGTTGAAAGACAAGGATGAACCATTATTTTAAAACTATATAAATTTCAATTAATTTTTTTATATATATTTATAACATTTTAAACATTTTATAATATGATGAATAGTCATTTGATTCAAATTTGTTAGTTCGAAGTAAACAATATTTAAAACGTTTTAAATTTTTTGGGAAGGTATAATAAATGATCAAAATATCCTTTATATAATACTTAATCAAAATACTTTTATAACTCGATGTCTTAACAAGTTTATTCTCGTTCCTGCAGATTCTGGCCATGCGTTGATCAGGCACAAAGCTAGAATTCTCCAGCTACTTAGTAGACTTGTTTCAACACCCAGTGAAAATACTGGAAAACTTTTAAAAACAGATATGTAAAGTACAATCCAAACAAATCAACCAAATCATTGTCTAACCATGGATCGCAGATACACAATAGTTACGCCTGGATCCCCCAGGAAACATCCGTAGCAGTCTCAACCCTGCGAATTCATGATGACTAGTAGACCGCAGATACACAATGGTTAGGCCTGGATCCCTCAGGAAACATCTGTATCCGTAAGCTATCTCAGCCCTGCGGATTTCGCTACTAAAAACAACCTACATAGATCGCAGATACACAATGGTTACGCTTGGATCCCCTAGGAAACATCCATACCCGTAGGTCATCTCAGCCAGGCGAATTACACTATGCAGTCGCGCTCGTAAGACCATGGAGATCTCCATGGAATTCGATGGACACTCGAGTGTCATATCCGGAAAACCAAAATCAAAGAGAATAATATCGATAGAATGAATCCACAATGTGGCCACAAAGCGGATATCAAGCAGAAGGCTCTTTCCATATCTTTACTTCGAATATATGTATCATATAATACCTTTCAAATCACTTTTAGTTATCATACTTATACAAAGTCCATCATATATAAGATTTTATTTTCAAATCGAATACTTTCCAAATCAATAGTATATCAAATCACACTTATATAGATTTCGATTATATAAAATTTCTCTTTCCAAGTTGAGTACCTTTCCAAAACGATAGTTTTCAAATTAACTTCATACTTATACAAATCAATTTTATATAAGTTCGATAACTCCCAAATCAAGAATTTAATAAAAAAAGGTTCTCAATTTCAATTCCTTTCAATAACGTTTCAGTTTCAAAATCATATATGATTTTGCCAAATCATTTCTTCCAAATTACATATATTCAGTTTCAAAGTTTCTCAAAACAATAGGTTTAGAAAATAATCATGGTTTGACAAAATTTAGGTCAAACAAATTCATTTCCAAAACCATCATATAAATACTGGGTTTTACTATCCAATCTATTTTCAAAACCAAATATTTTTCTCAAAATCAATTATACCCAAAATGATTTCCAAGTTTATAACTATCCCTTTAAAACCTTTAAACTATTTATTTCCATATATGGAAGATCCCATTTACTTTTTTTAAGATTACTTAGCTTTAAAAATTAAACCTTGATTTGGAAGTGTTCGAACATTCAAAATAGTCAGAGAAACCAAATTTCCCAATCCAAGAGTTGGAAATCAGCAACAAATCGATAAATTAATTCCAATAGATAAGGTTATACCAAAACAAATCTGAAACTCGAGGACTGAACACCGGCTTACTTTAAATCAGTTCAAATATATACACACACACACACACACACACACACACACACATATATCTTTCGAATATCAAACCATACTTTGAAATCTGAAATCAAAATTTGTTTCACAAAATCACTCTCATCACAAAGTTATTAAAGTGGCCTCTCCCTACTCTGAAACTCGAAAATCAATGTCAATGATGCATGCGCTCAATATCGAAATATTTTCAGCGACACAAGTGAGTTTTGAACTTCTATTTTCTTGAAACTTCTTTGACATCTCTTCGAAATCATTGGAATTCATTCGAATACATTTGAAACATTTCTTATTCAGAAAATATCTTTAAATCATATTATTATTATATATTTTCTAAAATCTTAAAACCGATTTCAAGACACCGGAGTTCGATTCCTCGAAATTCAAATTCATAACCCTTCAGTTATAAATCATTTTTATATAAATCAAATTTCTTATAAATTTTCAAAATCTCTGATCCTTTCGAAATTTCAGACTCTCGTTTTTGAAAGGTATATAATCCTTATCGAAAACATTTCACTTTTATATATAAAATATGGTCATCCTTATCAAAATAATAATTTCGATGTATGCACAATTTCAAAATACAACCCAACACAAATTTCCAAGGGATGATTCAAGGATGGATTTCAAACAAATAGAGATTCAAATTTAGAGGAACTCTAATCAAATAGAATTCTGGTTCGAAGATAAGCTCGAACAAAGATGAGATAATTTAATTACCAAATAGAAGATGGATAAGCCTTTATAAATCGCGGGCGACCTTAATCGGTCAACCGTGACTTCAGAAATATAATCAACGTAGAAATCTAAGGCAAATCGACATTCGATTGCCAGAGATAGAATCCATGTAGAGCAGGAGATAGATAGCATCGAAATCTGAGGATACAAAAATATCCGGTGAATCAATGCCAATTGTAAGGGAGTTTCACCCCTTTACAAATCATTCAAAGATTTGCAGAATCACCGATCCTTATAGAGATCATTCAAAGAGGAGTTAAGTAATGCTCTAAAATCAAAGGAATATAAATAGGGGAGATAGGAATGGATTTCAGAACAAGTAGGAGCGTTCCAAAGTTCAAAGGAATACAAATCGATAAGAATCCTAACCAAGGTAAGAGATATATAACCTATATCAATACGAAAGAGTTCACATTCATTATTTGGAAAAACTCAAATTCATATCATACGAAAACGGGAGCATAAATATCTCTAGTTTGACAACTTCAGCTAAACAAATGATATAATAGAGTTCACTTAATGCAACATAACATACTACTGATAACAACCAGATCCACATAATACCACTCCTACATAAACAATGTATGGGTATTGATTCTGCCGGGTGGTACTTCAACGGGTCCAGAACACTCCCCCTTAATGTGCCCCCAACTTCTACATTTCCGGCATAAATGCACTACACTCCCATCTTCCTTAGTGAACATCGGGTACACAGCTTTCTTTCCGTGCTGTCTCACAAGACAATCTCTGGCTATATGCCCAGCCCTCTTGCAGTGGTTGCAAATAGTTGATAGGCCGATTGATGTAGGAAGTGCAGGTTTCACTTTCTTCACCTTCTGGCAGCGACTTGGAAACCCTCTCCTGGCATTTAAAACAGAAAATCTCGGATTGAAAGCGCTTGCCCTCCTTCTTCTTTCCTTTATCTCTCTTCCCACACATGGCAGCATAGTGTCCCTTTTCCTAACACCGATAACAAATGACATGGTCATAAGGACCAGGTCCTGCCCTTTCCCTCCACAACCTTTCCCACTTCTCGATTGCTTCCTCCCGTTCCTTACGGGCTAGTGCTCTTCATGCTCGACAAGCTGCCTTCTGCTCTTCCGATCATGCCATATCCACAATAGCTTCCTATCAACAAAAGAGTCCGGATCAACAAGATAGAAGTTCCAAGTCTCGGTGAATCCTAACCAAAGAGATTACTACCAAGGTGGATACAGAAGGGATGAAGTTTAGAAGATCTTGATTTCAAAATAAGAAAAATTTATACCAATATAATCTTTGAAAATCCTTTAAAATCATTCGTAAATCATTTTATACTTTGAAAATATGTTCTCTCACAAAGAAATGATTCTGAGATTGATTCCATACATTCTAGGGTATTTCTACCCTATCTCTAATGAGTTTTTGCTCCGTAGACTAAGTTTTGCCTAAAACCAAAGCTCTGATACCAACTATAACGACCCACTATTTTGGACCATTCAAATCAACAATAATCCACACATGTCAAACTTAAATAATTCAAAATAACAGATTGTAATAAAATTTGGAGCAAATAAAACCAATCACAGACACAGAAATATCCGAATAACTCGCAGCGGAAATAAAAATACCATTGTAGTTCATGAAGCAACTATAACAAAGTCTCGAAACAAAGTACATAATATCAGTCTGAAACAAACACAATAGAGATCCTAAATACATAGAAGTCCACTGATACCAGAGCTGAAATAGAATAGCTGAAACTGAAATAGATAGATAACTAGATAAACAGAATCTCCAGCGATCCCTAGCTCCAGAAAGAGAAGTCCAAAGCTGTGAATAGTCAGGCTGACCCGAGCGCAAAGTAAAACACAAACACTCGAGTCAGGACATACATACTTATACAATGTAAACCAACTCAAGTGAACTGTAGTAGTAATGCACGATAACTTAAAGGATGCTTGGGATCGCCCATCCTTCAAGGATCCGTTAAACCATCAATTTAATAGTAAAAACGCTATAATAGAAATGTCTATATTAAAGTAAACTATGCAAATAACAGTGCTAATGTGGCTAGGGTAGCTCATAGCTGCAGCAATCGCTCACCTCTAGTCACACTCTGAAATTGAAGGTGTACGTCCAAAAATCACAGGACATACAGAGAATTGTACCCGTGGTTAAAATTCCAAAATGGTTTATAATTTCGAATTAAAATCATTCATTTAAACCATTAAAAGCATATACCTTCAAATCAAATATTAAATTCCCAAAATTTTAGCCTTTTTTGAACTCATTTATTTGATTTAATACTTCAAAACATTTAATTTTCAGCTTTTACAGCACTTAGGAAATGCTGCGGTAAGTTATGTTTGAAAATAATTCAATTCACCAAAGACAACATTTATAAACTGCTGTAGTATTTCAGTTTTATTTGAAAATCCCATTTTAGCAAACTGCAGCACTTATCAAGTGCTACTGTAGCTCATTTAATTAGTTTCAGATTTATATTTTCTTTCTGCAACCACGGCACTTACAAAGTGCTGTAATATCACTTAGTTAAATTTTAGCCATAGTTCATTTGCATCAACCACAGCACTTACAAAGTGCTGTAATATTCTTTACTTCAGATTTTAAGTTAATTTCAGAAACGATAGCATTTCTGAGGTGCTATTAATTAAATTTTCGAATTTTCAATACAATTTCGGGAACAATTAAACTTCAATTTAAACCATTTTAACTTATAAAATTTCATATTTTCCACTTTAAAATGGTCATTTAAATACCCTTTAGCTTATGATTTTTATAAAGTAAAATTTTATACATAAAATCAAAATTTTAATAATTCACTTATTAAATTCAAGCATACAATTTTCTATTCTTTACATTTTTTTAAAATTTTACTTAACACTTAAGTTTTAATTACTATTTCAAAATATAAATTTAAATTTCCATTTTATTTATATAACTTAAACTCCATTTTTAAACAAAATCTCAAATTTCAAATTTAAGTTACATTTCAAATTTCAACTTAACCATGCATTTATTTAACATATTTAACTTATCGAAAAATCACAAATCCTTTATTAAAACATTTTAAATTCAATTTACATCAAATTATCATAAATTTACATTTTAAAATACTTGAAAATTTCATAATACAAAATAACCACGGGTCTATATAAAATTTTCTAAATAATATATCATTTCAATCCGCAATTTACAAAGAAAAAATCCAGGTTCTATCATTTCAAACCCACAATCCCAAGTTAAATAAAATAAATAAAAATCGCTCAGGCCTATCATTTCAGCCCATAATGATTTTTTCGAATTCTAAAGTCTGTTCGGGTATGTATCATTTCAACCCATAGTGATTTTATTCTACAGGGAACTTGTAGTGTGAGAGCAGAATAAAATAAACAATATAACAACATATAGCAGTATCAGATGATATGACAAGTTTATAAACAAGGTTAACATCGTATGATTCATATCACAGACAGGTATAACATGATATAATATTCTACACATTCGCTTGTTGTCAATTCACTAATTACATAAGTATAAATGTCATGAGTGAATACTCACCTCTTTGTGCTGGAGTTACCAAATCAAGACACACAGAATAGATTCCAAGTAGCACGATAGCATGACTTTTGATTCAAGTGAGTGGAGAGCCAAGATGATGATCTTGTAAACAACAACCAAAACAAGACATTGTAAACATATATTTACAACACAAAAATATCATTGAAACAACTTGAGATAAAAAGCAACAAAGAGCTAAATAACTTGACCTTGCTTTTACCACTCAAATTGCTCGGCCATAGGGGTTCATGTGCTCGGCCATAGTGATGATTCGGGCTCGGGTAAATGTCAATATGGCACGGCTACAAGGAGATGAAGGGTAGGAGTTATAACATGAAGCATACAAAAGGTCAAGGCAAAATAGGTGAAGTTTGGTCAACAACTAGGCTTGGCCTGGTCACATATGGGCTCGGCCTTGGTCAGTTTTGGTCTGGTGATGGATCATGTTGCGACCAGAGGTGATGTCATCAGGTAGTGGTGGCTCTAGGGGGTGGCCAAAGTGAATATATGAAGGGATGGTGAAGTTTTGTGGTCGGCTAGGCATTTTCAAGTGGAGCTTTGCAAATTTTAGGTGCTTGCATCATAGGGAGGCCACGGCCATATCTGGACAAGGTAGGTGAAGATGGTTGCTACCATGTATGGTGGAGGTGGTGGTCGGTGGTGATGAAGGGGTTATGGCCGAGCAAACATAAGAGGAAGCAAGGCAAAAATTCAATGAAAACTAAGAAGAAAAATGTAATAAAGTGAAGCCATGTCTTACCAAAATTTTCAGAAATGAATGGCCGAAAGTTTTTGAGATGGTGAGAAGTTTTTCACGTAAAATACACAACAAAACTCATGGCTATTGCAAAGAGGTGTACGGTCAAAGAAATGAAGAGACTAGGCATTGAAAAGGTTTTTCTCTCTTAGAATTTCCAATTTCTTTTATTCAAATAAACAAAAATAAAAATCAAGTAAATAAAACAAAAATGAAAACAAAATAAAGTAGAAATGAATTTTAGGAAAAATAGAAAATAAATAAGAAAATAGTTTATTAAATTGAAACTAGAATTAAAAATTGTAAACAATATACAATAAACATTGGAAAATTACCACTACACTTTTAAAATATTTTAAAAAAAATAATATATATCCATAAAATGTAATTTTACACATATATACACAAATTAGAACATGATATGACAACAAAAATATTATTAATATAAATTAAAATAAACAATTTTGTTAAATAAATCAATTTACACACAATGGTTTAAAAAGCATAACTTTCACAATATTAATCAGATTTCAACGATACGAAAAGCAATATACCTAAATTTTTATTTATTTTCATTATAAAAGATAAAATTCAAAAACTAAAATTTTTAAATTTTTACATTTGAAAGTCAGTTTGACCATATTGACAAAAATTCACGTTTTTGGAAAATATTCTATTTAGTCATGTTTGGAATTATAATTCACATAAATATTAAATTTTATATTTAAAATAACAAAATTTATCTATTTTAATAAATAAAATAAAGTTTTTAAACCAGGAAATTCAATTAAAATAACTAAAATATACAAATAAAAATAATCACAAAATACAGGATTGTTACAGTTTCTCACCTTAATTGGTTTCTAACTTTACGAAATTTATTATAGCTCTGTTACGATTGAATAAAAACCTTTGGAATTGAGTCTTTGACCTTTGAATAGGCTCGGCCTAAGCTTGCTAGTGGAGAGGGGCTCAGCTGTAACGACCCTGGATTTTGGCCCTATTTATTTTAATAAATATTCAAATCAATTTAAATAAAATGTAAACTTATTCATTTGAAACAGATATAATTTTGAAATAATTGCCATTGTTTATATAAATGGTATTTTTAAAAGAGAAATTGATTTGGAAGTTTAATAAATTATCTCCAAAAATATTCATAATAAAATTTGTCTTTTATGATTGAATTAAAATATCTTACTTTGTTTATATTTAGTAAGTATACATATGAATGATAATGTTTGAAATAGACTCAAAATATAAATGTGAAATATAAGTTAACTTATGCTTATAATTTAAATAAAATACAAATGGAGATAAATAAGTATAAATGTAAATAAATCATATTATTCATAATTTAAATATTTATAGTTAAATACAAATAAAATAAAATAAATAGAATTTAATAAATAAACAAGCATACAACATATTCTTAAACTTTGTAAGCAAAATAAAATGAAATATGACATATATGCAAAATATTCAAACTAGAAGATGTTAAAACATATACTTTTAAACAAATGTTATTGCAAATGTGAAACAGAAGCACAGGTCTCATAATATTCCTGCAAGTATACTTAATACAAAATCCTTTTCCTAACAAAGCATGATAATTATGTAAATATTTTAATTCATGTGCAAACTAATTAAGCTATAAAACAAAAAGGAAAAATGAATGGCTTCATGTCCAAGCTTTGTGAGCCTGCAAAATGAAGAAGAACAAAACTAATATCTTTATGTATAGTACAAAGCAATAGTACATGATAATTATGTAAACATTTAATAATTATACAAGCTTTGATGGCCTGCAACATGAAAAGAGACAAACTAATATATATCTATAAACAAATCAACCTGCAGAAAACCATTTTGTTGCATGGGTTTACATCAAATAAAACCTTAGTACAAGCCAAAATCTGCAAATATATGTATGTATATTGTGGTGTCAGCTAGCATTAATCATGTGTAAACTTAAATGTAAACACAAACATTTATTTAGCACTGCATATTGTCCTTTCAGATTTTAATACAATCTTTCAGCCGAAATTTCTGTACAAGTTAAAATTTTTGATAGCAAATATTAATATAATAGAGCAAGATATTTTGTCAAGTAAGCTTGTTCAAGAAGACTTGAAGTTCAAAGTTATATACTGAGATCATTTATAACTTCAACAGTCAATACTGAGATAAGCAAAGGAATTAAACAAAAAAAAACAAAACTTCATATTTTTCAAGCTTAAATAAGAGTCAGGAAGTAAGTAGAGTTACAGACATTCAAATTTTCAAATAGCTGTCTTTTGTCTTCATCAAGCAAACATCCTCTCTGTTCAACAGCTATCTGAGGTGAGTAAACTTAACTTTAGCAAGCATAAGTTAATTATATCAGTAAGAACATTCATGAGAATTATTGGCATGTGCTTTGTTTTGATATGTGTCTGAGATTTTATACAAGTTGAACTTGAGATATTGAAGATACTGCACTCTGCTTTATGTTACAGGGTTGAAAACAATTGAACTTAGAATTGTTTTCATTTGATTATGGTATGTTTTTTTAATTGTTTCATCAAATCTTGTTGCTTGAACTTCATCATAATGTTTAAAATTTGTTTCAACATATTAGTAACTAATACTTGTCTGTTTACAGTCAATCAAGTAAAATACTGGTAAATTAATTCATATGAACAGCTAATCCAAATATACATCTTGAATTATGACTAGAAGAAATGATTTTTAAAAGTTTAATGAGGATTTTAAACCCAATATATCAAGAGCAGTTCAAGGTTGAACAAAAATTGAACTTTTATGGAATTCTCGAAAATTACTCAATATAAATTGTTGAAATTCGAATCGAAGCAAGTATGAATGTGTGTGATTTTAGGAAAAATATTCAGTTATTTTTCTATTGCATAGGAATTGAACACGAGATAAAAATAGGGTTTTCTGTGGGTATTTGTTCATGTCAGTAAATTGTGAGATTCGTGTCTTACCTATGACCGAGTGAAGCGAGGCGTGGTGGGAAGGTTCCTAGTGACGTTGACAAGATGTGATTGAGATGGCATCGCCTCTGGTGGACCGTGTTGGGTGGCGCGACGTTGGTTGCAGAGGGGTTGTTGTTTTGCTTTCGTTCGAACTGCATCTTTTTGAGTTTGAAGTTTGGGTGAGATTTCAACTGTGGTTTTCTCTTATTCGTGCCATTTGAGATTTGCTCGAAGTCTTGGAAGCTTGCCGGAGCCAGGAACGGCATTGTACACGTGTACAGGCACCGAGGCGTATCAGCGTTGACGTTGAGGTGAAGGGGGGGTACTGTCTCGAGTTATACTCGAGAAATTTTATTGGATGCTTCGGGTTGTCGTGCGAGTTCGAGTGCGTGAGTCTCTGATGTTTATTATATAATTTAAGTTTTTATAAAAGCTTGCTGTAATAAAAAAAAAGAAGAAGATAAAGTCGCGTTTATGGGTGGGTTACTCGGGTGAAGGGACGATTTACTCGAAGCAGTGCTTGAGATTTTGCAGGGGAGAACTCGGGTCTTTTATTTCCGAGTGTAATGATAAATATAGGCTTCGGTATGGTATCACAGTGACAAGAAATACTGTTCAAAGTTTAAGTTTAAACTTAATTCAATTATTAATTAGCCTAGTTAAGGCTTAACATCAGTTTTAGTTTGGGATTAATTATTTTAAATTAACTAATTACCTTTGTTTAAACTTAACTATGCTTTTAAAATTTTGTTAATATTGTTAATAAGTAATGAATTAAGTAAATTAACAAATAGTGTTTCAGTTAGTAATATAATTGAATGTTAATAATCAATAGTGATTGATTGGATGCAGAAGTAATTAAGAGTAATTACTTTGTAATTATAATTAGTAGTATATTATACGAAGTAAATGTAATTGGAATTGACCACTTAATTAATTAATGAACGAGTAACAGTTAATTAATCAAGTGATTTAATTAAGAATTGAAAAATGATTAATGAAGCAATTAGCAGAAAATAAACAGGTAATTAAGTTCTATTTAGTTCGTAGAACAGTGATTAAGAAATAATTACTTAAGTAATTAAAGTTAGATAACTTGATTGAGAAAGTAATTAGTTAAATAATGTGAATAAAGTAATTAAGTAATTAAGCAATTAAGACATAAACATTAATTAAGAAATGATTTGTTGATTAAATAATTTAAAGGGAAATAAGTGATTAACCAGAGATTAACTCTCAAGTAATGAAGTAACTGATGGATAATTAAGTTTTATAAGTTAATAATTAAAGTTATTAATTAATAATTAGGAGTAATTAACTAAGTAATGAAGATATAATTATTAATTAAGAATTGATTATTAATTAAATAATTTGTAATGGAATAAGTAATAAGTTATTAACTATTGATTAATCTATCAGGTTTAAGAGGTTAATCCTCAAGTAATTGGTTTTATTGAATTGACTAAATTTAGAATGTATGATGATTGCTTATGTGTGTTGTATGTGTTGTATACTTGTTTGTGTTATTTATTGATGATATTCTGTGATGCTCTCTGATATGCTGTAATATATCCATGGCAATTGTGTATGATTTATCTGTAATAAATGTTATGTTAATTCAATTATTGAATTTTTTTTATCATTAACTGTTTAAGTTAATTAGACAACTTGGACTTTAAAATGGCGTTTGGATTTCGATGAGACCGGGATCGGGTATCCAATTGATATTCCGAAAACCACATCGATCCAAATTAAACGATAGGTCGTGAATTCTGAAGTGAAGATCAAGATGGTGCTTTCAGAATGCAAGGGTTATCGTCGTTGACTCTGAGGGTGATTCCAATATGAGTGTGACGAGATAATGCCTTCGGTTTCGTTCGAACCCGGAACGAACTTGTATGGATTGAATGCTTTCAACACATCGTCAGGCGGACGATGAGCATTCTAAGATATTTGTCCTATAAAGGTAATCGCAGCCTCAAGCCTCATCAACCGGGAATGGCTAAAACAGGGGAGGTGCAGCAAGGTTAGGTGGGTCATGCCCAAGCAGGACGAGATATACCCCTGTCTAGATGTCCCTTTATTTCGGCTGTGTGGGCGGTTGGAATTGCGCACCAACTGCGGGGTTATCTTGTTCGGGACTGTTCAGTAAGGAATGGTTCCGGCCTTGTGTTGCAGGGGAGTTAGGGTGGCTCCTCGGTACTGTGATCTAGACCACGTACTGTGACGGGCGGTACCCCGGTAGCCCTGCCATTGTATGGGATCCAATTTCCAATAAGCGCCGTACGTTTTGATTGTGCCCAACTACGTTGGAATGTGAGATGTAAGCATTTCAGCTATTTCTGTATTTTACTTGAAAACCCTAGACACTATTATAATATCACTGGATTTCCTATAAAATGTTTTGGTTAGCGTAAGGTAAAAACTTACCCGTATTTATTTGTGGGGAGTCTTACGTGATACCTTTGATTTTAAATGATTTTCAAAGTTAAACAACTTTAAACCGTTTACTCATACCAGACCCATGTCCGACCCGAAGTTTATTTTTGTTTCCATAAACTCTCGGGTACCCAAATTTTTACGGGTAGTCAAGGGATTCAGGTTAGCTTTGACAAATTTTGGAGGAGCAATGGAGCAGGAGGCTTCAGCGTTGTAGATATCTATCTAGTTCCGTTGTGTTAGTTGATGTATTCTGTATCTCTGATGTATATAGTGACTGATATATGTATGATTGTCATGTATATTGATATTGTATAACTCTGATGTATGTAAACTATGTAATATTTATGTGATATATTATATTTTGTTCCGTTCCGCTGTGAGATTCTAATGTTTTTGTTCTTTCTTCTCTATCTTTTCTATTTTCTCATCCCTTTCTTCTTAATGATGATGCGTCTTTCTGGTAGTGAGAAGGGCGGGTCATCACATCAGCCTTGGTGGTAGGAGATGGTAGCTGTGTGTTTGGTGTGGAAGAAAGAGTGGTTTGAGCTTGTTGTGAAGTGGATTGCTAATGTATATATACTTATATAACTTTATTTTCTTTTTGATAAATTTTATTTGTAATTTTCCTAAATAGTGATTCCATTAAAATAGATTGAGAAGGAAGAAGAAGAAGATGAATAATAGTGTTAAAATTATGAAAGAATGGATGGGTATTTATAGGAAAATTCTTAGAAATAAACATCCATATGTGCATAGACCAAAATGCCCTTGCCCACCACCCCCCAATTACCTCAAGGGCACGGCAATACCACCCTCCCTTGTGCCTCCATGTGTGTGAGTTGATGTGTGGAAGAATTTGACTTTGGTTTACTTAAGGATGAATTTATGTAAAAATATCTTAGATCTTTTGTAGTATAGGTAAGTGCCTATGTATATTTATGTGTGTGTGTGTGTGTGTGTGTGTATGTATGTTCATCTATATGTTAGAGTGTGCATGTGTATATTAGATATGTGCACAAGGCATATAAGGTTGCAATAACTTTAAATAACTTTCGTTCGTTAAACCATTGAAAATCGAAAAGCCGATTCCCAGTCACATTTTTACTTATAAATTAATTAACATATAAATGTAAACAAAATTTAAAAACTAATTTCTTATCAATTTTTAACTAATTAAAATTATCATACTTAATTTATAAAACCCTATAAATTAATATTAAACACTTGTTCGCAAAAAGTGCTATTATATTGATAAAGCGATATCAATTTTCCTTATAATGTCAAGTCAAATACATATCATTATAAAATTATTATAAATGATTTATTATCACTTCATAACTAATTGAAATGAATTATTATCATTTAAAACAATTATTTGAATAATTATAATAATTATTAAATCATTAAATCTCAATTTAAATTCATAAATCAATTATTAAATATGATGCCATTATTGATTATGTCATAAATATATTTTATTTTCCCAAAATAAAACAAATAATTTTATTTCATATTCTTGTTTAAATATATAAATAAGTGTATGTATCTAGCTTCGTGCGTGACTTCAGATAATTATAGGGCTGTTTATCGTTAAAACTGTTTTGGTCATTTTATCAATATATTTCCAAAGTGTATATTTCTGTAAATATTTATTCAAAATAAGATTACCATCATTCTTATTAAAGAAATCATAATATAAGTTTAAAAAAGCTTATATTTGAATATTCAAAATAAATATAATTTGTCAAATTGATAAATTTGTGGGTCGTTGCAATTTATCTTCCTTAGTGATAAATACTAAAGTTCACAATAATAAAAATGCTTTAAGCTATAAGTGCGATAAACATAAAAGTAGTAATAAATATGTATTCATGTATACACATTTTAATACTAGTGCTAAAAATAGAGATAGTCCTAAAACCACTTCATATCATGATAGTATTTTACTTAGAAATAGAGAACATTCTTTCAAATACTAAATCAATGACAATTAATGTTGATATATAGGTTCCTACAAATCTAACCGATCATTGTAGACAATTATACATTAGCAATTATTACGACACTATGATTAATAATGAAAACTATATTTTTATGGGATTAACCACTTCCAACTGGATATGGTTTCCTAAGTCGTAAACCTTATATTTATTTTGTAAAATTAGTACCATTGTACTTACATTTGACATATCTATTAGACTCATTAAATTGCATTAATGTTAAATTATTTTATTCACTTAACTATGATGCTTATCTCTTTTATACATAAAAAAGATTCACATATACATAAAAAGCACATAGATTTATTTCTTAAGAGAAATATTATGTTTAGTGGGAGTTATTAAAATATAATATTCATATGCTCTTACTCCTTTTTGATAATGACAAAGGGGAAGAAATTCATATATATATTGATAGAAGGAGATATTATACTTAAGGGGAGCTTTTAATCATATTATAATACCATTTTAAATAATTTTTTCAAAAAATTGTATAACTATCATCATAAAAAGGGAGAGAATGTTAGAACCTTTGTTATTGGGTTTTAATGACAACGGATATAAATTATGCTAAAGAATCTCTAAGCTAACTTGCAGGTATATGCCAAAGTATATGTGAAAATCCAAGAAGAGATATACATGACGAAGATAAGGTGAAGGAATATATACAAGGAGATATGACGATCGACATCAAAACCGTGCTGAAAATTGAAGAAAACAAATAGGTTTTATATATTAATTTTTGTCAGTCTAGATTTTATGTACAATCTCCAATTTGATGATTACACATACACAAATATATTTTGGAAGTTAGCTTTAAAATATAACTATTTTATAATATATGTTTATTCGAAAGAAACAGAAACAGTCAAAATATAACATTTCACAGTAAATGGACAAAATAATTCAACTTCAGACATGTGGAATTTTTGTCTTAGACGTCTATTTACATTCAATATAAAAAGAACTTCTTATTTCAAATCCAGATGTTTGGATTTTTCATAATAGACGTCTATATTGAATCTTGACATCTGGTACAACGTATTCAGACATCTGGATGCTTGTTAATCAGGTTTTTATTTGAATTTCTTAAAAGGCATATCCCCTTTTCTTTAATAAATGCATCTCATGCTTTGAATAGTCCTCTCCAATGGTTACCACTATTGATTTAGAACTTTTCAAATCTATAAATAGAGTTGAAAATTCACTTTTATTGTTAACCAAACCAAGAATCAGTTTTTCTATCTTTCTAATCTATACGCACTTGTGAGTTAGAAATATTCTCAACTATTTACTTTCTAAAATTACATGTTCAAATCATCAACTCAAGGAAATTATAGGAAGAGTGTATTTAATAGACTTATTTGTGTTATTCGGAACACAATCAGTTAAGAAACATACTACCATTTGTAATCGAAGTCCTATTGGAGTTTTTCAAACATGAAGTCCTATTTGGTAGCTTAGGCGATTTGTAATATAGAAGTCATGTTCGGCAGCTTAGGCAGTTTGTAAAACCTACTCCTCTGGGTTAAGTGAGGGTATAGTCGTAAATCCAGAAGGAGTAAGGGACTGAATGTAGAATGTGACGACCCACCTCCTCGACCCTCGGAAATTGACAATAATACATCCTCGATATTCATGTACTGTAAATCCAGTGTTAGAGAGACAAATTATTGTGGGGTAAAGAGAATAAAGATAGAAGAAAGACAGTAATAGAATCTCACATCATATTCAATAAATAATTATACATATGAGTAGTACATGTAATTACTTTGCTCCATCAAAGTTTTAGTGAGTACTAATCCAGCCGGGAAAGTTATAACTACCAATCCTTACAAGAGCTGGTAATACATAATACAAAATACAGGCACAATGGAAAGTGATTGATAACTTCAATGGAAAGATCCAAAATGCTCCATGCTTCATGCTTCCTTCTAAAATATTCCAAGATTACCTAACTACTTGGCTGCCCGGGAAACTTAGGGTACCCAGAGTCTAGGGGGAAAAAATAAATTTCGAGTCAGTTATGGGACTGGTATGAGAAACTCAAAATATGGATATTTGAAAACAAATGGTATCTCATAAGACCACACCACACATAAACATGGAACTGGATTTTACTTTATGATAACCAAAACATTTTCTATGCAAAAATCTAGAAATATTATATTTAATGACGTTATTTTGAAAATACTTTTCAAATAAACTTATAAATCTTAGCCTAAATTGTTGCATTGATTAAATTCTAGCATATGAATTACAAAGTAAGTTCTACAATCAATTCCGAAGGCACTTATTGGAGAATGTATTTCCATATAATGACAAGGTAAGGGATTAACTTTCGACAGTACATCTCTAGAAAAATGCACTTGAGGCTCCAACCCCTACCAACACAAAACCGACCTACCTTTACCAAAAATAGTGCCGAATATCCCATCACCTCGGTCGTTCTTGACCTTTACCAGGATCCTAAAGCATACAGAATATACTCGAAATATTGAGGGTAATTTAGAAAGCTGACTAACATATCCTAATGGGAGCGACCCACTTAGCCCTGCCACATCCACCCTGTTTTTGTCATTTCCGAGTGAAGAGGCTCGAGGTAATGATTACCTTTCTCATAGTACACATTGTCAATTCCATCATACACTATTGATTTCCACATTTGAACAACCTCTGGGCTCTTATGTCTTAGAGAAAGGTGTTAAGTATAGGAGATTTACCTCTTACACCACCAAACAGATGTACGTTTGTAAAAATCGATGTATGCGCATTTTAGAAATGCAATGTCAGACATTCGTCCATACAAGTTGTCCGAGAATAAGTCAAACCGAAGGAACTCTCCTACTACATCCTATGGGGAATTACATATAGGATTAGTAGCGAGCAGACCTTGCATCGAAGATCAAATGAAGATACTACTGCCACGTATATATGATATAGGAAATTTCCTTCAAGGGTCAGTGACAAGTAGCCCTTCATTCTATTTACTATTATTCCAAGTCTTCTCTTCGAATACGTAAAATTGGTTCAAAGTGGGTTTCCGATAAGAATCACTCATCCAACCACGATTTCTTCGAACCAATCATCGTTAAAAAGATGTTACGTAAGTAGGTGCTTATCATTTGATTGATTACTTCCTTTTCACCAAAAATATCTTCTAGAGATATATATATCTTTAAAACATTTCTTCCCGGTATAGATTGAATCAATAAACTTCTCTTTAACTTTGAAAATACCAAATCATTTTCATAAATCATATTAGGAACATTATCGAGTAAAAAAGGTTGATAGAAATTATATTAATTCAATTCAACATCAATTTCTATATTCAACATTTACTATCTGTCGAATAACGATGAAATTACCTTTTAAATTCATACGGGTAGTATGGGGACCCTCCTCGAAATTCAAAACCAAGAGTAAGAAGATTATTCCTATACAATCCAGTTTGTATTAAATTTTGAAAATTATATCTTTTATACTTGTCTCGTTTCCGACATTTCGACCTTATCTATTCCTCTCCCATGAAGAGGCCAGGTGAGTCAGGGGACTGGTTACTCCTGAATATATCCTTAGTTTAAGCACGTCACATCCAGATCTCATGAATAGAAAATCCAGTCTACACGTCGGCTTTTAGAGCCAAGATTAACTTACTTGATTTTAACATCTTTTATTTAAATCATTTATTTAAAAAAATTAAAATAAATTATAAAACCTTCAAATCATTATTGAAACACTTAATTATTTATTTGAAAATAATTATAAAAGATTTGGGAAATAATACTTAAGTTTAAAACCGTATTTCAAAAGTTCTTATAAGTGCTGCAAATAGTGCTACGAATTGTGTTTTAAAAGCTTATTTGATCAAACAACATATCGATCATTTAGAAATCCATTTTTATCGCTCAAATCTCTTTTAAAACATTTTAAAATATTTGCAGAATTTATTCCATATTTTCAAAGGATTAAAAATATCAATTTTAACGAATTAGTCGCTTTGGTTTTCGAATTGCCAAACCGCTACTATTTTGAAAACTTGATTTGCTTATATTTTACAATCTATTAAACGAAATCTCGATATTTTCTTTTGTTTGAAAAATATGATTATAGGAGTTCAAAAAATTCTTATTATAAAAAATTCTGACTCCAAATCCATCGTTTATGTGGATTTAATATTTTATGGCGCGAAATCGCAAACTGTCGTTTCGCGACACGTCAATTTCAACTTCATTTTCGCTTTCTTTTAAACTTTTTCGAAACACTTTTAAATGATTATAAAACATTTTTAACCAAATTCAAAAGGGTTTAACATCTCATATGTACCATTTCATTTACAAAAAGGAAAGCGGTTTCCTTTGTGATATTTCAACATGTATTTAAACATGACTTGTTTTACACATCCAAACAACAATATTTCACAATCAAACATGATGATCAAATCATAGCATCCAAATAACATATCATCATCTAAAGTATATATATAAATATAAGTGGAGTTTTCTCACCTTGGATTAAACGATTAAATTAAAAATGGTTATAGCTTCGCTAACTTGAATTTAAAGCCTACGAACTCTTGCACCTTGGCTCCTAGGTAGCTTGGCTCTTGCTTGGGGTGATGGGAGGTCCTCATGGCTTTGGCTAGGGGAGGATGGAGGGTGTCGCCATGTGGTATTTAGGTGGAGAGGATGAGTTTTGAGTGATTTTTGAGGTGTTTTGGTGCGTGTATATATATACTATACATGTTTAATTTTCTTTTGCAAATATTTTTGCCCTTATTTTTTGAGTAGGGAAGCCATGAAAATAGAGAGGAAAGCTTAGGAAAATGAAGAAAGAGAAGTGAGCAAATGAAGTGGAGATGGTATGGTATTTATAGGGAAAGGAAGGAGTAAAAACATCATGATTTTTAAGCACATATACATCATCGTTCATCACCACCATCACCTCCTCCTATATCCAATGGTTCGGCCGAAATGAACCCCCCCCCCCTTCATGTGTGTAGCCCATGTGCCTGTACTTGTATGTAAGTGTTCGACCTTAAATTGCTTAAAGACGAAATACATGATAAATATCTTGGATATTTGGTTATATATATATATATATATATATCTGTGTGTGTATTTATATGTATATGTGTATTTGTATGTATGTATATATATATAAGTTCATGTGCATGTTAGGGTGTGCATGTTAGGGTGTGCATATGCATGTTATATATGTACATAAGACATATAAACAAGGTTGCAATAACTTTTGTTCATTAAATTGTTGAAAATTGGGAAATCGATTTTCGGTCATATTTTCACTTATTAATAAAATTACATATAAATGTAAAAAAAATTAAAAATAAATTTATAATCATTATTAATCAATTAAAATGATCATACTTGAATTATAAAACCATATAAATCAATATTAAGCAATTATTTACAAAAAGTTTTATTATATCTATAAAGCGATACGAATTTTCTTATATTTTCAAATCGAATGTATATGTTTATAAACTATTATAAATAATTTATCATCATTTTATAACTAATTAAAACGAATTATTATCATTTAAAAATAATTATTGGGATAATTATAATTATTATTAAATTATTCAATCTTAATTTAAATTCATAAATCAATCATTCTAAAGTAGCGACATTATTAATGATGTCATATATACTTTTAATTTTCCAAAATAAAATAAATTATTTTATTACATATTCTCATTTATATGGATAAATGATTGTATGTATCCAACTCCGTGCACGATGTCGGTGGCCAACGAGCTGTTTATCGATAAAATGATTTTTGGTCATTTTATCGATATTTATTCCAAGGTATACATTTTTGTAAATATTTATTCAAATTGATATTTCCAATATTATTTATTGTTCAAAACATCATTATTTATGTTAAAAAATCTTATATTTGAATATTTTTAAATATTTTTCGAAATGATGAATTTTCAGATCGTTACATAGAATGAGAAGTTCGAACCTGTATAAAACTCTCTTGTGCACTTTACTTATTGCAATTTTTATACAGCCAGTTTGATATTAGTTTTTATTTAGTAAATATGATTGTATTACTCGATTCGCATCGACTTTCGTTGTACTTATATATTACAGCTAATGCTATTACTGTGCTTCAATTCTCTGTTTGTGTGTCTATACACACACACACACACACACACACACACACACACACACACACACACACACACATATATATATATATATATTGGACCATCATCGTTCCAATGCATAGCGACTAATAATCGAAGCTAGCGACTTTTAAAAGGAAATCGGATTCAAACCTGGAATGTTTACGGAAGGAATCGGTTTAAAATTATATAGCTTGATATGATAGATCAGGAAAACATACTCCTGCTTCAATTCTCTGTGTGTGTTTGTGTGTGTGTCTATATATGTATGTATGTATGTATGTATGTATGTATGTATGTATGTATGTATGTATGTATGGCCATCATCGTTCCAATGCATAGCGACTAATAATCGACGCTAGCGACTTTTAAAAGGAAATGGGATTCAAACCTGGAATGTTTACGGAAGGAATCAGTTTAAAATTATATAGTTTGATATGATAGATCATGAAAACATACTCCAGATTTATACTACTAGCTGTTGGTAAAGCGTCACGGTGAATAGCTATGGACATAACTCTTTACTGAAGCGATCTGCATGAAGGATAAATACCATTCATAACATAGAGTGGAGTCCTTCATAGTAATCCTAACTTGTTTTGATTCAAAGCACATCTTGTTTGAAACATGATATACATCGAAGGGCAAGTGTTATCCTACCTTTTGATAAGGCAATATACAGACAGACTGAATGAAATGAACTTGGAAATTATCAAGGCAGGAAGGCCAGAGAGATAGCCCAAGAGTCCAGCAACCAAGTACAAACAGAGCCAAGGGGTAAAGACAAAGTGCCTCAAAGAAGCAAAAGGCAAAAATCCAGTAAGGAGTTGGATCAGTACCGATCCATGAATCTTCGTCCAAAGTTTCCCCCACTCTTATTACATGCTAGTAAAGATCCTAAAAGCCTATTTCAAGTGTTGTTTTGTCGATCCATTCAATTCTCTATCGATTTTCACGAGCACTCAAAATCAGCAATTCCAATCTTCCATAGATCCATCATTCAGACTTAGAAAAATATTAATATGGTGCAAACAAGTATGGAATCATGAAGTTAACCACAAATCGAGCTACCAAAAAGAGTTTGAGACAATCATTCTAGCCATCTTATATATCGGTACTGATCCAAGCCTACGGATCGATACCGATCCATGCCTATGGATCGGTACCGACCAAGTATTTTGTTGAGTGGCTACTATTTTCTCCAAGGGACTTGGTCTTGGCATGGAAAGCGAGGTGAGATCATGAAGGCGAGTTTCTAGGCTTCCTGCGTCTATAACAAGAGGGGCGGGGCGCACTTTTATGGATCTTTTTGGTTCTTGCTTTCTCTACTCTAATTTCTTCTAATCACCCTCGGATTTATGCTAATCTGTAAGACTATTTGTAGCTCAATGATCTAAGCCATAAAATCACTAAGTGGAGTATGCCAAGACTAGCCGAACCACTACAAGCGTTGTATTTTCTTTTCTTGCTCATTTTCATTTATTTTCTTCACTTTTTATTCTCTATATAATCTTCTGGGTGTTTGTGCTATTTTTAATTCAAACAACTATAAAACAGTTAAAACCTTATTGAAATTTGTAACAATGTGGATGTTGTTATTCTTTTGAGAAATTATAGTTACAGGGTATAAATATTTTACAACAATATGTTTGATAACTAGCATAGTTTTACATATAGATAACATCCATACAACATATAAATTCTTTAAACAGTCCATTTTAAAAGCAATGGCATCATCATCATCTTCATGAAACTATATTATCACTAAGATGTTGATGATGATAGTACTGGAAATTGTTGATTTTGGTTATGTAGCTTGCATTAGCCTGGAGCAGCTTATGCCGGTTGCTAATGGTATTCTGGACTTTCATTCAAATCTTGGTAATGTATCCACAGCCTTATGAAGAAGAAACCCTTTGCAGCATCAACAATGGCTGCACCACCTTCTTTACCTGTAGTCTTCCTCATCTTGCTTTTGCTTTCCACTCTAATCAATGGTACTTTGCCATGTTTAGTTATGATGAATGTACATATGTTTATTATTTGATTTCGCTTGTGGCATCGGTCAGTTAGTATTATTTGTTATGCCACTATTTCTGCAGTATATTTTGCAGCACAGTTATCCTAAATCAATCATTGTTATTTTGTATGATGCAATGTATTCCATTTATTAATCATATTTTTATAATTAATTAGTGCACATAAAAAATGAAGGAGTGTGCGAGATCAAGGTCATCTTCAGTTCCATGGATCCAGATAATTCTATCCTTATGGATCTATCTCATAGTTTCAAAAATTGAACCATGAGTTGAACGATATTGTGTTATTGTTGTGTGATTCAAATATGTGTCTATAAGTGATTTAGATTGAAGATATGGTGTAGAGCTTCGTGTTGGAAGAGACAGGAAGTCGATTGGAGGAAGTGATCAAAAGATATGAAGAAAAGTAACTATTTTTTTTACTAGCATCAGGAATTTAAAAATCTGAGTTACTGTTCCAAACGTCTAGGTTACTGTAGCTGTTTGGTTTTCAGGTATTAGATGTTTCTATTGCTTCTTGTTCATTCCTGAGAGTTTGGTTAGATGTCTGACTCCTTGATCAAACGTCTGAGTTGTTGTTCAGACAACTTTGAATATTGGTCAAACGTCTCTATTGGCGGTTATTCTATCCTGAGAGTTTGGTTAAATGTCCGACCCTTTAGGTCAAACATCTAAGTCGCTGCTTCGAGCTTTTAACAAGGTGTTGGCTGATTTGAATTTTGGAGGATAGTTTCATCAATTTGGTGTTTGTTTCTTCTCTATTGATCGTGTAGAATCTTTTGATGTGATTCAATGGTCTAGAGCAATATTAGAGCATCTACATTAGCCTCATAATCATCTCCTTAATTGTGAGTGATTAGATTTCCAATAATTGTAATTAACAAAAACCCAAGCTAATTAATCTTGGGTTTTTTTATTTTGAGTGCTTTATTCTGTAATTTCTTCAATTGAGTGATTGATTAGAGAGAGTCGCCACATCTTGTAACTCTAATCATAGAATTGGGATAAAAGGGGTTGTTGGATCTTCATGGATGTAGGATACAAATATAAACCATGTTAAATCTTCTATGTCTCTCTTTTTTCTATTATTTGATTTTGTGTGATTGCATATTAGAATTTAAGTTGCATTGGTATAAACAGGCAATACTAGATCCTGGTCAAATTGCTTTCGCTCATCAATTTTTCAATACATATTGATGTGAAGTAAAAGATTCCAGTAATTCAACCGGTTAAAATGTGAGAGCCACGTTAATTGTTAAAAAAAAATTATTTTTGATTTAAATCTAAAATTATTTCAATTAATGTAAAAATTTAATAAATTATAATTAGTATATTGACTTTCATTAATGATTATTTTTAAATTTGATAATTAGTATAAATTTAAAAAATTCTATAACAATTTCCTTAGCATATATGTGTAAATTTCCTAAATTTTTAAGATAAAATAGGTTTGGTTTAATATTAGTTCATAATATGTACACTACTAATGTACCTATCATTACAAACTGACAAGACAATCCAATAATTAGGTAGCTAAGGTTATGGTATTATTTTTAAATTGATTATGTGAAAAATAAAAAATAAAGCAATAATATTTAGGTTAGACCGTTGGTTTATGCACATGCAACCAAAAATCAAAGTATTAAAGGCTAATGTAAATGTCTTTATTGATCAAATTAGGGGCGCAAAATTATGTTGATCCACCCTTATATGCAAGAAAGACGGATAAGCAATTGCCTCTAATAGCAAAGTCTCTAATAATAAATAACAGCAAATCTAACACTTGATTTGCCGTTATTATTCTATATGTTACATAAGCAAATAAATACAAAAATTAATAGAGGCAATTATAAATGGCTTGATTATTATATGTTAGACTTATATGTCAATAACTCTAATAATATGTTAAATTATTAACAATTATTTCTCGTTGATATGTAACTATACATATAAGCAACCTTGCTATATTTTAAATTTATAATTTACCATGCACTAAAAACTCATAATACTAGACCTGTATATGAATACATAGTATGTAGAAATCAAATATTACAAGAATATACTATTACATAAAACATCTTCAACGGTAAGACACAATACTAAATGATGCCAACAACTGTAGCAAATGAAACACACTATCGAATACCTTTTTAATGTCATGGCCTTCATATAGTATTTGGTACATTCCATCTTGCTAGAGAATATGATTCCTTCGGTGAAAATCCAATGGTTATGAGCAGATGTCCAAGTACATTAAGTTTTCGATAGGAAAATGACAATTTGTATGCTTCATTGTTGTTCACCACCAAATTACACAACATATTGTATTTATTTTGTGGATCTTATATTGTATATGTTGACAAGCCATCCTTTTTAGCAACCAAACAGAAGAACTTCATCACTACAACATCCAATGTTATACACAAAAACTTGCTTAGTATCCACCAGGAGAAATATACTTAAATAAAGTAACATAAACCTATTGAGTTCCAAAGCTCAAAGTAAAATCTCAAGGGAACTATGAATAGCATGGGCACAAATATAAATCTAATGCAAATATTGCAACGATGACCATATAAGGTACTATGCCATAACTATCTTACTAACAATAGTCTACACTATACATCTACCACAAGTACATGCATAAATGAGAATGAAGTCAAATTTACACTTAGTATGTATGTCCTTTCTCGTGTTTAGTAGCCTTTTAATTTGAAGGCAGTGAAAAATGGAAACAAAATTCGAACTTTAAAGTACACTGATATATTATTTTAGCTAGGTTTCAAATTTAATAATAGAGTTGAAGTTCTCTTGCTTGTGCTAATTTAAAGTTGAACAATCTTGCAGCAAAATATTGCATTTATACTTCAATACTAAATCAACTAGTGTGTAAATCGTGTGTTGCAAACGGTAATATTGTTAAAAATAATGTTTATATTTTAGTTATTGTTAAATAAAATTTGTTATGTAATATATGATTAATTTAGCAAGATAGATAAGTTACGAATTAAAATGGCATGCGACGCTCAGATGTAAGATAGAAAGTTCAATTCATACAAAAAAACATATATATGTAGGAATTAATGCCCTAACTTATATATATATATATATATATATATATATAAAGTTAGTTAATTAATTAAAATTGCTATTATTGTATATGTAAATAGTTGATGTTATGTGATATGCATATTTTTTGTATAAATGAAAAGGTAATTTTACCACTTTCATTAATATGAATGTTTAATATATACTGGCTTTTTTTAGGGATTTATAAATGAATTAATGGTATTATATAATTGAATTTGTTTAAATAATTTATGAGGAGTTGAATGTAAAAATGTAGGAGAAAAACAAGAAGAGCTTTGTACATAATTGTAGTTGAGAAGAACACCTTATGGATAGCTTGTCTATACATAAAACATTATCATTATTTGAGATTTCAATTATTAAACCATTTTAACTTTGTAACTAACAATGGATTCCATGTTGTAAGGGTGCCATATTTACAACTTCGATAATTATTTTATGTAACATTTAGTTGAGTTATGAGTTTAACATCATATTAAAAATGAGAATTTTATATAACTAAATTTTATTGGTGTAATCGGTGCGTTCACATTACAATGTTGTAAAATATAATTTTACCCTTTAATGGTTGTTAAAAATGAATTCTTTTATGCAATCGATGATATAATAATTTTAATGAGATAAATGAATTATAAATCGAAAAATTATTCTTATTTATGTTTACATTTTATATTATGTAATTTATATATCTTTATATCTAAATAAAAAGGTAATTTTACCATTTTTACTTATATACATGAGTATTATATGCATATTTGTATTGTTTTATATTTGGGTTTATTAGATGAATTGATGAATATTGGTAAATTGAATTTTTTTAAATTTTTTAAATTTAAGATTAGATAATTAGTTAAACATATTAGCTTTAATATGCTAGAGTAGAATTAAGAAGAGTTTGTAAGTAATTATAGAAATTTTAAATGTGGATATTTGAAGTTGAAAATTGAATTTTTTTACTGCAATGCATGATAACTGTATTGAGTTAAATGAATTATAAAATAAATTTATTATAATTGTTAATGTATATAATTTTGTTATGTGATTTATGTTTCTTTGTATTTAAATGAAAATTTAATTTTACAAATTTGTCAATGCGACTATGGTATACGTATTGAGATTGTCATCTTTTAGGATTTATTTAATAGATTAAATATTAATTAATAGAGTTTATCAGAGAGTCTAAATTTTGGATTATGTAATTAATTTAAATTTATGGGTTTTAATGTAAAATATTAGAAAAGAATTAGGAAGTGATTTGTAAATAATTATAATTTTATTGAAAAGTATGCATTTATATGTAAAACGATATAAGGAGCTTAGTAGAATAATTATACAGTGGTAAATTATAAAATTTTAGAAGTAAAATATCTATAGAGAATTAAGAAGAGTGAAGAAAAATCCTATAATTAATAAGAGGACTAAAATTTTTTCTTTAGTATTATTTAATTGCTTAAACTATATAAATAAAAACCAAAGTCTAATTATTCATATTTTTATTTTAATGGCTAATTTTAATGGAAGTGCAATGGAAAAAATAGCAAGAAAATGCTTTTAAATTAGTATCAACTAGCATACAGAGGAGTTGTCTTAACTACATTTCTAATATTTTATATGTCGATATGAGTGCGTATATGATTAAATTTTGTCCCATTTTCCTAACTGGACTCTGTCTACTTGCGTACTAAAAAAGATAAAGACTTAAATAAAACTCTTATCCATTTTTAGGATTCCAATGGTAGATTTTATATAATTTTCCCATCAACTTCATATTTTTTTTATCTATAGCAGAATTAGTAGGTGACAAAAAGCCATATTTTACTTTTCTATTTATGATTTTTGGTTTGCATTAAAAAAAATAAGTTTGAGAAACTAAGCTAACAAAAATGGAAAATAAAGGCATTGCGGTAATTAAACACCTAGTTATTACCTTATGTTTGTTTATTTACGTATGAAATGTGTTTATAGGTGATTGATCTCCTGTTTATCATCCAATCAATTATTTCTAGAAATTGCATAGCCAAACATTCATAATCACTTTGTATTTCCATTGATAATATAGAATTATGTAGTCATCTAAAATAATTTATTAACGTGAAAGGTTGATGAGTACATAGCATTAAAAAAATTATTATCTAACAAATAATTGAAATGAACTTATCATACCTTATACGAAATGTACAAATGGAGTGATCTGCAAATTTCTGTCCAAAAGAATATATAAGCTTTGGCTTTGGACTATGTGATACCAATGGTCAGCTTGCATACCCATAAAAACTCTTTATTTGATTTCCTAGATAGTTTTATAAGTTGCTATTAGGTTCTCTCATGACCTACAAATGAATGATCACGTAATAAATAATAATGAAATTTAACCATAATCTTGAAACTTAGAACATCAAAAAGTTAGTTGAAGGTGCTTACCAAGTATTTGAATGGATAAAAAGATTTCCCTGCAAAGTAATTTTGCATCAAAAAATGGAAAAGGAAGAAGAAGAACATTATAAGTATCATTACAATCTACAAACAAAATTTGACCTATTTATGAAGTTGATTTACATTACTACACAAATCCATTACATAATGGAAATTTCTTTGATCACAGTCCTTATATATTACCTAGATATGAAATGCAAAAATAATTATATCTAGTCTGCTACTAACCACAAACATAATATATTTTCATGTTGTAAAATGCAAGGCAATATAAATACTTATATAATCTTCTGATTTTCCTGAATAGATCATATGCTTATGAATGTTAATAGGAAATAAAATACTATTTGTGGTCAAGAATAATAAATGCACATCAAAAAATAATTCAAATATTATATTATGCAAAGTGGAAATAACAAAATATATATTTATGTAACAGTGATATAAATTGTAGAATCATGATGTGTAACTTTATAGCAATTATAGAGCCACAACACATACCTCCATCAGCTTTATCTTCAATGACCAGTTCTTACATAACTATTTTGATTCATTAATAATCACCTATGGAAGAGAAAATAAACAGAATAACATATGAATATATTTTCCTAAAAGAGCACAAAATGAAAGATATGGATATGCATATGTTAGTCATAATATTACCTTTTCCATTACCATATTTTAGCCAAAATGAGAAGAACAACATGAAATATTGAATATAAACTCATGGAGATATGTGTTGTGCCTTAACACTTATCCTTACAACATTTTATTCATATTAAGTGAAATGTGTTTTTTGACCTATTATCATCGAAACATTTTACCAAGTTTTAATAAGAAGAAAATTACTATGAACATCCAAATTTTTTATTGGTTATTGTATATTCACAGGTAGAAATAGCCTTAATTAAGTACACTTCTAGGCAAGCCTCAATCCTAATAACATAAATTTGCATTTTTATTTCAAATGCAAGCGGGGTTGAATTCGGAACCCTACCATTTTATATAAATGAAAAACATGGAATAAAGGAGATTAGCAAAAACCTAAAACACAAAGCAATGTTGAATTTTGGCAACAGTATATGAATTGAAGAGATCGAGAATAGCTTGATAATGTTGAAAACGGTGCACGAAGCAGAGCTTGGATGGTCAAGTTATCACGATTTAAAGATGCATAGGCTGAAAGTTATGTCAGACGTCTGACAGAAATCCTCAAACGTCTAGCAGCAGGTTTACTACAGCACGAAAGCTGTGACAGACGTCTAAGAGGTTGTGATAAATGTCTGACGCGGTGCAGTTTTTTTGGGCCCAGAATTTATGAATTTTCATGTAGGGGCTTCAAGTGGAAAATCAGGTATTCGTCAAGGACGGATGGTTCACTATAAGCTATTTTCAAGACTCAAAGCGAGTGACTGCAAGGGTTTAATCAAGAGTTTTATCCTCCATTATCTAGGGTTTAGCAAACCTAGTTTTCTTCAATTCCCTTCTTGATCTATTCTATTTGAATATTGATTATTGTAATCAATCTCTTGTACTCTTCTCATTGGTATTAATAAAGACTCTCTCTCAAAATGGATGTACTCTAACAAGACGTTAGTGGAACCACTATAAATCGGTGTGTGATTTATTTTATCGTTATTGCTTTGGTTTTCTATTACTTGTTTGGTGATTGTGATTGACCCTGGATGGGATTGAGATATTGATTGGTTGTTTTTGCACTTCTTACCATGATCTCATTTTCGTTATGCTTCGGGATTTTGATTTGAGTGGTCTCAAGTTATAATTCCTATAACATTTAGTATCAGAGCTTTTGGTGTTGGTAGGTGGTTGTGGAAATGCCAGAATCAGACAACACCTTAGGTAGTCCCTCAATAGTTAGTCTAAGTGGTGTAGCCCCGTATGTACGTGTATCATACGCGGCTTTAGGATCACAATTGGTTTTAGACAAGTGGAATGGCGATAATGATTTTGAAAAGTGGTAATGGAAGATGAAAGCGGTTCTTAGGCAGAATCGAGTGCATCGGGTAGTGTTTAATACACATTTGCTGCTGGCGAACATCTCGAATGTTGAGAGAGAGGAAATGGAAGAGTGGGCATTTACTGCACTTCAACTTGCTATGGAGAAGTATCTCCAAAATAAGCGGTGAGACTACCGCTAAGGGTATTTGGGACAAGTTGGAGGAGTTGTATATGAAGAAGTCACTAACTAATCATTTGATCTAGTTGTGAACATTCTTCACCTATAAGATGAAAGAGGGTACTTCACTAAAGATGCACTTGAAAACCTTTGATGATTTGCTAATGAAGATGAAGGTGGTAGATTTGAAGATTGAGGAAGAGTAAAGGCGATGATATTATTATGTTTATTGTCGGATAGTTATATGGGTTTTTGAAATAGTTTGACCTCTAGTCGGGATACTTTGACTCAAGATAATGTCAAAGCGGGTCTTCTTGGCAAGAAGTTGCAGAATCAAATGAAGGAGTTGGGTGATGGAAGTAATGGTTCTAGTAGTGGTCACGGTTTATTTGTCGAGAAGGAGAGATATGAGAAGAAAGGGAACTGATGGCATTCTAGATCAAGGAAGCCCGGTTGGATAGAGGAGTCAAAAGAAAGAAACTGCAAGTGATTAATTTGTGTGGAAAGAATGAGTTTCCAGACAAGGAGAAGGCAAAGAAGAAAGTAGCATCTTCATCCATAGTGGTGGAGAGTGGAGTTGGTGTAGGAGACGTAGATGTTTTGAAGGTGGTAGCATCGGATGTTTTGAGTAGCGAATAGGTACTCGATTCGGGGGCGTCTTTTCATATGACACAGAATAGGAATTGTTTTTTCTTTTTATGTTAACAAAGAAGGAAATTCAATTGTTATGGGTAATGGTGCTATTTGTAAGTCGAAGGGCACTGGTTCCGTGCAAATTTGGATATTTGACGGAGTGGTAAGTACTCTCACTAACGTATGCTATGTTCTGGGACATCGAAAGTCCCTTATCTCTTTCGGGCAGCTGGATTCTATAGGATGTAAGATCTAATATTGGGAGTGATAGCTTACTGGTGTCGAAGGGTGTGCTTGTGGCGATGAAAGGTGCTTGGACTTATAGAGTTTATTTGCTTCAAGGTGTGACTATAGAAGGTGAAACTTGTGTGGTAGTTGATTGTTCTTGTGGCTTGGACGCGACTAGGATGTGGCATTTGAGGTTAGGTTATGTCTCAAAGAGGAATTTGGATATTCTTCAGAAAAGGGAGATGATCGATAGAGAGAGTTTCAACAAACTAGAGTTTGCGAGGAAGGTATCATGGGCAAGCAAACTAAAGTTTCATTCGATAAAGGAAAACACACTACAACAAACAGGACCTTTAAAGCATTTTAAAAATACTATAAAAGCTTTTAACAGCGCTTTTTTATACGTTGTATATCGACATGCAGTTATATGTCAGAGATATACAATGACAAGAAATAAACGCTGTTAAATATCCTTTCTAACAGCATTTCCCTGCTGTCATGAAATCTTTTAATAGCGTTTGATTGGGTGCAGTTAGAGATCGTTCTTTGTTTTTGTTTCGCGCTAAGATAAGACTTTATAGCGTTTTTTCAATGTTGTGATATTTATTTACGGCATTTCATTGTTGCAATAGATCGTGCTTTATGTTTCTAGACACAATTTAACGGCATTTTTAAAATGCTGTTAAAACTTTCAACGGCGTTTTAAAAACGCTGTGGAATGTTTCAACTACGTTTAAAAAATGCTGTGGAATGTTTTAACAGCGTTTTAAAAACGCTGTGAGATGATTTAACAGCGTTTTAAAAACACTGTGAAATGTTTTAATTCTATTTCAGTAAACATCCGCCACAATGTGCTTAAGTACCACATTTCAAAATTAGCATATTATATCAGTATCATATTTCAAAATCAACATATTATATCAATACCACATTTTGAACACATATTTGTTAACCAACGTATGAAATTTCATAATCAAAATACACAATATTCTTACACCAAACATAAATAGTTTGTCATCAATAGTTCAAAAACAAAATATAGAACAAGTAGCACTAGCAAAACAAAAGCAAGTAGTACATACATTAAAACCAAAAAGTAGTTCTAATAGCAAAAATAACTTCAATCCATAACTCGTTGCAACCTTTCTTTACATCACAGTCATCTATCTGCCTATAAAGTAAAAGTAATGCTTGAGAATCAATTCATCAAAAAAGTGTACACAAAGTTAAATGTATTCATAATGCAAACATTAAATATTCATGACACTATTTCATTAGGCGATTGACTAATACAAAGTATACAACATGTCATAAAATCAGGTAGCATTTAAAAATTATAATAAACAAACACGCAGGCGAACTGTAAACCCAATCTCCTAGAAAAAACAGAATTGATCTTAGACAAGTTAAAACATGGCAGAGATATCGTTACAACTGAAAACATGATGAACAACTGAAAAAGTATGAGGTAGACAAAGAATAAAATCTATAGAGAAGTTTATTTATAAGTTATGAAGAAAGAGTATAGCCTAATGCAAAGGCTACCAGAAGACCATGATGAATAACATAGCTTCCCTTCATTAACATGTTCTATATCAAGTCCAATGAACCACGACCCAACACAAACATCATCATGTGCATATGCACAGAGAATGGGTCTAAAACTCAGTTTAAGAAACTTATTCAAAATCTTTTGCATTCAAAGTCGAAGAATGAATATTGCTCAAAACTATATGCATAGACTTACCTATTAATGATATAAACTGTGCCAATTCTCAGGATATAACAAAAATTTCTCTAAATGCATGCCGGGAGTACCCAAAGAATATTAAATCAGTTTTTGATTTAAAAGGGTAGAAAAGGCTCTTGAAAATACCTATTATTAATATTTTTTAAAAAGGCATGGAAGTTGAATTTAAATGGAAGCATGGTTCTTTAACACAAGTATGTTGTATTTTCTTATGATAGTCTACAATAACTCCATTTAAATGCTGTACAAGAAGGATTATATTATTGAATCGATTTGCTGAGAATACAAAATGGAAGTCCACTATCTTTCAGCACAAAGTAACATCCTAAAATTAATCCAATGCTAAACCATAATGGGTTTGTTATGTAAAGTTAATAAGGACTTTTCTATAAGTGTTGGGATTCTCTGAACTTTTTAGTTTTAACACACACACATCAGCACGTGTGCAATCAAAATCCACAGACAACAATAAAAAAACTATTATATAGGCTATTTTTCAAATGGATACTCGGCTGTGTTTGAGGATATAGACAAAGCACCAAATGAAGTGTAGTCTCTGTTACTTCCATATACAGTGTAGTTAACATTTAAAAAACTTATTAATTGAAATAAATTTAGTTAGTTTCTATAGAACTTGTTAATTTTTAAAAATTATTTAAATTTTTCAATACATAAGTGAATTTCATAAAAATCTTAATTGAATTTTATAATTTTAATTATTACTCACAAACTTAGTTTTAAATCTTGTCTAATTTTTATAAAACTTAGTGTACTTCATTAAATTTTATCAAACTTGCTAAATTTTATAAAACTTGGTTGTTGTGTAAATATTTACAAAACCAAGTTAACTTGATTAATTTTACAAAAACTAGTTAGTTTCTACATAATTTAGTTAACTTAGTTAAATTTTGTTATGTTAGATAAATTCTAATATATTTGATGTATGCAACATAAATTATATTCTATAAATTATATAGAAAAATCTAATGTGTCTTCTCAGTTGCGAAGGCATAAATATACTTGAGGAGGTCATCGACTAAAGAAGAAAAATAAAAGTCAACGGAGAATTTATATCAGTAAACCAAAGTCTACTTTGTTTCATCTGTAAATACAATACATATGTTGATTCTAAATTTGTATAACTGATTAATTTTATTAGTAGAAAAAAGATAATATAATATTCTAAGTTTCCAACAGCATAAAAATCATCATTCAATAAAACAATAGATGTTTGGTAAGAAACTAGAAAATTATAAGCTTGAAAAAATTACTCACTTTGTCCCAGTTTTGTTAGGATGTCATTTCTACTTTCGTGCTATCTTGAGCATTTGATTCTGCACCCAATACTGAAACTTGACCTGTAAAACAATCATTATTAGTCTATCAATTGTTGAAGTTGCAGTACATATCATATGAACCTATTATATAACATGCTAAATACTAAGTTCTAAGCACAAATACACTGGAAATATAACATACAAATACTGATCATGATACTATTTTAAATACCTGGTGACAATTTAGATTATTTTCTTTAACTAAATAATGTAAACAATCAAATACATTGAAAGACATAACTTTCATCAATGCATAAAAACAATAATGTGATCTAGTTTTGTCATATTTAATTTTAAGGGAAAAAATGATTGAATGGATCAAATTAAGAAGATTGATCAATTAAATTTAAACCAGGAGCAAATAAACTGCCAACATAAAGACAACTAAACAAAAATAGACCTGAATTATGATATAATATCAAATTTAATTTTAGAAATATGATGTGCTGCTAATTTTTTATACTGAAAATTAAGATTAAAAAGGATCGTTATCATAGGAAGCTAGCAATGATAATAAAATGGATCGTTATCTAAACTAGCAATGATAATAAAATGAATGAGCCGTAGCTACTTAATAAGTTACCAAAGGACTGGGACCAATTACTAACATTACAGTTTACCAACCAACAGCCTACATTTTGGGTCCCTCCACAACAATTGCAAATGGGGTGAGAATCGGTAGAGAAAGAATGGAGAGACATGCATAGTAATTCATTCCATTAATTGATTTTCCTTTCATTCCCTTTTTTGAGAAAATGTTTCTTAACACAAATGCAGCATTTGATATCATGGCACCCGTGAAGCCTGTAATCATAATTAAGTATATTGAATCAAAATATAATTCCTTTATCAAGTAGGTATAATACATAAAAAAACAACATTTGCAGCCCACATTCAGTTACTAAACAATATATAAAATTAATGAACAAAACAAATTGTCCTAAAAGAACTGAGGTTTGGGTAATGACAATGTTTATTTAACCTGTTAGTATAGCTCACTAATTATTGAATCCTAGGAATTTGTGGATATCTAATGCAACATCTTATTGCCGAGCTAGATTATAAATAACATAATAAGTGGTCATGCAGCACATCAGCAAGATACTAAATTCTTGTACCATACATTAACCATTTCTGTTTTAGCCACAAATGCAGAAGACAATAAGAAAACAATACCAAACTAAAAAAGATTACGCCAGTGCAAGGAAAAGACCACAACTGATATACAAAATGAAAACTACAGTTAATACCATAAAGCACTTTCTGATTTATGACAAAAAATTAAAATATAAGATCATCTATTACCATATGTAAGTTTTAATAAAAATTTAAGTACTTTTTTATATTTGTGGAATAAAGTAAAGAGAGAGAGAGAGAAAGAGGGGGGAAAACAAACATCAAACTTAACCAAAGGGTATGAGGATAAGAACCTTTTATAGATATCCTAATAGTAATTCATCTCATCATGAATCCATCTGCTATGGAATTGACACATACAAGTAAAGCCTGGGCATCAAAACACATGAATTTGATTAGTGTGAAATCTTGTAGAATTTCATGAAGTCACTGATGGTAGATTTGGTAATCAATATGTACTTTACTATATTTCCTATTTTCTTCGCGAATTGATTTCTCTTTAAGCTAAAATTTCCAAAGTTGGTTTTATTTATTTGTCTTTCATCGTTATACAATCCAATCAATGAAGTCACCGTTGTATCGATTGTTTACCTTTAATAGAATTAAATGTCATTTATCATCATAAAATATTTTATTAGATCACAATAAAGATCAATTCAAAATTAGTACAAGAAAATGAAAAAATTACTATTTTTTACCAATTGTGAGAGTAAAAATATCCATTTGCATACATACATACATGCATGCATAGATACGTACTATGTTGTGTGATTCAGTTTCCTAGTATTATACTGCCAGCATTGTTCTATATGCCAACCCTGTTCAAGCAAACAGCCGGGCTCATTTCAGAACTATGCCCAAGCTACGCTCATTTCGGAAATGCCCATAAGCAGCGCTTGGTTCAGAACTAAGTGCTTTCATTCAAACCGAGTGCTTGCCTTCAATTCAAGCGCTCAGTTTAAAACTAAGTTTTTGCACTCGGATCAAGCGCTCCGTTCAGATCTGAGCTCGTTCGTGCTATATCAAGTGCTCGGTCTAGAAAGAGCGACTGAGCCCAAGACTTCCATATTATAACTCTTGCATATGCTGCTTGCATGCTCAGTTTTTAAACTGACTGCACGCTAGCTCAAATTGTTGTGAAACTAGGGTGGCTGTGTTCCAATGCTCCATGTGTTGTGGTCGCATTAAAGACCTATAGGTTCTACAAAGCTTCCTAAAATTAAGGAACTTCCTAATATAGTAGAATCAAATTCATGTATTTATGTATCTCTTATGAGTTATACTTTATTTTAGGGGTGGGCATAAACCGCACCGCTATACGGAAACCGCCCGCACCGGACCGCAAAAGCGGTGCGGAAACCCGCACCAAATCTGCTAACCAAAGCTAATACCCTAAACCGAACCGACCCGCATCGATACGGTTCAATTGCGGTTTGGACCATTGAACCAACCGTATTAAACCGGACCGAACCGTAAATTTATATTAGTAATCTTTTGATAAAAATATAAGCAACTCCTATCTTATTTTTGATTTTATCTATGTACATTCTATTTTTAGCGTATGTTGTTGTTATATTAATAATAATCGCTGACATAAAGGAAGAAGTTATAGTTTGGTATAATATTTTTCATCTCATTTTGTTTGTGAATAAATGCTAATTATAATATTCTTATTCTAGTTATTTTCCTTAATGATTATATATTGATTAATGTTGATGTTTGGTTAATCTACCAAAAAAAATCTCACTCGCAGGTAAATGTCAAATTGAAATATTCGTACAATTAAGAATTAATCTTTTATTTCAGTATAACATTGTGTGTTTTAACCTTTAAATGTAAAAGTTTCACACAGTTGCCTTTGTAAATTGATTACTGATGGAAATAGTTCTTGTATTCCATATTTAATACGGGTTCAAACCGGACCGGACCGAAATCGAACCGTTTTACATTCAAACCGGACCGAAATCGAACCGTTTAAAGGATTGGTATAATGGTTTGTATTTTTGACTAACCGTTTGATGCGGTGCGGATGCGGGTTTGAACTCCAAACCGCACCAAACCGACCCACGCCCGCCCCTACTTTATTTGCTTTCAAATAAAGTTTAAAAGAAGATTTTAATATCAGTTTACTTTATACCTTCATAATTTCTTTTAGCCTTTGTTAACAATTTTATATGTCACTATTGGAGTATAATCATTAACGTAGTAAAAATGAATTTGACCTAATGGTGCTTGCTTGCAATAAAATTTGCTTTATCAATGTGATCTAGTTCTTGGATGTATACTTGAAGCAACAACACAAGTTATAACATATCTTTGGATTAACAAGATGATAATCATCTAAATGATGATATTCTTGTTTGCATCCTTAATATAGTTTCAGTTTGGGTATCAAACACTCTTAAAAAATATGCCTACATGAAATAAGATAAAATATAGTCAGCCCACAAAACAGAAAATATACTAACCTCTGTAATTCTTTAAATTAAAGCAATCAAAATACAAAATAACAAAAACAAATGTTTTATTATAGTTAAAAATAAGACGGTCCTGTTAAAAACTTGGCTTTCAATTGTAATAAAGTAAAATCATTTTGTTTTGTACACTGACAATGATGCACACAGAGAAGAATATGTACAAGAAACAAGTTATTATTAGGTCACATAAGATGTACCCTTGGAATTTTAAAATTCATATGCAATGCTAAATTATCATCAATAAAGAAAATATAAGTTAACATGTTCAAATTTCACAATTATAGTTGCCTATAATAATTTTAATTAATAAATTTTAGTTTTGCTTAATTTACTTCCATTACAATGAGCAAATGAGTTATTTTCACCCGTGGTACCTTCCCTCCAATTATATTGTACCTTCCCTCTAATTGGAAAATAATTTAGGATATTCACCATGCATAAGTGGATTCGTTAATCCTAGAAAAAAATAATTTGGATTATGTCAACTGTTGGAGAAGTAATAAAATCATAGCCATATGGATTTGTGCTACAACATGAGGAGTTTTCTGAGTTATACTTCATATATTTACTATTATGCCTCAGTCCATAATTGGAATTTAGTGGCCTTAACACTAACAATTATAATGGTAAAGAAAAATCTTGTAGAGAAAACAGATTTCATAAGCCCTCCATACTATTGCATTTACCAGCCTATCATGAAGTCAAATATTCTAATCATGAAGTCAAATCCTACAAATGAAAACTTTTTACTTTGATAATTTATACAAATGCGCTTCTGACTAAAAGCAAACTATCAACTAAAATAAGATCTAAAACTAATGTTCATATTTTCTTTGTTAGCATGTCAATAATACATGGCGAAGATTCCTAGCAAACGAAAATCACCATAGACCCTCTATGAAAAGTAAATAATAATGGTTTAACATGTTTAAGGAGACTAGGTGGAAGACACCAAAGATTCATGCTAAAGAAATGTGTCTCTAAAATATGGGCTAAGAGGAATGCTAGTGTATCAACAATCAGGAAAGAACTACCAATGATTTATCACCAAATTCATAGTCAAATGCTTCGTGAAACGAGAAGGAACAAAGGAGAGAAGATGGTTTTACTATGCATTAGAAGTCAACTAACATATAACTTTAAACTTCATTATCAATTTCTTTCTTAATTTATAACAGATACCGAATGTTTCTCATACCTTATAAACTTTATTATTAGTTTGTACTTGTTTAATTCCTGCATTATATGTACCAGACTCATCAAACTAATATAACTTTGAGTTTATAGCATGAAGAAGATGACCAATTAATGTACCTATATTCATTCATATACTGATGATAAATGATACTTTCTATGTTTTGTATAGTATAAAATAATCAACTATTGATTTAAAGCCAGTTATCTAATCTTATTCTTTTCTATATATAACCCTGACATAGAAATTTGCAAATATATGCATATTTTTATTTTTGTTGGAAAAAAAAAAGAGATAAAGCATGCTGGTTTTGAATTGACATGTTAAGCAAAAAGGTCCAAACATGTATTTCTCGAATAACATGATAAACAACAAGTGGTATATAAAATTCCGCTAAATGAAAGATCACAACTAACCTCTCTTTTTTGTAAGATTCTTTATGCAGAAGTTGGCAATAAAAATACGGATAGGAAGCAAATTGTTTGCCCTTATGTTTTGCTCACTTCCTGTACATGAAAGGAGGTTTAGGAAGCAAGATTATTACCAAAAAATACAAAGAGAAAAATATACTGAAACAACACAACAATGAAATAAGCGAACAATGCAAAAATTATAGTTAATGTTTAAATATTGTATAACCAAACAGTTAAAACACTTATTCCAGCAACAACTATTTTTTGCCAATAAAAATCCAATGATAGAAAATACGGATTTCATAGTGCAAAGCATTGGGCTAACATCTAGGGATTCAAATGTTATTGAACAACTGCAAAAAAAACCTAACCATGCATTGAAATCAACTCAAATTGATAAATCAATTTTTACGTAAATTGAAATCAACTCAAATTGATAAATCAATTTTTACGTAAATTGAAATCAACTCAAATATACCTTACTGATCCAAATCAATTTTCTCATAAATTGGAATCGACTCAAATTGATAATACTTACCAATAAGAAATAAATTACCTACAGATTTATATGATAGAAAATTATGGAATAGAGGGGATTGACTTGCAAGTAGAAGGTAGGAGTCCCTACAAAGTCGATGATTGAAGTGCGTCCATGGAGGTGCGGTGGGATTGTTGCAGAGAGCTAGGGTTATCTGCAATAGTCAACTTCGCGCTTGGTAGACGAATAGAGCTTGGTCAAAAATTGAAATCGTGCTTCAGCTTCGTTGAGGGATAGAGCTTGGTCGAGGAATAAAGCTTCGTTGTAGAATCGTTCCTAAGAAGCCTTGAATCGTGCTTCGTTGCAGAATCTTTCTTCGACTTCATGGAGGAATCGGCATCATTGAAGAATTGCACGGTGAGGGAATATAGCGAGTGGCAGAATCGAGCTTTCAAAGCAAAGAGGGGTTAGCGATTGAAGAGAATATGAGAGTAGAGAGGAGAATTGTCAGTGAAGTGGAGAGGATTTACGGAAATTGGAAGTGAAGGGAAAAGCAAAGTATGGTGGCCGAATAATAAGAAGAGGGAAACAGGTAGAATATGACCGCCAAAATTTTATTTTTCTCAAGATTGCATGCAGACAAGCTATCGTAGATGTTAATGACCACTAGTATACTTAACTATAGTAAGGCGGGTTTCAATGCCAACCTTGGTGGCGATTAATTGACCATTTTGTTGTAGTGACATGATTCAAAGGGTTCTTGAGTATGTTCACACGGATGTTTGGGAACCAGCATAAGTAGCTTCTTTGGGGGGAACTCGCTGTTGTTCTTTTTAATTGATGACTTTTCTCGGAAGGTATGGGCATATGTAATAAAGGCTAAGTCAGAGGCATTTGCAAATTTCAAAGCATAGAAAGCGCTTGTTGAGAATGAGAGTGGTAAGTCTTTGAATTATAAGGTCTAACAATGGCGGAGTATGTTTCCAAAGAGTTCTTGGAGTTTTTCTAGCATCATGGTATTCAAAGGCATTTTACTACACCGGAAGATCCACAGTCGAATGGTTTGCGAAGAGGATGAACTGTACTCTACTTGAGAAAGCTCGATGCTTGAGATTGACATCGGGTTTGTCTAAGGTATTTTGGATCGAAGCTTTATCAACCGTGGTGCATATTGTGAATCGAATTACGTGCATGGCTATTGGTAACAAAATTTCGAAGGAAGTGTCAAAGGAAAAGAGCATAGACTTGAGTTATCTTCGTGTTTTTATAGTCCGATATATGTGCATGATCTGGAAAATGATAAGCTTGAGCTTAGAGCTTTCAAAGGGGTCTTGCTTGGTTATACGCACGGTGTAAAAGGCTATCGGATTTGGAATCTGGAAACAAAGAAGGCTATGAATTCTCATTATATTACTTTGACGATTCGGCTTTGTTCAATGAGAATGAGCTCATCGGATGTTTCGAATTTGGTTCATAGGGAATCAAAGGAGAAGGAAGTTATTCCCATCTTTCATCCAAGAAGTAGAGTAGTTGAAGATTCTTGTAAGGAGGAATCGGTTGATGTTACATCACATAGTCTATAGGATTCCTCTAGTGTTGTTGGTGATGTACATGATTCTAGATAGGATTCAGTTCAAGGTGGAGCCGAAATGAGTTTAGGTGATGGTATTGCTTGTTGGGTAGGTCATCGTGCTATAAGGCTAGCTGATAGATATGGTGATTGAAACTATCTTAGCTTTTGTGATAATTTGGACTTTGCTCTTTATGTAATCCAAGATTAGCCGATAGACCTTGATAATGTCATGGAGTCGAGTGATAGCTCGAAGTGGATTTGTGCCATGGTGGAAGAGATGCAATCCTTGTTGAAGAACCAAACTTGGGATTTGGTTCCATTTCCTAGAGGAAAACATGCTATTATGGGCAAATGGATATACAAGGTGAAGGATGATGGGAGATACAAAGCTAGGCTAGTGGCCAAGGGGTTTGCGCAACGGAAGGGAAAGGAGTATAATGAGATTTTTGCACCAGTTGTGCGCCATACTTCAATCTGAATATTACTTGCTATAGTTGCTATCCAGGACTTGAAGTTGGAGCAATTTGATGTGAAAACCGCCTTCTTGCATGGTGACTTGGATGAAGACATCTACATGAAGAAACTGGAAGGTTTTGTTGTAGACAGTAAGTCAAATTTGGTTTGCAAGTTAAAGAAATCACTATATGATTTGAAGCAATCACCTAGACAATGATACAAGAGATTTGATCATTTTTTGCTTGAAAATGATTTTGATAGAAGCATCAAGGATGCTTGTGTGTATTTCAAGGGGTTGGAAAATGATTGTTGGGTGTATTTACTCTTGTATGTGGACGACATGCTTATTGCTCATAAGGATAAGAATGAAATCAACAAGTTAAAATTGAGTCTAATTTCAAAATTCGAAATGAAGGATCTTGGAGCAGCAAAGAGGATATTGGGAATGGAAATAGAGAGGGATCGTAAGCGTTTTGAGTTAAAATTGACTCAAAAGGTATACATTGCTAAAGTGCTTTGTTGGTTTAGCATGGAGAATGCGAAGGCGTCAAATACACATTTACCATTGCATATGAAGCTTTCGAGTAAGGGATCACCTATCTTGGAGAAAGACAAGGCTTATATGGCAAAAGTGCCATATGTTAGTGCGGTTGGAAGTTTAATGTATTCTATGATGTGTACAAGGCCCGATATTGCAAATGCCGTCGGGATAGTTGATCGGTATATGGCTAATCTAGGGAAATTGCATTGGGAAGCTGTGAAGCTTATATTGAGATACCTTAGAGGTACATCATCTCATGGTCTTTTTTTGGCGGTAGTGAAGGATGAATTGGAAGTTGGTAAGTTATTGTGATTCGGACTATGCCAGTAATAGGGATCCAAGAAAATCAACTTTCGGATATGTCTTCACACTGGTGGTATGACCATAAATTGGAGAACAAGATTGCAGACTGAAGTCGCCTTATTAACTGAGGAGGAGAAGTTGATAGCCACGGTGGAGGCGGCAAAGGAAGAATTTTATTTGAGGTGATTGTTTTGTGACTTGGAATTTGAACTTGAGAGCATCGATGTTCGATGTGATAGCCAGAGTGTTATTCACTTGGCGGAGAATTTGGCGTTTAGCTTACGGACTAAGCATATTGAAGTGAGAGAGTCATTTTAGTAGCCATAGATGAAGATAAGCAAGTATATCTTCAAAAAGTGCACATAAAGGATAACTCGCCGATATGTTTACCAAGGTATTACCGGTTGGGAAGGTCGAGCACTGCTCAAACTTGATTCGCTTGTTGAAGTGCTAGGTGCCATGGGGTGACACGGTTGAGGGAGGAGCTTGGCTGTAGATGATGAAGAGATCATGGTTCCATCTTCTTGGAGAGTACTAGTTTACACTCCCTAGTGTTTTTTTATTTTAGTGAGATGGTTTTGGATTTGGGTGCTTTCAACACTTCGTTGGCAGGCAAGGGCTTTGTCTGAGCTCGTTGATGGAGTGCAATGGGCGGTGGCTTTGCTGGAGCTAATTGGAAAAGCATTCAAGCTTATTTGGTTGAAGGTAGAAATGGGAATAGTTTGGCACTATCGGTTCTTGGTGTTGGGATGGATATAGTATCGAGGTAGAGTGTTGAATTTTGGCGACAGTATATGGTGAATTGAAGAGGTCGAGAATAGCTTGATAACAGTGAAAACGGCGTGTGAATCGGAGCTCGGATGCTCGTTGCGATTTAAAGTTGCATAGGCTGAAGGTTGTGTCAGACATCTGACAGAAATCCTCAAATGTCTGACAACAGGTTTACTTCAGCTCGAAAATTGCAACAGACATATGAGAGATTATGACAAACGTATAATGGGTGCAGTTTTGTTTTTTTGCCTAGAATTTATGAATTGTAGGGCTTCAAGGGAAAATTGGGTATTTGTCAAGGAAGGATGGTTCACTATTTAAGCTATTTTCAAGATTCAAAGTGAGTGACTGCAAGGGTTTAATCAAGGGTTTTATCCTCCGTTATCTAGGGTCTAGCAAAACCTAGTTTTCTTCAATTCTCTTCTTCACAAATTTATTCTATTTGAATATTGATCATTGTAATTAATATCTTGCACTCTTTTCATTGGTATTAATAAAGGCTCTCTCTCAAAGTGAATGTAACTAGCAAAATTTTAGTGGAACCACTATAAATCAGCGTGTGATTTATTTTATCGCTATTTCTTTGGTTTTCTATAAATTGGTGATTGTGATTGATTTTTGAATATTGATCATTGTAATTAATCTCTTATGCTCTTCTCATTGGTATTAATGAAGGCTCTCTCTCAAAGTGGATGTACGCTAGCATGACGTTAATGGAACCACTATAAATTGGTGTGTGATTTATTTTATCGTTATTTTGTTGGTTTTCTATTACTTGTTTGGTGATTGTAATTGGTTTAGGATTGGATTGAGATTTGGATTCAAATATTGATTGGTTATTTTTGCACTTTTTACCACGATCTCATTTTCCGCTGTGCTTTGGGGTTTTAATTTGAGTGGTCTCAAGTTAGAATACCCATAACCAGCAAAACCCTAGAACCTAAAACAACGAAAACAAGCCACCAATAAGCGGCACAGAAATCACAAATGATGATCAATGTACATTCCATGCAAAAGAGTTGGTATAGTGGTTTAACCCTGGCTAATAATCAAGTCTACTTTCAATATTACACTTAATTTCAGTAGCTGATTCTATCTTCATTCTACTTCTATTGTCGAAAACTCTAGTATTTTTTCTTTCCAAATCATTGCAGAGAAACTTTTAAGGGTAGACAGCTGGGTTCTCCCACTTATTGTCTTCCATCTTGTGTGCTTAAAGATGATATACCATTGAACATGTTGATTCTTGTCGGGCTTATGCAGTTTAAGGTGAGGCATAATAGAGTCCCATAACTTAAAGACAAAATGGCGGTGAAAATAAGGTGTTCCATGTTTTAGGAAATGAATTACAGAAGCTAAATATATTAGATTGAATCATGCCAAGATCGTGTAGTCTGTCCTTTCTAATTAGTGCCTATTAATGATTTTCCACAGAAAAAGATTATTCTTTTTTGCATCAAGAGTCCCAAATTCTTTGTAATTAGTGCATCATTATTCTTTAAGTTGCGAAGGAAAATTTATTGAAACTTTATGAATCAAGTTCCTTTTATCTTAAGCATAAAAGATTTAACTTCAATATTCTAAATTAGTATTGATCAACTTCTACCTAAACAAATAGAAAGAAGTATAATTAAGTATAATCTAAACAAACCTAAAAGACATCCAAATTTAAGGATAAAGTAAACAAACATCCAAATATTCTTAAATTTTGAAATTGGGAAAACAATAAGAAATCAATAAAGAGTAAAATAACAATAATTAAAAGAATAGAAACTTACCTACTGAAATCGAAGTAAAGAAATATCATTCAGTTTTGACCCATTTTCCAAAGTTTAACTGGACGAAAAGAAAAAATTCTAGAAGGCTTTAGAAGATGAAAATGATGGATTTGAATTTAAGGAGGAGAAATGTGCATTTAAGTTTATTTCCGTCAAAATTACATTTTTGTCTTGACACGGATTTTTCAGCGTTGAATCTGAAATATTTAAGTGGTTTTAAATATAGAAATTGAATTATAAATTGGTTTCGAATTTGGAAAAAAAACTTGGATTTATCCATTCAGAATGTAGATACGGCAATTTGTTGAATAATATAATTATTCAATTCAATAATTGAAGATTGAGTAAAATATTTAACCTTGAATTTTGAGCTTGTTAAAAATATTTTAAAGGCTTGTAAAATTTGTATTGATAGTACTGAAGATAGTAAAAGTGTTAAAATTGGATATGGAAGTGTTTTGTTAAGTTTTGAAAATATATCTTTTAAATTGATATTTAAAAAAAAGGGTCTTCCGAGGCATAGTCTCGGATTTCGACGAAACTGGTTCCAGTGGATCCATAATATTGTATTATTATCGGATTTCAAATTACACAGTGTTCGGAGTTATCGTAAGGGTGTACGGTAAGTAAACGCGCTGAATTTATATCGAAAATTTAATCTAATAACTGAGTCCAAGAGTTATCTTCTCCATACGATCGAAGTAGGGCTCGAAACCTTTTCTATTGCGTTCGAAATAGAGGTATAACATTATGAATGCCTAGCGGCACGTCTCGATACGGTGTCAAGATTTTAAGCTGCGAATTCAAGACAATTTAAATTCAAATTTAGATTAATATATGGTTTGACTGGCCAAATATTCCCATCAGCTGCCTTTCTTTCAAATCAGAACTTTATCCCTTCACTTCAGAAACACCAAAGCTGACCTCCTCTGTAGCAAGCCACCCTAGCCACCCAATCCTGTCCCCTTTTCTTGTTCAAAGCACGCAACCCTTTTCGTTTAAAAATAAAACCGAGCTTCTTCTTTCAAAACTAAAATCAAAATTCAGAAGAAAAAAATGGTCGAACTTCCTTCTTTCTCCTGTACCTCAATTTTTTTTGAATCCATCTTCAGATGAAACCCCCAAAAGAATCTTCTTCGAAATCAATTCACCTAAAAAAAATGGAAACGAAGGGGATTCGAAATCATTCGAATCGAGATACCAAACCAAGTGCCTTCATTTTTTTGAAAGCGATCTCGTTTTCTCAGATCGAACAAGCCCACGTTCGATCGAGCAAGCGTAAGGAGATAGGGCAGCGACACTGTAGGATGGCATCGATCGTGGGTTGTTTGGTATCGCGACAGGCGAAGCCGCGCGCTCGCGCTTGCGAAGAGAGGGGAGTGCCATCGGTGAGTGAAGGAGTGAGGTTGTGGGTTTGTGGCGAATCGAAGGCGAGCAGCTGGTGGGTTGGTTCGCGTGTGAACAGAAGAGGGTGACGAACTTCAGATTCGTGGTGATTCTGGAACAAAGGCGACGGCTAAGGGTTCGTGATGGTTTGCTCTGGATTGAAGGAATTTGGGAAGGTGAGGCGTTCGAGGTTGGTTCATGTTCTTGTTATCGGTGACGTCGACCTGCATGGTGAGATGACGACGTTCTGGGTAGCTCGTTGTCGACTTTGGCGGTAAGGTATTAGTTGCTTTGTTTTTAATTCAATGTTTTAAAATATGAGATTTAGTGAAGATTTAATTTTATTTATTGTTTTTATTTGGTTTATCAGACATTAACAGTGAAGAGAAAAAGAAAAAATATAAGAATTTTAAATGGCAAAAAGTTTTATAAAAGCTAGATTTTTGAATCTATAAATTTTAAAAATAGTGTATTTTGGAAATTAATTTATTTAACTAACTTATTGAATATTTGGTTGCTAAAACATTTTGTTAAAAAGGAAATTAGTTTAAAGGTAAATTTATTTGTTTAAAATGAAATCACTTGTTAATTAAATTATTAGTTAATTGAATTTATTAAATGGTAATTTATTTTTCGATTAGTTTAAATATTAATAATCCATAGAATGTTTGTACAAGGTCCAAAATCGTGAAGGAAATAGCCGGTTTGGGTCGGATTGCAAAAAAAATCAAAGGTGAGTTAATCTCACTCTTCTGGATTATTATTTAAATTTAAATGGTTAAATTTAAATAATTGGTTGAATGATTGAATTGATTTGATGTGCTATATTACATATAGTAGTCTATAGTATATAGTGGAGTGATTGATTTCCCGCATTATATAGCAGATGAGACCCTATGCGCCACATAATAGCGGATGATATTTTATAAACCCATATTACCGCGATATTCCACCTCGAAGTGAAGTTGGTATTGTGCTAACATCTGTGGATGCAGGGAAACAAGTTGGAGGGATCCAACTAGATTTCTCAAAATTATTTAGATTGTTTTAATAATTCTGTGTTATGACTATTTGATATTCTGTGATGGATTATATTGATAACTGGAATATTGGATGCTGTGTTTGATTGATTATATTTGGGTATACTGAGTTATCAAAAATATATAGATTGGATTTTTGATGAGAAAATAAAAGGAGAGAATTCTTAAGTAAAAATAATTTTTGAAAGTTGGATAAATAAAAAAGGTGAATTAGAAAGGATGAAAGTTGAATTTTTTAAATACTAATAATAAATTCCTAGTATGGGAAAGGAGATTTTGAATAGAAAGGGAAAATATTGAATTTTCAAACTTAAGTGATATTATTTAAAGGAATAAAAGAATTTGCTTTAAAATTCAAGGTTTAAATTTATTTAAAAGGATAAAGAAGGAATTTGGAAAATCTGAAATTGGTATTTTTCAGTTAAAAGATTTTAAATCATAAGTAAGAATTAAAAATCCGAAGTTAATGGGTTTTGAAATAAATGAGTAAGTAAAGGAAATTATTTCAAAATGGAGTAATTTGGAAATCAATTTGAAAATTGATTTAACTGTTTGAAAATGGAATTTAAGGAAGGATGGGACTAAGAAATTTATGAACTGGGTTTGTAAAAGTGAGGTAATATATCAGTGGATATTTGGGAGAATAAATTCATGGTGTGAATTTATTAAAGGAATGGGTAAATTTGTTTAAAAATAAATAGTGGTTTATTTTTAAGATGTGTAAGAGAAGGGTATTTCTCTGAATAGCCAAGTACGTTTCTAAAACAAACTTTTTAAGTATAAGTAAAAAGTTTTAAGTTGTTTAAAAGAATGTTTTAGAAAAATTATTATTTATAAATGTTTAAATTTTAAAGTAAGTTTTTTTTAATTTATTATAGCAGTAATTATTTAAAGGTAGCTTGGTATTATGTTTTAAAAGTTAGAAATTTAGTTTTATATTGTACAAAGTAGTCGTATTTTAAATATTCTTAAAGTATATATCTTGAATAAAGTATTAAAGTAATTTTTAAATTTAAATGTTTAAAGTGTATTTTATAATAAAGTGTTTTTAAATTATTTTAAATTTTTTTAAAGTATTTGTACTTAGTGTTTTCAGTGGAAATAATATTTGGGAATTCATTCCATGAGAAGAGTGCGGTTTGAAAACTGTTTTCAAAGGATTGAAAAGTGGAAATATATCTTGTGAAGATATTTTGAGATTAATAAATAATTTGGGGAAATTATTTATGTTTGATGGTTGTTTGTGAATGTTAATTGATAGTTAAATAACCGACTATCAATATTGGCCAATGCGCTGATCCTTTCGAAGAGACCGGGATCGGGATTAATTTCTCGAAAACCACTTCGATTCGGTTTAAATGTTTCGTGTGGAAACAAGAGTTGGAATCGAAGATGGAGCAGTGAAGTGCAAGGGCTAGTCGCTACTAATCCTGAGGGTGATTCCAAATGGATGTAGTAGGAGTAGTGCCTTCGGTTCCGTTCGAACCCGGAACGGACTTGTATGGATGAATGCTTTCAAAACATCGTCAGGTGGACAATGAGCATTCTAAGTGATATGTTCTAAAAAGTTAACGCTTAGCCTCGAGCCTCATCAATCGGGAATGACTGAAAATCAGGGGTTATGCAGCAAGGCTAAGTGGGTAGCACCCATTAGGGTGAGGTAATCCTTGTCTAGATGTCCCTTTTTATTTCGGCTGTGTAGCGATTGCTGATCCCAACCGTGGGGTGATCTTACTCGGGATTATCTAGTAAGGGGTAGTCCCGGTCTTATGTTGCACGGGATTTAGGGTGGATCCTCGATATGCTGATCTAGACCAGGTACTGTGATAGGTGGTACCCCAGTGCCTAGTCATTAGGTGGAGTTCCATTCTCCCTACGCGCCTGTACGGTTTTGATTGTGCCCAACTATTGCTGAAACGTGAGATGCAAGCATTTCAGCTAGATTCTATTTTACTTTCTATAGACACTATTATAATATCAGACGGATTTGATAAAAAGTGTTTTGGCTATCGTAAGGTAAAAACCCGACTTGTTTAATTGTGGCGTAGTCTTACGAGATGCTTTTGATTTCAAAGGATTTTTGTAAACTTTAATAATCAATTTGAGTGTGGTTTTCTCACGCTGGTATTCCAGACTGACTCGGGTATTATTTTACTATAATGCTCAGGTCAAACCGAGTACTATAGAATACAGGAAAGGATGCTGTAGAGCTCAGGAGACGAGCTGGATGGCGATACGTACTTCCGTATTTGTGTTAAATATTCTGCTGTGTATTCAGATTGTGAGGACAGGTTATGGTTACTGTCCAGTTGTGTGTTATGTATACTCTGATGATGTAATGTATAAGCAGATTTGTTTTTGTGTAAAGATCATTTATTATCTATTATATTTTATTGCGCTGCGATGGTTAGATTCTGATGTTTATTTCTATTTTCTTCTTCTACCTCTTCTTCTTTAACCCAAATGGTTCGTATTTTCGTTCATCTTGAGTTGATTGATGGATAATAGTGTCGACTCAAGGGGTACGGAACTGCGGTTCGTTTCACCTGGTATCAGAGCGAGGTTAAGCGAGAACCTTGGCTCTATTGGGAATTACTCATTTGAGATAGAGTCAGTAGTACTCCAGAATGAGTTTGAGTGTATTAATAGTTACGTGCACGTATTTGTTAGTGGGTATAAAAATGGTTTTATATTGTGTTGATTGATTTAATGAGTGGCATATGAACCTTCGTCGGCACAGTCTGGACAACTGTATCGAAGGGGTTTCTAAACACTTGAATAGAACAATTCGAACAATATTGTTTTCGAAAGCGGGTAAATGAAATAATTTTACCCAAAAATATGTTTTGAGATAAAAGAAATATTTTCTTAAATTGTTATATAACTCGGATGTTTGGATGATAATTTCTTAAACAAATAAGATTATAAAATAAATGGAATGACTTGTATAATCAAATGGAAGAGTTGTATGAGCATAAATTATATAAATGGATTACAGTTAGAAGTGGATTCAAATTAAATTTGAAAATTTAAATTCCCAGAGATTTTGGAAGTATTTTTCGAGGTGTTTTGAAGATAAATAATAGCATTATTATTTTGAAAGAATTTCTGAAAGGAAATTGTTCCAAATAAATTTTGGAAAGGGATATAGCATTGAGCTCACTTCAGTCGCTGGAAAATAATTCTGATGATGACGGCCGCACCATCAGTATTCATTTTCGAGTTTCTAAGTGACGTATTGCTGCCAAATTGATTTGTTTAGAAGAACTAGTTTTGCTTTGGAAATTTCAAAGGAAATTTGTTGGGGATAAAAACCAGGATTGGTTTAAAAATTTGAGAAGTATGATTTTGGGATAATGGTGATTTCAAGATGATTTGAAAACCAAAAGACGAGTGTTTAAAAATCCTGAATCCTTATTTGAATTGAAAATCCTGATGAGATAGATATAAACTTATAAATTGAGATGATTTTTTTTTAAATAAGGAAGGAAAATAGGAGATGTGAATGTTGTAATCAAAATTTAAAGTGAAAAAAGAAGAAGAGAGAGCTAAAATAAATTTAACTTGGTTAATGGTGAAGGAAATTAAATTGTTGGAAAATTTAATTGATTATGGCTTGAATGGAAATTTTTTAGCAAAGTAAATGGATTAAAAAAAAATTGGATATAAACTGGAATTAAATTGGATGGAGGAATAAAATTAAGTTGAAATGAATGAACTTAAGCTAAGTTTAATATTGAGTTGGATTTGAATTAAACTGAAAATAAAATTTAGTTGTATTTGAATAAAGTTGGAATGGAATTGAATTAAAATGAATTCAGGGAGTTATTGATAATATAGAATGAAATAAAAAAAATCTTACTTAAATAAATGGTTGTAAGTTGAATAAAAATTGGAATAGAAGTGAATTGAATAAAATTCAAGTGAGTTAATTGGATATGTTAATGGGGTTTAAATTGGTTAAATAAAAGTTGATTTGTGAGTTAATAAAATTGGTTTGTGAATTAAATGATTGAAATAGAACTTGAGTATAAATAATATTCATCGCATATTGTAAGTGGATTAATTATGAATCGAAGTTGTCAAATAAAATGGAATTGGATTATAATAGAATTGACCTGAGTTGCAAATAAAATCCAATTCGAGTATAAATGAGTTAAATATGTTCTTGAATATTATTTTGATAAATTGAGAATGTGAATTAAAATTAAAATTAAAATGGATGGGCTAACTGAATTAAATGGAATTTGATTTGATGAGAATCAAATTAAATGGAAGTGAACTTAGGTTTAAAGATGAATAAATTGAAGTAAATTAACTTAAGTTAAGAATAATTAGATGCTTGACTTCAAGTAAGAATGGAAGACTATTAAATAAAAGCTTGTGTTGAATTAATTTGGGAATGGTTAGTAGTATACAAGCATGGAATGTGTCGAGCTAAATAAAATGGTTGTGAATGAATTAAAATGGAATGGAATTAAATAAAATTGAGTCGAAATTAATTTAAATCGGTTATAAAACTTAAGTAATTATTTATTCACATGGATATCATCAAATTGCATAGAATGAATTGTCGTTTGACGTAAATGAAGGTAATTAAAATTCTATGAGTTGATAGATGTTAAATAAATTAATTTTGAGATCAATTGAATTGAATATGAGTTTGTTTTGCTTAAAAATAAATTGAATGTAAGCATGTGAGTTGTTAACCATTTGGATTAAGTAAAACGATTTGTGGTTGGTTGTAAGCAATTAAAATTAATGCTGGAACATTGAAATTGCTTATGAAAAGTGTTTAGTATGCATTGCTTTTAGTATTCATGAGTTGTAGTTGTTTTAAAGAGTGAAATGATAATGAATTTCATATATATGGCACTTATATATTTAAATTGAGTAAGTACAGGTACAAGGAAGCCGTGTGGCTGGATTTGATTGCTCTAATTGCTAAAATAATAAGCCGCTTGCTAAAAAATGCTAAATAGAGGTACGCCTACGCAATAAAAGTTAGGAAATATGAATTATTATTGTTTTTTTGTTTTTACGAGGGTCGATGTATATATATTTATATCTCTTGTCAAATTGCAAATGCTCCTCCATATAAAGGAGACTCTGCCAAAAAAATTCGAAAAACCTAGGGAGTTTGAAAATTTTTGAAAAAATTTTGTTAACGACAAAACGATTTCAAATTGGAATTGAAATAAGGATTTTGAAAATGGAAATTGAAACTAATTTTTTATTTGAAAACTAAAGGATTAGAAAGTGAACATGGGATTTTCACTAAGTGGGTTTTGTAAAGTTAATGGGTTTGGAGCATTCTTTGCCTTAGTAATTTCGAAGGCGAAATTCTTTTAAGGGGGAGGAATGTGACGACCCGGATTTTTCATCGTTGAATCTGGAATATTTAAGTGGTTTTAAATGTAGAAATTGAATTATAAATTGGTTTCGAATATGGAAAAAAAACTTGAATTTCTCCATTTAGAATGTAGATACAGCAATTTGTTGAATAATATAATTATTCAATTCAATAATTGAAGATTGAGTAAAATATTTAATCTTGAATTTCGAGCTTGTTAAAAATATTTTAAAGGCTTGTAAAATTTATATTAATAGTACTGAAGATAGTAAAAGTGTTAAAATTGAATTTGGAAGTGTTTTGTTAAGTTTTGAAAATATATCGTTTAAATTGATATTAAAAAAAAGGACCTTCCGAGGCATAGTCTCGGATTTCGATGAAACCGGTTCCATTGGATCCGTGATATTGTATTATTATCGGATTTAAAATTTCGTAGTGTTTGGAGTTATCATGAGGGCGTACGGTAAGTAAACGCGCTGAATTTATATCGAAAATTTAATATAATAACTGAGTCCAAGAGCTATCTTCTCCATACGATCGAATTAGGGCTCGAAACCTTTTCCATTGTGTTTAAAATAGGGGTATAACATTATGAATGCCTAGCGGCACGTCTCGATAAGATGTCAAGATTTTAAGTTGCGAATTCAAGACAATTTAAATTTAAATTCAAATTTAAATTAATGTGTTGTTTGACTGGTCAAATATTCCCATCAGCTGCCTTTCTTTCAAATCAGAACTTTATCCTTTCACTTCAGAAACACCAAAGCCGACCTCCTCTCTAGCAAGCCACCCTAGCCACCCAATCCTATCCCCTTTTCTTGTTCAAAGCACGCAACCCTTTTGGTTTAAAAATAGAACCGAGTTTCTTCTTTCAAAACTAAAATCAAAATTCAGAAGAAGAAAAATGGCCGAACTTCCTTCTTTCTCATGTACCTTAATTTTTTTTGAATCCATCTTCAGATGAAACCCCCAAAAGATTCTTCTTCGAAATCAATCGGCCTAAGAAAATGGAAACGAAAGGGATTCGAAATCATTCGAATCGAGATACCAAACCAACTACCTTCATTTTTTTCAGAGAGATCGCGTTTTCTCAGATCGAACAAGTCCACGTTCGATCGAGCAAGCGTAAGGAGATAGGGCAGCGATGCTGTGGGATGCCATCGATCGTGGGTTGTTTGGTATCGCGACAAGCGAAGCCACGTTCTCGCTCTTGCGAAGAGAGGGGAGTGTCGTCGGCGAGTCAAGGAGTGAGGTTGTGGGTTCGTGGCGAATCGAAGGCGAGCAGCTGGTGGGTTGGTTCGCGTGTGAACAAAAGAGGGTGACGAACTTCGGATTCGTGGTGATTATGGAACGAAGGCGATAGCTAAGGGTTCGCGATGGTTTGCTTTGGACTGAAGGAATTTGGGAAGCTGAGGCATTCGAGGTTAGTTCATGTTCTTGTTGTCGGTGATGTCGACCTGCGTGGTGAGATGACGGCGTTCTGGGTAGCTCGTTGTCGACTTTGGCGGTAAGGTATTAGTTGCTTTGTTTTTAATTCAATGTTTTAAAATATGAGATTAAGTGAAGCTTTAATTTTATTTATTGTTTTTATTCGGTTTATCAGACATTAACAGTGAATAGAAAAATATAAGAATTTTAAATGCCAAAAAGTTTTATAAAAGCTAGATTTTTGAATCTATAAATTTTAAAAATAGCGTATTTTGGAAATTAATTTATTTAGTTATCTTATTAAATATTTGGTTGCTAAAACATTCTGTTAAAAAGGAAATTAGTTTGAAGGTAAATTTATTTGTTTAAAATGAAATCAATGGTTAATTAAATTATTAGTTAATTGAATTTATTATTTATTTTTCGATTAGTTTAAAAATTAATAAACCATACAATGTTTGTACAAGGTCCAAAATCGTGAAGGAAATAGCCGGTTTAGGTCGGATTGCAAAACAAAAATCAAAGATGAGTTAATCTCACTCTTCTGGATTATTATTTAAATTTAAATGGTTAAATTTAAATAATTGGTTGAATGATTGAATTGATTTGATGTGCTATATTACATATAGTAGTATATAGTATATAGTGGAGTGATTGATTTCCCGCATTATATAGCGGATGAGACCCTATGCGCCACATAATAGCGGATGATATTTTATAAACTCATATACCGCGATATTCCACCTCGAAGTGGAATTGGTATTGTGCTAACGTTTGTGGATGCAGGAAAATAGGTTGGAGGGATCCAACTGGATTCCTCAAAATTATTTAGATTGTTTTAATAATTCTGTGTTATGATTATTTGATATTCTGTGATGGATAATATTGATAATTAGAATATTGGATGCTGTGTTTGATTGATTATATTTGGGTATACTGAGCTATCAAAAATATATAGATTGGATTTTTTATGAGAAAATAAAAAGAGAGAATTCTTAAGTAAAAATAATTTTTGAAAGTTGGATAAATAAAAAAGGTGAATCAGAAAGGATGAGAGTTGAATTTTTTAAATTCTAATGTAAATTCCTAGTATGGGAAAGGAGATTTTGAATAGAAAGGGAAAATAGTGAATTTTAAAACTTAAGTGATATTATTTAAAGGAATGAAAGAATTTACTTTAATTCAAGGTTTAAATTTACTTAAAAGGATAAAGAAGGAATTTGGGAAATCTGAAATTGGTATTTTTCAGTTAAAAGATTTTAATTCTTAAGTAAGAATTAAAAATCCGAAGTTAATGGGTTTTGAAATAAATGAGTAAGTAAAGGAAATTATTTCAAAATGGAGTAATTTGGAAATCAATTTGAAAATTGATTTAAGTGTTTGAAATTGGAATTTTAAGAAGGATGGGACTAAGAAATTTATGAACTGGGTTTATAAAATTGAGGTAATATATCAGTGGATATTTGGGAGAATAAATTCACGATGGGAAATTATTGGGTAAATTTGTTTAAAAATAAATAGTGGTTTATTTTTAAGATGTGTAAGAGATGAGTATTTCCCTGAATAGCCAAGTACGTTTTCAAAACAAATTTTTTTAAGTATAAGTAAAAAGTTTTAAGTTGTTTAAAAGTATGTTTTAGAGAACTTATTATTTCTAAATGTTTAAATTTTAAAGTAAGTTTTTATTTATTTATTATAACAGTAATTATTTAAAGGTGGCTTGGTATTATGTTTTAAAAGTTAGAAATTTAGTTTTATATTGTATAAAGTAGACTTATTTTAAATAGTCTTAAAGTATATATCTTGAATAAAGTTTTAAAGTACTTTTTAAATTTAAATGTTTAAAGTGTATTTTATAATAAAGTGTTTTTAAATTATTTTAAGAAAATCTAAAGTATTTGTACTTGGTGTTTTCAGTGGAAATAAATATTTGAGAATTCATTCCATGAGAAGAGTGCGGTTTGAAAACTGTTTTCAAAGGATTGAAAAGTGAAAATATATCTTGTGAAGATATTTTGAGATTAATAAATAATTTTGGGAAATTATTTATGTTTGATGGTTGTTTGTGAATGTTAATTGATAGTTAAATAACCGACTATCAATATTGGCCAATGCGCTGATCGTTTCGAAGAGACCGAGATCGGGATTAATTTCTCGAAAAGCACTTTGATTCGGTTTAAACATTTCGTGTGGAAACAAGAGTTGGAATCGAAGATGGAGCAGTGAAGTGCAAAGGTTAGTCGCTACTAATCCTGAGGGTGATTCCAAATGGATGTAGTAGGAGTAGTGCCTTCGGTTCCGTTCGAACCCGTAACGGACTTGTATGGATGAATGCTTTCAGAACATCGTCAGGAAGACGATGAGCATTCTAAGTGATATGTTCTAAAAAGGTAACGCTTAGCCTCGAGCCTCATCAACCAGGAATGACTGAAAATCAGGGATTATGCAGCAAGGCTAAGTGGGTAGCACCCATTAGGGTGAGGTCATCCCGGTCTAGATGTCCCTTTTTATTTCGGCTGTGTGGCAGTTACTGATCCTAACCGCGGGGTGATCATACTCGGGATTATCCAGAAAGGGGCAGTCCCGGTCTTGTGTTTCAAGAGATTTAGGGTGGATCCTCGGTACGTTGATTTAGACCAGGTATTGTGATAGGTGATACCCCAGTGCCTAGTCATTAGTTGGAAATATATTCTCCCTACACGCCTGTACGGTTTTGATTGTGCCCAACTATTGCTGAAACGTGAGATGCAAGCATTTCAGATAGATTCTATTTTACTTTCTATAGACACTATTATAATATCAGACGGATTTGAAAAAAAGTGTTTTGGCTATCGTAAGGTAAAAACCCGACATGTTTATTTGTGGCGTGATCTTACGAGATGCTTTTGATTTCAAAGGATTTTTGAAAACTTTAATAATCAATTTGAGTGTGGTTTTCTCACGCTGGTATTCCAGACTGACTCGGGTGTTATTTAACTATAATGCTCGGGTCAGACCGAGTATTATAGAATACAGGAAAGGATGCTATGAAGCTCAGGAGATGAGCCGGATGGCAATACTTCCGTATTTGTGTTAAATATTCCGCTGTGTATTCAGATCGTGAGGACATGTTATGTTACTGTCCAGTTGTGTGTTATGTATACTCTGATGATGTAATGTATGAACAGGTTTGTTTTTGTGTAAAGATCATTTATTATCTATTATATTTTATTGCGCTGCGATGGTTAGATTCTGATGTTGTTTTCTATTTTCTTCTTCTACCTCTTCTTTTTTAACCCAAATGGTTTATATTTTCGTTCATCTTGAGTTGATTGATGGAGAATAGTGTCGACTCAAGGGGTATGGAACTGCGGGTCATTTAAATTTTTTTTATTAATACTAGTATAAAACGCATGTACTTGCATCCAAAAGTTAGAGATATTTAATTTTTGTATTAAATGCACGTATGTGCATCTAATAACTTGAGATATTTATTTATTATTTAATAAAAAATTAATGGACAAATATGTGTCATAAGTGCGAAACTTTTGAAAGCCGCAACACTTTTATTTCAAGCAATTTTGTTGACGGTGTTGGTGGCAATTGATGGGAAAATTATGTTGATGGGTGGTCGAAAAGAGTATGGTGGTGGAGGTTGCAAACCGATGGTGAGATTTTTTTTTTGACGGATGGAGGTATTATTGGAATTTTAAAAAGACACCGTGGAAATCTGTTCATTGAATTCTCTTTATTAATAGTATAGATGGTCCCTGCTAAGGATGGGCTATAACAATTAAACATTAGGGCCCATTGTATATGCACCAATTAATACAAGTTAAGGCTAAATATTTCTCTACCCTTGGTTAATTATTATTAGAGGCATTCCCTTCATTTTGCCTTAAAATGAACATCCCAGTTACTCACAAAGTTGGTAGTGCTGTAAGGTAGTTCGACTTTTTGAACCATAGCGCTCTAAGGTCGAAGGTTAATCGTGGTCAAACCATGATTGGGTCAGGTCTTTAAAACACTGGTCTATCCATGCAATATGAACATGAGCAAAAGTGACTTAATAAATGAAAATAGTATAGTTGTCATGACCGGACCATGAGTTGAACCGTGATAACTCAAGTTTTAAGGTTCTAATGGTTCACCCAGTTGAAACATCGGAATTGTGCATTTTTTACTTTACAAAAATTTACACATTTAAATACAATTATATGCAAAAATATTGAAATAATAATGTTAGGTAGACGACTCGTAGAGAATTTTCAATGTCTACGATAGAAATTGCACAACTAAAACTATGCACTACTGTAGCTGCAGTGCACAACTACAGTAGATGTGCACAGCTGCAGTTGCACAGCTGCACCAACACAACTGCTGTTATGCGCAAAGTGTAATGCATAATGGCAGAAGCTTAGTAGTGGTGAACTGACGAAGCTTATACTGGTCTTGGAGGTGATTGCAGAAGTGGTGGAGTTTGCTATTTAAATTTTGAAACGATGGTTATTTTGTAACTATAGATTTAATTTTTTTTCTTTAAAATAATAGACAGAAAGAGAATTATATATAGAGAAAAATTAAGAAAAAATACAAAAAAATGTGATTTAACAAGGTAGAATTAACGGTTGAACCGCTAGTTTGAAGATCTGATCATCTGTTTACGCACAACTGAGGTCTAATTAAGTTTCGGACCATAGTGGTTCATGGTTTGGGGTTTTTTGAGGTTGGACTATGGTTGGGTCTAGTTGTGATAACATAGGAAAAAATTGAAGTTATATGATCAATTAAGAATTCATGAAAGCATACGCGACTGCTTAAAAATATTACATATAAAGGCCCAAAACCAACTACAAAACACAATTTTAACTGATCCGCATCTTTTTACACTAAAGAAAACATAAAAAATTCTAATATTTCCACCTTTCTTCGTTCATTATCGGATTTTGCTATAGAAGCAGAAAATGGGATGCGAGAATGTGCGAATTAGAATCCCACGGGTGGAATTTAGGGGATACTGATAATTTTGCGGTTCAGATGTTCCCGCATAGATTCGGGTCTCTTTTGTTTGCGCCTTTCAATAATAACATTCATTATCTCCTTGTTCCTCGGATTTGTTTCTTGGTTAACTTTCCTCTTCATCCTCCTTAGTTTTATAAATCTACATTAATAAACATACTCCTGTTATGAGAGGTTCTCATTTGTCATGCTCTTCGTAATTGTAATTATTCCACTTCTACCACATGTTTCTGTTAGAGAATACGTTGCTTCCTTATATCTGTGCCTAGCATACACAGTTCTTCTTTGTATGTAATTTATAAGTTCATGGATCTCTCCTCAAAAAGTGCCTGAGCCTTTGCTAAGCCTGCACGAGCCTGGTGTCAGCCATATATAAAAGTGTTTGATAAATATAACAATACTAAGGGATATATGGATATTTCTTTTCTAACATGGTTCGGTAATGCCAACATGTGTCGATCTCGGGGATCGAACTTGTGATTTTTAAGCTCATAGTCTAAAGTACTAATCAGCTAAGCTGACCTTGTTGGCTATAATAACCCTATTTTCACAAAGCTCCGTAAATTACAATTGCAGGGTGCAAAATTATATATCATAAGGCTAATTTAATAGTAAAGCATGGAGGATAGTATTTTCTAATTTATGCAATCGTTTTAAAATTCTTTTATGATTAATATCAAACCGTAGATTAACAATACAATATCAAACCAACCTATGTTATGAAAAGCATGCTTAAGCATCGTTTAAGCACTAAATGCATGCACACGGCTTAATTCTTTGAAAAAGCAAAACATTAAGCGATAAGCGCTTAAGTGCGCTTAGCATAAATTTAAGCAATGATTAGGTAATACTTAGAAAAAAATATTATTTTTAAAATAAAACGAATTGGGATTATAGGAAAAAACAGCATTTCTAAATTTTTTTTATCATTTTCTATGATATTATCGATCGATGATTTACATTAAGATACGATTATTTTATTTAGCACATATGCATAATTCGTACCCAAATTTAGTATTGTGACGGCCCACAAATCCGTACCCTTTGAATCGACAATAATCTACACATGTCCGACCCAAAAAGCACAGACTAACGGAAAGTCAAGAGAAAGAAAAGAAGAGAGAAGAGGAGAAGAGAAGAAAGAGAGAAGATAGAACCAAACAGAACAATATAGAATCTCACATCGCAGCGGAAAATATATAATATCATATCAATGATCTTTACAAAACAGAAACTGTATATATATACACATCAATCAGAGTTCAACAATCAATCAATAGTTATCAGCCTGAACAGTTATAATAAGCTGTCCTTACAAGTGCCATAATTTAAAACAACTAAGCAATGCAATGGATAATCAAGCAAATACGGATGTACGAAAATGAAGATCTCTAGCTCTCCCGCTAAAGCTCCAAAAGCATCAAATCTAGACCTATAAATATACTCGGTCTGACCCGAGCATTGAAAGGAAAGAACGCCCCGATCAGTCTGGTAAATCAGTGTGAGAAACACACTCAACTGAATTTATTAAATTACCAAAAAATTTCCTTTGTCAAAAAAAAGTATCTCGTAAGACACGCCCACACATAAACACGGACATGTTTTTACCTTACGATAACTAAAACATTTCTTATCAAATTCGTGGGATATTATACTAGTGTCTAGTATACAAATAATATTCAAAATAGCCAAAATTGTTACCATTATTAAATTCCAGCATACTAGGCTCTACAAATAAAATGGAAGGAAAGTAGTGGAGTTTGGATTTCCATACATATGACCAGGTGAAGGGACTACCTTTTGGCAATACATCTCTGGAAGAATGTACCGAGAAACCATCACAAAGTTTCTCTACCAACACAAGACCGGTCCACCTCTATAACTAGATGGTACCAAATATATCATCCTTCGGTCGTTACCGACCTTTACCGAGGGCCCTCTAGCATACAAACCACAATAATCAGATGCATGACATCGTAGTGTGTAAAGATATATCTAGAAGAGGATGATCATACCCTAATGGGAGCGACCTACTTAGCCTTTCCGCATTTAATCATGTTTTGGTCATTTCCAGTTGATGAGGCTAAAGGTCACGATTACCTTTCACAATCACATCACTTTTAATGCCACACGGCCATTTTCATTGACCACTAATTGCCATCCACAAAAATATAACCCTTAAGCTTATACGTCTCAATGAGGGTGTTAAGCTAGGAAAAGTTGCCTTCTCCGCCACCATTGATGTACGTTTGTAAAAACCAATGTACGCAATCTATAGAAATGCAATGTCAGACAAACATCCATACAAGTTGTCCTAGAACAGGACAAACTGAAGGTACTTTCCTACCACATCCTATCGGGAAATCCCTAGGATTAGTAGCGAATAGTCCTTGCATTGGATATTTCATAATGAAGAGACCACTGCTGCTGGATATATATTAGGATTTTAACCCCAAACGATCAACAAAAAGTCCCCCACTATGAAAATCCTGAATATTAATATCATCAGAAGCAACCTGCATAATTATCGCATATAAGTTGGCCCGAAGTGGTTTTCGAATAAATCTGATCCCGGTCTCTTCGTACCAACAACGCAAAAGCGTTTCTCAACCTCACACAGAAACTAAGTCTTATAGACTTTCACATCTCTAACTTTCAACTTGCTATCCTTTGGGCAAAGAAGGAAGCTCGGTAGATTGGAGTAATACTCCGCACTATACGAATCAACATCCTTAACACAAACGATAATCAAGCCTACATAGAAGGCAACGTACTAAGTGTACGACTAAATAGTTCCCACATCAAGTCGAGGAACTAAAAAAATTTCCAAGTTTGATAGTCGGTTATTTAACTATCAAAGCATATTCAGCACCATAACAATCACTAGGCCCTTTTAATTAATCTTTTATTAACTAAATCACTTGTCAAATATTCACTTCAAATTATCTTTAAAAAGATATATTTCAAACCATTCTAACTTTTCAATATTCGAAAACATTTCTATATACTTATTTAATAACAAGTAATTCATAATTCTATTTATTTTCAACACATAGAAAATATTATACATACTTAAATTAGGATTAAGTGTATATTTTATTCTTTAAGGAAAAGATTCTCTTTAAACACATTTAATTGGGTCAAAATGAATGTGGCGTAAAACATCGTTACGACAACCCAAAATCACTAGTATAGGGATTCGGCAAATTAGATAGATATATAAATCCCATATACTATACAAAAACATTTCCTTTCGAAAATCATTTACTATAACAACAATGTTATAGTCCATCATTTCCTTATTTCTCGAAAACGTCTATTTCAACAATAAATGTTGAAATCTATGTATTCGATATTTAACACATTTTAAAACCATCTTTAAGACATTTTATTCCATTTAAAATATCACTTCCCAAAATATTTCTTTACTATATTATTCACTGTCCAAAATCGTGAAATAAATCATTTACCAAATTTAATATTATTTCAATATTTAATTTAAAGGATAATTCACTGTCAAAAATCGTGGATATATCTCCTTTAATAAACTTCTATATTTAACTTATCCAATTCAATTGATTTCGGATTTATAAAACAATGTTTATAAATCACGTTTATATTTAATAAAAACTTCCATTTTCCAAAATCCTTTTTATTAAGCAATTCTATATATAGCTCATTTACATACTAAAATCCAATTATAAGTTAATTACTTATAAACTATTTATTTCCAAAATCATTCTTTTTATAACTACTTCAGTTATAAATCTATAAATCATATTTACTTATACCAGCCATTTATAACCTCATTTTAACTCTTACTAAATTCCTTTATAATCTTATCATTTTGATTTATAAAATATCCATTTTATAATCTTATATGCATACCAATTATAATAATTCAAAAATCTCGATTTAAATAAACTTATTCTTTTAATAATTTGCAAATCATTATTAAAACTTATATAACTCCAAAAATCATACTTAAGTGTTATTTCACAAAAATCATAATTTTTATAACAATAAAATTATGACTTTTATTTATTTAAAATAAAAATATTCTTAAGAATTCAAAAATTCAACAAAAGTATATATCCAAAATCACTTTTAAAACCCTTTTAAATTTGGAAATCATCGCTTAAACATTTTTAAAATTCCAAAAATAGGGACAATGTTGCAACAGCACTAAATACAACAATCACGGCATCCAAAACATCATATATCATATGATAACAGAATATATAACAATATCTGTAAACAAATCAATACTAGTGAGGAATCCAGTTGGATCCCTCCAACCTATCACCTACAACGAATATACATATTAGAATATGTGTACAATGTCCGCTTTAAGGCAGACGCGCGTATAAAGTGTCATCCGTTCATACACGGGAACGTATAAGGTCATTTGCTCCACTAGGCAGGTATATATGTCCAAATACCAATCAATATATCATATATCATCTAAACAATCATCAATCATCATAAATAATATTTATTTTCATTTATATAAAAATATCAGTGAGTCAGAAAGAGTGAGTTGTACTCACTTTGCTGGTAGTCGTCGCGATAGCGATTTATTCCAATTAAAATTCAACAAGCCTTTAATTTCAACCAAAATTTTCACTAGCTCAAACAAATCTCAATCCAGCTCCGTAATGTTGTGCTCGTCAATACGAACCCAACGCAATTCGTTTTGGGCAAAACGGACCTCGTATCACAAAGATAAGACATTTTAAACATTACACGATTTTAAATATATAATTAATTCACATTTTAAAAAAAACCTTCATCAAATCACGGCCGTTCGCTGCTTTCATCTTCCTCTCGCATTCCAGGCATATTCACGTTCGAATAATAACCCAAATCGGTCGCCACTAACCCTAATAACGTGCATCCTCCGACCAACTTCACGTCGATCGAGCCATGCCATTCCCTTCGCCTACGCGAGCTCCCCCCAAGTCCGAAGTATCATGAAGCTCGGTCCCATCTTGGCCATGAAAATCTCATGCAAACGTTGAATGAACACGGCCCATTTTTTGACAATCTACTTCGTTATAAATGATCGTAGCCGTCGGATATGAATTACTCGGCGTGCTCTACGTTTTTCTAGTTAGGAGTTTCTTGTGAAAGATGATGGATTGGGAGATCGGATGGGATGAAGCTTAGGAAGATTTTGGCCGTGGAAATCAAAATGGCGGCTAGCCCTAATTCTTGCTAGGGTTTGTGAAAAAAACAAGTTATGACGTCCATTTGTAGAAAATGTTGCGACACTGTTCATCTGATTATTTTTCCGAACTCGAAATGAAGCATGCCGCCTGGCGTTTATAATGTTTTAGCTCTATTCCGAACACAATGGAATATATATCGGGAGCCAATTCGATCTTATTTGGAAGATAGGCATTTGAATTGACTATTTAAATTTAAAATTTATTTAAACAGATTTCTACGCGTTTTAGCTTGCCCCATACAAACTATAAATCTGATTGACATAAAATTTGAAATCTTACAATAATATAACATTACGGATCCGATGAAACTGGTTTTGTCGAAATCCGAGACTGTTTGAAAAATGACTATTTTTATTCGTCAATTAAATATTAAAATACTCAATTTCTAGAATTTAACTTTTAATTCGCTTTTAAAAGTTTACTAACATCGTTCTAATTCAAATAGAATTTAATTCAACTTTATAAATTATTTTCATTCACATTAAATCCAATTTCCAATTATTTCTGCAATTTCAGTATTAAATTAACAATTTAATTATCCAATTAAATCATAATATTCAAAATAAAATCTATTTCAGCTCATAAATTTAACTTGTGAATATTTAAAATAAATTAAATATACGAATTTCAAATGAAAGAAATTCTGGGTCGTTACATTCTCCCTACTTAAAAGAATTTTGTCTCTGAAATTACCAAGTAAGAAAAAGTCACAATATCCATTAATTTTTCAAAACAATTCGTTCAATTTAGATTTACCAAATCTATTTAACCTTTTAACTTAAATTAACGCCTTAAATTTTCAAAAAAATTCGCCAGCGTCTCCTTTGCGCGGTTCGATCGTAGTAGGATCACAACACACACACACACACATATATATATATATCACAAATATACATCTCATCTACGAGGATGAGGCATCCCGAAGGGATAAAAGTACGATATGTGATCCGAGATATGTACCTTATATATTATTAGCAAGCATATACGGCTAATATAGCGCGAAAGCGAGCCCCAAAAGTGAAGCAAACGCCATACGCACCTACTAAACACTCAACAAACCATGATAAACATGTATATATGAAAGTAATATCAATATACAACATACATCAATGCAACAACTATATACGCCAATATAGCAAATGTAATCACCATAACAAATCCAACCATCAACCAACTATCATCCAACTAACAATCATAACCAAATCAATACATTTTCACTTCTCATTAATATTTACTGAATTGATTTTCATTTTAATCACATTTGGTTCATTAACATTGGATTTACTAACATTCATTTATTCATATTCAATTAGTTTACATTCACTAATCGCATTCAAGTTAGTTCACTTTCAAATTAAATCAATTTACTTTACTTTTAACATTCATTTTGGTTTAATATCTAATTCGGATTGAATTCTAGTATTCACTATATTCACATTTCTATACAACACTTCCAATGTTATTATCACTTATTAGCTTAATTTTTATTCAACTCTTAACAACAGCATTTTTAATGCTAATTCATTTTACCGCTAAAGTTGAATTTCATTTATATAACTCAAATTCATATTCATCACTTTACTTTACTAATTCATATTATTAATTTGCTTTGATACCAAAATCAACTTCATTTAACATTACTTGAGTTATGTTTCATTTCATCTCTAAAGTCATTTTATTTAACTTAAGTCAAAATCATATCACCATTCAAATTTAGATTTCGTTTTGCCTAACCAAAGTGTTTAACCATTTTAACAATTCGTTTTAGTTACATTTTCTCATTTTATAAGTTATACAACTTATTTATTCAAACTTGCAAATTCATGTTATATAATCACTTATCTTTTAAGTTTAATTTCCATTTCAATAACTTATCAAATCCAGTTAAAATCCAATTCCTTTTATTTAACTTTCCTTTAGTTAAATTTCAAATCATATAATTCACTTACTAACTCAAATTTCTTTCAATTTTACTAAAGTAAATTCTTACTTCATATTATAAGTCCAAAACTCGTTTCACTTATTTTTATCAATTTTAACTTGGATTTTAAATCAAATTTGTTTATCAAAACAAAACTTCAATTTTCAATTTATTATTGGTAGCAAATCAATTACATAGAAACTCGAAAATGGTACCGATGATGCTGCAGTCATCACCCTTATTATTTCTCAGCAACAATAGTGAATTCAGTGCTTTCTATTCTTTTATAAATCCCTTTTTATATTTATAAATCACATTTATAAATCTTTTACTTATATAATTTCACTTATTTTTTATTTATAATAATATAACCTCTTTAACTTTGAAAAACAACTTTCAAAATCAATGGATTCAATTTTTCAAATAATTAGTCTAAATCAATTTTTATTTATAACTCATTTTTATAAATATATTCATATAGTTTCGCTTCTTATATATAAGATTTTTTTCACAATTGTAAATCATATTAATTATAATTCCATACTTATAATTCATTTGCTTATATAATTTATTCTTTTACAATTTTAAACAGCGTTTAATAACTTATGTATATTTACATTTATAAACAATCAAACAATCAATTTATATACATTTTAATAATTCTTGACAAATTATTTATTTTATATATAAAATATAATAGAGGTAAAATTATTTCATTTACCCAATTTAAAATATTACTATGTCGACTTGCCTCGTTTAAGTGTTTAGAAATCCCTATCGATAACATGGCGTCCCACATACCAATCAGAATTCACAAACAACTCAACGGGTAAGCAAACACAATATAAAATATTTTATATTCACTAACAAATACGCGCTCATATATATAATACACTCAACTCAATCTAGGGTGCTACTGTCCCTATTTATAATGAGTACACATCAAAGCTTAGGAATATACAAAATCTAAGCTCTTATACCAGCTGTGACGGCCCACAAATCCGTACCCTTTGAATCGACAATAATCCACATATGTCCGACCCAAAAAGCACAGACCGACGGAAAGTCGAGAGAAAGAAAAGAAGAGAGAAGAAAAGAAGAGAAGAAAGAGAAAAGATAGAACCAAACAGAACAATACAATATCTCACATCGTAGCGGAAAATATATAATATCATATCAACGATCTTTACAAAATAGAAACTATATATATACACACACACACACACATCAATCAGAATTCAACAATCAATCAATAGTTATCAGCCTGAACAGTTATAATAACATATCCTTACAAATGCCGATAATTTAAAACAACTAAGCAATGCGGCGGATAATCAAGCAAATACGGACGTACAAAAATGAAGATCTCTAGCTCTCCTGCTGAAGCTCCAAAAGCATCAAATCTAGACCTGCAAATATACTCGGTCTGACCCGAGCATTAAAAGGGAAGAATGCCCGAATCAGTCTGGTAAATCAGCGTGAGAAACACATTCAACTGAATTTATTAAATTACCAAAACTTTTCCTTCATCAAAACAAAAGTATCTCGTAAGACACGCCCACACATAAACATGACATGTTTTTACCTTACGATAATTAAAACATTTCTTATCAAATTCGTGTGATATTATACTAGCGTATAGCATACAAATAATATTCAAAATAGCTGAAATTATTACCATTATTAAATTGCAGCATACTAGGCTCTACAAATAAAATGGCAGGAAGTAGTGGAGTTTGGATTTCCATACAAATGACGAGGTGAAGGGACTACCTTCCGGCAGTACATCTCTAGAAGAATGTACCGAGAAACCATCATAAAGTTTCTCTACCAACACAAGACAGACCCACCTCTATAACTAGATGGTACTGAATATATCATCCTCCGGTCGTTACCGACCTTTACCGAGGGCCATCTAGCATACAAACCAAAATAATCAGATACACGACATCATAGCGTGTAAAGATACATCTAGAAGAGGATGATCATACCATAATGGGAGCGACCCAATTAACCTTGTCGCGTCTAACCCTGTTTTGGTCATTTCCGGTTGATGAGGCTAGATGTAACAATTATCTTTCACAATCACATCACTTCGAATGCCACATGGCCATTTCCGTTGACCACTAATTGCCTTCCACAAAAATATAACCCTTAAGCTCATACGTCTCAAGGAGGGTGTTAACCTAAGAGAAGTTGCCTTCTTCGCCACCACTGATGTACGTTTGTAAAAACCAATGTACGTAATCTATAGAAATGCAATGTCAGACAAACATCCATACAAGTTGTCCAGGAACAGGACAAACCGAATGTACTTTCCTGCCACATCCTATCGGGAAATCCCTAGGATTAATAGCGAATAATCCTTGCGTTGTATATTTCATAATGAAGAGACCACTACTACTGGATTTATATTGGGATTTTAACCCCAAACGATCAACAAGAAATCCCCCACTATGAAAATCCTGAATATCAATATCGTTACAAGCAACCTGCACAATCGTCGCATATACGTTGGTCCGAAGTGGTTTTCAGATAAATCTGATCCCGATCTCTTTGCACCAACAATGCAAAAGCGTTTCTCAACCTCACACAGAAACTAAGTCTCATAGACTTATCATGTCTCCAACTTTCAACTTGTTATCCTTTGGGCCAAGAAGGAAGCTCGATAGATTGGAGTAATACTCCGCACTATACGAATCAACATCCTCAACACAAACGATAATCAAGCCTACACAGAAGGCAACGTACTAAGTGTACGACTAAATAGTTCCCACATCAAGTCGAGGAACTAAAAATTTTGCCAAGTTTGATAGTCGGTTATTTAACTATCAAAGCATATTCAGCACCATAACAATCACTAGGCCCTTTTAATTAATCTTTTATTAATTAAATCACTTGCTAAATATTCACTTCAAATTATCTTTAAAAAGATATATTTCAAACCATTCTAACTTTTCAATATTTGAAAACATTTCTATATACTTATTTAATAATAAGTAATTCACAATTCTATTTATTTTCAACACTTAGAAAATATTCTATATACTTAAATCAGGATTAAGTATATATTTTATTCTTTAAGGAAAAGATTCTCTTTAAACACATTTATTTGGGTCAAAACGAATGTGGCGTAAAACATCGTTACGACAACCCAAAATCACTAGTATAGGGATTCGGCAATTTAGATAGATATATAAATCCCATATACTATACAAAAACATTTTCTTTCGAAAATCATTTACTATAACAACAGTGTTATAGTCCATCATTTTCTTGTTTCTCTAAAATGTCTATTTCAACAATGAATGTTGAAATCTATGTATTCGATATTTAACACATTTTAAAACCATCTTTAAGACATTTTATTCCATTTAAAATATCACTTCCCAAAACATTTCTTTAATATATTATTCACTGTCCAAAATCGTGAATATAAATCATTTACCAAATTTAATATTATTTCAACATTTAATTTAAAGATGATTCACTGTCAAAAATCGTGGATATATCTCCTTTAATAAACTTCTATATTTAACTTATACAATTCAATTGATTTCGGATTTATAAAACAATGTTTATAAATCACGTTTATATTTAATAAAAACTTCCATTTCTAAAATCCTTTATATTAAGCAATTCTATATATAGCTCATTCACATGCTAAAATCCAATTATAAGTTAACTACTTATAAACTATTTATTTCCAAAATCATTCTTTTTATAACTGCTTCAGTTATAAATCTATTAATCATATTTACTTATACCATCCATTTATAACCTCATTTTAACTCTTACAAAATTCCTTTATAATCCCATCATTTTGATTTATAAAATATCCATTTTATAAATCTTATATACATAACAATTATAATAATTCAAAATTCACGATTTAAATAAACTTATTCTTTTAATAATTTACAAATCATTAGTAAAACTTATATAACTCCAAAAATCATACTTAAGTGTTATTTCATAAAAATCATAATTTTTATAACAATAAAAATTATAACTTTTATTTATTTAAAATAAATTCATTCTTAACGATTCAAAAATTCAACAAAATGTATATATCCAAATCACTTTTAAAACCCTTTTAAATTTGGAAATCATCACTTAAACGTTTTTAAAAATCCAAAAATAGGCCCAATGCTGCAACAGCACTAAATACATCAATCACGGCATCCATAACATCATATATTTTATGATAACAGAATATATAACAATATCTGTAAACAAATCAATACTGGTGAGGAATCCAGTTGGATCCCACCAACCTGTCACCTGCAACATATATACATATTAGAATATGTGTACAATGTCCACTTCGAGGCAAACGCGCGTCCAAATGGTCATCCGTTCATACATGGGAACGTATAGGGTCATCTGCTCCACTAGGCAGGTATATATATCCAAATACCAATCAATATATCATCCAAACAATCATCAATCATCATAAATAATATTTATTCTCACTTATATAAAAATATCAGTAAGTCAGAAAGAGTAAGTTGTGCTCACTTTGCTTGTAGTCGTCGCGATAGCGATTTATTCCGATTAAAATTAAACAAGCATTTAATTTCAACCAAAATTTTCAATAGCTCAAACAAATCCCAATCCAGCTCCATAATGTAGTGCTCGTCAATACGAACCCAACGTAATTCGTTTTGGGCAAAACGGACCTCGTATCACAAAGATAAGACGTTTTAAACATTACACGATTTTAAATATATAATTAATTCACGTTTTTTTTAAAAAAACTTCATCAAATCACGGCCGTTCGCTGCTTTCATCTTCCTCTCGCATTCCAGGCATATTCACGTTCGAACAATAACGTAAATCGGCCGCCACTAACCCTAATTAACGTGCATCCTCCGACCAACTTCATGTCGATCGAGCCACGCCATTCCCTTCGCCTACGCGTGCTCGCACTAAGGTCGAAATATCATGAAACTCGGTCCCATCTTGGCCGTGAAAATATCGCGCAAACATTGAATGACCGCGGCCCATTTTCGACGATCTGCTTCATTATAAACGATCGTAGCCGTTGGATATGAAGTACTCGGCGTGCTCTACGTTTTGCTAGTTGGGAGTTTCTTGTGAAAGATGATGGATTGGGAGATCGGAAGGGATGAAGCTTGGAAGTTCTTGGCCGTGGAAATCAAAATGGTGGTGGGTTTGTAAAAAAAACAAGTTATGACGTCCTTTATAGAAAATGTTGCGACACTATTCATCCGATTTTTTTCGAACTCGAAACGAAGTGTGCCGCTTGGCGTTTATAATGTTTTACCCGCATTCCGAACACAATGGAATATATATATAGGGAGCTAATTCGATTGTATTTGAAAGATAGGTTTTCGTATCGACTATTTAAATTTAAAATTTACTTAAACAGATTTCTATACGTTTTAGCTTGCCCCGAACAAACCATAAATCCGATTGACGTGAAATTTGAAATCTTACAATAATATAATATTACGAACCCAATGAAATTGGTTTTGTCGAAATCTGAGATTGTTTGAAAAATGACTATTTTTACTGTTCATTTAAATATTAAAATGTTCAATTTCTAGAATTTAACTTTTAATTCGATTTTAAAAGTTTACTAACATCGTTCTAATTCAAATAGAATTTAATTCAACTTTATAAATTATTTTCATTCGCATTAAATCCAATTTCCAATTATTTCTTCAATTTCAATATTAAATTAACATTTTAATTATCCAATTAAATCATAATATTCGAAATAAAATCTATTCAGCTTATAAATTTAACTTTTGAATATTTAAAATAAATTAAATATATGAATTTCAAATGACATAAATCCTGGGTCGTTACAAGTATGCTAACTTTTGGTAAATAGAGAAAGCCAAATCTAACTAAGGAAAATCTATGAATTTATAAGTTAACTTCAATATTAAACTTTAGTTCTTTGTGATGAATTTGTGCGTGCACATATAGTATACTTGTGCACATATAATACACTTAATATAATCTCTTTATAGTAGATTTATATAGGTACTGATAAATGATAAAATTTAAGCAGCGCTTAAGCGGAGCTTAAGCGACATTAAACAAAGCGAGACTTTTATCGCCTCGCTAAGCGCTTATTATAACGTAGATACTAACAGACAGTCATAGACGTAATCATAGATAAAAATAAAAGCATTAAAGTAAAATAATAGTTAGAGAAATGTCATCGAAGATTTTATATTGTTCAGATTTCTCCCAGTCCCATACAATTGCTTGTACAGATTTCTTTTCAAATGTAATCTTTAAACCAGGTAGAAGGCAAACTCAAATGCAATCTTGATTCGAGGTACGAGACACACCTTCCTATATTCCGAGTCTGAGGTAAATTCACTTGATTTGAATGGACTACAAGCATACCCACTAGATTTGAACGGGCTACTAAGAATACCCACTTGATTTGAATGGTCTACAAGCATACCTAAACAAACACAGGTAGAATTGATATTTTTTTCAAAGACAATTCTTGTACTTTGGATACAATGGATCCTATAGTCTTTTGGATAGCACTTTGACCTTTGAAATGTGAGAGAATTGTTTACAAAACAGTAAGAAAGTAGTATTGAATCAAATGCAATGAAGTATGAATTGATTCTATATGATGTTGAGGAATGTAGAGTATATATTTCGAGAGATTTTTCAAGAGAGTAAGGAGTGAGAAGAAAGTAAGTAATTAGTTAATAAAAATTTGTTTTTCGCTCTCCTTTATACAATGAATAAACAGATTTATCCATTCATAAAGGGCTGTGTCAAATAGATACTTCCATTCAAAATTTAATAAACCATTTGGCGGTAGGTATGTCAACATGTATATATGTGTATGTCTGCAATAGTAGCTTAGTGGAAAGGAGGGCTCTCGTCTGGTAGTAAGACGCGGGTACGATCCCTACTATGAGCGACTACCCTCCGAGTAAAATTTACCTGGTATAGTGGAAGTCCAAGGGGAATTGCTAAAAGCCTACGATTGCGGACCAGATGGCCCTATACCTTCCAAGATGAACGACTTTCCTAATCTAAAGTGACCATTCATTTATATATACACACACGCATATACATATTGCTAACATATGCTAGTGAAAATTGGAGACTTTTTTTTTAAATGTTTTGAAAATTCTATACTTTGTAAAATATTTTGAACATAGATTTTAAATATTTTGAACTCTTAAAAACTTGTATAAAATATTTAAAATATTTTTCTGAATTTTTTTTTAAAAATATCAAAGATGAGAAATTGATATCAAATACTTTAACAATATATACTAATGACTTTAAACACTAAATTATAATCTTGAGCTCTTCATATCTTTGTCTTTGAACACATGAATCTTCAAATCTTTATCTTTGAGTTTTTATATTATATAGTCTTCTATTCAGCACCTGTGTGATATTATGCACTATATGCTATATAACTTGGCAAAACATTAGTACCATATATGGTTTTTGTCATCAAAATCAATAGCTGAGATTAATAAGCTCCCTTTTATTGATGATGATAACCATATAAATATTCCTATATGTAAAGCATAATATAACTTTACCTAAGTTAGGTAACCCATCCATTATATGCATGTTATATTTTATATTTTTCTCTTCCTTTATCATTAATTTTTTTTGGTAAAGTAAAAAATACTTCCCTTAAATGTGATATCATTTTTGGGAAACTAAATTTGAGAAACTATTTATTTAATTAATGTCAAACGAATATGGGATACTATAATCAACACCAATAATAATGGGAATAAACTCCTAAGTAAGATGATATATACATCAAAATCAATTCCTAATGTATCAAAATCAATATAAACTAGGTGATATGTATGAAATCAAAATTCACTAATTGAGAGTATGGAAAACAATTCAATATGACATGAATGATATTATTATAGAATCCTAAGCATCCAAATTTGACAAAGAAATTTATATATTAGATTCATAGCATAATCATAATATTTGATAAGTGTACCTATGTAAATGATCAAATTTATGTTTAATAAATTTTTGAAGAATAATATTTTATCCTTATACACTTTTATTTCTAGAAAGATATGATAACTTATAATAACTTCTTAGCCTAATGTGAAAAGTATAAGTGAGGTGTGTAGAGTTAAAAAATATCATTAAAAAACGCACTGCATAAATTTAAATAATAATAAAAAGAACCAGAGAATGACAGTAAGATGGTTGATGTAACAACCCTCATATTTATCGATTTTATATTTAAATATTTTATTTAAATATTTTATCGTTAGTCGGATTTTAGTCCGAAAAGCTACTTTTTGCAAACAGTCGAATTGGGACTCGAGACCACCCCCATTGAGTTCAAAATGACGTTTGCGACCTTTTTGAGTATAAGCTTCGATATGTTTGGAGAAAATTGATTTTTTGCTACTTTTCACTTAGGGTTTTGGTTTGGGCTGAGCCCACTTATGTATTCAGTCCCAACCCCTCACCTCCTCATTTACTTCATTTCCAATTCCTAACCCTTCAAGCTTTAGCAACAATGGTGGAGAGGAGTGGAAATTAAAACTCCAAGCCCTAGTTCCTCTTGCTAGCTCAAGTTCTTGCTCCAAAATCAAAGAGAACCCATTGGTAAGCATCTCGCTCATCTTCTCCAACTCTTTCTCCATTCAATTTCAGAAATTTCCTAAACCTAACTTAGGGAATGTTCTTCTTTTAAGCTTAGATTCAAGCTTCTAGAGTTGGATTTGAAGAGTGGTTGATTCCCCTTTGCTTTCAAGCTTCATCTTCATAAATTTAGTTCAAAGGTGAGATTTTTAATCTCACATCTATGTCTATATCTATTTTTGTTGTTAGGTATGAATCCCTAACATTTATTCATGTGCAATTGCTTTTGATTTGGATTGATTTTGTGAATATTTCCATTTTTGGTGTTTGAAGCCGGTTCTCTAAAAATCATAACTTTGATATTTGATATGCTTTAGTAGGTGTTTCGGAGAGCCTATAAGGCTGGGTTGTCATTTGGCATAAATCCCTAGTCTTCGTCGCTCGTCCGATCGCTTCCGTTTGGATTTTCGCCCATGTTTGGGCAAGGCTGATTTTTGCCTACCAGGCAATTTCAGACGTCTGGAACAAATTTCAGACGTCTGGTTTCAAATTCAGACGTCTGGTTTGGAAATTCAGACGTCTGGAATTGGTCCCTGGAAAACGTAAAAAGGCAGAGAAGAAATCCAAACGTCTGGAAATCCAACCAGACGTCTGGTTTGAATTTCAGACGTCTAAAATATGCAGTTTTGCCTATTTTCGCTGTTTTTGAGTATATGTCCAACTTTAATCGATTCGTGTTGATTCCCTTTTTGTTGTTATCATTTATTATGGACTTTGATGACATTTTCATCGTGATTTTTGGGAATATCCATTTTGATGGATTCGGTATCGATTTCTTGGATTTTATTCACGTCTTCGAATGTGAATTTCGATGATTGATTGTTCTACAATCATTTTTGTGATTTGTCACTTTAAAAATACAAAGGTTTTCTATACTAGTAGTAAATATCAAAACTCTTTCTTCAAATGATTTCAACACTATTTTATTACAAAGCTCATTTTCTTAAACCGTTTTCCAATCTATTAGTATATACAAGCCTTTACCTCACTCGTATGAGAAATCTAATTAAACGACTTAGTAAAACGAGTGGTATGAAACGCTTGCGTTTACTTCGTCGGTTAATTCTTGGACTTGTTCGATTGAATCTCTTGTGACATTCTTCTAGTGGAGATTTACAGTTTGTTCGTAAATGTTTAAGTTAAGCAAGTGGTTATGGGACATGAAGCCAAACTTTTATATTTACTAGCTTAGTGTAATTGACACTTCTCTTTGATCATGACGATCATTTTATGGTTTAGACTAGCAATGTGCGATGTCTCTTTGTCTATGTGGAGGACCGTACCTCATTAAATGGAGCTTCGTCTCATTTCTTCGTGGGCTGGCGACCCATGTACTTTCTAATGTGTTTCGATTCATCGGATGTACCATTTGTACTACATCGATGTTTTGGCTTTTGGATTCATTGGATGTACCGTTTGTAATACATCAATGTCTTGACCATCCTTTTTATTGTGATTTCTGGATTTCGTGTGTTGATTTCTGGAATTTGTGTTTCACCAACTTTTACGATGGGCATTGATATATATGTCATTTATTGTGGCTTGGTGAATGAAATTAGGAGTATGACACTCCTTTTTATCTTGAGTAGATTATTGTGATATTGATTAATCTCTTGTTGATTTTCAATTACTTATTTATCACAGCTTGGCATTGTGATTATTATATGTTTATGTCATATCTCTTATTATATATCACTTCATCTGATATTTATAGCTAGACTGATCCGTTTATTATTTTTTTCTTAAATAATACTCGGGTCAGACCGAGATGTTACAGGTGCTTCTGCTTGACTCCTTATCGGACTATCATCCCGACTTTTGGTTAACTACGTTAGTTTAGTAGTCTTTTGTTGTATACATTTGAGATACAGACTCTATGATGTATACTTATTCTTTTGTATAGCACGTGTTGCTATTCTTTTGTATTATTGTGGATCTTTTTGACCACTACTCTGATATACACTTTCATGTGTTAGTGTTATATTCATATCTATTTCTGCCTTTGTGATATGAATTTTCTGTTACTGATTTATGTTATGTTTATTTCTATATTTGTTTCCGAAGACCTTTATAGCCACTGTGTAGTAGCTTTGAGTTTGTGTCGGTATGTCGGATTTCCTCTTGAGATGAAAAGTTATATTTTTATCTGGCATATCGGTACTCGCACAAAGCAATTAAACAGATGGTCGCTCCTCAACAGCCTTATTCTCCGTGCTAGTTGACAGCATTCACCGTAATGTTCTTGGCTAGCGTGGGTATAGAGGTGGGGCGTCACAGCTTGGTATCAAAGCCAAACTTCGGAACAATATGGAATATTATAACAAGCATCATTGTCCTAAGTCCATCTTAGGAGTCTTGCTTTAGGATTTTATTCGGGTCTTCGTACCGTCCTATCCTATTTTCTTTTATGATTCCTTGTTTTATCTATCAAGATTGCTTGATATTTATTTTGAGACTAACTTTTTCCTCTTTTTCTTTCTTTCTTAAAGAAGAGAAATGGTTAGACCTGGCCGCCCCAGCGCCGGTCAATCTAGTGCTACTCCCCAGGATGGAGTTTTTATGTCTGCCCAGCAGCTTCTAGATCTTGTTAAGAACGCTCAAGCTGTCGGACCCAATCCAGAGCCTACTCATCCTAGATCCGGTTTTGCACGCTTGTGCAGAGACTACATCGATTTGGGTGGAAGGCCATTCAGGGGATCCGAGAGTGTTATAGAAATTCAAGCTTGGCTCAAATCATGCGGTCGCATCTTTTCTCGCATGAATCTTATTGACCTTCATCGAGTCCAAGTGGCTTCTAGCATGCTCCAAGAAAGAGCGTTAGATTGGTATGAGCTTTTAATTTCTGAAATCGTTGAAGCGGATCTTACTTGGGAACGATTCCGGGAACGATTCGAACTAAAGTTTGTCCCGGAGGCTGAAAAAGTAACTTTAGCACGGCGTTTTATAGACCTTATTTAAGGTCAATCCTCTGTGACTGATTACGTCGCATCCTTCGAGTCGCTTTCCAAATATGGGGTTGAATACATCAATACCCCATTGAAGAAAAATCAGAGATTTGTCTATGGCTTGAATAAGAAGCCATTACTTCTGAAACTTGAGGTTTCATTTGATCAGCTTATTGATATCGCTCTTCGTCTTAAAGAGGCCGATAATGAAGGTGATGTTGAAGTTGTGCGTGCCCAACAGAACTTCAACAACAACATGAAGAGGCCTATCAAAGTCAAAGGCCCTAATTCTAATAAGAAAGGGAAGCAACAAATTCCGGTAGCAAAGACTCTTACCTCTAGTCGTGGTCATTGCTACAATTGTGGTTCCACGGACCATTATGCAAGGGAGTGTCCGAAACCCCTCTTTTGTCGGTACTGCAAAGTTTCGGGCCATCTTTTATCTTCGTGTCCTAAGCTTCCAAGCAAGAGAGAAGGAAGGCTGCAAGTTCCTAGCAACTCTTCTCTTGGTCAAGGTATTTCTCATTTAATCCTTGATTACATTTATTTTGTGATCTTCTTATTCGAGTTCTTTTTGATATGAGTTTCATCTCATTATTTTTATATCAAAGGAACTTATCGATTCTTTTTCTTTGAATATTTTGGGCTTGATGACTTCTTTGAGGATTGCGAATCCGGATGGAAGATCCGCAATACTCAATTTTCTTTTGTTTTGATGTCGAGATTGTTTTATGTGACTTTTCTTTCCGAGCAGATATTTTTGCTTTGGCTTCGGAATTGACCTTTCTGTAAGGATTGGCTTAACATTGTGAAACCCATATCCTATTTTTCCGAGTGGATTATTCATCTTCAACATTTTCAATCTGTTAAGCAGATTTCTATTTTTCCTTTATGATTTTGATTCCAACTTGATGGCATCATTTTATTCCTTAAGCCCACTTATAAGGAAAGCGTTATTTCTCTCATTCATGTAGTTTGAGAAATTTTCCGGTATTTTTGAGTTTGTCTTAGGATTATCACCTAAGAAATCTTTTGTGTGGTGTTAAGGTCTTTTCAGTTTGACTTTACCACCGGTTTTCGTTTGCAACGAGTTGCGGAAATTAGCATTCCACTTACCGCATTCCGCACTCGTTATGATTCTTATGATGACTTATTATGTCATTCAATTTGTCCAGCTCATTTCATCCATTTTATAAATCGAATATTCTATGAATATTTCGATGAGACCATTCTTGTATTTATTGATTTTGGATGAAAATAGTAATTTAAAATTTTGCAAATCTTTTTCATAAGATTTATTTATAAGTAAAACTGGATTTTTGTTCTTGAAACGAACAAAGAATATTCTTAAAACTTTTTAAGAGATTTATTTATCCTATAAAAGATGATTTTGTGATTGTATTGCCCGTTGAGTGCTTTAAGAATTTTGGTCGATGCGCTTGATCAACGTTATCGATAGGAATTTCCTAAACGCTTTGATGTGACAATCAGACACGATATATTGACTTGTAAAAATGTAAATTTTTGTAGAAAGATTATTACATAAAAGTAAAAATGTAATTTTGAAAGTTTTAACTTTTCGGGGAAGAGAATTATTTAAAAGAAGTTCTTTCTTTTCGATACTCTTATTCTTTCTTGTGATTCCTGAAGGGGAACCAAGACTTTGCTATTTGTACCGATACTAGTCGTATTGGTTTGGATGTCATTCTCTTGCCATAGAGAACGTGCTATCACTTGTGCTTCTAAATCATTATAGCTTATCGAGACTAGATATGCCACTTATGATCTAGTGCTCTCGGCTATTGTTTTTGCTTTTAGAATTTGGCATCATCATATTTGGATGAGAAATTTGTTCTCTACCTCGATCATAAATCTTTGGAATATTTATGTTCTCTTAAGGAACTGCATGTTGACTCGAGTTCCTAGCTTCCTATGATCTTGATATTCTTTTTATTCCCGAAGGGGAAATCGTGTTGCCAATGCGTTTAGTCGTAAGCAACAAGGGGTTGTTTCTTTGTTGATGATCGAATGAAATTATCTTTTTATCAAGTTCATCGGGCGTTTTGATGTACTTCGTTTTATTGAGTTTCATCTCATTTCTTTTATGAGCTTGCGTCCGATGTTCTTTTATTGTGTTCGTTTCATTGGACGTACCGTTTTTGTACTACGTCGGTGTTCCGAAATCATTCGGGCTTCGGTTCATTGGACGTACCGTTTTTGTACTACGTCGGTGTTCCGAAATCATTCGGGCTTCGGTTCATTAGACGTACCGTTTTGTACTGCGTCGGTGTTCCGAATTATTTGCTTTTGATTCATTGGATGTACCGTTTGAACTACATCAGTGTCTTTGATTCATTGGATGTACCGTTTTTACTACATCAATGCCTTTGCTGTTTGATATATTGGATGTACCGTTTGTACTACATCAGTGTCTTTGATTCATTGGATGTACCGTTTGTACTACATCAATGCCTTTGCTGTTTGATACATTGGATGTACCGTTTGTACTACATCAGTGTCTTTGATTCATTGGATGTACCGTTTGTACTACATCAATGCCTTTGCTGTTTGATACATTGGATGTACCGTTTGTACTACATCAGTGTCTTTGATTCATTGGATGTACCGTTTGTACTATATCAATGTCTTTGCTATTTGACATTGGATGTACCGTTTGTACTACATCAGTGTCTTTGATTCATTGGATGTACCGTTTGTACTACATCAATGCCTTTGCTGTTTGATACATTGGATGTACCGTTTGTACTACATCAATGTCTTTGATTCATTGGATGTACCGTTTGTACTACATCAATGCCTTTGCTGTTTGATACATTGGATGTACCTTTTGTACTACATCAGTGTCTTTGATTCATTGGATGTACCGTTTGTACTACATCAATGCCTTTGCTGTTTGATACATTGGATGTACCGTTTGTACTACATCAATGCCTTTGCTGTTTGATACATTGGATGTACCGTTTGTACTACATCAGTGTCTTTGATTCATTGGATGTACTGCTTGTACTACATCAATGCCTTTGTTGTTTGATACATTGGATGTACCGTTTGTACTACATCAGTGTCTTTGATTCATTGGATGTACCGTTTGTACTACATCAATGCCTTTGCTGTTTGATACATTGGATGTACCGTTTGTACTACATCAGTGTCTTTGATTCATTGGATGTACCGTTTGTACTACATCAATACCTTTGCTGTTTGATACATCGGATGTACCGTTTGTACTACATCAGTGTTTTTGATTCATTGGATGTACCGTTTGCACTACATCAATGATATGCTTTTGATACATTGGATGTACCGTTTGCACTACATCAATGTCTTTGCTTTTGATTCATTGGATGTACCGTTTGTACTACATCAATGACTTTGCTGTTTGATTCATTGGATGTACCGTTTGTACTACATCAATGTCTTCGTTTTTTGGTTCATTGGATGTACCGTTTGCACTACATCAATGACTTGGCTTTTTGGTTCACTGGACGTACCGTCTTTGTACTACGTCGGTGTTCCAAATTATTCGAGTTTCTAGTTTCTCGGGCGTACCGTGATTGTACTACGCCGTTGCACCAGCTCAACTTTCTGCTATTCTTGACATTTTCCACGTCTTTTAACTATGGAAATGCTTTTATGTTTCCGGCTTTTATTCTTGAGCCCGGTGTTATTGAGGGATTGAAGTTTCACCAAATTTGACTTTTGAGCAACATCCTATTCGAATTATTGCTTCGGAGATCAAACGACTTCGAAATAAAGATGTCCTTCTTGTGAGAGTTCAATGGTTCTAAAATCTTAGGGATTACTCTTGGGAATCTAGAGGATTCATTGAGCGATCCCGTTCTTGCTAACTCTTTCGTGCTCTTTATGGTGAACTTCTTATTTCAATTTTCTTTTGTGTTGATATGCTTCCATGGTTGTTACTTCTTATTTTCCTCTTAAGTATTGCGAGGACGCAATTTCTTTAAGGAGGGGAGTTTGTAACAACCCGCATATTTATCGATTTTATATTTAAATATTTTATTTAAATATTTTATCGTTAGTCGGATTTTAGTCTGAAAAGCTACTTTTTGCAAACAGTCGAATTGGGACTCGAGACCACCCCCATTGAGTTCAAAATGACGTTTGCGACCTTTTTGTGTATAAGCTTCGATATGTTTGGAGAAAGTTGATTTTTTGCTACTTTTCACTTAGGGTTTTGGTTTGGGCTGAGCCCACTTATGTATTCAGTCTCAACCCCTCACCTCCTCATTTACTTCATTTCCAATTCCTAACCCTTCAAGCTTTAGCAACAATGGTGGAGAGGAGTGGAAATTAAAACTCCAAGCCCTAGTTCCTCTTGCTAGCTCAAGTTCATGCTCCAAAATCAAAGAGAACCCATTGGTAAGCATCTCGCTCATCTTCTCCAACTCTTTCTCCATTCAATTTCAGAAATTTCCTAAACCTAACTTAGGGAATGTTCTTCTTTTAAGCTTAGATTCAAGCTTCTAGAGTTGGATTTGAAGAGTGGTTGATTCCCCTTTGCTTTCAAGCTTCATCTTCATAAATTTAGTTCAAAGGTGAGATTTTTAATCTCACATCTATGTCTATATCTATCTTTGTTGTTAGGTATGAATCCCTAACATTTATTCATGTGCAATTGCTTTTGATTTGGATTGGTTTTGTGAATATTTCCATTTTTGGTGTTTGAAGCCGATTCTCTAAAAATCATAACTTTGATGTTTGATATGCTTTAGTAGGTGTTTCGGAGAGCCTATAAGGCTGGGTTGTCATTTGGCATAAATCCCTAGTCTTCGTCGCTCGTCCGATCGCTTCCGTTTGGATTTTCGCCCATTTTTGGGCAAGGCTGATTTTTGCCTACCAGGCAATTTCAGACGTCTGGAACAAATTTCAGACGTCTGGTTTCAAATTCAGACGTCTGGTTTGGAAATTCAGACGTCTGGAATTGGTCCCTGGAAAACGTAAAAAGGCAGAGAAGAAATCCAAACGTCTGGAAATCCAACCAGACGTCTGGTTTGAATTTCAGACGTCTAAAATGTGCAGTTTTGCCTATTTTCGCTGTTTTTGAGTATATGTCCAACTTTAATCGATTCGTGTTGATTCCCTTTTTGTTGTTATCATTTATTATGGACTTTGATGACATTTTCATCGTGATTTTTGGGAATATCCATTTTGATGGATTCGGTATCGATTTCTTGGATTTTATTCACGTCTTCGAATGTGAATTTCGGTGATTGATTGTTCTACAATCATTTTTGTGATTTGTCACTTTAAAAATACAAAGGTTTTCTATACTAGTAGTAAATATCAAAACTCTTTCTTCAAATGACACTATTTTATTACAAAGCTCATTTTCTTAAACCGTTTTCCAATCTATTAGTATATACAAGCCTTTACCTCACTCGTATGAGAAATCTAATTAAACGACTTAGTAAAACGAGTGGTATGAAACGCTTGCGTTTACTTCGTCGGTTAATTCTTGGACTTGTTCGATTGAATCTCTTGTGACATTCTTCTAGTGGAGATTTACAGTTTGTTCGTAAATGTTTAAGTTAAGCAAGTGGTTATGGGACATGAAGCTAAACTTTTATATTTACTAGCTTAGTGTAATTAACACTTCTCTTTGATCATGACGATCATTTTATGGTTTAGACTAGCAATGTGCGATGTCTCTTTGTCTATGTGGAGGACCGTACCTCATTAAATGGAGCTTCGTCTCATTTCTTCGTGGGCTGGCGACCCATGTACTTTCTAATGTGTTTCGATTCATCGGATGTACCGTTTGTACTACATCGATGTTTTGGCTTTTGGATTCATTGGATGTACCGTTTGTACTACATCAATGTCTTGACCATCCTTTTTATTGTGATTTCTGGATTTCGTGTGTTGATTTCTGGAATTTGTGTTTCACCAACTTTTACGATGGGCATTGATATATATGTCATTTATTGTGGCTTGGTGAATGAAATTAGGAGTATGACATTCCTTTTTATCTTGAGTAGATTATTGTGATATTGATTAATCTCTTGTTGATTTTCAATTACTTGTTTATCACAGCTTGGCATTGTGATTATTATATGTTTATGTCATAATCTCTTATTATATATCACTTCATCTGATATTTATAGCTAGACTGATCCGTTTATTATTTTCTTCTTAAATAATACTCGGGTCAGACCGAGATGTTACAGGTGCTTCTGCTTGACTCCTTATCGGACTATCATCCCGACTTTTGGTTAACTACGTTAGTTTAGTAGTCTTTTGTTGTATACATTTGAGATACAGACTCTATGATGTATACTTATTCTTTTGTATAGCATGTATAGCACGTGTTGCTATTCTTTTGTATTATTGTGGATCTTTTTGACCACTACTATGATGTACACTTTCATGTGTTAGTGTTATATTCATATCTATTTCCGCCTTTGTGATATGAATTGTCTGTGACTGATTTATGTTATGTTTATTTCTATATTTGTTTCCGAAGACCTTTATAGCCACTGTGTAGTAGCTTTGAGTTTGTGTCGGTATGTCGGATTTCCTCTTGAGATGAAAAGTTATATTTTTATCTGGCATATCGGTACTCGCACAAAGCAATTATACAGATGGTCGCTCCTCAACAGCCTTATTCTCCGTGCTAGTTGATAGCATTCACCGTAATGTTCTTGGCTAGCGTGGGTATAGAGGTGGGGCGTCACAGTTGATTATATGTTTCAACATCTTTTTGGATAATATCACGATATGATTGATCATATAAAAGGTCTTCATAGTCATTTTTTTCTTTTCTCTTCTTATTTTGCACAGTGCCTGAAGGAATATATCATATTTGTACTATTATCCATACTATGTGGGATCCGTATGGTTAGGCTTTCATAAATCAAACCCAATATTTTTAGGAATTTGTGATCATGAATGTTTAAATCATGAAAAAGCATGGTGGTTATATGCAATGAAAAGCATAATGTTAAAAAATGAGATATTTTACTAAACCTTTTATTTTCAAATTTTGATTTAATACAAGCAGACTTCTAAAATTCATTCATAACGCTATTATTTATAAGATAATATGACTCTAACATGTATTTTGTGTCACATTCATTGTTCAAATTACAAGTGTATTAATGAATTACATGTATAAAGACACTTTGCATCATGTATGTATACAATTATCTTTCTAAATGACAAGTATAATGACACATGCATTTTGCACATGTGTTAATATTTGTTTATATGACAAGTGTCATATGATGTGGCGTATTCTCATTAATAGAAAGAATTCAATAAATAGAGCCTTATTCATGCGCTCTAAGTACATTCAATTAATTTCATGAAGTCATAAAGATAATATTTCATCATAAAGTTAGTACGAAATAAGAATAAAAGAAGTAAAATCAACATTAGAAAAGTTGAAATCATGGAAAAAGATATATGTTTCTATTTAGTATAGTCATGATAAATGATTTATGGGATGACATTAGAAAAGAAATATTATATAAAATTCATCAGGGAAGAAGTATGATTAATCACGAAGAGGCACGACTGTTAAGAAATAATAAAAAATGAAAAGCACAACTTGGCAGTTGAAGTGTCTATTCGAATTTAACAAAATAAAAGAAATTGTTGCAATAAAATAAAGCGCCTAGAATTTTTTATATAGTTATATATACTAATTATACTAGAAAGTAATTTTTTATGTCAAAAACATTTGTTTAAAAGGACATAAATTTTTTAAATTGTAATGGCCCATGTTAGAAAAAGGGCTGTTGTAACCACTAAGTGTTCGTTTATTTGAAAATAATAAAACAATAAACTTTTGAATTTTGATATGAAATCTTTTACATAAGTAGTTCAGAGTATATGTTATCAGATAAAAAAGTTTTTGTAATAATATGCAGCTTATAATTTTTTGAGATTTTCTAGAAAATTACTGTGTTTAACATGCCCCTTCGACATTTAAAGAGAGAAGTCAACTTTTACGAAAATCTAAAAAGGTTAAATTATTTAAATTGCTTTTAGATTTTTTATATAGTTAAATAGATTACCCACTATCTATAATATATTTTACGATTGAAAAATGATTTAATTTGAAGGCCATAAAAATTCAAATTTTGGCTCCAAAATTTGAAATATAGCCTTATAGCTTACTAAGTGCTTGTTCTTTCATCAATGATAAAACAGTTAAAATTCGAATTTTGGCTCCAAATTTTTATAGATTCAAGTATATCTATTTTATAATTTGTAAAAAAATCATTTAAAAATTATTAATTTATAATTTTTGAGATTTGAAACATACTACTGCATTTAGCATTTTCTGCCATGTTTTCAAAGTGTATATTCGGTTTTGTAAAAGTTTTTCTTTTAAACCTTTTTCTGAAATTTTAATACATAATATTAACTACAAAAAAATATAATTTTTAGTAGATAAATAATTTAGAATATTCTATAGATAAAATCATGAGGCATTTCAAAAATTAAAGTGTCTTTTCAATTTAAAAACTAGATGTTATTTTTAGAAAGAAAACTTGTTTACTATTTATTTAAACTATTTTTGTTATTTGGAAAATAGAAGAAGAACTAAAATGTCTTTCTACTTAGAGAACTCGATAGAAAGTAGTATATAAAAATTAAATAAATTTTCAAAATTACCAAAATATCAAATGATTTTTCAAAATAATTAGTTTTTAATAACAAATTGGCTTCACAAAATTGTTTTTCTATAAAAGTATTAAAAGAGTACTAATAGTATTACTTGACATTTAAACTTTTCAAAAATCAAATTATCATTTTTTGAAATCCTAATGCTTTAATACCAAATGTAGATTGCAGAATTATGGATCTTAGGGTTAATTTAACACTAGAAGGGGATGAATAATATTTTCTAAATTATGTAAATCTTTTAAAATTATTTCGAGATTAATATCAAATCCAGATTTACAACACAAATTTAGAATAATAGATTTGCAGAATTATGGATCTTAGGGTTAATTTAACACTAGAAGGGGATGAATAATATTTTCTAATTTATGTAAATCTTTTAAAATTATTTCGAGATTAATATCAAATCCAGATTTACAACACAGATTTAGAATAATAGACCGTCATAGATGCAATCATAAACAAAAATAAAAGCAGTAAAGTGAAGTTTAGAAAGATGACACCAGAGATTTTATACAGATTTGGATTTCTCCTACATCATATCTCATATAATTTCTTGTACATATCTTTTTTCAAATTCCAATCCTTAAACCGTGTAGAAGACAAACCTAAATATAATCTCGATTTCATGGGTACGAGATACATCCTCCAGTATTCCGAGTTTAGGGTAAACTCACTTGATTTGAACAGGCTATAAGCACACCCACTGGAATTGAATAGGCTACTAAGCACACCGACTTGATTTGAATAGGCTACAAGCACACCCAAATAAGCATAAGTAGAGTCGATAAAATTTCCAAAGACAATTCTTTTACTTTGAATTTAATGGATCATATAGCCTCTTGGATAGCACTTTGATCTTTGAAGTGAGAGAGAGATGTTTTAAAAACAGTAAAGCAGTAATACTGAATCAATACAATGAAGTATGAATTGATTCTGTATGATTTTAAAGAATGTAGAATATATTTTCAAGAGAATTTTCAAGAGAGTGGGTGTGAGAAGAAAGTAAGTAATTAGTTAATAAAAATTCATTTTGTACCCCCTTTTATATAGTGAATGAACAGGGTATTCATTCATGAAAGGTTGTGCCGAACAGACACTTCCATTCAAAATTTAAAAAATCATTTGACAGCAGGTATGTCCACACACACACATAATATATATATATATATATATATATATATGTATGTATGTATGTATGTATGCATGTATGTATATATGTATGCATGTATGTATATATGTATTTATATGTATGTATGTATATATATGTATAGGTATATGTATATGTATATGTATATGTATGTATGTATGTTGTATGTGTGTATGTTGATACATGCTAGTGAATTGAAGATTCTTTTCTTTAAAATATTTTAAATATTCTATACTTTGTAAAATATTTTGAACATGTTTTTAAATATTTTGAACGCTTAGAAACTTATGTAAGATATATAAAATATTTTTTTTAAAATTAAAATAATTTATTTTTGTTTAAAATATCAAAGATCAGAAATCAGAGATAAAGATCAGAAATTGCTATCAAGGACTTTAACAATATAAACTAATGACTCTAAACACTAAATTATAATCTTAAGCTCTTCATATCTTTGTTTTTTAACTCACGAGTCTTCAAATATTTACCCTTGAGTCTTTATACTGTAAGGTTTTCTATTCAGCACCCATATAATATTATGCACTATACACTATATAATTTTGCAAATAATCTATATTTATATGGTTGTTTTCATCAAAATCAATAACTGAGGTATTAACACAAATGTTATTCATACTTATTCACAACAAAATGCATAAGTGTGCCACCTAAAAAATGCTTTGGGTGAAAGATCACCACATAAAGTTTGGTACCCTACTTCTTAAAACCAAATATATTTTATTTGAAGTAAGTAGGCGCTATTTTAAAAAAGAATAGTTGCCCCTTGTATGCTTTAAACCAAATTCAATGTAATTCGAAACAAAAAAAATACAACATGCAAAAAATAAAAAAATAAATTTTATTTTTCTAATCGTATTTAGGATGATGAAATTTTAAATGCTTGTTCTTTTTGGCAAAACCGATAGGGTTGACTGGTCCCCTACCATTTTATTGATCCAACCGGGAACTTAAACAAAAACAGGTACAAGGTAAATAAAAATAAAGGAAGAAGAAAAGAGGATAAGTGGATCAAAAAACAAGGAAAGAACAAAAGATAAAAGATAAAAGGAGAAAACAAAATGAGCATAACAGAACATAATTACGCCTATACATCGTGAAGCATCACCAGGTTCGAAAGACAAATTTGCATCCAGAATACCTTTCCTCACTTCATAAATAATATAGTCTTCCATTCGCTTTAAGGATTTGCTTCTCGAGACATTCAATGCTCTGTTGTTTCTCTCGAGCCAAACCAAACGTACAAACTTCTTGAAAATAATACCATATCTCTTGGAGAAATCATCAGACCTAGAACTCAGTCTTCGAAATCTCTTCCATTCATCTATACTGAATATTCCTACTTCGTTGATGCTTAATACTTGTTTAACTCTGAACCATAGAGTATGTGTTATATGGCAATAAAAAAAGGTGTTTAATGTTTTTTGGAAGATCTTCACAGTAGCTGCATTTGACAGACATGTCCATCCCTCTACTAAAAAGTTTGACTCTACTGAATAGAGCATTATGTATAATCCTCCATAGCATCAGATTATCGGCAGCAGAACTCTCTCTTCTCTATATTATCTTGTGCCATTTACAAACCTCCTGAGTGGAGTGATTCGAAAGTATGTTGCATGCTGCCTTTGTTCTAAACTTAGCCATATTAGGACCCTATGTCATAATCTCACTGGCATTGGAGGTAATAACCAAGGATCGCAGGTAGTTTCAGAGAGTTGAAATGTTTTGGTTTGAATTATTAGGTATGATTAATCTTCCATTGATGATGTACGTGTGTACATGAGCATTCTCCCCTACTCCAGATTGATTGATGTCATGATGAGTAATTAGTCTTCGAAGAATACATCCCTTCATGCACCACGGATCATCCTAAAAGCTAACTTTATTAAGTGGAGCAATCATGTATTGAACATGAGGCAATACAACATCTGATGCAGCGGATTAACAAAAAAACTGGATATGTCGATGGAATTAGCAATCGGTGGATTGAACAATACTGAGAATGCCCAAATCCGTTGATCTCAAGAGATACCGGATTCTAGCTATCCTTAACACGTTGATCGTGCACGATACCGTGATGAAGGATCTACGATTCTTCGACGTTGATCAAGCGCACTTGATTCCGTGAATCGGCTTCACGTTCATTGATTCGAGCGCACTCGAATGCCGAAGTGGAGATAGGAGATTTTCACTCGACTACCAATTTAAAGAAAGCACAAAGCAATCAAATGGAAATTTTATTCAATTTTCAACAACCTTTCAACAATGACAATACATCCCTATTTATAGGGTTTATGACACAACACAAAGACTTAAAGAAAATTACAACACAATCAGTACACGCGACTTAAGAAATGCAGTGACTCGGCTCCTTCTTCACGTTTTGAAGATGACTCGGTAACGGTTCACTAACCTGGCTACGACTCATCAAAACAGTTCACGACTTAAAATAATCATCGGCCTTAAGAGATGACACGGTAACGACTCAAGCTATCTGGTCTTCGACTTAAGCTATGTCTCGGTAACGACTTATGGAGCAGGTCGAAGCTACTGGGGTGATTCGTGAATCGCGATGGGGTTTAAATCGTGAGTCGTTCGAAGCTATTGGGGGTGATTCGTGAGTCGCGATGGGGTTTTTGATGGGATGAGTTGGTTTGATGGGATGAGTCGTAGGTCGTGGAGCAGTTGAGTCGTGGGTCGCGGCTGAAGGGGTGAGGTGATTTGCTAAGTCGCGGCAATTGGGCTTGAGGTCGGAGGTGGAGCTAAGCGAGGTAAGTGCTTTCCCTGTATCATCCTCCCTGGGTACGAAAGAATTCGTCCTCGAATTCGCATTTTTTTGATCCCCAGCATGATACGGAATCAAGTGTTTCACATTAAACACATCAGAAGTATGAATCTCTTCTGGCAATCTTAACTGATACGCATTATCATTGATCTTCTTCAAGATTTCTACTGGACCAATCTTTCGAGCTTTCAATTTGTTGTAAGTTCCAACCGGAAAACGATCTTTCGTCCAAACGACATATACCAAATCTCCCTCTTTGAAGACAACACTTCTTCGTCTCTTATCTGCCATTTGTTTATACTTCTCATTCGTCTTAAGCAATCGTTCCTGTACAACTTTGTGGCATTCCTGTAACTCATTCACCAAATCACTAGCCCGCTTAACAACTCCTTTCTGGTATGGTACTGTCGTTAAATCCAATGGTCCCTTTGGAATGGTTGAATATACAACTTGAAACGGACTGAATCCAGTACTTCGATTGACGGCGTGATTATGCGCAAACTCCGCTTGACACAATTTCATATCCCAGCTTTTCAAATTGTCTTTCACAAGACATCTCAGTAAATTTCCCAACGATCGGTTAACCACCTCTGTTTGCCCATCAGTTTGCGGATGATAAGCACTGCTAAAATTCAGTTTCGTTCCCACCATCTTCCACAAACTAAGCCAAAAATGACTTAAAAATCTGGTATCCCTGTCTGAAACAATAGACTCCGGCAACCCATGTAAACGATAGATTTCTTTAAAATATAACTGAGCAACACGAACAGCATCTGCCGTTTTCTTACAGGCTATAAAATGTGCCATCTTCGAGAATCTGTCAACCACCACAAATATGGAATCATTACCCCTTTGAGTTCTTGGCAAACCCAAAACAAAGTCCATACTCACATCAACCCATGGTTTAGCGGGTACGGGCAACGGCATATACAACCCAGCATTGGTCGCAGTTCCTTTCGAAACCTGGCAGATATGACATCGCTCCACAAACCTTTCCACTTCTTTCCTCATTGACGGCCAAAAATAAGATTGAGAAAGTAATTGCAATGTACGATCACGGCCCACATGTCCTTCTTCGTGCAATTCCTTGATAATCTTCATTCTCAAGCTACAATCCGGTATACATAAACAATTCCCTTTGAACAAGAATCCATCAACCAACACAAATTCATCAGTATTCCCATCCTTAACTTTCTCAACAAACTTTACAAAGTAAGGATCTTCTTCAATCAGCTCTGGCAATAATTCAAAACCTGTCACTTCAACTTTCATTGTCGTTAATAAATGACTCCTCCTACTCAAAGCATCAGCTACACGGTTTGTCACCCCTGATTTGTGTTTAACGACAAAAGTAAACTGCTGCAAATAAGCAATCCATGATGCATGTCTCGCGGAAATCTTGTCTTGTCCTTGCATATGCTTCAATGCCTCATGATCAGTGTAAAGAACAAACTCTTTCTGAAATAGATAGTGTCTCCAATGTTTAATAGCTTGTACAACAGCATAGAATTCAACGTCATATGTACTGTATCTCATCTTCGCTCCTGACAACTTCTCACTAAAATATGCAATAGGACGTCCCCTCTGACTCAACACTCCACCAATTCCCACTTTCGACGCATCAGTATGCAATTCAAACAATAACTGAAAATCTGGTAAAACAAGAATCGGTGCTGTCGTCAATAGTTCCTTGATCTTCTCAAAAGCAACCCCCGCTTCCTCTGACCATACAAACTGTTTTCCTTTCATGCAATCAGTAACTGGATCCATCACGCTACTGAAGTGTGGAATGAATCTTCGGTAGAATGACGCTAGCCCATGAAAACTTCTCACTTCCGTAATTGTCTTTGGCTGTGGCCAATTCCTGACTGCTTCAACTTTATTCTGGTCCACCTGTATACCTTCTCCTGACACAACATACCCTAGAAATAAAACACTATGTGTCATGAACACGCATTTCTTTGTAGCAGCATAAAATTGTTCCTCTCGAAGAATAATCAACACTTCCCTCAAATGTTGAACATGCTCCTCCGTACTCCTGCTATATATCAGAATATCATCGAAATAAACCACCACGAATTTCCCAATGAATGGTCTAAAGATTTGATTCATCACCCGCATGAATGTACTAGGTGCATTTGACAAACCAAATGGCATAACCAACCATTCGTATAACCCCTCTCTCGTCTTAAAGGCTGTCTTCTATTCGTCTCCAGGTCTAATCCGAATTTGATGATATCCGCTTTTCAAATCAATCTTCAAAAAGATAGTAGCCCCACTCAACTGATCTAGCAAGTCATCCAACCTCGTCATTGGAAATCTATATCTCACAGTAATCTTATTCAATGCTCGACTGTCAGTGCACATCCTCCACGTCCCGTCCTTCTTCGGTACTAATAAAGCCGGCACAGCACATGGACTTAAACTTTCCTGCACACGTCCCTGCTCAAGTAACTCTTCCACCTGTCTCCTCAACTCTTCATGTTCCTTCGGACTCATTCGATAATGTGGTCTATGCGGTAATACTGCTCCCGGAACAAGATCGATTTGATGTTGAATGTCTCTTAGTGGCGGTAACTCCTTAGGCAACTCTTCGGGAAATACATCTTCAAATTCTTTCAAAACTGGCTTCACTTCTTCTGGAATTTCAACCTCTTCACTACAATCTCGTCCAATCAACAAGAATACTTCAGGCTCTTCTTCAACTTCCTTAACAAACTCCTTCAAAGTTAACAAAGTTTTCAGTTCTTCAATCTCCTCAGATTTACTCCCTCCCTGCTGTCTCTTCTTTGGAACTAGAATAATCTTAACGCCTTCAAACATAAAACTATAGCTATTGGTTCGACCGTCATGTTGCACTGCTCGATCATACTGCCACGGCCTTCCCAAAAGTAAATGACAAACATCCATCTCAACTACATCACACCAGATTTCGTCTTTATATTTCTTCCCAATAGAAAATGGAACTCGAACTCGCTTATCTACCTTCACCTCTCCTCCTTTTCTCAGCCACGCTAACTTATAAGGATTTGGATGTTTTTCCGTTTTCAATTTCAATTTTCTCACCGCTTCTGTAGAAATAATATTGTCGCAACTTCCTGCATCAATCACAAACTTACAAACTTTTCCCAGAATAGTGCATGTAGATTGAAAAATGTTGCTCCTCAACCAACTAGTTTCATCTTCTTGCTTTGGTGTTAAACAAGACATCCTTATCATTAGATTACATCCTTCATCTCCCGATGCGATGTCCTGTTCATTCTCCTCAATTGGACTATCTTCACCATCAACAGCATTCTCACTTTCAACCTCAGCTATCATAGCTCGTTTCTTCGGTTTTGGACACTCATTGCTTTTATGACCTATTTCCTGGCAATTGTAGCATTTGAAACCATTGTTAACCTTCGCCTTCTCACTCTCCTTTACTACGGGTTTACTGACGGGTTTAGGAACATTAGAACTTCCGCTAACACCCTTCACTTGATTGTTAGAATTAGTAAACACACCACCTCCACGCCTTCCCTGCTTCTCCCAAGCCAACGCCTTTTGGTGTGCTTCCGCCACAGATCTCGGATCAAACATATTAACCATATCCTGGATCTGCATTCGTAACCCTCCAACAAATCTAGCAGTCAATTGTTCTTCCGTCTCCATTATATCATTCCTGGCAATGCGTTGGTAAAATTCATCGGCGTAATCGTTGACTGATTTCGTTCCCTGCCTTAGATTCTGCAATCTCTGGTACATAAGTGATTGATAGTTGTATGGTAAAAATGTAGCTCTCATCAATTTCTTCATTTTCTCCCAATCTACAATCTTCGACTTTCCCATCCGTTCTCCTGTAAGTTTAGTTTGCTGCCACCACGCCAAAGCTCTCCCCCTCAACCTAGTAGCAACCAACTTCACTCGACGATTCTCCGGAATCTCCTTGAAATCAAAAATTTCTTCAACATTTGACAACCAGTCTAAGAATTCTTCAGCAACCATTCCACCCTTAAACTCTGGAATTTCCATCTTCATTCCCGATTCTCATCGACGATCATCATCTACATCTCGATTCTGACGTCGTGTTTGCTCTCTATCTCGATAATGAACACTTCCCCTATCACCATCAAACTCCTCATCAAAGTCTGATGTATAGTGTTGTCGATTACGACCTTCAACATCTCTACTACCACTCCTTCGATCAACATTCCTATCACGATTATCAACACTTCTATGATCCTGATCTTCTCTTCTCTCTCGATCTGAATGTATCGAAGTTCTACTTCTCCCATGGCTCGATTCAGGTGAAACTCTTCTTCTACTTTGATTCATTTCAAGCATCATTCTCTCTAATCGACCAATTCCTTCATTCAACTTTTCAGTAAAACTCTCGTGGATTCGTTGCTCCATTTCATCAGCTTCTTCTCTTCCATACAAGGCATTAATATTGCGATGACGTTGAGCTCGTCTCGGTGGCATGATTGAACTTCACAAATAATTCAACAAATCTCCAAACTTCAACAAATCAAAATTTCAACAAATTTGACTTCAAAATTCTTCAAACAAAACAACTCCAAAACTACAATTCAAATCAACTAGCACGGCTTCAAGCTTGCTTCGAACTTCACTTTGGCGTGCAAACTCTCCCACGCAAATTCAAACACCTTTCTCACACTTTGATCCAAATGATTATGGATCAAACACCAAACTTGTTGCAACTTCAATATGAATACAACGAACAACTTCAAACTTCAAATACTTGGCTCCAAGACCCGATTTAGCTATGATTAGCTAAAACAAGCTCTGATACCAAACTGATGCAGCGGATTAACAAAAAAACTGGATATGACGATGGAATTAGCAATTGGTGGATTGAACAATACTGAGAATGCCCAAATCCGTTGATCTCAAGAGATACCGGATTCTAGCTATCCTTAACACGTTGATCGCGCACGATACCGTGGTGAAGGATCTACGATTCTTCGACGTTGATCAAGCGCACTTGATTCCGTGAATCGGCTTCAACGTTCGTTGATTCGAGCGCACTCGAATGCCGAAGTGGAGATAGGAGATTTTCACTCGACTACCAATTTAAAGAAAGCACAAAGCAATCAAATGGAAATTTTATTCAATTTTCAACAACCTTTCAACAATGACAATACATCCCTATTTATAGGGTTTATGACACAACACAAAGACTTAAAGAAAATTACAACACAATCAGTACACGCGACTTAAGAAATGCAGTGACTCGGCTCCTTCTTCGCGTTTTGAAGATGACTCGGTAACGGTTCACTAACCCGGCTACGACTCATCAAAACAGTTCACGACTAAAATAATCATCGGCCTTAAGAGATGACACGGTAACGACTCAAGCTATCTCGTCTTCGACTTAAGCTATGTCTCGGTAACGACTTATGGAGCAGGTCGAAGCTACTGGGGTGATTCGTGAATCGCGACGGGGTTTAAATCGTGAGTCGTTCGAAGCTATTGGGGGTGATTTGTGAGTCGCGATGGGGTTTTTGATGGGATGAGTCGGTTTGATGGGATGAGTCGTAGGTCGTGGAGCAGTTGAGTCGTGGGTCGCGGCTGAAGGGGTGAGGTGATTTGCTAAGTCGCGGCAATTGGGCTTGAGGTCGGAGGTGGAGCTAAGCGAGGTAAGTGCTTTCCCTGTATCAACATCTCTTAACTTAAAAATACTGCGCCATGTCCAACTTGTTTTCTACTGAGGCAGCATTTTCCATATGTTTCTCCCTTTTTTAACATATTTTTACAACCACTTAACCCATATTTATCTTTTTAATTAATGAAGTCATCAATGTACTTGGTTATTGCAGCTTTGTTCTGTTGTGCTACGTTATGAATGCCCAACCCACCTCTCTTCAATGGCATTTCGATCTGCTTGAAGGCAATAGGTGCCATAGATTGTCCTTGTATACTCCCTTTCTAGAAGAATTTCATAATAGCACTATTAACCATTTTTATCAGTTTTTGAGGAAGGAAAAAGGTCCTCGCCTAGTATACAGTCATGGAGAATATAACAGACTTGATTAATGTCAACCTCCTAGCTTGACTGAGCATTCTGCTTGACGAACATTCTAATCTAGCAGTAATCCTTTCATATAATGGTAGACGTTGATTGATTATTATTCAAGAGGTAGCAAGTGGAACACCAAGGTACTAGACAGTTTCGTCACTTGACCTAATCCTAGTGAATTCGTAAATAGCTTATTTTTCTTCCGACATAAGGCCAGCAAACAAGATTGCAGATTTGTCCACGTTAAGTTGTAGACCGGTTATTTTGTTAAAAGATTAAGAACACACAGGATAGCATTGATGGTCAGTAGAGTAGGTTTGCAAAAGATAACTAAATCATCTGCAAACATTAAGAAGGTTATCTGTGGCTCTTTGCAGCGTGGATGAAGTTGAAAAGGTTTTTTGTTGACAAGGTCTTAAAGAATTCTGGTTAGGAGTTCCATGATGGTAACAAAGATGTAAGTAGACATGGGGTCTCCCTATCTTATCCCATGTTTGCTACCAAAGTATCCCACATGAGATCCATTTAACTTGATAATGAAATGCTTGGGGAAGTTCATGTATCCTATAATACGAACAATCACATTCCACTATAGAGTGTCAAAAGCTTTTGAATGTCTATTTTCAATATTCCTCGAGAAGAAATAGATGCAGAGTTATAACCATTAAGAAGCACATGGGAAACAAGCACATTGTCAATAATACTTCTACCATTGATGATGGCATCTTGATTATTCGAGATGACATTAGGCAGCACAGATTTCATTCTTGTAGCTATGACTTTGGTTATACATTTGTAAATTGTGTTGCAACAAGAAATATGATGGAATTCTTGAACATCGTCAGCATTTCTAGTCCTGGGGATTAGGGAATGAAGATATTGTTGAAAGGATGTTGCATTTTACCTTTCTTGAAGAAGTGTTTGATAGCTTTAATCACATCCTCTTGAACAATAGGCCAAAAAGAAATGAAGAAGCATGCATTATCTCCATCAGGACCACCACTTGAATTTTTGTTAAGTGAAAACATGGCTTGCTTTGTCTCTAAGTCTGTTACTTCATTGCTAAGGAACAAAACATCTTCCTGGCTTAATCTAGGGAGTAACATAGGGTTAACAACTTCTATGTTAGAGGAATTATTATCAGCATTGCCAAAAAGTTTATAGTGGTAGTCTATGAAGGCCTTAGCTAGGTTATCTGGTTCTTGGTGGAGCTTATCATTTTCATCACGAATACTACAAATATTTTCTTAAGTTTGTTTAGCCTTCAAGGTAGCATGAAAATAGGTAGTGTTATGATCTCTTTCTTCTTTCCATTTAAGACTAGCCATTTTTCAACATATCATTTTCTTTAAATATAGCTTTAGTGTATTGTTTTGTAGCTTCAGTTTCCATTCTAGCTAGAGATTCATCATTCACGTGTTGTTGCATCCTCTCTGGGATGGAAGTAAGTTGGGCCTTTAGAATGTCAGATTGTTTAGATCCAATCCCAAACTTTGTCTTTGAACAAGCTTTAAGTGTCATTTTTGTCTCTTTAAGTTTTTCATACAATACAAACATAGGGTTACCATATTTAAGTTTAGTCCATACCGTTTCTACTAAGCCTAGAAAATCTGGTTCAAGAGCCCATGTGTTAAAAAATTTAAAACTTGATGTTCTATTCATAACAGTGGCTTCCAAGTGGAGAATTTGAGGTAAATGGATAGAAAGCAAAGGTTGAAAGGCGGTTAAACATGTAAGGCCATTTGGAAAGTGTGGTTTGATTGCAGAAGACATAATCAGTTTTGAAAAAGGTTCTGTAGCCAGTTCTTCTCTTGTTGTTCCAAGAATACTTCGCACCGGTGGATTTAATCTCAGTGAGGTGTTTAAGGGTTAACTTCATTTAAGGAAAGAGCATTACCTCCCATTCTATCAGTAAGTTTTAGAGAACAGACAAGCACCTTTGTCCAAGTGGTTAATTGATTCGGCTTTGGTGCAGGATGTCACAAGTTCGAAACTTGCTTTCGAACGTTTATTTGACATGAGATATGTTGTCCCAATGATTTACTGTATATAAAGTACCAGTTCAAAAAAAAAATTAGAAAGCAGTTGAAATCACCACTATAATCCATGGGTTGAAATCACCACTATAATCCATGGGTTGAAATCACCACTATAATCCATGGGTGGGAATCTTGTCGTAGGAATGGAATGTAATTAAAAAGGAGGGACCTGGCATTGACAGAATTTTTGGCATACACAAATGTAAGGTAAAAGGAGGCGGAAGATCTCTTGAGGAGGGCTTTGTAGTGGATCATTTGGTTAGTTGAGTCAATGTGGGAGAGTGTAAGGAAGAAGGGGTTATAAAGAATCATAATTCTACCGTAAATGGCATGTATATAATTGTGGATCATCTTCCATGAAGAACTAATGTACTTAGCAGCTTGGATAAAGAGGTCCATGCTCAGTGTGTTTCAAATAAGGCTAATATACATAGGTTGTGTTGTTGAATATGTTCTTTGCACTGGTCCCACTTCAAGTGACTGTGTGCTCCTCTAATATTCCAAAACCCTATGTTGTATGTCATTGGTTAAACTTTGTCGTGTTGAGCATTTCCTCTTTCATACCTCTTGTCAGTGGGTTGATAAGCTCATTTTAAATGCTTATTTGATCTGTTAAAAAATTGTTTATCAAATCAACTTGCATGACTTTTGAAATATTTGATTGATTTTCTTCTTTTATATTTTCACTAGAAACGACAAGACTATTCTCGATTTTATTATGATTAGTACCCTCCATTTAACAACGAAAAAGTAGTAACTGTAAGGGTAAAATAGAATAAATGTTGTATGATAAAACATTATGGTTCAATAACTTACGTTGGGATTTTCTATCAAAATATCATCAAACTTTAGATCCTTCAAATTTGTGTTATTCACGGGATCATTAAAACTCATACTAAAATAACAATCGTAAAAAGATTGATATTTAAAAGAAGTTAGACTTTAAGAGACAAAAGTAAATAAATGTAACACTGCTAATTTTGATTAACATTATTTAGGATATTTAATTATATAAATAAAATAAAGTAACGACAGATGATAAGGAGAATGAGATATGGAAATTAATATGGGTCTGCCTTAATTATTGAACTAATATGCGTGTCTAGAATATTAATAAGAAGGAGGATTTACGAGAAGCGCAAAATAGGAAAAACCATATTTCCGTAATATATATTTTCCATTCTCATTTCCTCCCTCACATTCATTCATACAGATTAAAAGAGAATACAAGGCCGACGATTACAAGGAATTTCAAGAGAAGGAAAAGCTAAGAAACAAGATTAAATCTTAAGGGAAATCAATTCAAACTCAAATCTCAAGTTCCTATATCAAATCAAGGTGAATAATGATTTTCCATATGTTTTCTATGTTTGGTTCAGTTTTATATCAAACCTGAATTCTTTGATATTATCATTCCATGTTTTGAATTATTGAACAATTATATGCTTATTGATGAATTACTGAATTTATTTATGAAATTAGTCAATAGGTTAAGTGTGAAAACCGATCATATAACAGTCAAATAACTTGAAATTATGATATGATGTTAGAAACATTATTTTAGAATTAGGTTTTTAATTTCATAATTTTTCAAGCAAATGTGCATATTTCATGAATTTTCTAAGTGAGAAATTGATTTATTTTGGACTTTAGTTATTAAAAACAATTAAATAATGTTTTAGGTACCGCAACTTTTACTGTGATTTTTGGGGATTTTTCCCAAGTGTTTATGAATTACTATTATTTATTACACTAGAAAAGCTTGATTATTATATTAAAATATTAATATAGATTATATGTTTTGCAAATTATTTTGGGAATGAGAAATCGGATCTATAGCAGTTTTTTGAAAAGTATTTGGTAAAGAAAGTTATTATCTAATAAGAATTTGAAAAATAATTGAAGTTGGTGAAAAGATTTTGCTTTTTAAGGAAATAAAACCGTTTTTATGATAATTATGAAATTGCCATCCGTCACTAATCTACGCCGAAGTTCACCCATGTTGCATGTTGTCTCTAACCTATAGGGAAGCATAAGATAGCAACTTGGTTAGTACTCAATGATTCCACTAAGGTTGGGGATTTAATGTCGACATTGATGCCTACGATGTTGGTGATATCGATGGTTTTCTATGCTGCTGGTATTCTATGCCTCATAAGTTCTATGCTGCATGTTTTATATTGCATGTTTTATTTTGACATCGATAATCCCACAAGTTTTATAGCAATGTCTATAATGCCACATATTTTCTATACTAACATCAACTCCATAAGGCAACAATGCAACTATAAGTAAATTTTCGACCTAAGCTATGTTACAGTATTGATGCCACAAGTATGAATTTCCATATCGATTATAAAGGGGAAATAATGCCGCTATTTTCTTATGCCACAATGTTTGACCATAGTGCCGCTATAGGCTATTTTTGACATTGGTTTTATATGGAAATGATGCCGCCAAACCTTAATACCAACATCCCCATATTTCTATTAAAGTTTTATACAATGCAAACTCAAAACTATGTCGCTTATAATCGAAAACCTATTTTCATTTATGATATGTGACATAAATGGTTTTAGTTTTATGACCTTGTCTTTTATAAATCAGATACTTCAACATAGTTTCGATACAGAGGAGTGCAATAATCCCATAGTGGTTATATCAATGCCGCACTTTATCAATTTAGTGGTTTTATTATATATGGCCTCATAGCCTATGGTTTAAGCTGCAATAACCTCTAAGTGACTTCAAAATTTATCAATGCTATTTTATAAATATATATATGTAGGCATAATATTTTGGATAATATAAAGGGCTATAGTTTTTTTTAAAAAGTATGATTTCAAGGGTAAATCAATTACAAAGATTTATGTTTTCAAGGAAATAAAAAAGGTATTTAGCTTATAATTTTACTAGAAAGAGTATTATTCTTATCACCATTAGATAAATTATGATAGGATGAATTGGCTCAGAGTATAGAAAAACAGATGAGACGGGTATAGAGTCGCACCGTATATTTTTAATCGTAGCCCTTAGCTAATATTAATCCAAAATTCCAGTGTGTAGGACTTCATTAAGGGTAAGACTAAAAGAAGGTTCACGCAAAGAAAAGAATACACACAGATGTGGTAGGTTATTGGTTTGCCTGTAAACCATTAGGCTTAGAGTGACTCTTGGAATGGTAAGTTTCGGACAAACGTCCAGTTTCCTTATAATAGTAAGTTAGAGAATTTGATATATCTGGTAGGCCAGAGTCTACCAATAAAGTTTGTAATTACCTTGAGAAAAATATGATGTTGGGACAGATAGTCTATTTATTTAGACAGATTGCCATGATTACCCAGGTTGCATGCCTGCATATGATTGTTTAAATTTTCTAGTTTAACCATTGTGGTTGCAGGTGCTTAATAAATAAAAGACATATTTTGAGGATATTAGTAAGGGAAAACTCATTTCGTTCAGAGGTGTGATCTCCCTAGATATCTGGCAACCGAGATGACACATTATTATTCACACCAGACTTTTTGTTTAACCTAAAGTTTTTGTTTTTTCCCTTAAACTCTTGAGTACTCATTTAAGTAGTTCGAGAGTAAGGTTTTCAAGTTATTTAGGTTTGATGAATAAAGCTTCTGGAGATATAAAGGAGGCAGAGCTAGCTATTTAGGAGTTTATCTATTTACTTATCCGCTATGTTGTATGATTCTTTTCTATATATATGTAATGGCAGAAATTGCATTTGTTTAGTAGTTAACTGTGATCAGCCAAGGGGCAACTTCATATATCGCTCTTAGAGTATATTATAATAATTATATTTTATCTGAAACTGGAAAATATTTAGTATGAAAATAAATTAATGAAATCCATGTTTTGAAAATTTTCATATTTCTCTGCTTTGATGTTAATGATACTGTTAAGTGATCTCATTTTTTCACCAGAGAATAATACTATTGATGACTGTAGCATCAATAGCACTTATTTTTGGGCCATAAAATGGGCGATGTTGCAACTTGATAAGCAGAGGTTTATTAAAAGAATTTTGAAATTAAAAAGAGATTTTGAAAACATAATCTAAATGAATTAAAGAATGAGATTGGGGTGTGGGATAATGCAATAGTCACGTACTTGTATTTGTTATGTATAAGTATATATCTTATCGCTGTTCTTCTCTCTCTCTCTCAAATCATTCTTCTGTATCTTACTAAAGTAGAATGTAGATTTAAGAAAAGTAAAATACGGAGGCAGAAACATGATTAGAGCTTAGGGAAAATCAATTCAAACTTAAATCTCAAGTTCCTTTATCAAATCAAGGTGAATAATGAGTTTTCATCCCAAGTTTTGTATATATAGTTCGGTTTTATGATTAAAACCAAATTCTTTGATGTTATTATGCCATGTTTTTAATGATTGAATGATTATATGCTTACTTATGAATTATTGAAATTATTATGAAATTGGTTAACAGATTTAAGCGCGAAAACCTATCATATGACACCCAAATGATTTGAAATTTTGATATGGTGTTAGAGATATTAGTTTAGAAGTAGGTTTTTAATTTCATAATTTTCCAAGCAGGTATGAATATTTCATGAATTTTCTAAGTGAGGAATTGATTTATTTCGGGTCGTAATTATTAAAATTAATTAAATAATATTTTTATTCCTATAATTTTATAAGTTAAAGAATATGATAAATTTGATTTATTGTGATATTTTGGGATTCTTCCCAAGTGTTTAATAATTATTATGAATTTATTAGGCTAGAAAAGTTTAATGATTGTATTAAAATGTTAACATAGATTATATGGTTCGCAAATTACTTTGGGAATGAGAAATCAGATCTATAGCAGTTTTCTGAAATGAACTTTACGAAGAAAGTTATTATCCAATAAGAATTTGATGAATAATTGGAGTTGGTGAAGAGATATTGCTTTTTAAATAAATAAAACCATTTTTATTCTAATTACAAAATTGTCATGCGTCATTAATCAACGCCGAAGTTCATCCATGCCACATGTCGTCTCTAACCTATAAGGAAGCATACGGTAACAATTTAGCTGATATGCAATGATTGCACTAAGGCAACGACCTCAATGTCGACATTGATGCCTACGACGTTGGTGATGTCGCCGGTGTTTTATGCGCTAGTCTTTTATGCCACATAGGTTGTATGCCGCCAATTTTGTACCTCATGTTTTATTATGACATTGATAATGCTATAAGTTTTATAGCGACGTCTATGATGCCACCTATTTTTTATACTGACATTAGCTACATAAGGTAACAATGCCGCTATTGTATATTTTCAACCTAAGTTTTGTTACGGCATTAATGCTATAAGTATGAATTTAGATATTGATTACAAAGAGGCAATAATGCCGCTATTTTCTTATGCCATAGTGTTTGACCATAGTGTCGCTTTAGGTTATTTTTGACATTGGTTTTATACGGCAATAATGTCGCCTAACCTTATAATGACATTTCCATATTTCTAAGTTTTAAAGTATCATACCGTGCAAACTCACAACAATGCCACTTATAATCAGCAACCTATATTTATTTATGATATGTGACATAAATGGTTTTGGGCTTATGGCCTGGTGTTTTATAAACCGGATACTTTAACATAGTTTTGATACAGATGGGGTGTGATAATCCCATAGCGGCTATATCATTGCCGCACTTTATCAGTTCAATGGTTTTTATTATATATGGATATGGCCTCTGGCCTATGGTTTTGAGATTCAATAACCTCTAGGTGACTTCGAAATTCATCAATGCTATTTTATAAAAGTGCACATGCACACGCGCGCACGTGCGCACACACACGTATATGTATATGCATAATATTTGGGATAAAATAAATTGCTATAATTTCCTTGTTTTAAAGTATGTTTCATGGGTAAATCAATTATAAAGATTTATGTTTTCAAGGAAATATAAAAGGGTATCTAGCCTAGAGTTTACAAGAAAGATTATTGTTCCTATCACCTTTAGATAAATTGTGATTGGATGAATTAACTCAGAGAATAGAGCACCAGGTGGGCCTAGTTTAGGGTCACAACCTATACTTCAGCTGTTAGCCATTATTGATATTAGTCCAAAATTCTAGTGCACAGGGCTTCGTCAGGGGTAAGATTAAAAGTAGGTTTACGCAATGTTAACCTCAAAAATGAATCAATACCTAAGACGAATATGTGAAAGCATCAGCCTTATTAGATTAGGGCAAAGATAATAGAAAGTAGTAGTCAGATAAAAAAAATAAGAAAGTGACGTGGAGAATTTTATAGTAGTTCAGCTATTCACTAATTCTACGTCCACTTTATACCTTTTCTTATTGATTTGATCTTATTTATATGAGATTACAAGGGGTTTGAGAAAGAAGAAACCACAAGTACAGGGGTTAGACAATTTCTAGGTCCTTGAATTGCTTAAAGGAACTATCTTGATGACTGTCGCGCAAAGGAAAGAGTTAAAGAAGAGATAGAGTTCATGCTAGTGAGAACAGAATCTATATCTTGTGTTGGTTGTCTATGATTTGTATTTATAGGTATAGCAGTTGTATTGGGCCAAAAGGAGAGTTGGCGCAGAGTCCAAATGAAAGCTTGAAGGTGTACGCAAAGTTACAAGCGCTACCAAGTTGACAAGACATGTCGGTTTCGAATGTCGGTGCCGACATGAGTGATCAACTCTAATTTCCTTTAACTTTTTTCATTCCCATTCCTATTTCATGTTGAAGTGTCTCGTGATGTTTTCATCGATCATTGGTCGTCCAAAAGTAGTAGCTATCTACTTCTTTCCAAAACAACCGTTATCAGCCTTTTTGCCTAAGAGGTCAGTAGTGACTTTTTACTTAGCTCGGAATGACTGGTACTTTTTACAACACTCTTCTAATTCCATATGGAGGTGTCCCAAGAAGTCGCAACATCTATGGGGTTAGCATGAGAAGTTGGTACCTACATGAGAGGTCGGTATCGACATCTCACCTTAGTGTATTTTTGATCGAGATTTCTTAAGCTCCATTCTCTTGTCCTTTTAAGTGTGCCTCCAAGTTTTCAAGTCGTTTCGTCCTCGTTTGAATCTTATAAGTCCGATTGAAATCTGCTTTGCTAAAAAGCGGGTTAAAACTTGCCTCTCAAAGTTTGCTTTTCGAATCTAAGGTGTGCTTTGCTTAAGAACAAGTTCCAGTAATCAGTCTTCAATAGTTGAGCTCTCCGGCTGCTTCAATCTTAGTGAATCATGAAGTTCCTTTGGATTCTCCTCCTATCAATCACAAGTCATTCCAAACATGTTGCAGCTTAAGACTCTAGACTCTACCTAAATGTAGTTTATACATCACAATCATTTCGATTTCATTAGGAGTTATTACATCACATAACTCTTATTACATCACATATCTGATTTCATTCGAAGTTATTACATCACATATCCAAAATCGTCCCATGTTCATTCGGGCTTTATCAGTTTATTCTAATTACAAGGCATTTAAATCCTTTTATCAAATTGTTTTCATTCTAAGGTTCAATCTCTCTAGATGGTTTTATATTTAATTTAACGTGCGATCTCTCCAGATCGTTTATAGTTTAAGTTAAGAGAATGATCTCTTCGGATCGTTTAATGTTTAATTTAAGGGGGACGATCTCTACATATCGTTTATTGTTCCAATCTAGGGTTTTGATCTCGTCGGATCCTTGCTGAGTCTGTTGCTTTCTGGAAAAGGGGCTCAATGACCAAGCAAGCCCATCTGCACACTCTCGTAAGGAGACTTACTTTTTGTATCAACTCATCCACTCACTCTTTGGAAAACGAGCTTGCACATTGCACTCCGATCTCGTCTCTTCGATCGGGACTCTAAGGCGATCAATATCAATCATCACATTCAATGAGGATTTTTCAAAATTCAAGTATTCGAATCAAATCAAAGCAAATAAACAGAAACCCTAAGTGTTCATGCAAGGCATATGACTTAGAGCATGCCATGAGACAATCTTCATACAACTGTAAGCAGTCCGAGTTTATTATTATCCTAAGCAATTACCCTAGACATCCGACATAGAGCGTGACTAGGAACCAATCTAGGTTTGTACACGTCTAAGTAGCTTGGGGTTATTATTGTCTTTATTGCTAAATATGAAAAGGTAAGTGCAAAAAAATAAATTAAAAAGGAAAGCATGGGAATCGAATTCGATTCCTATTCATCCTCGGACCAGATCCGCGGTTATTTCTTGATGCATTCACTACAGATGGTGGATGCTCCGACCGCATCATTGCAGTTCGGTTCCTTATGTACTTTTGCACCTTGTTGCTCTGAACCAGTTCCTCTATCATATCACAAAGCTATCGGCACTCGTTCGTTTCATGTCCGTCTAGTTCATGCAAGATGCAAAACTTTTCAAAATAATTTCTCCCAATCGGTAGGTTATATTCTTGGTTGTTCTGGTAGGGGATTTGCCTCTAGCATCCATATATATCCTCTTCAGGGTTTCGGTCAAGTCGTTGTAGGAAGAGAACTTCGGCTCCTTCTTTTGTCATTTCGGTTCCGCAGAGTTGTCGTATGTTCCCCATTTCCTTTTTATTTTGTGTTTCCTGCTCTGGATAGTCCTTTTCATCCATAGCGTTTACTTTAGCATCCTCTGCTTTAGCATCTTCCTGACACAAATATCTTTTAGCTTCATAGTAGAACTCCATAAGCTCCATTGGTGGATCCCTTTCCAGTGCACCTTTGAAGTCGGTCTTACTTGTGACTCCAAATACTACCACCATTAGAAGTAATGAAGGATCCGGCTTATCGACCGCAACTGGCCCTGCATTGAATCTTGTTAAATAGGTCTTAACGTCTCTCTGGGCCTTTGTTTCATGCTTGACAATGTTAGTACATTCTTAGATCGCGAGATGTGAACTCCGAATTGTCTCAAGAATTTGCTCACTAGGTCGATCCATGTGCTTTTGGACCTATTCTCCAGCTGTTTGAATCACATGTCGCCAAGTCCACTAAGAATAATGGGAAGCACCGCCCTATTACCTCCTCAGAAGCACCCAACACCTCCATATGTCAAATGTATCTCATTAGATGAATTGTCGGATCTATCTTTTCGTCGTACATTTCTAGCGTCGTAAGTTTGAAATCGGGAGGATTCCTTGCATTTTGGGCATTAAAAGAAAATGGATTTTGGTTTACATCCTCCGAACCTTGATCCGGGGGTCCTCCTTTAACTTTCTTCTTATCAGTTCAGCAATTCGGTTTTCACCGTCCAATGAACTTCTTCATCCAAAAGTGATATTCCGCCCCTGCTCCTATAAGTGAATTCCAGTAAATACTCTAGCATGTATTCCACTGGTTGCACATTAGCGTTCTGTCTTGCTCCTCTGATTTCATTCTGTCCTCTATTCTTATAGGGAAGCTCTATCGTTGCTCATGCACATCATGATTTATATTCCTAGCTCCTGCATTATCTATTCTTGGCATTCCAGCAGTCACACCAACCTTGCCCCAAAGTATAGTTATCTCGGTATTGGGTTGATTTTTTTTATGGGGGCATTATTCCAGTTTTCTCTGTTCCAATCCCAAGTGCTCCTGCATTAGCTCCTTATTCTTGGTTCTGAATTTCAATAATTCTACTTATTCCTTATTGTCCTATCCTTTGAAAGAATCCTTCAAGCATTCATGTTGTCTAGTTATCACTCCATCCTGCATTTACTTTATCATTCTCTCCATCTCTTCTCTGGTCACATAGATGGATTGATTAGAATTTGAGGACACCTCTTGCCTGCCTTAAGGCTCTAGTTGACTTGTTCCTGTTTTAGATCTAATAGTAGGCTCTTCATCTTTTCCAAATCTCAGGTTCAAGCTTCAATGTTTTAGATCTAGGTTTGTTCTCAGTGAAAGCACAAAAATGTTAACTCAAAAAATGGATCAATGCCCAAGATGAATATGTGAAAGCATCGGTCCTATTAGAATAGGGCAAAAATAATAGAAAGAAGTAGTCATGCAAAAGAAATCAGAAAGAGACACAGAGAATTTTATAGTAGTTCAATTGTTAACTTAACCTATTTCCACTTTATAGCTTTGCTTATTCATTTGGTCCTATTTGTATGAGATTACAAGGGGTTTAAGAAAGAAATAATCATAAGTACATGGGTTAGACAAGTTCTAAGTTCTAGAATTTCCTAAATGAACCGCCATGGTGACTGTTGTGTAAAGGAAAGAATTGAAGAAGAGATAAAGTTCCACCGTAGTGATAAAAAAATCCAGATCCTGTTTTAGTTGCTTTATATTTTGTATTTATAAGTGTAGCAGTCGTATTGGGCCAGAAGTATAGTTGGCGTAGAGTCCAGAGGAAGGCCCGAAGGTGCACGCAAAGTTGCAAGCGCTACCGAGTTGACGTGATATGTCGGTACTGACCTCTCATGTCAGTGTCGACATGTGTGGTCAACTCTCATCGCCTTGAACTTTTTTGCATTCCCATTCCTACTTCATGTTAAAGTGTCCTACGATGTTTTCATCGATCGTTGATCATTCAAAATAAGTCTTCGTCTACTTCTCTCCAAAATAGCCTGTTATCAACCTTTTTACCTAAGAGGTCGGTAGTAACTTTTTCTTAGCTCGAAATGACTTGTACTTTTAATAGCACTTTTCTAATTCCATATGGAGGTGTCCCAAGAAGTCGCAACATCTATGGGGCTAGCATGAGTAGTTGATACTTATATGAGAGGTCGGTACCGACATCTCTCCTTAGTGCATTTTTCATCCAAATTTCTTGATCTCTATTCTCTTGTCCTTTTAAGTGTGCATCAAAATTTTCAAGTCATTTCGTCCTCGTTTGAACCTTTTAAGTCCACTTGAAATTTTCTTTGCTAAAAAGCGGGTTAACATGCATAGAAAGGAATACACAAAGATGAGATATGTTATTGGTTGGCTTGCAAAACTATTAAGATTAGAGTGAACCTTGAAATATTAAGTTTTGGACAGACCAACAAGTTTCCTTATAATAGTAAGTTAGAGAATTTGATATATCTGGTAGGCCCGAGTCTACCATATAGGTTTGTAATTAACTTGAGAAAAATATGATGTTGGAATAAATAGTCCATTCATTTAGACAGATTGGTCATGATTACCCACGTTGCATGCATGCATATGATTGTTTATATTTTCTAGTTTAAATATTGTGGTTGCATGTGCTTCATAAATAGAAGACATATTTTGAGGATATTAGTAAGGAGAAAACTCGTTCCGCTCAGCGGCGTGGTCTCACTAGATATATGTTAACCGAGATGGTACTTTATTAGTCACACCAGATTTTTTGTCTGACCCGATATTTTTTCCCCTTAAGCTCTCAGATACTCATTTGAGTAGTTTGAGAGTAAGGTTTTCATGTTATTTAGGTTTGACAAATAAAGCTTTCAGAGACGTACAAGAGGTTGAGCTAGCTACGTAGAAGTTTATCTATTTACTTATCCGCTGTGTTGTATGACTTTTGTTTGTATGTATGTATTGGTAGAAATTGTATATGTCTAGTAGTTAACCCTGATCAATCAATGTGGCATCTTCATATGTCGCTCTTGAAGTATTTTGTAATAATTATATTTTACCTGAACCTAGGCAACGTTTGCGATTATGTAATGAATATGGAAATTAATTAATGCAATCCGTGTTTCGAATTTTTTTTATATTCATGTGCTTTAACATTAACGATACTATTAACCGATCTCATTTTGTCATTGGAGAATAATATTATTGATGACTGCAGCATCAGTATATTTTCGAGCATTAGAATGAGGGATGTTACAACTAATCTCTTTGCGTCCATAAAAATTAGGATCATCCGCTAAATCTTCAAGTGACTTCGTCTATAGAGAGAAAAAACAGAGATTGTTCTGGTATTATGGCTTGAAATTTTTATTTTCTGATGATGTTTCAAGACGGTGTGCATGAGATTTTCTATGTAAGATGAAAGTGGTGCTATGGTTTTTAAGGACTGAATAAGAAAATAGATTTTAGTGGTTATAATCATATAAGGAAAATTAATAGGTAATAAAAATTTAATGGTACCCAAAAGCACTTTCTTGATAGTAGCATCGTACAATGCCTAATCCAAGAAAATGTAATTGATATTATACCGCGTACACCAATCAAATTAGGTTAATATTTAAGAGGTAAAGCTTCTTTACAAATAATTAAATTCAAAATTCTAGATACAATATTCAAGAAATAAAGATTCTTCAGATTTTTTTATTACATTCAAATCGCTATCAACATAAACCCAAATGGCAACTAGATCTACTTCAAGCGGTGAACATTATTTTTCAACATGGATGCCTTCGTTTGGAATCCTCTAAATCAAAGTGAGGATGGATTTATCTCGATTAGGTCAAGAAGGTCTAGCATGAAGCCCAAAAGAAGTTTTAGGAGGGAGGGAACGGTCCAAGATCTGGTGGTTTACAAAATAACACGAAGGTGATGTAGATCCAAAAACAAAGATTTAAATTGACTATAGATTGGGAAAATGCTAGGAATGATTCAAATGCAAATTGGGTCAATTCCACATACCCTAATTTTCTACAGCCAAATCCAAGACAATAGAAAGACGTGATGCAAGAGTCAGTGGCATCAACTTACTATCCCTGAGGGTATTATTAACCACAAAAGCATGAAGATCTATCAACTACGGTTTTGATTGTTAATCTGAAGGAAATAGTAGAGAAAATCTGGGACAAATTAGCTCAGTTATACCATACATAAAGGATCCAAAGTCATACTATTATTTCTTCAAAGCATATATAAATCAGGTATGGCAACCGCAAAAAAGTTTCAGATATTCTAATGGGAAATTGATTTTACATAGTCTAGTTTGAATCAAAGGATTGTGAAAATGTCATGAATAATGTTACAGCCAGACATTTCAACAAATGCCCGGGCAAATACAATTTGGGAAAGCATTTCATCAAACAGTTTGGAAAGACGAGCTCTGCACTTCATCTAAGTTATCTGGAATCAATGAAAAGGCTTCCGAGGATTCAGGGAAGATATAGATGCAAGATAAAAAATGTAAGCATAAGATTAAACTTAGAAGATGAGATTTGATTTTGTGCACATTGTGCACGTGTGCACATGCACAACCTGGGCTAACCAGTATTGCATTTTGGCTAAAGTTTGATTGCAAATCTATTGTCAGTGTGCTACTTTTTTGATAATCTGGTGATTGTAATGGCTAGTTTGAATGGGTCTAACATGAGAAAATAGGAATCATGCTCTGTACATAAGATCATATTTAAAAAGTTAATAAAAATATTACCATATTTTCCTTTATCTCTGTTCTTTTCTTTAACTACTATTTGCATATTTGCTCTACCACCCTCTCTTTGTTTTCTAATACTCATCTCCTTCTTCTAATTTCATCTTGCCTCTCCCTGAACCCATTTGGTCACTAAAAAAACCATTATAACCCACTTCACCATGACCAATACTAGGTCTCAATCCCAAAAGAATAAAGATCCTCACACTTTAGTATCAAAGCTTCCTGGTGAGCACGATTCAGACCCTCACCAATCAGATCCTTTTTTAAATTCTGATGCAAACAAGGAGGGCTCCTCTTCACTGAAATCTCCAAATAATGAAAATGTACTAGAGATATGGCAAATAAAAGATTTGATCAACAATAGGAATGCTTTATCATTGAAAAAGTTAGAGAAAACAACCCAAGATCCGACAGCTACTATCCAAACTTGACAAGAAGCACCCAAGAAGTCAGTGAGAAAATAGATAGAATGCAAGAGATGATGTCAGATTTTTTTCGAAAGTAAAAGAATTCAAAAATCAAAAGCATCATGAAGGAACATCAAGAACTGATATCAACAGATCATATTCCTTTCCTCAAACTTTGGCTCAACCAAGATCAAACATCTATGTTCCAATAAATAACAGAACTCCTATTTTTCCTAGACCATAAATTATCAATCTTGATCACCACTCTCCTTCCAGGAATTCTGACCCTCCTCTGAATCAATCAAAATTAAACATAAAGCTAGATTTTTCAACTTTCTCCGGGGGAGGCAAAGTGATTGATTGGCTTCGGCAAGTGGAACAAATTTTCAAATACCATAACACCGATGTTCAAGAATGGGTTCACATCTGCTCATTCCATCTCAAAAAGGAAGCTTTGCAACGGTTTAATTGATTCTCTCATAATGTTCAATATTATAATCACTGGGAAAACTTTTCTAAAGCAATTCAGGTACGCTTTAGCCCTAATGAACTATATAGACCCTATGATACCTTTTCATCTTTCAGGCAAACAAATTCAGTTATGCATTATGTCAACCAATTTGAATAGCTTGAATGTATAATTGAACAAATAACACCTACTCATCTTTTAAGTAAAAATTAGGTGGTTTAAGAGAGGAAATTAAATTTGATGTCATAGCTGCAAATCCTCCTGATTTTGATGCAGCAGTTTCTTTAGCTAAAACTTATGAAACAAAATGGTGTCAGCAAATAAAGTGGCAAGAATAATTATTTTAAAAACAATTCTCCCAACTTTAGAAAGCTTTCTGACAACAATCAAAATTCCTCTTCTAAAATATTTACTTCTGATAATTCTAATAAATCCTCTAAAATAAAAGGGCTTTCGCCCAAGGAAATATTAGAAGAAAGAAAGAAGAATTTATGCTTTGGTTGCAATGAAAAATATCGCTATGGCCATAAATGCAAAACAAAGCAAGTTTATATTTTATAAGGCATTATGGACTTAGAAAATGATATGGATTTTCTTGATTCCACTGGCGACCATTTACAACTTACTGATCCAGAAACAATCAAGATCCAGATTATACTTTGTTGTCAATTTCTGTTAATGCTCTTTTAGGAATTCCCACTTTACATACTATCAAGATCATGGGTAGTGTCAATAATAAAACTATTGTATTATTAATTGATTCCAGATCTACTCATAACTTTATTTGTAGCACCTTAGCACAGAAATTAAAACTGAAGAACAATCAAACAAAGACTTATGAGATGTAGGTTGCTAATGGTCAGAAACTACATGATAATGAAATTTGTTCTCAAATTTTATTAACATGTCAAGGTTGCAAAATGACCATAAACTTATTAGTACTACCAATTGGAGGGCTGTGACATTATGTTGGGTACACAATGGATGAGAGAACTTAATGATATTTTCTTTAATTTCAAAAAACTCCAGGTTAGGTTTTACTACAATGGGAAAGAATATAAGTGGCAAGGTTTAACCACTTCAGATCTTTAACGTTTGGATGACAGAAATATTACAAAAGAACAAAATTCTACTCAATTAAAATTCATGCTTCTTTCAATAACAATATCAATTCAAGAAGAATAATATATTCAACTTGATATCAAACAACTGCTTTCTGAATTTTAGGCAGTAACATGTTTATCAAATTGTCTACCACTAAAAGAGAATGTGATCATAAGATCCCACTACTTCATGGTTCAAAACCAGTGTGTCTCAAACCCTATATGCATTCTTATCATATCAAAAATGAACTTCAAAAATTATTTAGGGAAATGCTAAACTTAGGAATTATTAGAAATAGTACAAGTGCTTTCTCTGCCCCTTTTGTCATGGTAAGGAAAAAAGATGGATCTTGGAGACTTTGTATAAATTATAGAGGCTTGAATAAATTAAATATTAAGGACAAATTCCACATATCTCTAATTGATGATCTTTTAGATAAGCATTATGGTTCTAAATATTTTAACCTGACATAAAATCAGGATACCATTAAATAAGAATGCATGTAGGTGATATTCATAAAACAGATTTTAGGACTCGTGATGGTCTTATCAACCCACCTATCCTAGCTATGTCTAATTTCAGTAAGGAATTTATAATAGAATGTGATCCAAGTGGTTCGAGAATAGGAGCGGTACTACTTCAAGACAACAAGCCTATTGTCTATATCAATTAAGTTCTATAAAGGAGAAATTTACAATTATCAACTTATGAAAAAGAACTTTTAGCCTTGATTCTTGCAACAAAAAAGTGGTCTCAATATTTATTGGGCAGAAAATTTACCATCCGAGTCATCAAAGTTTACAGCACCTCCTATCTCAGAAATTGACTACTGGAATTCAAGGGAAATAGATAGCAAAATTGCATGGGTATGATTATCAAGTTGAATACAAAAAAGGAAAAGAAAATATTATTGCAGATAGCCTATCCAGGGTACATGATCAACTAAAATAAAAGCAATCTCAACAGTGCAATCTGATTGGGTTTCTGAGCTTAGACAAGCGGTAAATCAAAGTCCATTTTATGAAATAAAGAGCAGATTTCAAAAGGGAGCTTGGATTCTACTAAATATCAACTACTTGATGGTTTATTTTTTTTATTAGGGTAGAATTTTACTTGACCATACACAGGCTTCACTTTTGAATACAATACTTTTTGAGTTCCACTCATCACCACTGGGAGGTTATGCAGGAGTCAAAAAGACATTAAAAAAAGTTAAAAAAAGTTAAAAATGTTTTCTTTTGGAGACACATGAAAAGAATAGTGGAAAATTATATAAAGCAGTGTGATGAATGCCAAAGAGCTAAGTCAGAAAATATAGCTTCACCAGGTTTGCTTCAACCACTCCCTATTCCCAGCAAGTATGGACTGATATATCAATGGAATTTATTACCCACTTACCTAAAAGTAATAATGCAGCTATCATTTATGTGGTGGTATATAGATTGTCAAAATATGCGCATTTGTTCTCACTTCAGCATCATATACAGCAAACAAGTGGCTTAAGCCATTTTCAGTGGCATATTCAAACTATATGCCGTGTCTAAATCAATTGTCAGTGACAGGGATTCAATTTTTTTAAGCAATTTTTGGCAGGAGTTATTTAATCTTCAAGGTTGCACACTAAAATATAACTCAGCCTACTATCCACAAATGGATGGCCAAACCGAAATCACAAATAAAGCTTTGCAGACTTACCTAAGATGTTTCGTCTACCATCAGCCTAGTGAATGGGCCAACCGGCTTACTTTAGCAGAATTCTGGTTCAACACCTTTTAGAAAGAGTCTACACAAATAACACCATATGAAATTCTATATGGCATACATCCACCACCACTTTCATCTTATGTGCCTAACACTGCAAAGGTTCATCAAGTTTAGCAACTATTATTTTGTAGAGATATCACCTAAAAGAAAGTTTGAAGCTTACTCAAGAAAGAATGCAAAAATTTGCAAATAATAAAAGAATAGAAATACATTTTAAAGTCAATGATTCGGTCTACTTAAAGCTATAACCATATAGACAAATATCAGTTAGCACAACAGAAACAGCAAAGCTCTCTTCAAAGTATTATGGCCCATTTAAAATATTTCAAAGAATTAGTGAAGTTTTTTATAGATTGGAACTGCCTACTTCTACTTAAATTCATCATATTTTCCATATTTCTCAATTAAAAAAGAAACTGGGACCAAATGTCATTCTTCAACAAAGCCTCCCATCAGACAGAGAAAAGTTGGTTGATGAATCTGAAAGTATTATTGTCAAAAGGCTATTTTCCCAAAGACAACAAACCATTGTCCCAGGCATTAATCAAGTGGAGAAATAAACCGGAATCATACTCGAGGATTATTGGGACAATGTTAAAAGGTTTTCCACTTTAGACCTTGAGACAGGGTCTCCTTTCAAAGGGGAGGGTAGTTGTTATAGCCAGACATTTCAATAAACACCTGGGCACCAACAATTTGGGAAAGCATTTCATCAAATAGTTTGGAAAGACGAGCTCCATACTTCATCTCAGTCATCTGGAATCAATGAAAAAGCTTCTGAGGATTCAGGGAAGATATTGATGCAAGATGAACCAAGTGGAAGCACAAGATTAAACTTAGAAGATGAGATTTGATGTTGTGCACATGTTCACGTGCAGAACCTGGGATAAGTACTTTTGGATTTGGCTAAAGTTTGATTGCAAATCTATTGTCGGTATGTTACTTTTCTGATAATCTGGTGGTTGTAACGGCTAGTTTGAATGGTCTAACATGAGAAATTTATATGAATAGGAATCGAGCTATGTACATAAGAACAGATTTAAAAAGTTAATAAAAATATTACCAGATTTTCCTTTATCTCTATTCTTTTCTGATAAGTTCAGGAAATTTTTGGAGAAAGATAACATTGCATTTCCATTCAAACTCTTAAAATAACCCAATATACAATCAGTCATTTCAGGAAATGTATCCTTATCAATCTCCTAAAATATTTAACCAAATATACAACCAGTCATTTCAGAAAATATATCATAATATAACTCACCATATCAAATATATCCTAATACAACCTGTCATATCAAATATATCATAATATAACTCATCATATCAAATATATTCTATTACTCCCCTTCAAGTTGGAGCGTGCAAATCACAAATGCCTAAATTGCGTAACAAATAACCAAACTGTTGACGACCAAGGGCCTTAGTCAAAATATAAGCTAACTGATGACCAGTAGGTACATACGAAGCAGTAATATTTCCACCTTGTAACTCATCATGAATAAAGTGGCAATCAACTTCAATGTGCTTGGTGCGGTCATGAAACACTGGGTTCTTCGTAATATGCAAAGCAGATTGACCATCACAAAACAGCCGCATGGGCTTGGAATGAATCACACCAAGATAACGCAACAATGATTTTATCCACTTAAGTTCACAAGTCGCAACGGCCATAGAACGATATTCTACCTCCGCATATGAACGAGAAACGATCGGTTGCTTCTTAGTTTATCAGAAAACAGGAGAGCGACAAAGAAGCACAAAATAACCAGACACCGAACGACATGTCAAAGGACAAGCTGTCCAATCACTATCACAATAAGCTGTCAACTGCATATCACTGGGACGAAGCAAAATACCTTGACGAGGTTGATTTTTAATATATCGTAAGACACGGATGGCAGCATCCTAATGTGCGACCTGAGGATTACTCAAAAACTGAGCAAGATTATGAATGGAATAACTCAACTCGGGTCGAGTAACAGAAAGATACACCAAGCTCCCCACCAAATGCCTATATTGCTCCGGATGCTCATAAGGATCATTCGCCGCATAAGCCAACGGATGATTCTATTCCATTGGTGTATCAATAGGTTTACAACCTTACATACCTGTCTCTGTCAATATATCCAAAGCATACTTCCGTTGAGAAAGAAACAAACCTCATCACCACGGGCCTTTTCAATCCCAAGAAAATATTTCAACACATCAAGATCCTTCATATGAAAACACTTACTCAGTTATTGCTTGAACCTCAAGATCACATCATATGAGGAACCTGAAATAATCAAATCATCCATATAAACTAGTATATGTAGAGAAACCTCATAACTAAATAATGAATAATCAGCATAGGGTTGTGTAAAACCAAATTTCCGCAAAGCACTAGATAACTTAGCAAATCACTGCCGAGGAGTTTGACGTAAACCATACAATGAATTGCGTAACCAACACACTTTCCCAGGAGTAGGGCTAATATAACCTGGAGGAAGCTACATATAGACCTCTTCCTCTAAATCACCATGAAGAAAAGCATTACATATATCTATCTGATGCAATGCCCAATTACGAGCAACAACAACAACAAGAAAAATACGAACAATGCCCATCTTAGCAACTGGAGCGAAAGTTTCATTATAATCAATACCAGCAACCTGCCGGTTCCATACACAACTAAACATCCCTTAAGACGCTCAACATCACCATTAGGACGTCGCTTTATTTTATAAACCCAATCACTACCAATAGCCTTTTTACCAGGTGGAAAATCCTCTAATGTCCACGTGCCATTCTGTTCAAGTCCATCAATCTCCTCTTTCGTTGTCTAACGCTAACCTACATCCTGAACAGCCTCTTTAAATGAAGTAGGCTCTTTTTGAGATGTGACTGCTGCTAAAAAATGCTTATATCTCATAGAAAATTTATCATAATTCACATAACAAGCTTTACTAAAAGGTTTACCTGAGGAACGAGATGGAGTAGGAGAAGCAGTATGGGGGTCTATCTTGCACATAACTATGTTAGTAACATATCCTTGAATATGAGACGAGGGAAGCTTGATGCGATGCCCATGACCAAGATTATCACCATTTGAATCAATGCTTGAATTCTCCCTGGGCTCCACACCATCTAAATTAACTCCCATACTCCCCCCGACTCCACATCATCACACTCGTGCGTACAAGGCTGCTGGGCAGCATGCTCCACGGCTATCCCTGCGGACTGGGTTGGTGCCTGCTGCTCACTCACGCCACCTCTATCTTCAACTATCACATCTTCTATGATCTCGACATCTCATGCATTACCCAAATCAGACATAACACCCAACTCATCATAATCATCAAACACACCATTCATGGAATTTTGAGATAGAAACTGATTCAAATGCTCATTGGGGGAGGTGGAAAAGGAATTATGGGTAGAAAAAGGAAAGACATGCTCAATAAATTTTACGTCACGACTAATAAAACACATGAGCATCTAAATCATATAAACACCACCCCTTTTGACCCAAAGGATAACCAACAAAGATACATCTTCTAGAACGAGGGCCAAATTTATCCTTAACACGAGGCTGATTCACGGCATAGCAAAGACACCTAAATACCTTTAAAGCAGACATACTAGGTGGACTCCCAAAAATTATTTCATAGGGAGTTTTACCATCCAAAATAGGAGTGGGAATCCGATTAATAAGGTGACAGACAGTTATGGCACACTCCCCCTAAAAATCAATAGGTAAGTTTGCTTGAAAGCGCAGGGCACGAGCAATATTTAGAACATGTTTATGTTTACGTTCTACTCTACCTTTTTTTGTTGGAGTATCGACACAAGGGGTTTGATGCAAGGTGCCTTGTTGAGCAAAAAAATCATTTAAACATTTAAATTCTTGCCTTCACTGGCCTATTAAACCGCGTTTTAACCATAGCAAAGAAATTTTGAATCAATTCGCCAACCTTATATTTACCGACCATCAAATATATCCATGTAGCATGAGAAAAATCGTCAATTATGGTCAAAAAATAATAAGCTCCACAACTAGAAGCAACGCGATAAGGACTCCAAATATCACAATGTATTAAATCAAACAAATCAGTTGCTTTACTTGTACTTAGTGGAAAAGAGTTACGAGGCTATTTAGCCATAAAACAAACATCACAATTGTCATCACAAAATTTATTCATACTACTACTACTTCCAACAGCTAATAAAGAATGGACCACTTTCATGGAAGGATGACCCAACCGTCTATTCCATAACTGAGCGGAGTCTGCAACTATGGAGTTATTTTCTTGAATACTACGAACTGGTCGGAAGAGATAGACCCCATTACATTGCTCCCTTGTGCCAATCAGGTTCCTTAAACTCCGGTCTTGAATAGTGTATAGCTTGTTAGTGAAAAATACAATAAATTTTTGTTTTTCAAGCAATTGAGACACAGACAGCAAATTGCAATTAAGGGTAGGTACATATAAAACATTATCAAGAATTAAGTCATGGCTTAATTTAATACGGCCTTCTGTAGTAGCAGAATCATGTTTTCCATTTGGAAAACCAACGGGTTCTGAAGAAATTTCTTTGATATCAACAAACAAGTCAAGATTACCTGATATATGGTTTGAAGCTTCTGTATCAATAATCCTTGGTCTGAAAATTTCTTACCATTTAAATTTGAAGTAGAAGACAGGGCTGAGGAAGTCTTGAGAGCTGCGATGAGCTACTGCACCTGCGCATCAGTGAGAGTGGGTAACGAAGCACGGTTCACCTCACTCATCGCAAAATAAAATCTTGTCTATACCGTGAAAATGAAAACAAACCTCCACTTGAAACACAAGCATACACCACAAATTCACAGCACACAAAACTAATTTTCTGGAATACGGACCATGAACCAGAAAAAGAGAGAAAAAAAAACTATTTTTGTGCCTTAACTTAGGAGGCTCTGATACCATGATAAGTTCGGGAAATTTTTGGAGAAAGATAACATTGCATTTCCATTCAAACTCCTAGAATATATAATCCAATATACAATCAGTCATTTCAGGAAATATATCATTATCAATCTCCTAAAATATATAACCAAGTATACAACCAGTCATTCCAGGAAATATATTCTAATATAACCCACCATATCAAATATATCCTAATACAATCTGTCATATCAAATATATCCTAATATAACCCATCATATCAAATATATCCTATTATTTTCTTTTACTACTGTTTGCGTATTTTTGAAGTGCTCCACCGCTCTCTCTTTGTTTTGTAGTACTCACCTTCTTCTTCTAATTTCAATTTGCCTCTCCCTGAACCCACTCGGTCACCAAATACACCATTATAACCTACTTCACCATGACCAATACTATGTCTCAATCCCAAAAGAACAAAGATCCTCACAAAATTGGCCTATATTTCTATAATAAATGTTTAATATTAATGGGGAAACACAAATTTGGAATGAAATTTGCTATGAATTCATGAAAACAATTCCATTATGGGGTAAATTTCTGGGTTATGACATTGAATACTTGTCGGAGGAGGGAATAGGAAGCACAACATCAGTGTTTGGGCTTCCAATCAAACTAGATCAAAAAATAAAGGGCATGATTAGGCTGGCGTATGCAAGGGTGTTAGTCGAGATCAATGCCGACAACGAATTTCTAGAACATATTCAAAATTTGGATGAATATGGCAATATAACATGGCAAAAAGGGATATCCGAATGGAAATCACCTAGATGCAACAATTGCACATGTTTCCAACGTACTGATAAATATTGTGCATTTACAAAAGTATGGTTGCCTAAAACCAATAATTAATAGAAAATGCATCAAATGATATGCATGCAGATAATAGTAAAAGCAAAAATAACAATATCACAAGTAACAGACGACGTGAGTCTTAGAACACCGATAGAACAGAGACCATAACAAGAGCGTATGCAGATATTACAACTGGTGGAAAGGAGTACTTAAATAAAACTTAGGAACCAAAACAAATAATGAATAAAATTATTATACATTATAACCTTACTTTGACTGTATAACGGAAGCGGAATAGGTAACAGTAGCTGAAGATACATCCTTAAGACAAAATACAAACACAAAAGAACAGCTAAATGATGGTGAAGAAACATGCAACATGCAGTCAAAAATTATAGCAGCGGAAAACACAAGAAAAATATCGATAGAAGAAGAAAGTATACTTACCAAACAAAGGCCAACAAGAAGGGGCAGAAACGAGGAAGGCACTTTTGAGTTAAAAGGTATACTAAATCTAGAAGTGATAGATAATACTACATGATTGGACATGATTAATCAAGTTAAAAATAAAGCAAGAAAATTAAAAAAGGATAAGGTTTTAGCTGCAGGCCCTTGTAAGAGATATATGAAATTATCAAATTTAGTTTTGAAACGTGGAATCTATAAAGCTTTGAAATATATTGAAATTGAAATGTTTTATTTTGTGGTTCAAAATTTTGTATTTGAAATCGATATAATTTGAATTTTTTTATTGAGAAATTGAGTTGAAACTGATGAATTGAGATTAAATTAAATTTGAATTTTGGAATCGAGTTGATTTGAATCGATTTGTGAAATTTGAGGAAGCTATTTTATTATATAAGTTATTTTTTAAATTTTATTCAAAACTATTTATATATTTTACTTTATTAATTATTTTTATAATAAACTATTTTAACTTATAACTATTTTTATATAAACTATTTAATGAACTAGTCTGTTTTGACAGGAAAGTGTAGAGATGAATAAGCTAGGGCCCTTATATAGACATTACCCTTCTTCAACTATTTCCTTCCGACCTTTTTGCTGCCCTTTCTAAGCAAAGAGTTGGTCGTATTGACACTGATTATCAATGGTCTCCTTCTATATGTACCTTATATCGTTCCTTTTGTCATACTTCCCTACTTTGTAGTCATCATTCGTATGATAGTGAGGATGTCTCTCTCACTGCCAAGGTCCCTTTATGGAAACCAATCCCTCGCCGATATAAAATCAAGTGCACAACCCTGCTTATTCCCTCCCCCACCATTACAACTGCAACTCCTCCTGAGACTAAAGCCCTCTCGAGGTTGAAGACCTATGTTACTCTTGCCCCTGCCATTCTCAATGTATCTTCCTTATTTGCGATAGAAGTATTTGATGATCTTATTGTCAAGATAAATAGTACCATTATGCCATCTTCCTCCTCTAAGACAAAGCCTTATGACCTTGATGGCTTGGATGATGGTGTTGAGTATAACTTAGCTGCTCTTTTTCTATCTTAATCTATTCATTTTGTATTGTTTCTGTCTAGTGCAAAAGCTTTTGTGTATTTGTATTGTTGTGCATGAGTATGTAATTTATAGTGTGAGTTTGTAGTTGTTGGGGCACCTAGCCTCGCACCTGTTCTCAAATTTATAAAAGTGGATGAGCCACTCTAAAAACCGGTTTGCCTTGGCAAAAAAATAAAAAAAGGAGCAAAGTGAGCAACTCCCTTAGCAACTCTGATGCTAAGTGGAATGATGATGCAAAATAATTTAAATGGCATCCCTTATATGGAATGTTAAGGACTCAATTCCCATACAAGGAAAATGGACGAGAGAGATCATTTTGACAAACTACAACCATCTTTTGTGGGTCTTATGGAGCAGAATACTTATCTTGTGGAATCTTACGATCTTGAGTAATTTTGTGCAACATAATGATAAGCATGTTATTAGTTGCAATCTACAAAATACAATAGGTTTAAAGTTAGTCAGAAAGGTAGTTTATGGTTTGCATACAAAAAAAGATAGGAAATATTTATGGGCTTATCTGGTCGTTGCATGCAGAGATACAATATTGCCGTGGGTGGTTATAGGTTACTTTAGTGTAGTGTTATTGTAACATCCCCCTATTTAAAGGCTCAAAACTAACGGTTATGGATGCTGCAGCCACGCATAGTTATTAATTCTCGAAGACCAAATATAGGAGTGTTAGCTACATTGATACACAGATCATAAGAATATGGAAAAAAATTAATAAATTAAAAACACATTTCCACGTTCCATTCAAAACATTTCATGTTAATTACACAATCCCACAAACGTTAACCACATTCAGAAAAATATAATTATTACACATACGCTAAGAGCGACATATGAAGATGTCTCCTTGGTTGATCGGAGTATAAAATAAGCTAATAAATCAACCTTTACATCCAAAATACACAACGGAAATAGATAACTCTAAATAACTAACTGCCTTTCGCAGGCCTCTAGAATTTTTATTTATCTAAGAAAATAACCTGCCCTAAACCTCAAACTACTCAAAATCAATTGAGTACCCGAGAGTTTACGGAGAAAACAAAAGTTTCGAGTCGGACATAAAGCCTGGTATGAATAATAATCTAACATCTCATCCATTTAGATATCTAGTGAAACCACACGCTTAGCAGAACGGGTTTCCCATCACTAGTGTCCTATAACCTTTTCAAAACCATACACTGTGCTCTTGCATTCATAATGGTTAAAACATATCATTTAAAACATTTATGAGGATAGGTGTATATATAAACTTGTTGGATTTCCCATCCTAGGTTTAATTGACTCTTGGTCTAATTGTAGTTTCTAGGGTCACTATTAACCTATTAGTTTTTATGTGTTTATTAATAACCTTTTTATGATTTATGAACACCATGTCCAATTTCATAGTTTTCATGGCATTACTAAGAACCTATAGGCCTCTGTCATTTAACTTAATCAATTCGTGGATCCTCTTAAACCTATTGGTCATTCCACTAACTCATATTTTATCCTTGTTTTCATGGATTGAATAGGAATCTCTGGATTACTCTAGTTACTTCCTTTTTAACCTAGTTTTCATGGGTTGACTAGGAACCTACTGATGCCCCCCCTTACTTCTTTTTTATCCTAGTTTTTATGAATTGACTAGGAACCTTTTGGCTGATGTCAATTCTTAGTCCGGATATAATTTTCATGGGATCACTACAAACCAATTAGCCCTAGCCAACTATCGTTAATACATAGTTTCCATGGGTTTACAATGAACCTGTTAGTTACCCCCATAACTTCCTAATCATATTTTTCATGGGTTCATTATGAACTTATCTCCCAGATAACTTCAAGGTTTAAGCATCCTATATTTTGGTCTCCCTGACTCCTAGATGCAATTCTACTCATTCAGGAGTTTAATTAATTTATACTACTGGGTTAACCTACTGGTTCTTCTACCCCTTTATCCCTAAAATGCAGTTGTGGGTCTTTTATCATGTGAATATATTAAAATTTGAAGAAGCAAACATTACACTTACAATACCATTCATGTAGGTTTCAAGTCCTTAAAATACTTTCCATATAAAACATAGTTAATCCTTTTAAACTATATTTTATCAAGGCAATACTTCTTCAAATTTACATAATTAAAGTCATTTCAAAACTCCTTTGTTTAGCCATGGATTTTTCCTTTTTAAAAATGGGTTTGGGTTTAAAAAGCCTTTCGACACCTTTGAAACCGTGCTTTCGACTTCATTGGACAACATCCTTCGAAAGCATTAAATTCTGTCTTTAAAACATTAAGCTCCTGCCTTTCAAATACTTTAAAACATATCTGTCAAAACCTTTCAACCTAGTTAAAGTATTATCATATAAGTAAAGAAGCATAGCTATGAAACCATTCAAAAATACCGCTTTTGAAACCATTAAAGGTTATCCTTCGAAAACATTGAAAGTCCCCCTTTCGAAATCATTGAAGATTACCCTTTGAAAGCAATACCTTTAGAAGCCATTGGGTTTTATACTTAAAATAACATTTTTGGATCAAAGTGTACATAAGCAAAGCATCTCTTTCGAAACCATTCTTCATTTTATAAAAGTATTGGAGAAACTTGATGGTGTCATAATCATCCTTTCGAAAGCATCAAAACATCTGGGTAAAACATTAAAGGTTGGCTTTGAAATCCCTTCTAAAACCATTGCTTTCGAAACCCCTAATCCCTTTCGAAAATAGTAAGAAGTGGCTATCATTTTATAAAACAAATGGTACCTTTCGATGGTATTGATGCCTTCTATACCATCGAAAGACATCAAATCATAGAAGGGTTTTGACTTGATCGAAACTACCCCTTCCGACAACTTCAATTAAAGACTAAGTAACTCCTTCGAAAGCTACTATTTTAAATAAAGGCGGCATCTCTCCTTCGAAAGCTTCTTTTGAAATACCCTTTTACAACTATTGGTTTTGACTAGGTCGAAACCACTTTATAAATAGGCAAACGCATTGCTTTCAAAACAAAACAAAACAAAGGAACCAACCTCTTTGGAAGCTACGTTTCAACACCATACCTTCCGCCTTTCTCCATACATATCATCTAAATGATACCATGTGTATTGGTTTACTGGTTTTGACCGAGAAGATTTTGACCGAGAAGGTTTCGACTAGGTTAGAGGCGGAAACTCTAGGTCGAAAGGTCCTTCTAAAGAAGGCGGAACCCACTTTTCTAAGATAAAAGCTAATTTTTTTCTAAATAAACTCTTTTATAACCAACTTGCCCACTTGTAAACATATAATTAGTTACATTAACCTTTCAAAATATTTTACTAAATTTTCTGCATTTTCTTGAATCTAAAACTAAACAACATTTAACAAATACTCCCTTCCAATTAGCATAATAAACAAATCATTTAGGTCTTCCTTTCAAAATAATTTATTTTCCTTACTAAATTACTTAGTAAAAATCACCAAAAAATACAAAAATTCACTTTAATAATGTTATTTAGCATATCAAAATTCCAGATCCAAAATCTTAATATATTTCTCAAATTAAATTTATAAACCCAAATAACCATATTTTCCTTTGAAAATTTATAACTAATTCTCCACGGCTTCGAAAATAACAAAAAATGAAACTCAACTCCAAAATCATGTTTTACACAACATATAATTTTTCCATGGCTTTTAAAAATCATTTAACCTCGGCTTTATCCTAAAACCGTGCATATCTCCTTCAAAAACAATATTGTTTAATCTAAATAAATTATAAATCAAGCATATCATCATTCAATATATCATAAAAACAAATTTACCCTTAAATCCAAAATCATATGATTATAAAACCAAAAATAGAGATGTAGTGATTATTGTTCACTTTAGATTGGATAAGGAAACTAGAGATTGTTTGAGGTTAATTTCATTTAGCTTGAACATAAGCTTTTGATTTTTATTTTCCCTTCTTCTCTTCTTCCTAATGGCCGACTTCTCTTCTTCTTACGTTTAAAATTTTGCTTTAAATAAAATGAACGTGTATGGCTAAGGAATACTATTATAAGAGTGAGAAATATAGGCAGCTATTTACCATAGTGCCCTTGTGTTTAATTAGTTAGCACTTAACCATTTATAAGTTTATTCAATTTAATTAAGCACGGACACCTATATTCTTTTACTAATCCCAATCTCCTTATCACTCTACGTTATTCTATTTAATTTATTCCAATTAAATCTTCCGAATAATGTTATTAAAAATTAGGGGTGTTACATGCTCTCCTCCTTAAAGAATTTCATCCTCGAAATTCAGTAAGGACTAACTAGCAAACATAGCAATCATTTGTAACGACTCCTAACATCCATACTAGCCTACCTGACTAGCAGTTAATCTGTATAAATCTGGTATAGACATCCCATCAAAGCAAATCAGGATAAGCATCTTGATTCATGCCCTCTATCTCCCAAGTACAGTCCTTCTCGTTGTCGCTCCACTGAACTTTCACCAACTTGACTGTCTTGGTCTCATTCTTTTCTCATCTCTCGCTACAACTCGGACTGGTTGTTTAACAAAAGTCAAATCGGGCTCTACTACCAAGTCCTCTAACTCTGTGTGAGGAATTGTAGCCTCTGGATCGTGCATATACTTATGAAGATGAGACACATGGAATACATTATGGACCGAAAGTACTTGGAAATTCTACTTTGTACCCAAGCTTTCTAATCCTTTCTATAATCTGGAATGGACCAACATATCTCAGTGCCAACTTTCTCATTTTTCAAACTGTACCGCACCCTTCATCAATCATCAATGATACCTTAATGAAACCCTGTCTCCCACTAAGAATTTTAGGTTTTTACGCCTCTTATCTGTGTAACTCTTCTGTCTGGATTGAGCTTCCTTCATCCATGTTCGGATTTTAGTTGTTGATAGTTTACACATTGCCTAACCCGCAAGTCAACATCTCTCTTCATGCCTTTCTAATAGAAGCTCCTCTTCATATCTTGATACATCTTGGTCCCTCCAGGATGAATCGTAAACTTGGATCGACGACATTCTTCCAGAACTTCTCTTCTTAAGTTCTCTACATTCAGAACACATAACCGTCACTTCCTTCTCAACCATCCTCTTTTGTCAAGATTATAATCCTTTAGATCATCAATCTCTGACCCTACCTCAATTCTTCTAACCTTCTTGGCTAAATCTGGATATTCTCTCTGCTTAAAAGCTATCCTTTCGATCAATACCGGTCGAGCCCTTAAATAAGATAACATGGTTGTCTCCTGACTAGAACTAGCAGTAGATCTAAACTGCACAACACAACTGGCTAAAGTTTCTAGATCCTTCCATTCAGCCAACAATGCTAACACTACATTCTGATGTGTCCTACAGAGAGTATCTACTACCTTATTTTTTTGCTAGGTGTATACTTTATACTGAAACCATAAGCAGCCAAAAACTCCAACCACCTCTGTTGTCTCATATTCAACTCCTTCTGAGAGAATAAGTATCTTAAAGACCTATAATCGGTATACAACTCAAATCTCTTCCCCAAAAGATAATGCCTTCAAATCTTCAAGGCAAATATCACCGCTACCAGCTCTAAATCATGAGTAGGATATCTTACTTTGTGCGGTCTAAGCTGCCTAGATGCGTAAGCAATGACTTTGCCCTTCTGCATCAACACCGCTCCCAATCCCGTTCCACATGCATCAGTGTACACTACTAATCCCTGGTTACCATCTGGAACTACTAACACTGGCGCGTTGGTTAACAAATGCTTTAACTTAAGGAATGCTTCCTTATATTTGTCAGACCAAACAAACTTCATTCCTGGTATGCTTAGTCAAAGGCGCTGCTATCCACGAGAATCCTTAATGAATCTCTAGTAATAGTCAGCAAGTTCAAAAAAACTCCCGACCTCGGTTACCGTCTCTGGTCTCTTCTAATTGTTTACAGCGTTGATCTTATAAGGATCGACTGACAATCCTTTCTCTGAAACCACATGACCAAGAAACTTAACCTCTCTCCTCCAAAAATGATACTTAGAAAACTTCACATTTAGCTAATTCTTCCACAATATCTCTAGCACAACTCTAAGATGATCACTATGCTCTCTCTCATCCTTAGAGATATCAAAATGTCATCTATAAACACCAACACGAATCTATCCAAATACTCTCGAAAGACTCGATTCATCAAATCCACAAAGAAAGCAGGCACATTCGTCAACCTGAATGACATCACTAACCACTCATACAAACCATATCTAGTTTAAAATGTCGTCAAAGGAATATTGTTCTCCACCACTCTCAACCGATGTAACCCTTTTGCCAAATCCAATTTGGAAAACACCTTGGCTCCATTCAACCGATCAAACAAATCATCAATTCTTGGCAAATGATACTTATTGTTTATTGTCCTTTCGTTCAGCTTACAGTAGTCGATGCACATTTTTAACGACCCATCTAATTTCTTTAGGAACACCGTGCGCTCCCCAAGGCAAACTATTTGGTCTAATAAATTCCTTCTTTCAAGATCCACTAGCTGCACCTTCAATTCCTTCATCTCTATCGGTGTCATCCTACTAGGTGGTATACTCACAAATTTAGCTCTTGGCACAAGATCTATCCAAAACACAACAGCTCATTTCGGTAGTAATCCGGTGACTGGCTCAAACACATCTGCAAACTCTCTCGCAATTCGAACCGACGTAACTCTTCTCACACTTCCACTGTACTCAAAAAAGTACAAACACTTCCGCTGGAGTTTTCCACTGAGAAGATGATTCGGTTATGACTATCTGGGTATCTCAATGATATTTTCCTATCGTGAAAAAAAATGCAGCCTTATACTTACCCAACCAATCCATACCCAAAATGGTCCCCAAAACCTACGAAATCAAAAACATATAGACTGCATGCAAACTTATGACCTAACAAATCAAGTTCTAACTGGTCACATCTCATCCCTAGAGTTGCATACCCTCCTATTGGATTCGCATCCCTTAAGGAAGTAACATGGTATGTGGGTTCTATGCAAAACCTATCAATCATATACTGTGAAATAAATGAATATGATGCACCGATATCAAATAATATCCTAACTGATATACTCTGAATCAAAAGCGTATCTTCGATCATAGTTTTTCCTTTCTCTGCTGCAGTAAGAGTAGAAGAGGATAGTGGTGCTTCCATCTGTTCACCCTGACTGGCTCTAGAGTCTAGACACTGGTTCTTGTAATGTTCAACTTGATTGCAGTTGAAGCATTTCACATTCTTCCTTCTCTACAAGCCTCTTCCCTTTGCATGGCCGGTACTCGTGAGCATAATGACCCTTCTTATCAAATTTGAAGCACACCAAATCAGACTTTGCCTTCTTGGCAGCTCCCTTTTCTAAGCTTCATTCTTCGTAAAGAATTTCCTCTTCTTTCCGTGAGGACCATGTGATTCAACTTGCTTCTCCCTAGCAAAAACAACAAGCATCTCTTCATGGCGAATAGCCATCTCCACCACCACAATACAGGGTTCTGACTTGGGTCATAGTCGTTCTAGCTAGCTTTGGCCTTAGTCCACGGATTAACCTCTCGTTCCTCTAGATGTCAGTGTCTATAGTGGCATATCCATATCGAGATAGCTCATCAAACTTAGTAGCATATTCGATTACTAACATATCTCCCTGGACAAGATACACAAACTTCCTCATCAATGCCGACTTAGCTACCTCAAATAGAAACTTCTTCTCAACTCATTCTGAAATCAGCCAAAGTCAATTCTTCCTCCAGAACTCCGACCGTCACACTTTTCCACCAATGGAGCGATACCCCTTACAACTGTCTAAAGGCCAACCTCCTCTTTTTTCCATCATCCAAACCCAAATCAGTAAAGATTCTTTCACAGCTTAGTAGCCAATTCTCAACCTCAACAACATCCTCCGTTCCTATAAATAGCTTTCCATCCAGAGTGGTGTAATCCCTGCTCAGCCTAGCATAATTATATCCAGCTGGAGCTACAAGATTAACTCCTCCAACATTACCAGCGGCTCTTGCTTGCAAAAGATTGACGAACAGCTGATACATCATCTTCGCAACTACTGGCGGATTTCCAAAACCTAGATTGGCTTTAGCATTTGTATTAGAATTAGCCTGTAGACCTTGATTCCTCCTGGTATCAGATCGAGCATTTCCGTTGGTTGTGGTGCTTCCTCCATCTAGATTTCCTCTTTCGTTTTCTACTTCCATATTCTCTTTCTCGTAAATTTACATATGAGCCTTAGTAAGATACAGAAGAACAGTCTAAGAGATGGAGGAATACGTACTTAGGTATATACCTATATATCAATACAAGTACATTACTATAGCGTTAACCTAACCCCGATCATATTTTCAAGTTCACTAGATTATGTTTCAAAAAGCTTTTACCTTTTACTTTACTTTTAAAATTTTATAAATCTATGCTATGATACCAACTAGTAACATCCCCCTACTTAGAGGTTCAAAATTAACGACTATGGATGCTGCAGCCATCCATAGTTATTAATCCTCGGTGACCAAATACTTCCCATCCCATGGAAAACCCATTTCGCTCTGCTTGGACCTATCCCCTTCTAAGGATATTTTAGTGAGATGGTGTTCGATACATTGATACACAAATCACAAGAATATAGAAAAAATTTAACAAATTAAAAACATATTTCCATATTCCATTCAAAACATTTCATGTTCATTACATTAATGTTAACCACGTTCAGAAAAATATAATTACTACACATATGCCAAGAGCGACATAAGATGCCTCCTTGGTTGATCAGAGTGTAAAATAAGGCTAATAAGTCTGCCTTTACATCCAAAATATACAGCGGAAAAAGATAACTCTAAATAACTAACTGCCTCCTACACGCCTTCGGAAGCTTTATCCGTCTAAGAAAAGAACCTAAAAACCTTGAACCTCAAACTACTCAAAATCAACTGAGTACTCGAGAGTTCAAGGGGAAAACAAAAACTTTGAGTCAGACATAAGCCTGGTATGAATAATAATCCAACCTCTCAATTCATTTAGATATCCAGTGAGACCATGCCGCTTTGCGGAACGGGTTATCCCCTCGCTCGTATCTTATAACCTTTTTCAAAACCATATATTTTTCTCCTACATCCACAATGGTTAAAACATAACATTTAAAACATTTATGAGGATATGTATATATAAACATATTGGATTTTCCATCTCCGCTTTAATTGAGTCATAATTATATTTTCTAGAGTCTCAATTAACCTATTAGTTTTCATGGGTTTACTAACAATCTTTTTACAATTTAGGGACACTCTGTTCTATTTCATAATTTCCATGGGATCACTAAGAACTTATAGGCTCGTTTAAATTAACTTAATTAATTCATAGGTACTCCTGAACCTATTGGTTATTCCAATAACTCATCTTTTATCATAGTTTTCATGGGTTGACTAGGAACCTATAGATTACTCCAGTAACTTCCTTTTTAACCTAGTTTTTATGGGTTGACTAGGTACCTACTATACCCCCCTTAACTTCTTTCTTACCATAGTTTTCATGGGTTGACAATAAACCTTTTGACTAATGTCAATACTTAATCCGGATATAGTTTTCATAGTGCACTACAAATCAATTGGCCCTTGCCAGTCATCCTTAATACATAGTTTTCATATGCTTACTATAAACCTGTTGGTTACCCTCAATAACTTCCTAATCATAGTTTTCATGGGTTTACTATCAATCTATCTACCGGATAATTCCAAGGTTTAGGCATCCTATATTTTGATCTCCTTGACTCCTTGGATGCAATTCTACTTATTTAGGAGTTTAATCAATTTATATCTACTACTGGGTTAACCTACTGGTTCTTCTACCCCTTTTATCCCCAAAATGCAGTTATGAGTCCTTTGTCATGTGCATATATTCATATTTGAAGAAGCAAACACTAAAACTTACAATACCACTCCTATAGGTTTAAAGTCATTGAAATTCTTTTCATATAAAACATAGTTAATCCCTTTAACCTATAATTTTATCAAGGCAATACTTCTTCAAATTTACATACTTAAAGTCATTTCAAAACTCCTTTATTTAGTCATGGGTTTTCCTTTTAAAAATGAGTTTGGGTTTAAAAAGCCTTTCGACACCTTCGAAACTGTGCTTTCAACTTCATTGGACAACCTCCTTCAAAAGCATTAGATTCTATCTTTAAAACATTAGGCTCATGCCTTTCAAATATTTTAAAACATCTCTTTCAAAACCTTTCGACCTTGTTAAAGTATTATCATACAAGTATAGAAGCATAGCTTCGAAACCATTCAAAAATACCCCTTTCGAAACCATTGAAGGTCATCTTCGAAACCATTGAAAGTCCCCCTTTCAAAATCATAGAAGGTTACCCTTCGAAACCAATACTGTTTGTGCAAAAAATGGGCAAACACCTCAAAGTCGTATGAGTTAGTTGATTTTATGTTGTTTTTAGCGATTTGAGTGATTTATGCAAATATGTAAAAAGCAGGGGCTAAACTGTAAAAAGACACGCAGATTTATAGTGGTTCGGCCAGAATGTGCCTACGTTCACTTTATATGTTATTCTCCTTTTTCTCTTCAGATTACAAGTACAAAGCTTTGTATATCAGTATATGAAAGTTGTTTGAAAGTTCCTTCCGTGCTTGAGCTCTTCAACTTGTCTCCCATTGTTGTACCCCTGCCCCTCTATTTATAGAGTGAGGCTGGGGGTAGAGGTCTTGGATGTATATAGCTGCTGGTGGGCCTGGGCTGAAGCAATCTGGCCTGGCACATTTGGTTCGGCGTTCCTTGGTTCGGCCGTGCTTGGAGAGAAGGATGGAGAAGCTTTGGTTCGGCGGTCACCTGGTTCGGTGTAGGGTGGTCCGGTGTTGGTTCTCGTCCGGTAGTGGGTTGTTGGAGTTGTGGTTCGGTGGCAGTTGGTTTGGCAGGACGGGGGAGATGAGTTGGTTCGGTATTGAAGGGGTGTACTTGGTTCGGCAGTGAGTTGGGAATGCCGAATGAACTTCTATATTTGGGAGTGCCGAATGAGCTCTTGTATTGGGAATGCCGGATGAACCAAGGCATCTTGAATGCCGAATGAGATTTCGCTCTACATTGCCGAATGAAACTTTAAACCTTTGATACCGAATGGACTTTTAAACTTGAATCATGAGTGAAATCCCAGACTTATATACGCTTGCTGGCTGCTTCTTCTTGGTTCGGTCGTGGTGGAAATGCACACAATATTGATATTCCAGTTTTGACCAAAAATGGGATAACACTTTGCCCCCCAAAACATGTCTTGCGATAGGAAGGCGTGTTTTGTAATGCCATGAGCTGGATGTTCATATCCTGTTGACAACCTGTAAAGAGCTTGATATTTTATATGGCCCCAAATGACGACCGTTCGGGATCGAGCTATTTAGGATGAAGCGCGGCCGTTCATGGTCAAGCGCCTAACTTCAAATGACGACCGTTCGCGATCGAGTCATTTGAGGTGAAGTGCGACCATTCGCGGTCAAGTGTCTAAATCCATGCGACGATCGTTCGAGATCGAGTCATTTGCGGTGGAATGTGATCGTTCACGGTCAAGCGCTTTACTTCATATGACGACCATTCGGGATCGAGCCATTCGAGATAAAGTGCGACCGAGCCCGGTCAGAGGGCGGACCTCAAATGGCGACCGTTCGCGATCAAGCCACTCGGGGTGAAATGTGACCGTTCACGGCCGGTGCCGTTCGTGGCAAAAGATGAAATGGGACCGTTCGCGGTCAAGCGCCTTACTTCGGATGACGATCGTTCGAGATCGAGCCATTCGTAGTAAGGCTCGACTGTTGGCGGTCAGGGGGTGGACCTCAAATGGCGACCTTTCGCGATCGAGCCATTTGTGGCGAGATGAGTTGTGCCGTTCGAGGCGAGTTTGTGACTGTTCGAAGTCGGGTGCCGTTCGAGGCGAATTGTGATCGTTCGAGGTCGGGTGCCATTCGAGGCGAGTTGTGACCGTTCGCGGTCGGGTGCCGTTCGAGGCGAACTGTGACCGTTCGAGGCCGGGTGTCGTACGAGGCAAATTGTGACCGTTCGAGGTCGGGTGCCGTTCGAGGCGAATTGTGACCGTTCGAGGTCGGGTGCCGTTCGAGGCGAACTGTGACCGTTCGAGGTCGGGTGCCGTTCGAGGCGAGTTTTGACCGTTCGCGGTCGGGTGCCGTCGAGGCAAGAAAGTGTGCCCGGGAGGGCTTGGTATTATCAATGCCAGGGTCACGTTCGGGTGAGTTCCTGGATCGTTTATGTGCCTGTTGGAGGCGAATAAGTGTGCCCATAGGGGCTTGGTATTGTTGATACCAGGTTCACGTTCGAGTGGGTCCCTGGATCGTTTGCCAGATTTCATGTTCGGGGGAGTTTCTGAATCAAATACTTTGGCGGTTCATCGCCATACAAGAGGTGCTTGTGGACCGTTCGCAATCCAACGGGCATACAAGTAAATTTGCAAATATCAAAGCAATAATCATACGAATTCCACAACAGGAATGTTCAAGTCAAGATCAAAGCAAGAGCAAGACGAGGATGTCAAAGTGTAAACTCTTACTATGGTGCGGTCAGTAGTCATTCAGAGCATGCTATGGATCATGCGCGATCGCTTACATGTGTAAATGATCTAACCGTGCTAGTGAGAGGTTTGCGACTTGTTCATCGCTTTCGACCTGCCCCCCCGAGTTCAGGAGGGAATTTTACTTGCCCCCTGGATGAGCGTTCATTCCTTACCAGGTTGCTCAGAGGCCCCTATCTCTCTCTCTGGGATTGGATCAACATGATCCAAGTGTGGTGCCCCCATGCAGGATCGATGCCTGATTAGCTTCTGAAGAAGCCTCTTGATTTTCCTCCATGTTCACATCTCTCTGGCCTTGGCCTTCTGCTTGATTGTCTTGCCATGACTCTTCCAATCTGAATCTCTAAACTCTCAAGTTCGAATTCCAAGCGGTAGAATCCTTGAGTTCAATTCTCAGTGAAAGCACCAAAAATGTTTGCGCAAAAAATGGGCAAACACCTCAAAGTCGTATGAGTTAGTTGATTTTATGTTGTTTTTAGCGATTTGGGTGATTTATGCAAATATGTAAAAAGCAGGGGCTAAACTGTAAAAAGACACGCAGATTTATAGTGGTTCGGCCAGAATGTGCCTACGTCCACTTTATATGTTATTCTCCTTTTTCTCTTCAGATTACAAGTACAAAGCTTTGTATATCAGTATATGAAAGTTGTTTGAAAGTTCCTTTCATGCTTGAGCTCTCCAACTTGTCTCCCATTGTTGTACCCCTGCCCCTCTATTTATAGAGTGAGGCTGGGGGTAGAGGTCTTGGATGTATATAGCTGCTGGTGGGCCTGGGCTGAAGCAATCCGGCCTGGCACATCTGGTTCGGCGTTCCTTGGTTCGGCCGTGCTTGGAGAGAAGGATGGAGAAGCTTTGGTTCGGCGGTCACCTGGTTCGGTGTAGGGTGGTCCGGTGTTAGTTCTCGTCCGGTAGCGGGTTGTTGGAGTTGTGGTTCAGTGACAGTTGGTTTGGCAGGACGGGGGAGACGAGTTGGTTCGGTATTGAAGGGGTGTACTTGGTTCGGCAGTGAGTTGGGAATGCCGAATGAACTTCTATATTTGGGAGTGCCGAATGAGCTCTTATATTGGGAATGCCGGATGAACCAAGGCATCTTGAATGCCGAATGGATTTCGCTCTACATTGCCGAATGAAACTTTAAACCTTTGATACCGAATGGACTTTTATACTTGAATCATGAGTGAAATCCCAGACTTATATACACTTGCTGCTGCTTCTTCTTGGTTCGGTCGTGGTGGAAATGCACACAACATTGATATTCCAGTTTTGACCAAAAATGGGATAACAAATACCTTTCGAAGCCATTGGATTTTATATTTTAAATAACATTTTTGGGTCAAAGTGAACATAAACGAAAGCATCTCTTTCAAAACCATTCTTTATTTTATAAAAGTATTAGGAAAACTTAATGGTGTCATAACCATCCTTTCGAAACATTAAAACATCAACCATTGCCTACGAAACCCCTAACCTCTTTCGAAAGCAGTAGGAAGTGGCTATCATTTTATAAAACAAACGGTACCTTTCGACGGTATTGATGTCTTCCATACCATCGAAGGCATCAATTCACAGAAGGGTTTCGACTTGGTCGAAACTACCCCTTTCGACGGCTTCAATTAAAGACTAAGTAACTCCCTCGGAAGCTACTATTTTAAACAAAGGCGACAGCTCTCTTTCGAAAGCTTCTTTCGAAAGCTTCTTTCGAAATACCCTCTTGCGACCATTTGTTTCGACTAGGTTGAAACCACTTTATAAACATGCAAGTGCTTTTCTTTTAAAATAAAACAAAATAAAGGAACCAACCCCTTCAGAAGCTACATTTCAACACCTTACCTTTCGCATTTCTCCAATCCACTACGTACCATCTAAATGATACCATGTGTATTGGTTTACTGGTTACGACCTATAAGGTATCGACTAGGTTGGAGGCAGAAGCTCTGGGTTGAAAGGTCCTTCTAAAGAAGGCGGATTTTCTGAGCCAAAGGCGATTTTGTTCTAAATAAAGCAAACATTTTTGTAACTAACTTGCCACTTGTAAACATATAATCGGTTACATTAACTTTTCAAATATTTTACTAAAATTTGTCGCATTTTCTTGGATCTAAAACTAAACAACATTTAACAAATAAGCCCTTTATATTAGCAAAACAATTGAATTATTTAGGTCCTCCTTTCAAAATAATTTAATTTTCCTAATAAATTACTTAGTAAAAATCCCCAAAAATTTCAAAAAATCACTTTAATCATGTTATTGAACATATCAAAATTCCAGACACAAAATCTTAATATATTTTCCAAATTAAATTTATAAACCTAAGTAACCATATTTTCCTTTGAAAATTCATAACTAATTGTCCACGACCTGAAAAATTATAAAAATTGAAAATCAACTTCAAAATCATGTTCTCCACAGCATATAATTTTACCATGGCTTTTAAAAATCATTTAACCTCGGTTTTACCCTAAAACTGTGCATATCTCCTCTAAAACAATATTGTTTAATCTAAAAAAATTATAAATCAAGCATATCACCATCCAATATATCATAGGAACACATCGACCCTTAAATCCAAAATTATACGATTATAAACCAAAAATAGAGATGTAGTGATTATTATTCACTTTAGATTGGATAAGGAAATTAGAGATAGATTTCTTCTAGCTTGAACCTAAGCTTTAGATTTTGATTTTCCCTTCTCCTCTTCTTCCTAATGGTCGGCTTCTCTTCTTCTTATGTTTAAAATTTTGCTTAAAATAAAATGAATGTGTATTGCTAAGGAATACTAGTATAAAGGTGTGATATATGGGCGGCTATTTTCCCTAGTCCTCTTGTGTTTAATTAGTTAGCACTTAACCATTTATAAGTTCATTCAATTTAATTTAGCACGGCCACCTATATTCTTTTACCAATCCCAATCCCTTATCATTCTACATTATTCTATTTAATTTACTCTAGTTAAATCTTCTGAATAATGTTAATAAAAATTAAGGGTGTTACAGTTATGTAGTGAAAACGGAATTAGAATACTAAAACAAGTAATATTGCAGGAGTTTCATGAAACTATAACCGTGGAAGGACTTCAGCATGTTTCATAAATGTAAATTATTACACATGGAGGGAAGGAAGAGATTTATTAGTGCTCGACAATATGTTCATTAATTACAAATTCTATGAAAAATTCACAAGTTGCATTCTATAAGTGATCAAACACCTTTATTTTTAGCTTACAAACTAAGTAAATGAATATAAAAATATTCCATTCAAATATAATAATGCTTAGAGCTGCGTTGAAGGGTACGACGACATAGTTAAAAAGGATGGGAATTACAAAGTGGTGATAGTGCCCTATACTCTTTTTGATATAGTTGGGATATGCGCTAGCGACAATACTATAATTTCTTGTTAATTAATCAACTCTTTAATCAATTCTCGTTCATAATAAATATAATTTTCTTTTTGTTATATATTTATTACAATATGTTATAAATAATCAAATGCTTAACTAAAATATATTTCACAGAATATCCACAAATGGTGTGTTTGTGATAGTAATCACACATAATTGTAATCATGAGTATTGTATCATAATATTATAAAACACATCGTTTTAAATGTTTCTAGTCAAGATACATCGAGATTGGATATCGATGTATCTGTTAAGATTAGAGCGCGTAACACTTTCAAATGTACTCATGACTGTTAAGACCATCTAGGGGTTATGTATTGATGGTTATTGGATAAATATGAAATGACTTGCTCGATAGTTTTCTATTGGTTAATATAACTAAGGCCAAATGGAAAATATCGATGTAACTGATTTATGATCAGCACCCTAATGGACTTGGATTTTTAATTTAATCGAAAATCGGACCCATTAAGCATGCATTGTCACAGTTACAATTTAGATTTGAGTGACGTAACTCGTTATAAAATAGGTGGCTTGTGGAAATGAGATAGCCCTTCAATTGATAATGCTTAAGTGAATATAGGTGTTCCTTTACGATAACAGTCGGCATGGAGTGACATATAGGTCCCTACGATGATCAAATATATAGGGTGATCCTATACAAGCATAGATGATGTTAGATCAAGTGGATTGAGCAACAAATAAATTAGGCCAAATTTAAAAAAAATTATCCGATTAATTTCAAACTCTAGATCTTATAGTGTGTTAATACTAACAAACGGGTGTATTACATTACGTTTAATGCATTGAAAGGACATGTGTATTACATTACGTTTAATGCATTGAAAGGTTTTTTAAAGATTGCATTTAGGTGTGTTAATGCAAATAAATTGGTGCACTAAATCATATTTAATACATTGAAAAGTGTTTGAAAGGTTACAATTAGAGTTATGTTGTTTTTTAATTTTCTCATTAATTCTTAAAACATATTAAAATCCGTATGATGTTTACATATACACAAACACACACACATAAATAAATAATAAATAATAAATTTATGTGTAGATGTGTATGTGTATATGTGAGTATATAATGTGTAGGTAAGTGTACGTGTATGTGGTAACTTGTACAATAAGACAATGCATATTTATCAACATAAAACACACATAAATATATAAAAATATAGTTATTGGGATTTATAATTTTCGATGAGGTGGTCGAAACATGTTTAGGATAGGTGTCGTCCCAAAGAAGAGGAAGTACACACAGTGCCATACCAAGTAACCAGTTCATAGACCTTAGGTGTTAAAACAGTCGATGAACCTAAGTATTTGGTGTTTATATGTTTTCTTTGACCTTCCATATTTAGGTGTGTTCGAGGCTGAACGAAAAAGTACTTGGTGAAAGTTACCAATGGTGTTAAGTAGGTGTAAGAGACATTTAATTAGCAGGTGTATGGTGTTCATTGTCGGTGCATGGTGTGTGCAATTTTTTATTGGTTAATACACACTAAACTAGACTAGTTAACCGTTAAATATTGAGTAAATAACTAGAATGTATTTCAGAACTGATAGGAAAATAGTCCCTACATTTTTTCCGTTTTGTAAAACTTTTCGAATCGATTAATTTGGCGTGTAAAATTGGTGTGTTTGGAATTATTAATGGGGAGATACAATTTCAGAAAGAAATTAGTATCTTAGACAACCTTTGGGATTTGGAATAATAGGTTAATGATCCATTAGTCCCTAGAGAGAGCAAATCAAGTTAGTCGTCTCATATGTTCTCTTATTCATGTACCTTTCTTCATATTCTCCCATAAACTTCCATTGAAATCTTATTATCATATGTTAAAAGAAAAATGCAAAAATCACTAAAGACCAAAAGCAAGCATATAGGAGATTCAAATTGGGGATCCAAGAGCTTAGATTTTGTTATTTGCATCCATGTGTTCATATTTAGACAGATCAATTCACGTTTAGAGTTGATTTTTCAAATATAAGATGGATAGATTTAATAATCATATTATTTGTGATGTTTTGGTATGTTTTGATACACACACGCCTACATATATGTATACATACCTCCACACATGTGGATATGTAAAGTTTTTTGATGTTTTGGAGCGTGTTGAAACACCTATCAGATATTTGTTTGATGCTTAGTACATTGATGTATGATAGGGATAGCTTTAAAGCTATTTTTAAGAATATGTATTTAGTTGGAAAACAAAGAATGATCCTAATTTTCAATTTTGGGGTTTTGGAGCATATTGCTTAATGCATCTTACATATTTAAAGAACATTAATGACTTGGATCTTTTAACTCAGAATATGTAAGTTGCTCTTAAAATCACAAACTGCTTTGCTAATATCAACGCCCTGCTCGTAAAACCCAGACTCCGCTTCTATTTCAAACTCGCAGCCATGGCGGCTGCTCTGCTAAAGTATTCCCCATCTTCTTGCCCTCCTCAGTTTTTATTGAAATCCAATAGCAAGGCTTTCGATAACCATTTACCTTTTAAAGGCTTCATTACTTCCCCACTTAAATCATCAAGTTGTAATGGTAGATTCTTTCGATCGATCAGGATGAGTTCGAGTCGGTATGCGGTTTATCCAGGTATAGGTTAAATTATTTTGAAGCGATTTGACCAATTGATAATTTGGTTGTTTACGTTGAATGTTGATTGAATTAGATGAAAACACCTTTTTTTCTACTTGGTTATCCTGTCTTTCGTTACACTCTACTGCAGTTTTCTCTAAGAAAACTCTCTACAATTTCATCTTTTATGGTCTGAGCAATCCCTCAGACCTAATAATAAGCTCATCACTGATACTCTTCAACATGACACATGCAAGAAACCTGTCCAGGATTAAAGCATTTAGCAGTTTATACTAAAGAGCACTGCTAGAGGCACCGGCCAAGTGGCTAACGGCATCGCCGAATCTTTGTTACACTGCGGCTGCAGTGCCATTAGCATAAAGCATGGTGCCTTTAGCACTGCTATAAAGAAATAACTGAACTACCTGGATTGACATTTTGAACAGCTTTGGTACATATGTAAAAATAATTATTAAATCAGAGTGAAAATTTATAGACAATGAGAATATTACATGTGTATTACTTTTATGCAAAGAACCATAAGGCTATAGGTAAAAAAAAATCATGGATATTATCAGTATATATGATGTGATTCCGTGAATGATGAACATGTGTATACTGTTAGGCATACCTTATGCAATCTATGGGTTTCAGAAATAATTACCCTGTCACTCTGCAAACGACTCATCTTTTGTGCTTAGTGGTATAGACATTCTTTATAGATAGATTTACTTGCTAACTATGAACAGCGTTGCTGTTTTTTCCCTCAAGTTGTGGTGATAATTATAAGCCTTGTGGATTTGCACTCCTACCCCTCATAGATTTGAACTCCAAACCCTTGTAGATTTGAACTCCAACCTCTTATATTTGAAGTCAAACCTATGACTATACAAGTAATGCAACCTATGGCATTATCACAATCCCCATAGGTTATTTGCATGCAATAGTTACTCGTATGTTTTTTTAGACTGACACACTACAGAACTATTCATGAATTCAGTATGTAAGACAGACAGATGTGAAAAGTGGAGTGACAATCACAGCTTCCATTAGTTATTTGTTCTGTTAGCAACTATGTTATCACATACTCTTGTTTGTAGATTATTGTAATTGCTTTTGAATCACGCTATATAATCACTTTTCATTTTCTCTTTTCTCTCCTGCTACCCTTTTTTTATCTTCCTTATTCTCATTTGCTTGTACTTACTTGGTGTGTCTTGGTTTGTAAAAATAATGGAGAGTGATTGGTTACTGTTATTCCGCCTTTTGGCAAGGTCGTGATACCAAAAGATTAATCGAAAACTAAAGACAGTTCGTCCCGAAGATTGGTTATACACTGCTTTGCTATGGATATCGATGAAATTTTTCCGAGTCCGGATCGGGCCACAATTGACCAGACATGACGAGCAAAACCATAAAAGCCAGCGTTTCAAATTTCAGGTTAGTCGAAGTTTGTATGAATGAGATATGATCGATACAAGTTAGAAGAAACACATTGTTCGTATCCATAGAGGGAGATTGAATTTCGAACCGATCAAGTTCGACTCGATCAACAACATGATAATGATCTGTTCGAATCGATCGAGTTCAAGTTGAACCTTGGCTGTGCTATTCGAATCCATCGGATTCGTATCGATCAGGATGGAGATAGGTGGTGCACTTCGAATCCATGATTTCGTATCGACCACATGAGCTTAGTTCGAATCCATCGACTCTACAGACCTCTCTCACATCCATCAGGTAAGCCTTCGTTCGTATCCATCCAATATACTAGCTTCGTACCCATATATCGGCCCTTCATACGTTTTTTCGTATCGATCGGTAATGCCTCCCATATCTTAATTTCGTATCGATCCAACGAATCGATATGAAACACCCTCCTGGCCTTGGTACGAGAAAGGGTATGAATTGCAGGGATGCGAGCAGGTGTGTACGAATGCGAGGTTGCGAAGCTATGGAACACGAATGTGTAGGAAATATGGATGTGAGAGAATGAAGTCCACGATCTTAGGAAAGAAGCAGTCAATTCGCCACAGAAATCGGATCGATCCAGGAAACTCGTGCCACGTCACTATGTGCACGTGCTTCTGATCGATGCGAAAAGGATGGATACGAAACCATGAATTCGAACTCAGCAGCATACGAAAATCACAAACTCGCATGGATACGAAACCATGGATTCGAACTCAGCAGCATAAGAAAATCACAAACTTGCATCGGTCATATCTCATAAACCACAGGTCCAAATGAAACGAAATATTCACAGGAGCTTACGTACAAGCCAAAGAATATTCCTGCCAAGTTTCAACTCGATTGGATCAATTTCTGATCGATGCGAAATTGATTCGTATCGATCACAGATCGAGTCAAAACTTGGTAGGGTCGGTCGCGTGGGCCCACTCACATGCCAGAAAAAGTCTTTCGAAGTTTGAGCGCGATATCAGCCTCCTACACCTATAAATAGCCCCCTGAAGCCTATGGAAAAAGGATCTTTTGGCTATTGGACGTCCAGACTCTGCCGGATTCAATCCTACATCTTACCATCACCGTTGTATTCGAACATCAAAGCTATAATCTACTGTAACCTGCTGTAATAGATTGAAATCATCAAGTGAATCAATAAAGTCATAAATTTCAAAGTGGACGTATGCCAGATCGTCGAACCACTATAAATTCTGTGTTGTTTACTGCTTTCTTTTGAATTTTCTGAGTGATCTTCATACGTGTTATTCATCTGAGATCTGTGATTGTGAATTATCAACTATCAAGTGTTTGTGACCAATTTTGACGTAAACATTTTGGTGCTTTCACTGAGAAGGCTAATTCAGGAGTTCCGTGAGTTGAATTTGAAAGTTTAGAGATTCAGATCCGAAGAGTCATGACAAGGCAATCTAGCAGAAGGCAGAGACCAGAGAGAAGTCAACACGAAGAGAGTCAAGAGGCTTCTTCAGGAGCGAACCAAGCTTCAGTCTTCATCACCAGGGATGAGATGGAGACAATGATGAGAATGCAAGAAGAGATGATTCAGAATTTGTTTAACAGATTGGGCAACTTGGAGCGCAAAATCGAGGAGCAGACGGAGTTCAGAATAGAGCAGGACCATTCGGCGTAGCACCAGGACTAGGGGGCACACACTTAGAGCATGTTGATCCAATCCTGGAGAGAGAGACAGGGGCATCCGAGCAACCTGGTGGTGGTAGAGGGATGAACGCTCAGCCATGGGGCAGATTCCTCAAGGCTCACACGGACTCGGGGGGCGGATTGAAGGCAATGAACGAGGACTGCATCTTGGAAACAATGATAGATTGACAGAGATGGTCAGGCGAGGCATGAGGGGCGGATTAGTAAGTAGAGATCTTGAAGATGTGAACAAGAGTCCCTTTTCTCCTACGATTAGGATGGCTAGGAACCCACCAGAATTCAAGTTACCATCAGTGGAGATGTACGATGGGAGGACGGACCCCGCGGTCCATCTGACAAAGTATATGAGGCACATGGAAGTGCTGGGGGCATCACAGGAAGTCATGGCCCAGTGTTTTTCATTGTATCTGACAGATATCGCAGCACTATGGTTTAGGCAGCTGGAGAGCGACTCCATAGGAACGTGAGCTGATTTAGCCGAGAAGTTCATGAGGCAATTTAGGGTTCACATTGCAAGACCCAAGAATGTGATGAGTTTGACAACTTTAAAGCAGAAAGCTGGGGAGTCTTTGAGGAATTTTCTGACACGATTCAATGCGGCAGCAGCGTCGGTGGACCGACCAGATCCATCCATGGTTATGATGGCGGTTGTATCTGGAATAGCTGATGGCACAGAGTTCAAAAATTCGTTAACTAAAGATCCGCCTATGGATTTAGGAGAATTCTATCATGAGGTCGAGAAGTTTTTACGATTGGAGGATGCTAATGCAGAAAGAGAAAAGGGAATCGATGTTTATGCTGTCAAGGGTGGAAACCCATCTGGGAAAGGTGCAGAGATTGGTAAAGGGAAACGAAATGCCGAGGATAATGATGACAGGTCAAAGCGGCCGTGGATTGAGCCGCGATTCACCACTTATTCGGAGCTGAATGAAAGTTTAGAGCGAATCTATCGTAGGTCAATGCGAAGGGACCCAACTATTGTTTCACGAACTGAACGGTCATAACACAAACGACTGTAGACATCTGAAGGATGAGGTGGAAGGGCATATCAGGAACGGTAGGCTACTTCAGTATGTGAGGAGGCGAGCTCCAGCGGTGGAGCCAGAACGACCACCGTCTACATCAGCTTGAGGTGACCCTGAACCGGGACACCGGATGGTTATCAATTGATTGAAATAACGATGAACAAGCTGTAAATTTCTCACTAACGCGGTTAAACTATTTACACATGTACGGGATCGCGAACGATCCACATGCATGCTCTGAATGACTATTGACCGTATCGTAGTAAGAATTTGCACTTGACATCCTTGTCTTGCTTCTGTTTAGTTTTGATTTGAACATTTGAGTTTGGTTTGTTTGGACATTTCAGTTAGAGAATTCATATGAGCATTAATTTGATATTTGCAATTCTGTAAAAGAAGTTACTTGTATATCCGTTGGATCGCGAAACGGTCCACAAACACACATTGTATGGCGATGAACCGCCAAAGTCGCTAATTCAGAAATTCACCCGAACGTGATATCTGACTCTAGTGATGCCAAGTCCCCCTCTATATTCGATCGCGAACGATCACATTCTGCCTCGTGCGGCATTCGATCGCGAACGATCACACTCTGCCTCGTGCGGCACCCGACCGTGAACGGTCACAATTCATCTAGTATGATATCTGATCGCGAACGATCACATTCGCCTCGTGCGGCATCCGATCGCGAACGATCACATTTTATCTCGTGCGGCACCCGACCGTGAACTGTCACTATTCGTCAAGAACGACGCTCGATCGCGAACGATCGCAAATCGTCTAGAACGACGTCCAACCTCAAACAGCCGTCCTTCGTTTGAAGCGGCATTCGACCGTGAACGGTCACGTTTCACCTCGAATGGCATACGATCCCGAACGATCGTCATTCGAGGTCATATGAAACTATCAAGTTCTTTACAGGTCGTCGACAGGATATGAACATCTAACTTATAGCATTATAAAACACACCTTCCTATCGCAAGACATGTTTTGGGGGGCAAGTGTTATCCCGCCTTTTGGTAAGGCCGTGATACCAAAAGATTAATCGAAAACCAAAGACAGTTCGTCTCGAAGATCGGTTATACACTGCTTCGCTATGGATATCGATGAATTTTGTCTTAGTCCGGATCGGGTCACAATTGACCAGACATGACGAGCAAAGCCATAAAGGCTAACGTTTCAAATTTCAGGTTAATCGGAGTTCGTATGAATGAGATATGATCGATACAAGTTAGAAGAAACACACTGTTCGTATCCATAGAGGGATGTTGAATTTCGAATCGATCAAGTTCGACTCGATCAACAGCATGATAACGATCTGTTCGAATCGATCGGGTTCAAGTTGAACCTTGGCTGTGCTATTCGAATCCATCGGATTCGTATCGATCAGGATGGAGACAGGTGGTGCACTTCGAATCCATGATTTCGTATCGACCACAGGAGCTTAGTTCGAATCCATCGACTCTACAGACCTCTCTCGCATCCATCAGGTAAGGCTTCGTTCGTATCCATCCAATATACTAGCTTCGTATCCATCTGTCGGCCCTTCATACGTTTTTTCGTATCGATCAGTAATGCCTCCCATATCTTAATTTCGTATCGATCCAACGAATCGATTGAAACGCCCTACTGGCCTTGGTACGAGAAAGGGTATGAATTGCAGGGATGCGAGCAGGTGGGTATGAATGCGAGGTTGCGAAGCTATGGAACACGAATGAGTAGGAAATATGAATGTGAGAGAATGACGTCCACGATCTTAGGAAAGAAGCAGTCAATTCGCCACAGAAATCGGATCGATCCAGGAAACTCGCGCCACGTCACTATGCGCACATGCTTCTGATCGATGCGAAATGATGGATACGAAACCATGGATTCAAACTCAGCAGCATACGAAAATCACAAACTTGCATCGATCATATCTCACAAACCACAGGTCCAAATGAAACGAAATTTTCACAGGAGCTTACGTACAAGCCAAAGAACATTCCTGCCAAGTTTCAACTCGATTGGATCATTTTCTGATCGATAAGAATCACAGATCGAGTCGAAACTTGGTGCGGTCGGTCGCGTAGGCCCACTCACATGCCAGAAGAAGTCTCCCGAAATTTGAGCACGATATCAGCATCCTACACCTATAAATAGCCCCTAAAGCCTATGGAAAAATGATCTTTTGGCTATTGGACGTTCAGACTCTGCCGGATTCAATCCTACATCTTACCATCACCGTTGTATTCAAACATCAAAGCTATAATCTACTGTAACCTGCTGTAATAGATTGAAATCATCAAGTGAATCAATAAAGTCATAAACTTCAAAGTGGACGTAGGCCAGATCGTCGAACCACTATAAATTCTGCGTTGTTTACTGCTTTCTTTTGAATTTTCTGAGTGATCTCCATATGTGTTATTCATCTGAGATCTGTGATTGTGAATTATCAACTATCGGGTGTTTGTGACCAATTTTGACGCAAACAGTTACTGTTACATTTATCAGTACATTCTAAGCAATAAAAGGAACGGAACTCGGTTTAGGAGTCAACTGTGGAAGTTGTTCTTAGTTTCCAATAAGACTCGTCTAAGTCGATGAACAAGGATTTGTTACTTGGCACGTGACTGCTGCAACCGGAGTCCAAGTACCATTTGGCCAACGTGAATTCCTCTTGATTCGTGGATACCATCAGTAATACTTCTTCCTGTTCTACTTGGAGGCTTGCTTTTTCAACTATTGAAGTGCATTCATATTGATAATGCTCGTATTTTTGACAGCCATAACACATTATATTAGACTTGTCAAATCTCGTCTTACATATCCTCTTCCACGACCATGTCCTCAGCTTGAACCTCTCAAATTAACTGCAGCTTAAGATGTAACTTTGAGAGTGTGTTCTTCTAGATTATGGTGGACGTTCTTTGCTCATGAACCCGTAATGAGCTCTCCAACTCAAAAATGGACAGTTCATTAATATCACTCGCATCATCAATTGAGCACACAACGTATTCAAACCTTAAAGACATTGATGGAAGAATCTTCTCAATCATTATCACATTACTACTAATAATTTTATTGAGTTATTTCAGATAGTGTAGCAATGATATAGAAGCTGAGTTACGATCACGATCAGTAGAAGTTAATAGAGGCAAATATATCAAAATAAATCAAACAAAGACATCTACAATAAAGAATAAGCATTCAAAGACATTTAATGGAGTTATCACATCTAATGGAACACACAAATGCTGTACAAATACTCGAAGATGGACAAACAAGTACAAAAGTCGAATGTTTTATTTATCAAGTCATGTTAGTGTAGATTTGTTAAAACCCCACAACAATCTTCAAATCACTTCAAAATTCGATAGAACAATCTGGACATCGTAAATATTTTTTAGAATTGTTTGGGATTCTTCCTAGTATCAAAAAATTTTAGATAAAAAGAAAAGGGAAATAGGTTATAAAACAATTAAGCCACACATGTTGACCTGAAGATTCACACCCGCCGACCTGTGATTCCGTACAAGTCGAGCTGAGTAAATCAACAAGTTGCTATGTAGCTTGGTTTTGGTTGATTTTTTTGAATTTTTGGTCAATTTGGGGGATTTTGATCAATTTCTCTTAAGTCTACTCCTTACCAGACCCAACCATGTTGTTCAACCAGAATCTCGAGCCTCCCTTATGCCTGACTCGATTCTTTCCCAATGTTCGACTTGAAGTTTCTAAGTGATTTTCCCGCATGAGTTTTTTGAGACCCTATTTGATTTTTGGTTGTATCTCTTCATTTGGTTTTTCTTCCTATTCGTTCTGGAGAGACTTCTCTTCACTGTAGCATCCACTCATGAGCATCCCTACAACATTTATATAAGAGATTGCTTTCTCCCAGATCAAAACAACTTATACTTTGCTATTTTTTCACCGCCTATGATTATTGCTATCTTGTAACGATCTCCTTTCTTACATCTAAAGACGACACTTAATGCATCATCGGTATTCATGTGTCGATCATTTAAGTGTCCAAAAGACAGATCATTTGGGATGAAAAAAAGTAAAAGGAAGAGCAGAATCGCACAAAACGTGACTAGTAATATATAATATGAATAAGTCTTTACAAAAAGAAATCATATTTATTATACACATCATCAGAGTACATTAACATATTATCAGTCTGTGCAGTCATAACAGCATGTCCTTACAATTGCTGATATATATACAACAAGCAAACATCAATGACAACTAACAGTGAAAGAACATAAGATACGTGAGTACATCTTGGAGAATCCACTCGTCTTCTGAAAGCTCCAAAGGATCCAGCTAAATCTGAAAAATATGCTCGGCATGACCCGATTATTATAAGGAAAATAATGCGTGAAGCAGTCTGGTAAAACCAGCATGAGAAATTCAAATCACAAGGAATTTTATTTATTATAACTTGTAAAATCATTTAAAATCAAATGTATCTCGTAAAACCACGCCGCAAATAAACACGGATGAGTTTTACCTTACGACGACCGAAATATTTTCTATAGAAAATCCAATGATATTATAATAATGTCTAGAATACAAATACATATACATATTAATCATAGCCGAAATTGTTGCATTATTAAATTTCAACATAACAGGTACACAATAAAGTCTGAAGGCACTTATTATGGAATATATTCCAACTATGAAAGAATAAATGTCTACCCACCGAATCCGTACACCTCTAAATAAAATGTACGGGAGACTACAACACGTTGCACCTCTGCTATTCAGGTTCGGCCTTGCCCCTTACTGGATAGCACCAAATATGATCACCTCTAGGTTGCATCGAACGACAATAATAGGCCCCGAAGCATACATAGAAATATCGACACTAGATCTTGGAATGATCATATTCTGATGGGAGCGACCCACATCGCCCTTGCCGCACGTCGCTGCTTTAGCCATTTTTCCAGTTGATGATGTTTGAGGCTACGATTACCTTTTTATATAGCAACCATCTTGGAATGCTAACACTGTCCTATAGGCAGCAATGCAGTGTGGTATTAATCCATACAAGTTTGTCCTGCGTCTGAACGAAACCGAAGGCACTAGATCTACTACATCCATTTTGAAATCACCATCAAGATTAGTAGCAAGTAGTTCTTGCACTTCAAAAGCTCCATCTTCAATCATTTTCAAGATATCTTCAGTTAGAAACGCTTGAGTTAGATCGAAATGGTTTTCAAATAATTTATACTTATCTGATCCCGGTCTCTTCGAAATAACTTTCAGTAGTTTCGGTAAATTCAACCTCAGTTCTTTTGATTATGATTCTTTTGAAAATAATCAGACAATACATAGAAGCATTGATCACCCCCTAACCGTTTAAGTGGACAGATCTCTCTATCATTTGTCCTAAGAGAACAAAACGAGATTTATACACACAGTACATCATCATCGAAGATGACTGCCATATAAATCACGTGTTTTTTTAGATATTTCCGAAGTTATATTTTGGTCCAAGTTTAATAGTCGGTTATTTAACTATCAAATAAACAGTAACAAATTCAGAGATTTAATTATCCATAGCAATCACAAAGCCTCAAACTAAATCTTTCATTTATTTAAACTCTTTTCAAAAGTGTTTACATTCATATGCTTATCTCATTGACATAAGTATATTCACAAAAAATTTGTGAAAGATTTCTCATTTTCAAATCATATAAAGGATCAAAACAAAATGTTATTTAAATTAGAGATAAAGATAACCTCAAATAATATTTCTTCAGTGTTAAGTGTGGAACGAATGTCCATACCATCAGAATTAAGAAGGTCTGTTAAAGGAAATCCAATCTCAATTCTTTTATAAATTTTCTTCTATAAATCCTCTTAATAAATCTTTTTTATTTACGAATCTCATTTACTTATTCCAAACTCATTTACAAAACTCTTTATAAATCATCAAGTTAAATTTACAAAACTCTTTTATAAATATTCAGAAATCATTTATAAAACTTTCTTATAAATATTCCTTATTTAAAACAAAACTCCTTTAATAAACTCATTTAGCAAAATCCTTTTGATAAACAAAACGATTATTTAAAACACCTTTATTAAAATCATTACTTAACTTGAAACTGTTATTAAAAGTATGATTGACCTTGAAAATCAGAAGAAAGCTTAGTGGCCACCATGATTCTCAATTAACTGAGTTTACTTTTCGAATTATAACATGGATATTTAAATAACAAGCAGATATGTATAAGGGAATTAGCCAATAACAATCAATCATATAAGTAAATGTACAAGTTACCAAAATAGCAGGTGAAAATTTGTTCTGCTAAACACATATCTAAGTTAATATAATGGCAAAATGAGTTTTTATTTTGCCTAAAGATGTCAACATAATCTACTTGGTGAACTATGGTATAACGGTGATTTATTTTACCAAACAGATGCCAAATACAAGTTAATTATCAGAATGGTGATTTATTCTACTAAACAGATATCATTGGGTTTCATATTCAATTGAGGTTGCTTAAATGTAATTGATAAATAAACCCTTTGGTTTTAAAATATTTTTAAAAGGAAGTTACTTTAGAACAAAACCGATCTTCAAAATTAAAGTGGTTTAAAACTTTCAAACTTTATTTCATAATTAAATAACATTTAAACTCTTTATTTAATAGTACCTTTAATTAATAATCAAACCATAATTAATTTTTAAATCAATAATTATCCTTTATATAAATAATTAAATAATATTTAATCTTTAAATAAATATTTAAACCATAATTAATCTCTAATTAATTATTAAACAATAATTTAAACTTTTATTAAATAATAATTTAAATCTTAATTATGTCTTTGATTAAATCTTAACTTAATTAGTGATTAATAAATAATCAAACCCTTTCTGAAATAATAATTAATCCTTAACTAAAAATTAATAATAATTAATCCTTAAATATTTAATAACTAATAATTAAATTTTAATTAATTAACTAATTATAATTAACTTACTTAATTCATAATCAAGTACAAAATTCTTTTATTAACTAATGATTAAGTACTAATTATCTTAATTAATTAATTAAATAATTAATTAATAATTACTTATTATTATTTTAAAATTTGTTTTGAAATATTTTTCAAAAAGATACTTAAGTGAAAACATTTTAGATTTCAAAAGGAGTTTGTTTGCACGAACTACATTTATAGCGACTATCGCTATATGACCTAAAATTTTCAAAACTTATTTTGTTTTCAAATCACATTCAAAACTCTACTTTTTTGACTTTTTAACTCACTTTTATAAACTTTAAATGAAGTTTTAGAACAAAGGTAAAGATTTTGAAATTTTATGAAACATTTCAAGAAAGTAAAGTTAGAAAACAAGGTTTTAAACAAGGGGCCTCAATGTCGCGATCTAATAACTCCAACATACTAACTGTTCTAACCAAAGTTTGAAAACTCGGTTTCGGTCTCGGTTTCGTTCATTTGATTTTTTTTTAGTTTCGGATGATTTCGGAAGTTTCGGTTTTAGTTTCGGTTTCGTTCCTGCTTTCGATTTTCAATGGTTTGTTAATGAAAATGTAACCGTAAATAAAATATAAGATATAGTCTAACCTAATATTTTTATACTTAACTAAAAAAAATTAATTTAAAATTAGAATTATACTAAATTAAATTAAATAAATTAGTCCAGCCCAATTTATGTCATTATATTCAGTCCTAATTAAATAAAATTAAATGATGTTTACTTTCTTTTCAAAGCCCAGCCCAATATCTATTTTAATTAGCATCACTTCAGCCCTTAATTGCAAAACTGCACCTACCTCTCTAGGGCTTTCACTTCAGCCCTTAATTCACAAAACCGCATCTTCTTTTCTATGGCAAACTGTAAAATCGAACGAGCCAACGGTAAAATCAACGACGACAGTAAAATCGAATGAGATGCTCAGCTTGAATTTGCATCTCGATCTCGAATCTCAACGACTCTAAAACCGACGATGACAGTAAACTCGACGACGACAATTGTTGCTTTGTGCTATGAAATCGACGACGACAATACTCACTTGAATTTGCATCTCGAATCTCGATTCCGAGTATGTAATTTACTGATATTTCTTCTTCATCATCTTTTTTTTAACTGTTAGTTAGCGGAACGGGATTTTAACCTAATCCCGTCCCGCCATGGGCCGGAACCGAACCGAGGTGGCCGGAATCTCGGGGTTCCGGCCGAAACCTTAAACCATGGTTCTAACATACAAACTGTTCTCGAACATATAACATCGTATGCATAAACGTTACTTACATAAATGCCATCACAACCTAGAACTAGTAAAGAACTTAACTTCCACTTTACTGACTTTTATCTATTTCCAAAGCAATACACCTCACATCATACAAATCAACATCCATTTCATCACAACAAGTACCATATTTATCAACCAACCAAGCAATAAATTTACATCAAAGTATACATTATAATTTAAAGTTAGTAGCTTTAATAAAATAGTTAGCTTACTCGCTAAAAAGCTAATCCAAAATGAAACATGGCTCGGCCATGATGGATAAGGAGGAGTTTGTGCTTGTTTTTGTGAAGTAGTTGTAGAAGAGGAATCTAGGATTCTAAAGTAGGTTTTTACGAGTTTTTAAAAGTGGAAAGGTAGGATTTTTTTTTTTTTACTAAATATAAGAAAGCCATGAAAGTTTATGAAACTTGGAAGACAACTTAAGTTGGAAATGAAGGAAAGTGAAACAAAAATGAAAATAAAAAAAGAAAATTTGCTTTTATATAAAAAGAAATATGCAAATTACCTAAATACCCCTGGGTACATACCCTCATTTCCTTGCTTGCCACATTATCAAGTTTGCCCCCCCCCCCCCCCCCCCCAAATTTCTAAAATTTGTCTCCTCCCACACATGCTAATCCAAAATGCATTAATTGCATAAGTGTACTTGTGTTTAAACATGTTTTTACTAATGTCATTTTATATTTTCACTGCACATCTTACTTTTTTAAAATTTTATTTTAAACCTTACATATTTAAGTATAAATACATATGTGTATTAAAGAGTTCACAATGTTTCGGACAACTTTTAGCCGATGAAAATTCGGAAAGCGAATTTCGGTCACATTTTCATGTTTTCTTCGAACTAAATATTTTTGTAAACAAATTTGAAAAATATTTCACCACCACTAGTTATTGTTTAAAAGAGATTTATTTTCATCATAAAATTTATTAGTTGAATATTTAAAATTAATTAAATACTCGCAAATCAAATTGGTGAAATTCCAGATCGTTACATCTCTACATGCATTGTTATTCAAAATTTCTATAGCAAACGTTCTCTAATCATTTATTTCCATATCTACAATATTTAAAAACAATTCTATAACTCTTGTTCATTCAATTTGGAGATTTTATTGTACGGGTTATAGGAGTTTGTACTGAAAAGAAGAGATATGTAGAGCAAGATACGAAAGTTTATAAATATATCTTTATATTGAAGTCGAAGTCCTGTTGCCAAGTCATTAGGAAGTCTGTGAAGTCTTATTCGGTAGCTCGGGTATGATTGTTGTAAACTTGTTCCTTCGGGTGAAGTGAGAGTTTAGTTAGTAAAATTTCAAAAAGGTGTTTCGAGACCGAACGTAGAACTAAAAATCCAAACCAGTACGAAATCGACTATGCGATCTAATTTATATTTTCCGCTGCATTTACTGTCTATTAGTTTGATCATACCTTTGGCCATAATCCTGGATCATGATTTTACAACCACCTATACAATGCTCCTAAATGCTTCCTTGCGCTAGTTCACACAACGTAGGGTAAAATATTGATTTTACAAAATGTTTTTTTATACAAAAGATATAATTAAGATCCGAGACATATCCCATTGTATTTAAAATGTTGTTTTATTTGAATATTCGTTATTGCTTTAATTAAACAAGGAGTGATCGAGCTATTATTATAATATGATGATAGATAGATTACATATCTCTTTACACACATGAATGTTCAATGGCACCCCATTTTGTAAATATAATAGCATTATTATTTAAATGAGAACATGTGGCTAAAATTAGGGGGCTGCATGATGGTGCTAAATAAGGGGGGCGTGGATCCTAGCTCATACACACGCACGCACATATACATACATACATATATATGTATTGATAATGGGGGTATCATAAAGGCCAATATCATAGCTTTAAACTTCAATCATAATCATACGTGCTCATGTCTTTTGTAGATATCCAATCTTTAAATAATGTACCATTTTTGTCTTAATGTTGGAAGATTGCTTTTATTTCAAATTCATATACCTATAATTAAATATGAAATAAATATGCAGTTGCAGTGGCAACTGATGCATCAGCAAAAATCATCGATGGGAAATCAATAGCAAAGCATATACGTGAGGAAGTTGCGTCTGAAGTTGCAAAACTAAAGGATACGATTGGCATGGCGCCTGGATTAGCAGTCATTTTAGTAGGCTCTAGAAAAGATTCACAGGCTTATGTGAGAAATAAAAAGAAGGCCTGTGAAGCTGCAGGCATCCAATCTTATGAAGTTAACTTACCCGAGGATTGCAGCGAAGATGAAGTATTGAAGCACATTTCACATTTCAATAACAATCCATCTGTTCATGGAATTTTGGTTCAGCTTCCTCTTCCCAAGGTACGATACATCTTCTTGTTAATGCTTCTCCTTTTATGATCATTCAGTCATTTGCATGTATTATCTCAAACTACATGGTTATCTTATAAATAACCTGTTACGATGTTATGTCATCAAAAATGCAAATACTTCACCAAGACATAGTGGGAAGTCTCATGTTTACGATATTCTTCATTTTCTTTTACGCACGTTTTCCTAGTTGAACAGTTACATAAATTGTGTAGATTTACTATTGCATCTCTTTTAACTGTCTACTAATTTACAAACATGAAACAGTTGTGGGGGATATATCTTGCCGATTGATGAGCCATATCTATGAATGCCTAGAGCAGATGTGCAACCTTCTCTTTGTCATAAAGTTTAAAACGATATTTAATCCTATTTTTGGGAAACAAGATTAAATGATATTTACAAAAACAACACCTATTGGCCAGTGCCGCCAGGTTATACCTAGTTTTAAAATGCACAAAATTTTCGAGGCCTTAAATACTTATACATGCATATATTTGACGGAGACGCCTTGTATCGTTTTAGCGTGTTACTAATGGCACTTTATATTCCTCTTCCTAATACCATTGCTAAAGATACTATAAATTTTTACATTATCCTCTTTCTAATATTGGACTTTTTAACAAGCTACTAAAGACATCATTTTTGACTCTTTTTTGCACGGTGAAAAACCGCCGACCAACACCATTTTTTCACAGCGATCACCCACCAAACAGCATTAATTCGGTGGTTGATGACCGTAGGAAAGGGTGTTGGTAGGCGGTTGTTTACCATGCAAAACGACTTTATGCAGTGGTTGATTGCCATGTGAAATGACTTTGGTATTTGGAAGCATACAAATTTTATTGCGTTTATTATTATTTTTTCCATGTATTAGGAGGAGGGAAGTTGGATGCCTTTAGCAACACACATGCTTCATATCCTGTTTTGTCTTTGTATATCTTTGGACTTTTTAAATGGTTGTTGTAAAAATATGGTACGCGTATTCGTCACGGCCAACCTTTACCATACCACTATTTTGCAGTTTTGGTTCTCATCAACTGCTAATTATTCATGGTTTGTGTTCTTAATTGTTTCAGCCCTACCTTTTTTACATCGTAGTCATAACAGAAACATGAATATGCTATGGGTTTTATACCATTTTACCTTTACTTCCCTGGCAATGTTGACCAGACATGCTGCAAGGGCTCATGAACTATTTTATGAACTTTGCTGCACTTTCTAAATTCTTTTTGTAAATTTTGCTCACAAGGAAAAGTTTCCATCAGATCCGCCTGCATTGTACTGTTTCCCACAAGTCATTTCCTCTCTTGTTTACTTTTTATTTTGTTTAATTTAGTTTAGTTTTTATTTTATTTTTTTCCTTTTTATTTATTTATTCATTTAATAACTAAGCAACATTTTTACAGTTTTATTTCATCCTGATTTTGCAGCATATAAATGAGCACAGAATTATTAGCGCTGTCAGTATCGAGAAAGATGTGGATGGATTTAATCCACTAAATATTGGTTGTCTTGCCCTACAAGGCAGAGTACCTTTGTTTGTTCCTTGTACCCCTAAAGGATGCATGGAATTGCTGCATCGACATGGCGTTGAAATTAAAGGAAAGAGAGCAGTTGTTATTGGGCGAAGCAACATTGTTGGGATGCCTGCTGCACTGCTGTTACAGGTATATCTATGTTGGTCGAACTTAAGATCCGCCCCTTATTTTCAAACTTAACACACGAATAACTCTTCTCAAAAACATGTTTTAAATTACTTCCCTTAAATTATTTTTGAAAAATCAAATTGCACTTAATCGAAGCTTATTATTATTACTGAATTTCGCATAAGTGCAAAATTTTGAATTCTTTTGAATTCAGTTTTAGGAACCGTAAATATTTGCAGTTTGACTGGGATTAAAAAATAAGGGTGTTTTCTGAAATCTGTTTTTGGAAGGCCTGGCGGTGTATTTTGAACTTAAAGCGGATGCTTTACAAATGTTCTTCTTTGTTTTTTCTTCTTTTACTTCCATTTTCATATCACCAGCTTTATGCGCATATAGCACAGGCTTGTATTTAGGGCAAAATTGGTCTTTTAAACCTGCATAACATATCAGTAAAACCACGCGGTGGACTGTGAATGAAGAATCATCAAACAGATGGCATAAAAATGTTAATTATTTGTATAAAAAATTCACATCTTCAAGTATGATGATCAAAATCGTTTGAAGCTAGCCTATTTAACTCTGAACCGTATATTTTGGACGATTTTGACAGAGGGAGAATGCAACAGTCACGGTGGTACATTCTAGAACAAGAAATCCAGAGGAAATAGTGAAGCAGGCAGATATCGTAATTTCAGCTTGTGGAATCGCTAACTTTGTTAGGGGTAGTTGGTTGAAGCCTGGCGCTGTTGTTATAGACGTCGGAATTAATCCGGTTGATGTAAGTTCCTTTTCTTACTTGTGCCTGTTATATAAATACTGATCGGATTAGCACTGTTGGGTAGATCATGTATTTGTGGAGCATGCGCTTAAAAAGAAAATTGCAACTTGACAAGGAAAGGATACCATAAATTTAGGTCCAACAAAAGATACTTATGCAGATAGTGTCATATCCACGTCTGAAATCATTCGGATATCGAATATTTGTATCCACGGATACCGATAAATATCGGGTATTTATCCGTTCTACTAATAATTAATGAAGTCAAGAAAATAAATGAAATTATCCAGTTCAACGTAAATCCTTTTAAAAAATAATGCTAACATAAATAAAAAAAATAAAAAAATACAATGATAATAATCACTTCCAGATATCAAATATTCATTTATATGTGCATAATATGAATTATTTCCATGATAAAGCAATAGATATCAATAATTTTATGTGCTAAAAATGCATAATCTTAACTGTTATCTTCACAAAAGTTGGACAGATAATTTTCTAATGCGGATGCTATTAAATTTGTATCCGTTTTTTAGATTTTGGATATTTTTTTTTCATTTTTCGGGTATTTATTGACATTCCTAGCTATAATGTCAACTTTTGTACAGGAATTGGATGATCTAAGTGGTAGCAATGCATATTGTGCACAATCGAACACAGGGAAAACATTGATCTAATATAAGCACCATGTATACATAAAGAGAAATTCTATTTGACATAAAATGACACACAATATATCTTGATCTGTGGTTCTCTCTCGGATTCCACCTTCCATATAAAGACAAAAGAATCCAATGATTAACACTTATGAGAAATGCAAAGCACCATCCCTTAAAAGGAGAGTGTGTTTGTACTTGCCACCTGATGGGTGGAAGGTGGTAGACAATCATTGACAATATGTACCTAATGATTGATGCATCCACACTCTTCGCCAATTAGGTGGCAAGTACAAGCAAACTCTCTCTAATGGAGAGTGTGCTTAGCATTTCTTAATACTTATTGTGTCTAGTTTTATGTTACAATAGCCGTTCCCATACTCATAAGGTTGTCGAGTTTTTTTTTATTTTTATTTTTTATGTATCACATGATTATGTAACCTTGTCATATTTTAGTTTATACTTCTGTACATATATGAAATTGGGAAGAGATAATAAATATATGAAATATGTTATATTTTTTTGTTTTAGGATGCAGAAAGCCCTAGAGGTTACAAATTAGTTGGCGACGTATGTTATGAAGAGGCATGCAGTGTAGCATCTGCTATAACTCCTGTTCCAGGAGGAGTGGGACCAATGACTATTGCTATGCTACTGTCAAATACTCTGATATCAGCTAAAAGAACACACAATCTCAAGTAATGTTAACATCGTATTTATACATGAAGTTGAAGAAATTAAATTCTTAATCAGAGAGCTTGGTTCTTCAAACTTGGTAGAGGGAATACTAATCTTTTCTGCCTTGTAATAATGTTTCTGTGTAAAAATGAAAATTTCCATCAACCTTGGTTTTCTGAGAATTTTGGTGTAGCATTTATAATGGTTAATTTAATTTGAATTGATGTAAGACGTGACTAAAATATCGGTATTTGTGCAAATTAAATAATTGGTTATCAAATCTTGTCCAAGCCAAAGCTCGATTTTATAGAACATATATACTATTGGTCGTTCATAATTTATACAAGTTCAATGGTTTATAAATCTGAACCAACTCAATTTTCAATCATTAATATGTTTTCTTTCAGGTTTTATTTTTTAATATATTTTTTTAAAATTTTTTGTTGAGAAATTAATTTTTCTAGCAATAGTTGGAATGTCTAAACCCAATTAATATTCAATTCCTTTGAACCCATTTTTGTTAACTGTTACAGGGTAAAATTTTCACTTAATGGAATCCAAGCACCATATGTCATCATCGAAATTTCCTACCTTAAGGGACTATAAATATTGGTGCAAGTGGATTTTAGAAGTTGGCCACTTTCTCCAAAAGATATGATTTAATTTCAACTGTGATGACGGCTAGTTTTAGTTGGTGCCGATCATTAATTATGTTAAGTTTTTACTCTAATTCAGATCATAAATCATAGACATATATGTTAGAAAACAAGAAGGAAATGCAGAAAAAGTAAGGACACATAATTTTTATAGTGGTTTGGCAATTCCTGTCCTACGTCTACCTTGTTTTTTTTATTATGACTCTTTGATTTACAGTTGTTACAACGATTATAAGACCTCTTTGGATTGGTTACAATAATTGTGGGTTGCTAGATCTGTGTTTGATAAAGCTTTGACGTCGTCGATCTTGAGGTTGATCCACAAAAGCTCGACGTTGAAGGTGATTGGATATGGTCTAGATGGTTACTCGATGTCCAAAAGTGCTCCAACAAATCGAATCGGCTAAAATGGTTCGATAGTTTCTATTGCTTCAAATTTGTTTGTCATTGTTGGTCCAACATTGGGGTATTTATAGGAGTGAGGATGTGAAAGAGTGTATATGGGTAGAAGTTGCTCAGTTTGTTATTGGTTATTCGGTGGCTAAGTCTTGGTTCGGTATGACTAACAGGTCGTCTCATGAAACGACCCTCAAATCCGTACCCCTTGAGTTAACACTATTCTACAAAAATCAACTCAAGTTGCACAGAAATACGAACCATTTGGGTTGAAGAAGAAGAGGTAGAAGAAGAGAATATACAACAACATCAGAATCTAACCATCACAGCGGAATAAAATATAATAGGTAGTAAATAAATTTTACTCAAAAAGTAAATGCATATGTTTACATATTACATCATCCGAGTACATCAATCACAGCTCAACAATATCATACAACTGGATGCACAACTACTCAACATAGCGGAATATACATAAACAAATACGTGAGTACGTATCGTCATCCTGCTCGTCTCCTGAGCTCCATAGCATCATATCCTGTATCCTATAATACTCGGTCTGACCCGAGCATTACAGTTAAATAACACCCGAGTCAGTCTGAAATACCAGCGTGAGAAAATCACACTCAATTGATTATTAAAGTTTTAAAAATCCTTTGAAAACAAAAGGCATCTCGTAAGACCACGCCACAAATAAACATGTCGGGTTTTTACCTTACGATAGCTAAAACATTTTATTAAAATTCTCTGATATTATAATAGTGTCTATAGAAAATAAAATAGAATCTACCTGAAATGCTTGCATCTCACGTTTCAGCAATAGTTGGGCACAATCAAAACCGTACGGGCGCGTAGGGAAAATGGATTCCAACTAATGGCTAGGCACTGGGGTACCACCTGTCACAGTACCTGGTCTAGATCAGCATACCGAGGAGCCACCCTAACTCCCCTGCAACACAAGACCGGAACCATCCCTTACTGGACAGTCCCGAGCAATATCACCCCGCGGTTGGGATCAGCAACCATCCACTAAGCCGAAATAAAAGGGACATCTAGACAGGGATGATCTCACCCTCCAACGGGGGCTACCCACGAAGCCTTGCTGCATAACCCCTGATTTTCAGTCATTCTCATTTGATGAGGCTTGAGGCTAAACGTTACCTTTTTAGAACATATCCCTTATAATGCCCATCGTCCACCTGACGATGTTTCGCAAGCATTCATCCATACAAGTCTGTCCCGGGTTCGAATGGAACCGAAGGCACTACTTCTACTACATCCATTTTGGAAATATCCTCAGGATTAGTAGCGACTAGCCCTTGCACTTCACCGCTCCATCTTCGAATCCAAAATCGTTTTCACGAAAACGTACAAACCGGATCGAAGTGGTTTTCGAGAAATAAATCTCGATCCCGGTTTCTTCGAAACGATCAGCGCATTTGCCAATATTGATAGTCGGTTATTTAACTATCAATTAATATTCACAAACAACCATCAACCAATAAATAATTTCTCAAATTATTTATTAATCCCAAAAATATCTTCACAAGATAAATTTCTACTTTTCAAACCCTTTTGAAAACAGTTTCAATCCAGTTTCCTCTCACAGAATACATTTCCAATTAATTATTTCCACTGGAACACCAAGTACAAAACACTTAAGATTTAAATAATTTAAAAGCTTTTTTTTTTATAAAATATACTTTATAACATTGAAAATTAAAAACTACTTTAAATATTTTATTAAAATATATATACTTTAAGAATGTTTTATATAAAACACTTTAAAAAATATAAACTAAATTTCCTCTTTCAAACACAATACCAAGTTACTTTATATAGTTATTACAATAATAGATTTGGGAAAAAAATATACTTACTTTAAAAGTTAACATTTTGAAATAATAAACTTTCCCAAAACACGCTTTTTAAAACAATATTAAAACCTTTAATTTATTTTTAAAATTTCTTTGAAAACCATACTTGGCTATCCAGGGAAATACTCTTCTCTTCCACATCTCTTAAAACTAAACCACCATTTATTTTTAAACAAATTCTCATTCCTTTAATAAATTCTTACCTTGAATTTATATATTTAAAATATCCACCGACATTTTATTTCACTTTATAAACCTAGTTTATAAATTTCCAAAATCTCACTTCTTTTTAAATTTCAAAACCCAAACACTTAATTAATTTGCAATTGATTCCCAATTTTACTTTACTTTGAAATGAATTCCTTCTCTTACTTTATTTATTCAAATTTCATTAACTTTCAGATTTTATTTCCTTATTTTGAGTAAAAACCCTTTTAACTGAAAATATCAATTTCAGATTTCCAAAATTCCTCCTTCATCACTAAATTAAATTTAATCCTTAAATTAAAAATAAATTCTTTATTCTTTCAAATAATATCACTTAAGCTTCACAACTTATCATACCCCCTATTAATTTAAAATCCTCTTATCCCAAATTTGTTAAAATTTTGCAATCGCTTTTATTTTATTTTATTTTCAATTCATTATTAATTTATTTCAGTTCACTAAAATTATTTTACTTAAAATTTTACTCTTTTATTTCTTTTAAAAAATTCCATTCTAGAGATTTTGATAACTCAGCATGTGATGACCGCCCATGACTCCTGCACCAAACAAGGGAATAGTGCGCTGTAAAGTGTGCCAGGCAGCCATGGATGATCGTCAGGGTAAGGTAAAAAAAATAAACTCTATCGTATTACTCACAGCGCATGGATAAAATACAATAGAAGGTATACATAGTGAAGCTCTATAGAACAGAATTCTCATCATATAAGGTCATAACAATTTGATACAAACATCTAAATAGTCAATACATCAAGCCTCACTACATAACACTCAGAGAATCATACAAACAACGGAACATCCAGTACATATAGTAAGAAAACAATATGCAAAAGCCTCCAGCTCGTCTTCGTCATCAATAGCGTTGGTCACTAAGAACAGCACCTGTCACCTGCTACCTAGTCTGGCCATCCCAACATGGATGAAAAGCCCAAGGTAATAAGAGTTAAACATAAAACCTTGAGTCAGACAAAAGTCTTAGTGAGCAGTAAATCAACTATCAAACATACCAAAAGAGCATAAAGGGTAAAAAGGAATAGGAACTCAACCATCCCACTCCACCTCTTTCTACAGTGATAGCCCTCAGACACACAAAGCAGAAACAAACATAATAAATCAGACATTCAAAGTAAAGCTATTATCACTCGAGTCAAGGTCGGTGTTTTCCAAGTACAGACCCCCAAGGCCTAAACCAAGATCAGGTAAGCACCCTGAAAACATCGCTCTTGGCCCAAGCGACGATACAACCAAAACATCCAAACATCCATGACTCTGGCTATCACTGTTATCATTGCCTCGATATCACCATTAATTGAATGACCGACTCATTATTTCATCCGTCCGCCAAGGGATAATGGTAACCCCGGTTCTAGACATAACTCCGCACGTCGTCGCAGCCCATGCCTAGGACTATCGAATCTGCCCAGAGTACTTAGCACGTCGTCGCAGCCCGTGCCTGGGACTATCGAATCTGCCCAGCGTACTCTTGCTTTGAGCATGCTAGAACCTTCAATAACGATGAGATCTCAGCCTTCTAGTCATCCTCCTCGACGACTATTCACATACTAGCTCAAGCGCCTCTCGAGCCAACCATTATCAACAAACTCGAACCATATCACCGAGTTATCAACATGCTTGGAATGATCCCGTCTGGATTAAGCCAATGCTTTCTCATATCATGCTTTGCTTCATCGCATCATAGCAAAGTCCCATCTCAACATCATGCTTTCCTCATCACATCATAGCAAAGTCCCATCTCAACATCATCATCAAATCTATCCATATGAGCTTTTTCATCCGCTTCATATGCCACAGGCAACTTTCCTTATTCAAGGGCCTTTCCACTTGGCTTTTTAATCATCTTCGACCATCTTGTCCAAAACAATCACTAATCAACTAATCAATCAAATCAATCATTAGTCTAAGTAATCAAGCATTCAAACAAGATCTAATAAGCAATTATAACAAGAATGGCAATTTGGTAAATAAAGAGTCCAAATCTTACAAGCATGTATAATGAGCAATATCTCTACAACTTGATAAATGAACTTACATAAGTTAACATATAGTAAAATGGACATCAAAACTTCATAAACAATGGATCTATATGCAGACTTAAGGAAAATGCAAGAAATCACTATCTTTAACACACAAACAAACCACCGATCCAATATACTCCTTTGGGTCCGTGTGAGAGACAACCACCACTCACCGAATCACCTAAACACCTCAAAAGCAACTAACTTCAGATCTGGACAACAAAGGATCTAGCTTGATCCGACAAGATTTCCCTTCAAACGATGAAATCTCTCTTCAATGGATGGAGATCTTCAACTTTGGTTCTTGTTTCTTCGATTTGATCTTCAATCTTGGATGGAAGGAAGCACTAGATTAGAGTAGAGAAAAGAAGTGTTGAAGTCGAGCTCTCAAAATAGTAGCACTTCGTCGCTCCAAAATCCGGTGCCAAAAAGTGGACCAAAGCCGTGTATTTATAGGCAGAAATCCCATGAGTCGGCCGCCCTCCTCAAGTTGTCGCCGACCTAACCCTAGCCGACTTACGACCTAACGACTTAACTACCCCGACCTACGACCTAAAACACACACGCATCCACGACCTACCGACCTAACGACACAACGGCTTAACGACCTAACACGCACACGACTTAACTTCACTCAAGCGACCTAACGACTCAAGCCTTTATGCGACTCAACTAGTATGCCGACCTAAACACGCGCTAACCTCTAGGTCACTAACTCGTTAACTTGTTAACTCCCAAGCCGTTACCCCACTAATCATGTTAAGCCGCTAACTCCCCTAAGCCACTAACCCTTAGGTCGTTCCATCCTATAAGTCGGTCCAACACTTAGGTCGTTAACTCCTATAAGTCGCTTACCCTATGAGTCGGTCAATCTCTTAAGTCGTTAGCTCTTAGGTCGGCCCATCTCCTTAACCCGCTAACCACCTTAAGTCGAACACTAAAGCCACCAACTCCCTATGTCGTCCACATTCCTTAGGTCGGTTCCGACCTAACTATACTTAGCAAACATAGGTCGCTCCCCACTAGGCCGTTAGAACCCTTAAACCACTAACTTCCACACGACTTAAGCTCCTGGACAAGGTAAGCTCACGTTGACTTAAACAATAACAACGACCTAAAGACAATTATTCTACGATTTATCGACACGTAAAATACGGGTCGTTACATAGCATATCCAAATAGGTCCAACCAAACTATAACATCCAATTATTCATATAATTCATCACAGGATATCAAAAATCATATCACAGAATATTTAAACAAAATTAAATATTTGAGGAATCTAGTTGGATCCCTCCAACCTGCTCTCCCTGCATCCACAGATGTTAGCACAAAATAATATGCCAATTCCAGAATATACCATACTATAGCACATCCATCAATTTAACCATTCAAACAATTATTTAAATTTCATCATTTAAATTTAAATTTAAATTAACTGAGTGAGATTAACTCACCTTTGTATTGATTTGCAATCCACTTCAGTATTGCCTTGGATTTCCTGATGTTTGACCTTGAATAAACAATTTATATAATTTATTAATTTTTTTATTAATCTATAAATAATTTCACTATTTAATAAATTAAATTGATCATTATTCAAAATTAATCGTTTGGTTTTTAACTAGTAAATTTGATTGACCTTTATTTGTTTGTTTTGAAAGTATGTTATACAAAAATAATCAATCTGTAATATTCCCAAAATCTAACTTTTAAATGATACTTCCAAGACAAGACATTCCCAAAAATCTAGCATAAAAATCCTACCTCATTCTTAAAACTTCCGAAATTACCAAATTTATTGTGTAAATTTCCTTTACTGTAAAATACTTATTTTATTAGATTAAAATAGAATTGCTTTATACCTTTTTAAACATTGACTAGCCAGCTTAAAATGTGTGCCTTTATATTTTTTTTTAATCCTACTCAAATCTATAAATTCATTAAATTAAAAACAAGACTGTTATACCTCGCTGCCTCAGATCGGTGCCTAATCGCGGCTTCAAAACCCAAGCATCGATCGAACCTTCACCTCCTCTACTGTTCGCAAAACCCTACTTGACCAGAACTCGCGAGCCTACTCGCCACAAACCGAGACGTACTCGACCTCCCTAAAGCGATCGAACTCCAGTCAAAACTCCCACATGGCTCTGCCCTGAAGCCATCGCACGCGAGCGTCGAAGTAGAAGCGGTGATGTGAGAAGTCTTCCAATAGATCGGGTTCTTCCACGCTCAACACCACTCGTCAACAAAATCCCAGTCGCTTCGATCGCGATTCGCGAATCGTGTGATTCCCTTTCGAGTGATAAATGAATAAATCAAAGTGAGAGAGAGGCTTAGTTGAATGGAAAAGAAGAAGAAAGCATTTTCGAGTATCTGTTTAGAATGAAACAAGATTTTCTCCTCTCCTTTTTTTTTACACAGATTTGATTTGGTTTGAGATGAAAGAGGGGAGGATATGTGGTTTATAGAAGTACTGAAAGACAAGAAGGGGGTGGCGTGCAGGAGAATGTAGGCTACAGTGATGGCAAAAAACTTTTGATGTAGAAAGAATGTGGGCTGATGGCTGCTGATTTAAAATTAATATTTTTATATTCAAAAATATCTCGTTTAGGTACCTAGTTATTAAATTAGATTCGATATAGATTTCAACGCGTTTATATAACATACGCTCACATAACAACTCTGATTACTACGAAATTTGAAATCCGATAATAATCCAATATTACGGATCCAATGGAACTGGTTTCGTCGAAATCCGAGACTGTGCCTCGGAAGGCTATTTTAAATATCAATTTAAACGATATATTTTTAAAACTGAACAAATCACTGTTAAATTCAAATTTTAAAACTTCTATTATCCTCAGCACTATTAATATAAATTTTACGAGCCTTCAATTATTTTTAACCGGCTTAAACTTCCAGATTTAACAGTTTACCCAATTTCCAGTAATTAAATCCAATAATTAAATTCCAAATAATGGTGATATTTGAAATTCAAGTTAAACATTAACTTTTAAGTATTTAAAATTAATTAAATATTCCAATTTTAAATTCTCAAAAATTCCGGGTCGTCACATTCTTGCCCCCTTAAAAGAATTTCATCCCCGAAATTAATAGTTAGGAAGAATGGTCCAATACCCATTTATCCCCAAAACCAAACAATTCAACATCCTACCTATTATCATTTATACAGACACAATACCATACTTAATAACTTCCCCAACTTTCCCATAGTTTCAAACAATATTACTTACTTAATCATTCAAATTTCAATTTTAAATCAAATTTAAAATTAACAGAATTTCTCAAAAAATTTCTAACTCTCTAAATTTCCGAAATTTTTTGCCAGCGTCTCCTTTGCGCGGCTAGCTCGGTACAACTACAAAATGGCTCTACGGCCTCCCAAATTCAAAAAGAAAACAAAATGCCAAGTGGCTAGATCCAAAAACCCAATCAAATTCCATATAGAATTTTAAACACATACCTTTTAGTCGGGCAATTCTAATTTATTATCGGAAATCAAAACCAATTCTCTTTTCCCTTTTTCATACCTGCATATCCTGTTTAGCAATAATATCCAATCACAACATTCAAAAATATTTATTGACTTCTTTTACACATTTCCAATATTTGTTTTACTTAAGCCCGTACGACGCACATATATCATTCCTACGCAATACCCAATCCGATCGCTCACTCGATCACACATTTTCACTTCCGAACTAGTATCGTCCACCCGACTTCCTAGTGCGGACCAAGATCTGGTTTCTTGATCAAAAACCGTCATTCTCCTTGCATAGTCATAACTATGATAGATAATTTTCAGAATCAATCAAAACTCCATATCCAGGTTCGCCGTCGAACATCGAGTGAAAAATCCTAACTCGGATCGATAAAACTATCACGAAATTCTATGCTCGAATTCTGGATCAATATAGCTATGCGAATAAAATAATATACGTACATCCTACGTATAAATTCCAATTGATTATCAATTATATCAATTTCCTTTTTATTCACATTTATTTTGATTGTTATTCACTTATTCACAATTCCCACAGTCACAAATATCAGTTTCAACCTTAAATCAATTATTCACTTAGCATACTTTCAATACCAAATTTACTTAAGAATTCATTATTCTCTTCTTAAGTTCAATATAAATATTTTACATACTTCTTACATTTATTTTCACTTTACCATTGAAGTTTATATTCATTACCATTCACTTTGCCCTTACAATTCCATTTAAATTCAATTTGACTTCCACTTTGAATATCGAATTAGTTTCACTTACTAATTAATTTAAATCTCACACTAAATGTTTATTTGCAAACCTTACTTTCTTTAGTCCTTTCAATTCCACTTACTTTACATTCACATTCAGAATAGATTTCAATTATTTAGTTCCAATTCCATTTGCTTAGCAAATTTAGATCATTTGCCGTTAATGAAAATTTTCAAAATTTTCAAAAAATTTCTAACTCCCAAAATTTTCAAATTTTTTTGGCAGAGTCTCCTTTGTACGGAGGAGCTTTTGCAATTTTACAAGAGATATAAATATATATACATCGACCCACACGGTCGGAAAACAGAAAAACAGTTTATATTTCTTATTTGTATTGCGTAGGCGTACCTTATTTAGCATTTTAAAGCAAGCAGCTATTTATTTAAGATGTTAGCGCGGGCAAAACCAGTCAACGGCTTCCTAAAACCTGTACTTACTCAATTTAAACATGCCAGTGTCAAATATACAAAGTTTATTAACATTTCACTTTATTATAAATAACTAAAACATGGATTCTATAAACAGTGCATATTATATACTTCCATAAGCACATATGAAATATTTCGACACTTATTTATAATGCTTCCAAACAATATTCAAACCATCCTTTTCATTTCAAATGATTTCACAACTCTCTTTCTTAACTTAAATTCATTTTAAGTCCAAGCAAACTCATTTAAATTGAATTGATTTCCAAAAGCAATCTAACTCCCATTTTTATTCGAAGTCAAGTTCTCATTAATATAACTTAAGTTAATTTACTCAATTACTAATTTCATTTACCAAACAAGTCTTATTTAAAATCATTTCATAAAACTCGACACAACTATTTCACAACTTTTACTTAAATCAAGCTTTTATTCAAATATTACTTAAGTCATTTATTTTTATTTTTTTCGTCAAGTTATTTCAACTTTAAAACTCAAGTTATATATATTTCATAAGCACTTTCCAATTTAAATCCTTAATTTGATTTTCAATTATCAACAAATTCCATCTACTAACTAATTTAAATTAGTTTATTTCAGTCAACCATTTTGAATTTCATATTTTCAGTTATATTCAATTCACCAACAATCCAAGATGAACTCATTTACACTCCATTGTTTACATTTAATTTATTTTTCATCCAACCAAACCCATATTTATTACAATTGAATCAAAAACCAATTTTATTGGCTTCTATTAATCCATAGAATTTATATAATCTCGTTTTCGTCAAACGACAATTCACTTCTACGAAATTTGACCATATGCAAGTGAATAAATAACTACGTAAGCTTGTAACCACTTTAATTTGATTTCAACTCAATTAATAGTCAATTTCTTCCATTCTAATTCATTTGCAATCATTTCAATTTTAATTTTATTCACTTGAATTTTATTTACCACTCAACCATCGCTATTTCAACTCTATTTTGTTTAATTTGAGTTCATTGCCAGCTCCATTCGTTTAAATTAAATTAATATATTTCATTGAATCAATATGAATTCTAATTCACATTCAACAATTTATTTCTGAATCCCTTTCTCTTCATAACGAGGCAATTTCCAATTTATCTCTACTTGGATTTTTATTTGCAATACAAATCATTTTTAAGTACATTCAATTCCATTCAACTTCAATTCAAATTTAATTCACTTACAATTTCAAGTTGAATTTCTATTAATAACTCAAGCTTCACTTTCAAATTTTATCATTTATTCACAACTCAAATTTTTATTATCCAATTCGAGTTCCATTTCCATTTCCATATTCCATTAATTAATCAAGTAGTCTATTTTAAAACTTTACCCAATATTTGATTTTTATTTCAAAAATCACTCTATCCGTTTTACTTGAGTTCAATCTATTTTATATTTTAAATTTTGGATTATATTCATTATCATTACAAACAATTTTATTTGGCCTATTTATTTTACTTCCAAATTTTATAAGTCACAACTTATTCATATTCATTTTTTTTACAATTAATCCCATCCACATTTTACTTTTTTTTTTAACTCGGAATTATACCTTTTGTTTAGCCAGTATATTTTAATTATTCCATAAACATTTAAACAAAATTCCAGAGTTCAACAATTTTTTTCCAAAATTTCAATATCATCTTTGAATTCAACTACATCCAAATCCTTTGGCAAATTCAATTATCCGCTATTGAATTTCAAAACCAAACCTAGTTCACAAACAATTCCAATTTAAAACAACTTGGTAGCAATTTCTCTTCTAGAAACTCGAAAATGAACTTCGATGATGCTGCAGTCATCACCGAAATTATTTTCCAAGCGATCGAAAGAGAACTAAATGCTTTTATCTCTTTAAAATCCCTTTCAAATATTTTTAAATTCCAAATCCCACCATATTCAATTCCAATTCAAAAATATTCCCGAAATAATACCAATATTATTTCTTCAAAACTCTTGAAAACCATTTCCAAATCCAAAGGAATTTAAATTTTTGCCAAAAATTCCAAATTGCAATTCCTTTAAATCTATATTCAAACATTCTCTGGAATTTCATCTCATTTTTAATTTCACATGTTTCTCTGGAATTCTATTTTCAAAATTATAATCACCTTTACAGTTTACATTTACAAGTCTCATTTATATATGAAGTTTATTTCAATTTATAAATTTCATTTATAATCTATATTTCACATTCCATTTTGTTATATAAATTTATTCTTCAACTTTGGTTATAGTTTCAATTTCTTATTCAATTTCTACACAATAGTGTTAACAATTTAATATTATCATCCCTTAACAATCAAGCATCCAAATACAAATACTTTACAAAATTTATATCTTTAATACACAAAATAATTTGGGTAAAATTATACCATTTACCCTTCTTTAAAACAATGCTGTGTCGAATTGTTCTATTCAAGTGTTTAGAGATCCCTATCAATAACATTAATTACTCGTATTGACCAGAATCCATAAACTACTCAATAAACCAATCAACACAATATAAAATCATTTTATACTCACTAACAAATACACGCTCATATCTATTAATACGCTCAAACTCATTCTAGAGTGCCATAGACTCTATTTCAATGAGTAATTTCCATCAGAGCCAAGGTTATCACCAACCTCGCTCTGATACCAAGTGAAACGACCCGCATATCCACACCCCTTGAGTTAACACTATTCTACGAAAATCAACTCAAGTTGCACAGAAATACGAACCATTTGGGTTGAAGAAGAAGAGGTAGAAGAAGAGAATATAAAACAACATCAGAATCTAACCATCACAGCGGAATAAAATATAATAGGTAGTAAATAAACTTTACTCAAAAAGTAAATGCATATGTTTACATATTACATCATCCGAGTACATCAATCACAGCTCAACAATATCATACAACTGGATACACAACTACTCAACACAGCGGAATATACATAAACAAATACGTGAGTATGTATCGTCATCCTGCTCGTCTCCTGAGCTCCACAGCATCATATCCTGTATCCTATAATACTCGGTCTGACCCGAGCATTACAGTTAAATAACACCCGAGTCAGTCTGGAATACCAGCGTGAGAAAATCACAATCAATTGATTATTAAAGTTTCAAAAATACTTTGAAAACAAAAGGCATCTCGTAAGACCATGCCACAAATAAACATGTCAGGTTTTTACCTTATGATAGCTAAAACATTTTATTAAAATTCTTTGATATTATAATAGTGTCTATAGAAAATAAAATAGAATCTAGCTGAAATGCTTGCATCTCACGTTTCAGCAATAGTTGGGCATAATCAAAACCGTACGGGCGCGTAGGGAAAATGGATTCCAACTAATGGCTAGGCACTAGGGTACCACCTGTCACAGTACCTGGTCTAGATCAGCATATCGAGGAGCCACCCCAACTCCCCTACAACACAAGACCGGAACCAACCCTTACTGGACAATCCCGAGCAAGATCACCCCACGGTTGGGATCAACAACCGCCCACTAAGCCGAAATAAAAGGGACATCTAGACAGGGATGGCCTCACCCTCCAGTGGGGGCTACCCACGAAGCCTTGCTGCATAACCCTTAATTTTCACCCATTCCCATTTGATGAGGCTTGAGGCTAAGCGTTATCTTTTTAGAACATATCCCTTAGAATGCCCATCGTCCACCTGACGATGTTTCGCAAGCATTCATCCATACAAGTCCGTCCCGGGCTTGAACAGAACTGAAGGCACTACTCCTACTACATCCATTTTGGAAATATCCTCAGGATTAGTAGCGACTAGCCCTTGCACTTCACTGCTCCATCTTCGAATCCAAAATCGTTTTCACGAAAACGTACAAACCGGATCGAAGTGGTTTTCGATAAATAAATCTCGATCCCGGTTTCTTCGAAACGATCAGCGCATTTGGCCAATATTGATAGTCGGTTATTTAACTATCAATTAATATTCACAAACAACCATCAACCAATAAATAATTTCTCAAATTATTTATTAATCCCAAAAATATCTTCACAAGATAAATTTCTACTTTTCAAACCCTTTTGAAAACAGTTTCAATCCAGTTTCCTCTCACAGAATACATTTCCAATTAATTATTTCCACTGGAACACCAAGTACAAAACACTTAAGATTTAAATAATTTAAAAGATTCTTTTTTATAAAATATACTCTATAACATTAAAAATTAAAAACTACTTTAATATTTTATTAAAAATATATATACTTTAAGAATGTTTTATATAAAACACTTTAAAAATATAAACTAAATTTCCTGTTTCAAACACAATACCAAGTTACTTTATATAGTTATTACAATAATAGATTTGGGAAAAAAATATACTTACTTTAAAAGTTAACATTTTGAAATAATAAACTTTCCCAAAACACGCTTTTTAAAACAATATTAAAACCTTTAATTTATTTTTAAAATTTCTTTGAAAACCATACTTGGCTATCCAGGGAAATACTCTTCTCTTCCACGTCTCTTAAAACTAAACCACCATTTATTTTTAAACAAATTCTCATTCCTTTAATAAATTCTTACCTTGAATTTATATATTTAAAATATCCACCGACATTTTCTTTCACTGTATAAACCCAGTTTATAAATTTCCAAAATCTCACTTCGTTTTAAATTTCAAAACCCAAACACTTAATTAATTTGCAATTGATTCCCAATTTTACTTTACTTTGAAATGAATTCCTTCTCTTACTTTTTTTATTCAAATTTCATTAACTTTCAGATTTTATTTCCTTATTTTCAGTAAAAACCCTTTTAACTGAAAATATCAATTTCAGATTTCCAAAATTCCTCCTTCATCACTAAATTAAATTTAATCCTTAAATTAAAAATAAATTCTTTATTCTTTCAAATAATATCACTTAAGCTTCACAAATTATTATACCCCCTATTAATTTAAAATCCTCTTATCCCAAATTTGTTAAAATTTTGCAATCGCTTTTATTTTATTTTATTTTATTTTCAATTCATTATTAATTTATTTCAGTTCACTAAAATTAGTTTACTTAAAAATTTACTCTTTTATTTCTTTTCAAAAATTCCATTCTAGAGATTTTGATAACTCAGCATATCTAAATAGTTCCAACCAAAGTATAACATCCAATTATTCATATAGTTCATCACAGGATATCAAAAATCATATCATAGAATATTTAAACAAAATTAAATATTTAAGGAATCCAGTTGGATCCCTCCAACCTGCTCTCCCTGCATCCACAGATGTTAGCACAAAATAATATGCCAATTCCAGAATATACCATACTATAGCACATCCATCAATTTAACCATTCAAACAATTATTTAAATTTCATCATTTAAATTTAAATTAACTGAGTGAGATGAACTCACCTTTGTATTCATTTGCAAGCCACTTCAGTATTGCCTTGGATTTCCTGATGTTTGACCTTGAATAAACAATTTATATAATTTATTAATTTTTTTATTAATCTATAAATAATTTCACTATTTAATAAATTAAATTGATCATTATTTAAAATCAATCGTTTGGTTTTTAACTAGTAATTTTGATTGACCCTTGTTTGTTTGTTTTGAAAGTATGTTTTACAAAAATAATCAATCTGTAAAATTCCCAAAATCTAACTTTTAAATAATACTTCCAAGACAAGACATTCCCAAAAATCTAGCATAAAAATCCTACCTCATTCTTAAAACTTCCGAAATTACCAAATTTATTGTGTAAATTTCCTTTACTGTAAAATATTTATTTTATTAGATTAAAATAGAATTGCTTTATACCTATTTAAACATTGACTAGCCAGTTTAAAATGTGTGCCTTTATATTTTTTTTATCCTACTCAAATCTATAAATTCATTAAATTAAAAATAAGACTGTTATACCTCGCTGCCTCAGATCGGTGCCTAATCGCGGCTTCAAAACCCAAGCATCGATCGAACCTTCACCTCCTCTGCTGTTCGCAAAACCCTACTTGACCAGAACTCGCGAGCCTACTTGCCACAAACCGAGACGTACTCGACCTCCCTAAAGCGATCGAACTCCAGTCAAAACTCCCACACGGCTCTGCTCTGAAGCCATCGCACGCGAGCATCGAAGTAGAAGCGGTGATGTGAGAAGTCTTCCAATAGATCGGGTTCTTCCACGCTCAACCCCACTCATCGACAAAATCCCAGTCGCTTCGATCGCGATACGCGAATCGCGTGATTCCCCTTCGAGTGATAAACGAATAAATCAAAGTGAGAGAGAGGCTTAGTTGAAAGGAAAAGAAGAAGAAAACATTTTCGAGTATCTGTTTAGAATGAAACAAGATTTTCTCCTCTCCTTTTTTTTTCTTTACATAGATTTGATTTGGGTTTGAGATGAAAGAGGGGAGGATATGTGGTTTATAGAAGTACTGAAAGACAAGAGGGGGGTGGCGTGCGGAAGAATGCAGGCTACAGTGAAGGCAAAAAAGTTTTGATGTAGAAAGAATGTGGGCTGATGGCTGCTGATTTAAAATTGATATTTTTATATTCAAAAATATCTCGTTTAGGTACCTAGTTATTAAATTGGATTCGATATAGATTTCAACGCGTTTATATAACGTACGCTCACATAACAACTCTTATTACTACGAAATTTGAAATCCGATAATAATCCAATATTACGGATCCAATGGAACTGGTTTCGTCGAAATTAGAGACTGTGCCTCGGAAGGCTATTTTAAATATCAATTTAAACGATATATTTTTAAAACTGAAAAAATCATTGTTAAATTCAAATTTTAAAACTTATATTATCCTCAGCACTATTAATATAAATTTTACGAGCCTTAAGTTATTTTTAACCGGCTTAAACTTCCAGATTTAACAGTTTACCCAATTTCCAGTAATTAAATCCATTAATTAAATTCCAAATAATGGTGATATTTGAAATTCAAGTTAAACATTAACTTTTAAGTATTTAAAATTCATTAAATATTCCAATTTTAAATGCTCAAAAATTCCGGGTCGTCACATTCCTGCCCCCTTAAAAGAATTTCGTCCCCGAAATTAATAGATAGGAAGAATGGTCCAATACCCATTTATCTATCCCCAAAACCAAACAATTCAACATCCTACCAATTATCATTTATACAGACACAATACCATACTTAATAACTTCCCCAACTTTTCCATAGTTTCAAACAATATTACTTACTCAATCATTCAAATTTCAATTTCAAATCAAATTTAAAATTAACAGAATTTCTCAAAAAATTTCTAACTCTCTAAATTTCCGAAATTTTTTGCCAGCGTCTCCTTTGCGCGTCTAGCTCGGTACAACTACAAAATGGCTCTACGGCCTCCCAAATTCAAAAAGAAAACAAAAAGACAAGCGGCTAGATCCAAAAACCCAATCAAATTCGATATATAATTTTAAACACATACCTTTTAGTCGGGCAATTCTAATTTATTATCTGAAATCAAAACCAATTCTCTTTTCCCTTTTTCATACCTGCATATCCTGTTTAGCAATAATATCCAATCACAACATTCAAAAACATTTATTGACTTCTTTTACACATTTCCAATATTTGTTTTACTTAAGCCCGTACGACGCACATATATCATTCCTACGCAATACCCAATCCGATCGCTCACTCGATCACACAATTTCACTTCCGAACTAGTATCGTCCACCCGACTTCCTAGCGCGGACCCAGATCTGGTTTCTTGATCAGAAACCGTCATTCTCCTTGCATAGTCATAACTATGATAGAGAATTTTCAGAATCAATCAAAATTCCATATCCAGGTTCGCCGTCGAACATCGAGTGAAAAATCCTAACTCGGATCGATAAAACTATCACGAAATTCTGTGCTCGAATTCTGGATCAATATAGCTATACGAATAAAATAATATACGTACATCCTACGTATAAATTCCAATTGATTATCAATTATATCAATTTCCTTTTTATTCACATTTATTTTGATTGTAATTCACTTATTCACAATTCCCGCAGTCACAAATATTAGTTTCAACCTTAAATCAATTATTCACTTAGCATACTTTTAATACCAAATTTACTTAAGAATTCATTATTCTCTTCTTAAGTTCAATATAAATATTTTACATACTTCTTACATTTATTTTCACTTTACCATTGAAGTTTATATTCATTACCATTCACTTTTCCCTTACAATTCCATTTAAATTCAATTTGACTTCCACTTTGAATATCGAATTAGTTTCACTTACTAATTAATTTAAATCTCACACTAAATGTTTGTTTGCAAACTTTACTTTCTTTAGTCCTTTCGATTCCACTTACTTTACATTCACATTCAAAATAGATTTCAATTATTTAGTTCCAATTCCATTTGCTTAGAAAATTTAGATCATTTGCCGTTAATGAAAATTTTCAAAATTTTCAAAAATTTTCTAACTCCCAAAATTTTCGAAATTTTTTGGCAGAGTCTCCTTTGTACGGAGGAGCTTTTGCAATTATATAAGAGATATAAATATATATACATCGACCCACACAGTCGGAAAACAGAAAAACAGTTCATATTTCCTATTTGTATTACGTAGGCGTACCTTATTTAGCATTTTAAAGCAAGCAGCTATTTATTTAAGATGTTAGCGCGGGCAAAACCAGTCAACGGCTTCCTAAAACCTGTACTTACTCAATTTAACCATGTCAGTGTCAAATATACAAAGTTTATTAACATTTCACTTTATTATAAATAACTAAAACATGGATTCTATAAACAGTGTATATTATATACTTCCATAAGCACATATGAAATATTTCGACAGTTATTTATAATGCTTCCAAAAAATATTCAAACCATCCTTTTCATTTCAAATGATTTCACAACTCTCTTTCTTAACTTAAATTCATTTTAAGTCCAAGAAAACTCATTTAAATTGAATTGATTTCCAAAAGCAATCTAACTCCCATTTTTATTCGAAGTCAAGTTCTCATTAATATAACTTAAGTTAATTTACTCAATTACTAATTTCATTTACCAAACAAGTCTTATTTAAAATCATTTCATAAAACTCGACACAACTATTTCACAACTTTTACTTAAATCAAGCTTTTATTCAAATATTACTTAAGTCATTTATTTTTATTTTTTTCGTCAAGTTATTTCAACTTTAAAACTCAAGTTATATATATTTCATAAGCACTTTCCAATTTAAATCCTTAATTTGATTTTCAATTATCAACAAATTCCATCTACTAACTAATTTAAATTAGTTTATTTCAGTCAACCATTTTGAATTTCATATTTTCAGTTATATTCAATTCACCAACAATCCAAGCTGAACTCATTTACACTCCATTGTTTACATTTAATTTATTTTTCATCCAACCAAACCCATATTTATTACAATTGAATCAAAAACCAATTTTATTGGCTTCTATTAATCCATAGAATTTATATAATCTCGTTTTCGTCAAACGACAATTCACTTCTACGAAATTTGACCATATGCAAGTGAATAAATAACTACGTAAGCTTGTAACCACTTTAATTTGATTTCAACTCAATTAATAGTCAATTTCTTCCATTCTAATTCATTTGCAATCATTTCAATTTTAATTTTATTCACTTGAATTTTATTTACCACTCAACCATCGCTATTTCAACTCTATTTTGTTTAATTTGAGTTCATTGCCAGCTCCATTCGTTTAAATTAAATTAATATATTTCATTGAATCAATATGAATTCTAATTCACATTCAACAATTTATTTCTGAATCCCTTTCTCTTCATAACGAGGCAATTTCCAATTTATCTCTACTTGGATTTTTATTTGCAATACAAATCATTTTTAAGTACATTCAATTCCATTCAACTTCAATTCAAATTTAATTCACTTACAATTTCAAGTTGAATTTCTATTAATAACTCAAGCTTCACTTTCAAATTTTATCATTTATTCACAACTCAAATTTTTATTATCCAATTCGAGTTCCATTTCCATTTCCATATTCCATTAATTAATCAAGTAGTCTATTTTAAAACTTTACCCAATATTTGATTTTTATTTCAAAAATCACTCTATCCGTTTTACTTGAGTTCAATCTATTTTATATTTTAAATTTTGGATTATATTCATTATCATTACAAACAATTTTATTTGGCCTATTTATTTTACTTCCAAATTTTATAAGTCACAACTTATTCATATTCATTTTTTTTACAATTAATCCCATCCGCATTTTACTTTTTTTTAACTCGGAATTATACCTTTTGTTTAGCCAGTATATTTTTATTATTCCATAAACATTTAAACAAAATTCCAGAGTTCAACAATTTTTTTCCAAAATTTCAATATCACCTTTGAATTCAACTACATCCAAATCCTTTGGCAAATTCAATTATCCGCTATTGAATTTCAAAACCAAACCCTGTTCACAAACAATTCCAATTTAAAACAACTTGGTAGCAATTTCTCTTCTAGAAACTCGAAAATGAACTTCGATGATGCTGCAGTCATCACCGAAATTATTTTCCAATCGATCGAAAGAGAACTAAATGCTTTTATCTTTTTAAAATCCCTTTCAAATATTTTTAAATTCCAAATTCCTCCGTATTCAATTCCAATTCAAAAATATTCCCGAAATAATACCAATATTATTTCTTCAAAACTTTTGAAAACCATTTCCAAATCCAAAGGAATTTAAATTTTTTCCAAAAATTCCAAATTGCAATTCCTTTAAATTTATATTCAAACATTCTCTGGAATTTCATCTCATTTTTAATTTCACATGTTTCTCTGGAATTCTATTTTCAAAATTATAATCACCTTTACAGTTTACATTTACAAGTCTCATTTATATATGAAGTTTATTTCAATTTATAAATTTCATTTATAATCTATATTTCACATTCCATTTTGTTATATAAATTTATTCTTCAACTTTGGTTATAGTTTCAATTTCTTATTCAATTTCTACACAATAGTGTTAACAATTTAATATTATCATCCCTTAACAATCAAGCATCCAAATACAAATACTTTACAAAATTTATATCTTTAATGTACAAAATAATTTGTGTAATATTATTCCATTTACCCTACTTTAAAACAATACTGTGTCGAATTGTTCTATTCAAGTGTTTAGAGATCCCTATCAATTACGTTAATTACTCGTATTGACCAGAATCCATAAACTACTCAATAAACCAATCAACACAATATAAAATCATTTTATATTCACTAATAAATACGCGCTCATATCTATTAATATGCTCAAACTCATTCTAGAGTGCCATAGACTCTATTTCAACGAGTAATTCCCACCAGAGCCAAGGTTATCACCAACCTCGCTTTGATACCAAGTGAAACGACCCGCAAATTCGTACCCCTTGAGTTAACACTATTCTACAAAAATAAACTCAAGTTGCACAGAAATACGAACCATTTGGGTTGAAGAAGAAGAGGTAGAAGAAGAGAATAAAAAACAACATCAGAATCTAACCATCGCAGCGGAATAAAATATAATAGGTAGTAAATAAACTTTACTCAAAAAGTAAATGCATATGTTTACATAATACATCATCCGAGTACATCAATCACAGCTCAACAATATCATACAACTGGATACACAACTACTCAACACAGCAGAATATACATAAACAAATACGTGAGTACGTATCGTCATCCTGCTCGTCTCCTGAGCTCCACAGCATCATATCCTGTATCTTATAATACTCGGTCTGACCCGAGCATTACAGTTAAATAACACCCGAGTCAGTCTGGAATACCAGCGTGAGAAAATCACACTCAATTGATTATTAAAGTTTCAAAAATCCTTTGAAAACAAAAGGCATCTCGTAAGACCACGCCACAAATAAACATGTCGGGTGTTTACCTTACGATAGCTAAAACATTTTATTAAAATTCTCTGATATTATAATAGTGTCTATAGAAAGTAAAATAGAATCTAGCTGAAATGCTTGCATCTCACATTTCAGCAATAGTTGGGCACAATCAAAACCGTACGGGCGCGTAGGGAAAATGGATTCCAACTAATGGCTAGGCACTGGGGTACCACCTGTCACAGTACCTGGTCTAGATCAGCATACCGAGGAGCCACCCTAACTCCCCTGCAACACAAGACCGGAACCATCCCTTACTGGACAGTCCCGAGCAATATCACCCCGCGGTTGGGATCAGCAACCACCCACTAAGCCGAAATAAAAGGGACATCTAGACAGGGATGACCTCACCCTCCAACGGGGGCTACCCACGAAGCCTTGCTGCATAACCCCTGATTTTCAGTCATTCCCATTTGATGAGGCTTGAGGCTAAGCGTTACCTTTTTAGAACATATCCCTTATAATGCCCATCGTCCACCTGACGATGTTTCGCAAGCATTCATCCATACAAGTCTGTCCCGGGTTCGAACGGAACCGAAGGAACTACTTCTACTACATCCATTTTGGAAATATCTTCAGGATTAGTAGCGACTAGCCCTTGCACTTCACCGCTCCATCTTCGAATCCAAAATCGTTTTCACGAAAACGTACAAACCGGATCGAAGTGGTTTTCGAGAAATAAATCTCGATCCCGGTTTCTTCGAAACGATCAGCGCATTTGGCCAATATTGATAGTCGGTTATTTAACTATCAATTAATATTCACAAACAACCATCAACCAATAAATAATTTCTCAAATTATTTATTAATCCCAAAAATATCTTCACAAGATAAATTTCGACTTTTCAAACCCTTTTGAAAACAGTTTCAATCCAGTTTCCTCTCACAGAATACATTTCCAATTAATTATTTCCACTGGAACACCAAGTACAAAACACTTAAGATTTAAATAATTCAAAAGCTTTTTTTATATAAAATATACTTTATAACATTAAAAATTAAAAACTACTTTAAATATTTTATTAAAATATATATACTTTAAGAATGTTTTATATAAAACACTTTAAAAAATATAAACTAAATTTCCTCTTTCAAACACAATACCAAGTTACTTTATATAGTTATTATAATAATAGATTTGGAAAAAAAATATACTTACTTTAAAAGTTAACATTTTGAAATAATAAACTTTCCCAAAACACGCTTTTTAAAACAATATTAAAACCTTTAATTTATTTTTAAAATTTCTTTGAAAACCATACTTGGCTATCCAGGGAAATACTCTTCTCTTCCACATCTCTTAAAACTAAACCACCATTTATTTTTAAACAAATTCTCATTCCTTTAATAAATTCTTACCTTGAATTTATATATTTAAAATATCCACCGACATTTTATTTCACTCTATAAACCCAGTTTATAAATTTCCAAAATCTCACTTCTTTTTAAATTTCAAAACCCAAACACTTAATTAATTTTCAATTGATTCCCAATTTTACTTTACTTTGAAATGAATTCCTTCTCTTGCTTTATTTATTCAAATTTCATTAACTTTCAGATTTTATTTCCTTATTTTGAGTAAAAACTCTTTTAACTGAAAATATCAATTTCAGATTTCCAAAATTCCTCCTTCATCACTAAATTAAATTTAATCCTTAAATTAAAAATAAATTCTTTATTCTTTCAAATAATATCACTTAAGCTTCACAAATTATAATACCCCCTATTAATTTAAAATCCTCTTATCCCAAATTTGTTAAAATTTCACAATCGCTTTTATTTTATTTTATTTTCAATTCATTATTAATTTATTCCAGTTCACTAAAATTATTTTACTTAAAAATTTACTCTTTTATTTCTTTTCAAAAATTCCATTCTAGAGATTTTGATAACTCAGCATATCCAAATAGGTCCAACCAAACCATAACATCCAATTATTCATATAGTTCATTACAGGATATCAAAAATCATATCACAGAACATTTAAACAAAATTAAATATTTAAAGAATCCAGTTGGATCCCTCCAACCTGCTCTCCCTGCATCCACAGATGTTAGCACAAAATAATATTCCATTTCCAGAATATACCATACTATAGCACATCCATCAATTTAACCATTCAAACAATTATTTAAATTTCATCATTTAAATTTAAATTTAAATTAACTGAGTGAGATTAACTCACCTTTGTATTGATTTGCAAGCCACTTCAGTATTGCCTTGGATTTCCTGATGTTTGACCTTGAATAAACAATTTATATAATTTATTAATTTTTTTATTAATCTATAAATAATTTCACTATTTAATAAATTAAATTGATCATTATTTAAAATTAATCGTTTGGTTTTTAACTAGTAAATTTGATTGACCTTTGTTTGTTTGTTTTGAAAGTATGTTATACAAAAATGATCAATCTGTAAAATTCCCAAAATCTAACTTTTAAATGATACTTCCAAGACAAGACATTCCCAAAAATCTAGCATAAAAATCCTACCTCATTCTTAAAACTTTCGAAATTACCAAATTTATTGTGTAAATTTCTTTTACTGTAAAATATTTATTTTATTAGATTAAAATAGAATTGCTTTATACCTATTTAAACATTGACTAGCCAGTTTAAAATGTGTGCCTTTATTTTTTTTTATCCTAATCAAATCTATAAATTCATTAAATTAAAAACAAGACTGTTATACCTCGCTGCCTCAGATCGGTGCCTAATCGCGGCTTCAAAACCCAAGCATCGATCTAACCTTCACCTCCTTTGCTGTTCGCAAAACCCTACTTGACCAGAAATCGCGAGCCTACTCGCCACAAACCGAGACGTACTCGACCTCCCTAAATCGATCGAACTCCAGTCAAAACTCCCACACGGCTCTGCCCTGAAGCCATCGCACGCGAGCGTCGAAGTAGAAGCGGTGATGTGAGAAGTCTTCCAATAGATCGGGTTCTTCCACGCTCAACCCCACTCGTCGACAAAATCCCAGTCGCTTCGATCGCGATACGCGAATCATGTGATTCCCCTTCGAGTGATAAACGAATAAATCAAAGTGAGAGTGATGCTTAGTTGAACAGAAAAGAAGAAGAAAGCACTTTCGAGTATCTGTTTAGAATGAAACAAGATTTTCTCCTCTCCTTTTTTTTTCTTTACACAGATTTGATTTGGGTTTGAGATGAAAGAGGGGAGGATATGTGGTTTATAGAAGTACTGAAAGACAAGAGGGGGGTGGTGTGCAGGAGAATGTTGGCTACAGTGAAGGCAAAAAACTTTTGATGTAGAAAGAATGTGGGCTGATGGCTGCTGATTTAAAATTGATATTTTTATATTCAAAAATATCTCGTTTAGGTACCTAGTTATTAGATTGGATTCGATATAGATTTCAACGCGTTTATATAACGTACGCTCACATAACAACTCTGATTACTACGAAATTTGAAATCCGATAATAATCCAATATTATGGATCCAATGGAACTGGTTTCGTCGAAATCCGAGGCTGTGCCTCGGTAGGCTATTTTAAATATCAATTTAAACGATATATTTTTAAAACTGAACAAATCACTGTTAAATTCAAATTTTAAAACTTTTATTATCCTCAGCACTATTAATATAAATTTTACGAGCCTTCAATTATTTTTAACCGGCTTAAACTTCCATATTTAACAGTTTATCCAATTTCTAGTAATTAAATCCAATAATTAAATTCCAAATAATGGTGATAGTTGAAATTCAAGTTAAAAATTAACTTTTAAGTATTTAAAATTAATTAAATATTCCAATTTTAAATGCTCAAAAATTCCGGGTCGTCACATTCCACCCACCCCTACAAACCCGGTTTGGCATGGGTGGTTTGACAAAAGTCTTGGTCGGCTGCTAGCTACCTAATAGAGTTTCATGTCCAGTTATCTACTAAACCGACCACTTAGCCTTTGCAAATTTCATCTTTTCCTTTCCAGTCCTTTCGTGCTATATTTGTGATCTTCTTGCCTTCCTGCCCAGCCTTTCGATCAAGGTGCATCTCCTGACTTGAGAATATTTCCAACAATATTAGGTCTATATCAAGACTACCAAAATTTCCGCTAACAAAAGTATGATATGTGGATACAAAGCATGCATTGATGGAAATCCAATCGTAGTGGGGGAATCATGCAATCGAGACAGAATTCCAAAATGCTCAAATGCAGCCATTCACCTAGATTGTAAATCAAGAAGCCTATCTTACTTGTAGGGCCAAGAACATACGTCCTTGGTTAAGCATCAGTCTTCTCTCCCGCTTTCATGGGTTTCGCATATATAAGTGGCAAACTGCTATTATGCAATATTTCTATCAAATATTAATCGAAGTTTATTATTAAAAGAAAGTCATACTTTTGCGTTGCGGTCCCCATATTCTACGAGGATACTTAGTCTCTGAAGTATCATACTTCACGTTCGAATGAAGGTGACCTTGTCTCTGTGGCTTTTTGGAAAAGCTACACTCCATCGTCTCTGGCGGAGTCCGGTCTTGTCTCTTGAATTGGTCAGAATTACACTCCAATGTTTTTGAAGGAGTTAAGCCCTATATTCGAGGCCGATCAACTGGATACTTTACTGTTTCTAGTGAAGTTATACCGTATCTCTGAGGTTAAGCAACAATATACTCCATGATCTCTGATGCAATTAAACTTTATCACAAAGGCCAAGAAGCTTAAATTATGTTATCTCTGGCAGGCTTGGGTTAGTTTATAATCCACTGCTTCTAGCAGAGTGGAATGAGTTTATACTCCGATGTCTCTAGCAGAGTTGTTTTAGTTTGTACTCCACTATTTTTGGTAGAGTTGTATGATTTATACTCTGTTATCTTTGACATAGTTAAAAAATTTCATACTCCGCTGTTTCTGGTAAAGTTGAATGTTTTTATACATTGCCATCTCCAACGGAGTTGGGGAACAACTGATAGGTTGTTTCAAGTATTTGGTGGTGAAAATGGTTTACATCTCCTAGGTTAGAAAGCATCCGATATGTCTAACCATTCGTTCATCGGCAAAAGGGACATGCATCATTAAGACCAAGATGCATTCGAAGAACCCACCCAGTTACTCGTCAAATGGAAAGGACTTATGCTCTTTCCATTCTTCAAAATTAGCATGCACATCTGTCTCTAGATTCATATTAGGAGGACATGCTCTGACATCCGTGTAGGATTCAACACTGTGCCATTGAGCATGGTTCATACTCTTCCTCCACAAGGACTCAGTTCCATCGAGGGCCCGCAAACTAAAGTTTGTGGCGCTCTTGCTGGATTTACCTACAAAGGAGAAAATCGAGCCCAACAATTCATACATTATTTCCAAAATGCTTTACTACTAAGCAGAACATGGTACTATCAGTTCACATTGCATAGAACACAGTTCATTCGATTCATAATCAATCACAAGACGCAGTTCTGTCGGTTTCTGAAAAAGTTCATAACTGAGAAGTTCAAATAAAGTTCAAAAAATACCCAAATTAAATCAATTCTAAAGGTTTAGGTCGAAGTGTGCCTTAGGTTTCAACCCAAAGCATGCCTACGAGATCTGGCTTTGGCTCTCATACAGGTGTAGGCATACAAATGTACACTTTCGAACTTTATTTTACTAAGAAATAAACCTATAAAAGTTTAAAAGTCATCCCTTAGTGCCTTCAAGGACGACCATCGGTCTAGACGCACCATGCGAGCTGTCACTAATAATCACTACATGTTTCGTTGGCTGCTAAGATTATCCTCCAGTTAAAGCTTAACCACTGTCTGGTAGGCTTTTAACGTATTACAACAACCTCTTCTCTCTTATGTTCCTCTCAATGGTATCTTTGAAATGTTGGCATTCATCGGTCTCATGTCCATAGATCTCATAAAAGATGCAGTATTTGACAGTTTCCATCTCTGTTGTAGTCAAGTCTTTGAATATCGATTCACCATAATCCTCAGTTTCCCTTATAACGAGATATATTCTTTTTGGAATCTCCATAAGCTTTGAATGTGGAAACTTGTCTATCTTCCTGAAACATTTCCTTCCTCCAAACCTATCATCAATCTTTCGTTTGTCTTTATCTTAAGGCTTTTCATCTATCATTTGATGGATGGTGGACGATCCTACTCTAAATCTGAATTTTTCAAGTATATGTACTTATCAGCTTTAAAGAATAAGTCCTCTAAATTGGTGGTTGATTTTTCTTTAGTTTCCTCTTTCTGTTAATTCCTTCAACAACAGCCATATGGACCATTCGTTTGTCTAGTTGACGTATAGCGTTGTTATGGCGTTGAACCACGCAAGATAGTTTCGTTTGGTCTCTCCATCCTTTCGTTTGATATTTGTCAAGCACATCTCATTTTTAGCCTGTACGACATAAACTCCAAATTGGTTCATGAACATCTCCTTTAACATAACTTAAGTACTAATGGATCCGTGCTCCAAATGACTAAATCACATTGTTGTTAAGTATGATAATAATAGAGGAATGCAACGACACATTATTTCCTTTGTAGATCCAACTGTCTCAATATGTTGAATGTAGTACCTCAAATATGTTGTAGGATTGACTTTTCAGCGAATGCTTCCATAACCAGCATTTTAAAATCTGGGGAGTTTATTGCATGTTGATTGTTCGAAGTGAATGGACTCTAATTCATCTTTTTAACATATGGTCTCATGTAATGCTCATCTAACACTCGACGTATTATCTTAGCAGCTCATTCCTCCGCCACCGTAACCTCCCTTGGGTTGCTTAATGGGCCACACCATGCCCCCTTCGTAATGGATCAATCACATATGGACCTATCGATCCAAACTAAAGCGATTCCATTTCAGCAGTCAAGAATGCGGTTCCAACATTAGTATTGACTTTTGATAGGACATCCTTCCTTGCTCCATGGGTTATACCATTTGATTCGCTATCGTTTGGTTCGGTACTGGTAGATTCGGTACCGAGCCGATTCGGTTCAAGACCTATCTGGTTTTGTTAGGTGGAAGCCCTATCTACATAACTTCTTCATGTCTTACTCACTCCTTTGCATGAGTTCTTGATAGGTTGCTAATAGAATTTCCGATTCGATCTCCATAGATCTACGTTGGTGCTGCTTGCTAAAAGTCTAAATGATGGATCGTGTAATGTATATGCAAGTATATGCTACTAACTATATGATGTAACTAATATAAAGTTAATCTAGCAAAATATGGACTAAGCATACTAGGATTTTATACTGGTTCGGACCTCCCGTCCTACATCCAGTCCCGAAGCTCTCCTTCGGAATTCGACTATCAAACACCTTCACTTCGCCCGGGGGAATAGGCTTGGTTACAGTAGCTTGTTCTTGTAAAGTATGTGTTCTATAACACGGATATTGACTATTAAGTACAAATGCTTCCAATATATATATCTGAAGAATATTGATTGAGGAGTTTTTGAATATATAGAAGAGTGAAATACAAGTATATGATTGCTAGAGATCAAGAATATATCAGAGTATAAAAGTAAAGAGCGCAAGTAAGTAAGGTGAGTTCTTATCTTTGATTCTTGATGCTATTATAGTGGTAGAGAGATTCCTTGAGTAGTTGCATCCATTAACAAGTGTTCTATGGTCGCTTCTGATGGTGATGAAGAGTTGCAGCGAAGAGAAGCGAAGATGTCTTTTCAAGTGCGACTGCTGTTATTTGAATTTCAAAATCCGAGTTCAGTTCCAGACGTCTAGTATATGTTTCAGACGTCTGGCTCTATATATTTTTTGTATACAGTAGCCTTTCAGATGTCTGAGTACATTAACCAGACGTCTGATCCTATCTGCTTTATAATCTAAAGGATTTCTTCAAACATTTGGCTAGTGCACCCAGACGTCTGATCCCTGTGCATGTTGTTTTTGTGCTTCTGTGTCATTTCTCTATTGATCCTATCGACTTGTAGTCTTTTGTAACATTCTTTGAGCCTTGTTCTTGTCTCTCTAGTGATGTTACTTTAGTAATTACTTGTAAATAGAAATATATATGCATATTCGATTTCCATTGTATAGTTGTTGTCATCGAAACTGTAGATTTGATTTCCTAACAATCTCCCCCCTTTTGATGATGACAACTATACAATTTACTTATATATAATTTATAAATCTCTCCCGGAATATGTGCTTATTTCTAATGTTTTATAATTATACTTATATTCCCCCCCCTTGGCATTATCAAAAAGAATTATAAAATTTTAGCCAATCGTCAAAGATAACACACAAAAGAAAATTTCATTAATAATTCGAAAATTGATTACATTCATAGATTTTGTCAATTATACAAAAGTTGAAATTCAAAAATCCTAAAATCTATGATTTCTTCGGAGAAGCTTTTTCTTGATCATCTCCTATTTCTTCTTTTTGGGAAGAGCTAGGCTTTGTAGGAGATGTCGAAGCTTGTTTTAGAGGTTCATGCTCAGAAAGTTTGGAATGTTTCGCGGGAGAAGAAGGTACTGGGTTTGTCCAATCTTCAGAAGGAGGTGTCGGACCGCGAACCCGTTGAAGTACTTCTTTGTGAACCGATAGGACAATTGAAAGTGATTCTTCAATTATTGCTAGGCGTGTGGCAAAAGAAGATTCAAAGCTACCAATTCGCTTAGCTAAAACTTTTTGGTTTTGAGATAATATACGTTGATTTTTGAGGGTGAGATCTCTAATGCTTTCATTTGGATTTGTTCCTGTTCGAATCTCCATAATCTCATCCTAGCCTGGATAATCAAATGGTGCAGGAGGATGTGGAGTTGCTTCACGATGTTGTTTCTCCTCTTGAGATGGTTCATTATGTGGTTGAGGTGGAGGCTCGGCTTGTCTGGTTTAACGATTATGCGTCCAATCTTCAAAGGACATAAATTCTGGAGGAATCTCCGGTAAGTGCATTAGTGAAAAAAACATGGTGGAAGCATATTTTGGAGAAATTTCTTCAAAATTTGATAGGTGGGAAGGAATGTTGTGTGCACGTAGAGGTCGCATGATGTAAATGGGGTATATAATTGATGGCCATGATCGAGTCCAAAAATGTTTGAGCTCGTCAAAGATAAATTTGGCCCAATTCACCATTGTTCCGCTAAATAGAGTATATAAGGCTTTGTGCTCTAACTCGGGTATTTGCTCATTACTTCCCATTCGTCGAACTGGTATTGATTGTCATTCGAGTAAGAAGTCGTACTTTTGGACGTAGATATTTAGAGGAAAATTTTGGCATTTCATCCCCCCAAATTTAATGTGTTATACTATTCCTTGGTTTGAAGCGCATTTCGGGAATATTGTATAAATCTTCGCCTTTGTCAGAACATACTAGAGTTCTACCTATTATGCCAGGAGTGAGTCTAATCGTGTTGCCATACATGCTAGACCATAGCCAATTATCTTCATCTTCAGTGTTCCATACTGAAGTGCTATCCAGATTTGCATAAAAGAGAAATATTGCCATTTGATCGATTTGGATGTCATTGGGAATGAACGATTCAATATTTCTAGTCCGACATTCTCACAAATTTCATCCAAATCATAAATTGGAAATTTAAGAAGGTTATAAAATGGACCTGTGTGAAGCTTTTTCTTTTGTATGTCCTCATATCTCTTGATTAAGTGTGGTGCTCTATTCATCCATCTTTCGATTTGATCATCCGAGCATACTTGGGGCTTTGAGGACGATGTTGGTTGGTCTTGTTTTCGTTTAGATATTTTAGGATTTTTAGTTCTTGGAGGCATCTTGATCGAATGATTGTAAGATAAAATGATTTTTTTTGGAGTAAAGAGGAAAAAATATCGCCTGGAGATAATTTGTAGTTGAAAATAGAAATGAAAGTTAAAAAATGACGTTATCTGGATGATTTTAAAGTGTCGATTGAATTTCAGACGTCTGGAAGCGAAATCAGACGTCTGGTTTGCCTTAATTCGAATACAGTAGATAACTTAAAACGTCTAGTTTATCTACTAGACGTCTGGTTTGATCGAATTGTAAAAAATTGATAGTCAGAGAGTTTTTCCAAACGTTTAGGTAAAATTTCAAATGTCTGAAATAGGTCAAGTCCTTAAATCTTGGTGGCAGAGACATAACTCAGACGTCTGGATCAAATTTCAGACGCATGAAATAGTCTGATTTCAATTTCTAGGAGGCAGAGAAAATTTTCAGACGTCTAGGGGGTATAACAAACGTCTGACATATGCACAATGCTAAAAAAATCGAGGTATATCAGAGTGTCAAACGTATGAGGTCCATATCCAAACGTCTAAAATTGGCAATTTTTCTGAAAATAGCCTAAAATTTAATGGTTTTGCTTATTTCTCGATTCTCTATTTTTTTAAAACGAAATGTAGTATTATTTGTGTGAAATAGAATAAATAAACATAGATACACATACAATAAAAAATATAATCTATTTAGATGGCGATGGAGTTTTATGATCTTCTGACTTGTTATCCCTCCAAGATTTAAGTGAAGACCATATATGTCCACGTTCGTGGGTTCTCGAGGAGCCAGAGAATCGTCTTGGTGGAGGGTTCGAAGGTATACGATACGAGGAAGAGGGATCCAAGGAACTGCAAGGCATAGGAAGTGGTTCATGGACATCTTTCTTAAAGTACAAAACTTCATCGCTGCTTGGTCCAAAAAGCTTAGTCGACGTGCCGTGATTTTTTGTTCAAAATATAGTTCTCGTTGAAGATCTATTTGTTGTTTTTGATAGTGATGTATTTCATCAATTTTCTCCTTTGTGTTAGGAGAAACAAATAAAGATCTTTTGGACTTCTTGCTATCGGAAGTGAATCCCATGTGATATGAAGACCACATGTACGTCGGTTCCCGATTTGGTGTGGGTGTAGAAAGCCGTTGTGGTGTATCCGCCGAGCTATCCGTTGTAGGTGTCGAGATGGATATATAATAATTTTCAAAAGTCATGACTATATTTTGTTTCTTGAAATTTTTTTTTTATGTTTTTTTTATTGTATAACTGTTTATATATAAGTTTTACTTTTTTTTTATAGAAAATTTGTAAAAAGTGACTATCTAAAAAAACCAAAGGTGCAGAATTTATTAGTTCAATTTGTAGATAGAAAACTAATGGCTAATCATAGATTAAATGAAGGAGTGATTATTAAGCGGGCAGATCACGAAGAGAGCAAATCCCTAAATCTCGTCGGAGGTTAATAAAAGTTTGTTCATTTAGTGGTTTTCTAAAGATGTCTGCTATTTGATTCTCGGTATTAACATATTCTAATGAAATAGTTCATTTTTCAACATTGTCTCGTAAAAATGGTGTCGTATATCTATATGCTTAGTTCACGAGTGGTTAACAAGTTTGTTTGATAAATTTATTGCACTCGTGTTATCACAATATAATGGATATTTATTGATAATTTTACCGAAATCCATAAGTGTTTGTTGCATGTATATCACTTGTGTACATGCTAGAGCCGTTGAGATGTATTCGGCTTCGCAAGTGGATAAAGAAAAACAATTTTGCTTTTTGCTAAACCATGAAACTAATGATTGTCCGATAAAATGACATGTTCCACTAGTACTATTACGATCTGTTCTACATCCACCGAAATCTGCATCGCTATATGAAGCTAGTTCAAACGATGATTCTTTGGGGGTAAAACAAACCATAATCTCTAGTACTAGATAGATACCGTAAAACACGTTTAACAGCTCTTAGGTGAGATTCTTTTGCTTTAGCTTGAAATCGAGCACAAAGACATACATTCATCATAATATCGGGTCGACTAGCCGTCAAATAGAGTAAAGAACCAATCATGCTACGATATAATTTTTCATCAAAATCTTTTCCGTTATCATCCTTTTCTAAGTGAACAGTAGTACTCATAGGTGTTGGTTTGCTCGAAGTTTTATCCATTTCAAAACGACGTGATAGATCGTTACAATATTTTTCTTGATGAATAAATATACCATTTTCAAGTTGTTTTATTTGTAAACCTAAGAAGAAATTTAATTCTCCCATATGTGACATTTCAAATTCATTTTTCATAATAGTTGAAAATTGATCACATAGATTTTCGTTGGTTGAACCAAATATAATATCGTCAACGTAAATTTATACTACTAGAATATCATTATTTTCTCGTTTAATAAATAAAGTTTTATCGATTTTGCCTATTTGAAAGCCACATGTAATTAAGTGATTTTTAAGACGTTCGTACCATGCACGAGGAGCTTGTTTTAATCCATATAATGCTTTGTGTAACTTAAAAACATGATCGGGATACTTTTCGTGAACAAATAAGGAAGGTTGTTCTGTATATACATTTTCTTTAATAAAACCATTAAAAAAACACTTTTTACATCCATTTGAAATAGTTTAAAATTGTGATGGGTTGCAAAGGCGAGTAATGTACGAATGGCCTCCAATCTTGCTACTGGAGCAAAGGTTTCATCGAAGTCGATACCTTCTTCTTGATTATAGCCTTGAGCAACTAAACGTGATTTATTTCTAACAATATTTCCATTTTCATCTGCTTTGTTTTTAAATACTCATTTGGTTCCTATAACTGATTGATCTTCAAGTCTTGGTACTAATTCCCAAACATTATTACGTTCAAATTGATTTAATTCTTCTTGCATAACTATTATCCAAAAATTATCATTTGAAGCTTCTTCACAATTTTTTGGTTCAAAATTTGATACAAATTCTATATATGGCTTATTTGATTAAGTTGATTTCTAGTTACTCTAGAATTTAGATCTCCAATGATATTATCTTTTGAATGATCCTTAAGAATTCTAGGGGATGATATCAAAGAATTATTTTGCACATTTGTATCATTATTAATAGAGTTTGTTGTATTTGTTATTGGAATTATTTCTTCATCATCATTAGTATGATGATTATGTAAACTTTCTTCAATAGTATTATTTCGTTTATTAAAAATTCTATATGCTTTGCTTCGATCCGAATATCCAATAAAGATTCCTTCATCGGCCTTCGGGTCAAATTTTCCCAAATTATCTTTTGTATTTAATATAAAACATTTTGATCCGAAAGTTTTAAAGTATGATACTTTAGATTTTCTTCCAAAAAATATTTCAAAACAAGTTTGTTTAGTCATAGGATGTATGGTTACTCGATTCAACACATAACGAGCTGTGGCAATAGCTTCAGCCCAAAAGTGTTTTGGTAGACCACTACTATTCTGTAGTGTTCGTGCACATTCTTTTAACGTACGATTTTTTCTTTCTACTACACCATTCTGTTGAGGTGTGTGAGTAAAAGAAAAATTACGACTTATTCCTTTCTTATTGCAAAAATTAATAAAAGATCATTTTCGAATTCTCCTCCATGATCACTTCGAATATTTTTAATTTTCAAGTCCATTTGTGTTTTAATTCTTTTAGCAAATATTTTAAACATGCCAAAGGTATCGCTTTTATGTTTTAAGAACAAAGTCCACGTATATCTCGAAAAATCATCAACTATTACGAAAACATATTTGTTGTGATCTATAAATCATACATGTGTTGGACCAAATAAATCTAAATGTAATGATTCTAATGGTTAAACATAAATTTGAATTTTTATTTATATTCATGCTTAATACGTAAATATTTTTGTTTCTAAAACCTTCAAATATAAGTTGTTTGTTATTATCGAAAATATTACACCTATCTTTTTTGAAATTGATTTGAAAACCTTTATCGCATAATTGACTAATACTTAGTAGGTTATGTTTTAGATTTTCTACTAATAAAACATTTGTAATAATAGGAGATTTAGAAATACCAGAGTTGATGACTTCTCCAATGCCCACGACATATCCTTTTGAATTATCTTCAAAGGTTACCGTTCCACCATCGATGTATGTTATATTTAATAACATTTTTGAATTTCCGATCATATGCTTGGAGCATCCACCATCTAGTATCCATTTCTCTTTATTTTTTATTTTGGGTACCTGCAAAATAAAAGATGTTTTAATTGATACCCATATACTTTGTTTGGGTCCTAGATGTTAGAAGAAGATAGTCATACCTAAGATGGTTTGGTACCTTTATAAATATAATTTTTATTATCGACTACATTCTCTAAGAAATTATTAATATGTTTTTGTCTAATCAAATTATTATTTGTCTTAGGAATCCTAATTTTCATATTTTTGGTATTCATATTAGACTTAGGTAAACTTTTAGTCTTTTTATAAATATAATTCTTATCATCATTTTCTTTTTGTTTAGGAGTATTTTTAAATCTTATTCCATTTCTATTACCTGATGGTTTTGAAGTTTTAATAAGATTTTCTAAATCTTGTTTTCCTTTATTGAATTTTGAAACAATATTTGTAATTTTATCCAATTTTTCATTTAATTATAAATTTTCAATATTGCTCTTCAAGTTGACATTTTCTTTTAACAAAATATCCTTTTCTATTTTAGTTTTATCAAAATCAATAGCAATAGCCTCACTTTCTACAAATTATTTTTAATTTTTTCTTGAGATAATTCTAGTTCTTCTTCTAAGATAATTTTTTCATATTTTAACATTCCTACTTCAAGTTCTAATCTATTTATTTTGGCTATATGTTCTTTGTTCAATTTTTTAATTTGTCTAAATTTATCGTCTAATTCCATGCTAAGTTCTAATAATTCATCACAGCTAAGTTCGGGACATACCTCATCAGTATGTGCCATAAAACATACATTAGCTTGTTCTCCGTCACTATCGCTATCACTTTCAGATGATGAAGAATCTGAATCATCCCATGTTACTTTGAAAGCCTTCTTCTTTTTGAACTTTACAAATTTATTCTTCTTTTTATCATTATTGAGCTTGGGGCAGTCTTTCTTCATATGTTCAAATTGATCACATTCATAGCATTTGATTGATATGTGATTCGTTGAGCCTCCTTTCTGAAATTTAGTCATTTTCCTAGACTTCTTGAATTTGTTGTAATTTTTGGCAATAAATACAATTTCTTCTTTGTCTAAGTCGGAATCTTCATTTGCTGCTAGGAATGCTATGTTCTTCTTTTTCGAATTTAGTTCTTTTAATGCTGCAAATTAGCTTCATAGGACATTAAATTTCCTATCAATTCTTCAACCAAGTGTGCTAAGAGATCATTAGATTTTTCGATAGCTAATATTTTTCTTTCCCACTCTGGAGTTAAAGAATTGAGTATTCTAGATACTAAATTAAAATTTGTGTGATTTGTGAATTTGACTCCAAGTGCCATTAAATCATGTTGAATGTTTTGAAATCTAGAGTACATATCTACTATAGATTCATTTTGTTTCATTTTAAATGATGAAAATTAATTCTGTAAAATTGAAATCTTGGTATGTTTAACTTTGTTTGTGCCTTCGTGTGTGACTTATAAAGTACACCAAATATCAAACGTAGTGTTACATAACATGACACGTGAGAATTCATTTTTACCTAATGAGCAAAATAAAACATTCATAGCTTTGGCATTATTAGAAGCTGCTGTTTTTTATGCATCGGTCCATGTGCTCATAGCAGTAGTAGGTGCTTTATATTTATCTTGAGTGGTTGACCAAATTTCTAGACCATTAGCTTCCATAAAAATTCTCATACATATCGACCAATATGCATAGTTAGAGCCATTAAAAAATGGGGGTTGTGTCGTGGATTATCCTTCTTGAAAAATACTTTCCATATTAACATGATTCAAAAATGTATTACTGTACTTTAATCAAACCTTGCTTTGATACCAATTGAAAATCAATAGGATGGATCGTGTAATGTATATGCAAGTATATGCTACTAACTATATGATGTAACTAATATAAAGTTAATCTAGTAAAATATAGACTAAGCACACCAGATTTTATACTGGTTCGAACCTCCCGTCCTACGTCCAGTCTCGAAGCTCCCCTTCGGAATTCGACTATCAAACACCTCACTTTGCCCTGAGGAATAGGCTTGGTTACAATAGCTTGTTCTTGTCAAGTATGTGTTCTATAACACAGATATTGGCTATTAAGTACAAATACTTCCAATATATATATATATATATATATATATACACACACACATCTAAAGAATATTTATTGAGAAGTTCTTGAATATATGAAAGAGTGAATACAAGTATATGATTGCTAGAGATCAAGAATATATCAGAGTGTAAAATTAAAGAGCGCAAGTAAGTAAGGGAGTTCTTCTCTTTAATTCTTGATGCTATTTATAGCGGTAGAGAGATTCCTTAAGTAGTTGCATCCATTAACAAGTGTTTTATAGTCGCTTCTAATGGTTATGAAGAGTTGCAGCGAAGAGAAACGAAGATGTCTTTTCAAGTGTGGCAGTTGTTATTTGAATTTCAAAATTCAAGTTCAGTTCCAGACGTCTGGTATATGTTTCAGACGTCTGACTCTATACTTTTTTGTATACAGTAGCCTTTCAGACGTTTGAGTACATTAACCAGATGTCTGATCCTTCTGCTTTATAATCCAGAGGATTTTTTCAGACGTCTGGCTAGTGCACCCAGACGTCTGATCCCTATGCATGTTGTTTTTGTGCTTCTGTGTCATTGATCTTTTGATCCTATCGACTTGTAGTCCTTTGTAATGTTCTTTGAGCCTTTTTCTTGTCTCTCTAGTGATGTTACTTTAGCATGCATATTCGATTTCCATTGTATAGCTGTTGTCATCGAAACCGTAGATTTGATTTCCTAACTCTTGCTTCATGCATCTAAAGAATGCTTCCATCATTTCCTATTGCTTAGCCATTAAGGAAATTTCATATTTTCCATCATTGTCTACAACTCTTCCTTGGTAAGGCAGTTGCCTGCTATAGTCATGATATAAACCGAGTTCTCACTGAATGCACCAGAATGTTTGCATTAAAAATGACCAAACATCCAAGAACAGAGATCTGGTAAAGCCTAAAATCTTGAGTGCGATCCTAGTGCTAGTTTTTAAGAGGTGAGTTTCTGATTGCCAAGAATATTAAGTTCTTACTTTAATTCGGATCATAAATCATATAAAGATATGCTAGAAAACAAGCTGTACATGCATATTTGGTAAAGATACATAATTTATTTATAGTGGTTGGTAATTTCTGGCCTATGTCCACTTTTTTATTGTTATTGTTATTTTAAAATTGGGTACTTAGATGGTAGAATATTGGATATTTATTCGTTCTGCTAATAATATTGAAGTCAAAAAAATAAATGAAAATATTTGGTTCAACGTGAATGCTTTTCAAGAATAATGCTAATATAAATACCTTTTGGATACAAAATATACATTTGTACATGCACAATATGAATTATTGCCATGATAAAATAGCATATATCAATCATTTTATGTAGTAAATATGTTTAATATCAACTACTATCTTAATAAAAGTAGGACATATGATTTTTGGAAATGGACGCTATCATATTTTTATTCGTTTTTTAGATTTTGGATTTTTTTTCTTTCATTTTTGGATTTACATGCAAACATATTTTGAATTTTTCCATTATTCATTGGCCTCCCTAAATATAATGCCAACTTTTGTATAGGAATCAGATTATCTAAGTGGAAGTAATGCATACTGTACACAATCAAATTCAGGGAAAGCATTGATCTAATATAAGCGTCATGTACACATAAATAGAAAATCTATTTGATTATAAAATGGCACAAAAGAGACCTTGACCATTGGATCACACCCCGATTCCACCATTTATGTAAAGTCAAAAGGATCCAATGACTAATAATTATGACAAATCCTAAGCAGTGTGCTTGTAGTTACCACATGTTCGGTGGAAAGTGATAGACAATCATTGACAACATGTATCTAATGATTGATGGGTCCACATTCTCCACCAATTAGGTAGCAAGTACAAGCACACACTTATTGTGTCTAGTTTATGTTTTATTTTGTGTCTCAATATTCGTTTTCATACATAAAATTTCTCAAGCTTTTTTATGTATCATATGACTTTATGTTACCTTGTTAGATTTTTGTTTATACTTCCGTATCATATATGAAATCGTGAAGAGATGGTAAATATATGAAATATGTTATATTTTTCGGGTTTAGGATGCAGAAAGCCCTAGAGGTTACAAATTAGTTGGTGGTGTATGTTATGAAGTGGCTTGCAGTGTAGCATCGTTATAACTCGTGTTCCAGAAGGAGTGGGACCCATGACGATCGCTATGCTATTGTCAAATACTCTGTATCAACTAAAAGAATATACAATTTCAAGTAATGTTGCATCATATTTATACAAGAAGTTGAAGAAATTAAATTCTTAATCTGAGAGCTTGCTTGTTCAAACTTGGTAGTTGGAATTTGAATCTTTTCCGCCTTGTAGTAATATTTTTATGTAAAATTGAAAATTTCCATCTACCTTGGTCTTATGAGAATTTTGGTGTAGCAATTATAATGGTTAATTAAATATGAATTGATGTAATACATGGCTAAAATACCAATTTTTGTGCAAATTAAATAACCGGTTATCAAATCTTGTCCAAGCCAAAGTTTGATTTTATAGAACATACAAACTATTAGTCGTTCTAAATTTATATAAGTACGATGGTTTCTAATTCTGAACCAACTTAAATTTCAATAATTAAATTTTTTCTTTCAGGTTTTGTTTTTTAATATTTTTTTTATTTTTGTTGAGAAATTAAATTTTCTAGAAATAGTTAGAATGTCTAAACCAAATTAATATTCAATTCCTTTTAACACATTTTTGTTAAGTGTTACTGGGTAAAATTTTCACTTAATAGAGCCTAGTTACCATATATCATCATCAAAATTTCCTATCTTAAGAGACTATAAATATTGGTGCAAGTGGATTTTAGAAGTTAGCAAATTTCTTCAAATGTGACGACAACGCTAGTTTGGCTGGTGTTGATCATTAATTATGTTAAGTTCTTGCTTTAATGCAGATCATAAAACAGACAAATATGCTAGAAAACAAAAAGGAAATGCAGAAAAGTAAGAAAACATAATTTTTATATTAGTTTGATAATCTCCGTCCTACGTCCATCTTGATTCTTTTATTATGACTCTTTGATTTACAATTGATACAACGATTTCTTGATCTCTTTGGATCGGTTACAACAATTGTGGATGGCTAGATATATGTTTGACAAGACTTTGACATCATGGATCTTGAGGTTGATCCACCACAAGTTGGTGTTGGATGATTGAAGGTGAATGGATATGGTCTAGATGGTTCCTCATTGTCAAAAAATGCCCCAACAAATCTGATTGGCTAGAACGGGTCGATAGTTTCTATTGCTTCAAATTTGTTGTCATTGTTTTCCCAACATTGGGGTATTTATAGGAGTGAGGATGTGAAGGAGTACATAGGGGTACAAGTTGCTCAGTTTTTTAATGGTTATTGGATGACTAAGACTTGGCTCAGTATGGCTAACTGGTCGCCCCCTCCCCCTATAAACCCGGTTTGGCGGAAGCCATTTTAGACAGCTAGCTACCGAACAGAATTTCATGTTTGTATATCTACTAAACCGACCACCTAGTCTTTGCAAATTTCATCTTTTCCTTTCCATTCCTTTCGTGCTATTTTTTGATCTTCTTGCCTCTCTGTCCAGCCTTTCGATCATGGTGCATCTCCTGACTTGAGAATATTTATAACAATTTTGGGTCTGTTTCAAGACTATCAAAATTTCAACAACACTTTGTTCCCAAAAGTATGATATGTGGATACACAGAGTGCTTTAGTAGAAATCCAATTGTAGTGGGGGAATCATGCAATCGAGACAGAATTCCAAAGTGCTTAAATGCTGCCATTCACCTAGCCTATAAACCAAGAGGCCTATCTTACTTATAAGGCCAAGAACATACCTCCTTGCCCAATCATAGGTCTTCACTCCCACTTTCATAGGTTTCACATATACAAGTGGCAAAGTGCTATTATGCTCTCAAGTATTTCTATCAAATATTAATCGAAGTTTATTCATAAATGGTCTCGATTACATATCTCAACGTTCCTTACTGCTTTACTACTAAGTAGTAACATGGTACTATCAGTTCCCATTGCATAGATTATAGTTCATTCGGTTCATAAATCAATCACAAGACATAGTTCTATCAGTTTATGAAAATAAAGTTCGAAACCAAGAAGTTCAAACACAGTTTAGAAAGTACATAAATTAAATCAAATTAAAGGTTCAGGCCGAAGAGTGCTTTTCTCAAAACAGTCCATACCATCGATCTAGACGCTCTTCCCATGTTGCCACCAATAATCATTGCCTATTTCATTGGCTGCTAAGATTGTCCTCCATTTAAAGCTTAACCACTGTCCGGTGGGGTCTTAACGTATTACAATAACCATTTCTCTGGGATGTGCCTCTCGATGGAGATGTCGGCGTTCGTTGGTATCATGTCCATTGATCTCATGAATGATGTAGTATTTGCCAATTCCCATCTCTTCTACGATCGAGTCTTTGGTCGTTGATTCACCATAAGCCATGATTTTTCCTAGTAGCGAGATATATTCTTTTTGGAGTCTCCGTAAGCTTTGAATGTGGAAGCTTGTCTATCTTCCTAAAGCGTTTCCGTCCTCCAACCCTATCATCAATCTTTCATTTGTCTTTATCACATGCTTTTCATCTCCCACTCGAAGGACAATGGACCAATCCTACCTCAATATTAGAATCATTCAAGAACACGTACTCATTATCTTTATAGAACAAGTCCTCCAAGTTGGCGGTTGGTTTCTGCTTTAGTACCCTCTTCCTGTTAATTCCTTCAACAACAACCATATGGACTATTTGTTTGACTGTTTGATGTATAACGGTGGTTGTAGCATTGAACCGTGTAAGATAGTCTCGTATGGTTTCTCTATTCTTTTGCTTGATATCTATCAAGAACATCTCATTTTTAGCCTGTATGACATAAACTCTAAATTGGTTCATGAACATCTCCTTCAACATAATTTAACTACTAATGGATCCATGCTCCAAATGACTAAATCACATTGTTGCTACGTATGACAAGAATAGAGGAACGCAATGACACATTACTTCCTTTGTAGATCCAGCTGCCTCAATATGTTGAATGTAGCACCTTAAATATGTTGTAGGATCGATTTTTCTAGCGAATGGTTCCATAACCAACATTTTAAAATCTGGGGTGTTGATTGCATGTCAAATGTTCTTAGTGAACGGACTTAAGTTCATCTTGTCAACATATGGTCTAATGTTATGCTTATGCAACACTCAACATATTATCTTAGCAACTCATTCCTTCGCCACTAAAACTTCCCTTAGGTTGCTTTATGGGCCACACCATGCCCCCTTCGCAATGGATCAATCACATGTGGATCCAGTCGGTTCAAACTAAAGCGGTCCCATTTTAGTAGCCAAGCGTGCGGTTCCAGCATATGTATTGACTTTTGATAGGACATATTTCCTTGGTCCATGGGCTATACCATTTGGTTCGGAATCGTTTGGTTCAATAATGGTCAATTCAGTACCGAATCGATTCAGTTCAAGCCTTATCTGGTTTGGTTGAGTGGCAGTTCGTATATGCACAATTTGTTCATGTCTTACTCGCTCCTTTGCATCTGTTTGTAATAGTTTTCCAACAGAATTTCTAATCGAATCTCTCTGGATCTGCGTTAGTTCCGCTTCGTTCAGGTGTCTAAAGAATGCGTACATCATCTCTTATTGTTTAACCATGAAGGAAACTTTCACATTTTCCATCAATGTTTGTAACACTTCCTTGGTAAGGTAGTTGCCTATTTATGTCATGATCTGTAACGACCCGCCTTTTCGACCCTTAAAAGTCGACATTAATACATCCATGGTATTTACGTGTCGAGCATCAAAGTGCCACAAAATAGATTGTTAGAGGAAAAGAAAGAAAAGACAGAAGAAAATCACACATCATGATGAGTAGTATATAATATAAAATAGATCTTTAAAAAGAAAACTATGATATACATATATCAATCAGAGTAAACTAGCATCTCATCAGCATAGACAGTTATAACAACATATCCTCCCAAATACTAATAATTACAAACAACCAATGCAACAGAAATAAATTATATGTGATACATCTTGGCGACATCCACCCCATCTCCTGAATCTCCAAAGCATCCAAACTAAATCTAGAAAACTTGCTTGAGCTAACTCGAGCATTATATGAAAATAACATCCGGATAAGTCTGATAAAACAGCGTGAGAAACACACGTCAAATAGATTTTTAATGTTATAAAGCCTTTCAAAATAAAAGTATCTCATAAGACCACATCGCATATAAACATAAATGGGTTTTTACCTTACGATAACAAAATCATTTCAAATAAAAAATCCAGTGATATCATAATAATGCCTAGATTTAAAATAAATATATAAAATAGTTGAAACGCTTGCATCTCACATTCCAACATATTTAGGCACAACTAAGTCCGTAAGACATTTATTGGAGAATGGATTTCATCAATGATAGGGCTACTAGGTTACTGCCCGCTATAGTACACATCTAGAAATGTACCGAGGACTTTACATGAATCCCCTGTGAATCAGGACCGGCCTATCCCTCACTGAATAGTACCGAATATGTCACCACCTCGGTTGCTTGGCAACCTTTTCCCAAGAGTTCTCATGCACATACCAAATCCATAAATAGAGATCTAGAAGGGTGGTGCCCATACCCTAATGGGTGTGACCCACAAAACCTTGAAGCATATCCCATATTTTATTCATTTCTGGTTATGAGGCAAGAGGCTACATTTTACCTTTTTAGCAAATCCTCCTTGGAATGTTAGCACTTGCCTCCAAGCAACAATGCAATACCAGCATTCATCCATACAAGTTGTTCAGGATAAGAACAAATCGAGAACACCATTTCTACTGCATCCTTTTTGAATCACACTTAGGATTAGTGGCAAGTAGCCCTTGCACTTACAAGAACTCCATCTTTGATTCTATCATCTTCAAGATGTCTCCAATTCAAACGCTTATGCTGGTTCGAAGTGATATTCAAACAATATATCTAGTCATGGTCTCTTCGAATCGACAAGGATAGTTTTAAAACTGATCAACATTTGATAGTCAGTTATTTAACTATCCAATAAAAAAACAATTCAACAGAGATTTAGTCAAGCATGGTTATGCAAAAAACAACCACTAAGCCTCTTTAATTAATCTTTTCATTAATTGAAACCACTTTGTAAATTCTTGTATTAAAATACTTTTACAAAGATATATTCATAATCCTCTCTACTCTTTTCGATACTTGAAAATATTGATATACTTATCTCAACTGTATAAGTATACTCACAAAACATTTCACTTGCAAAACTTATAAAATTTTCCATATACTTGCATCAACAATACAAGTATATTCACAAAACGCTGCATTTTCAATACTTGGGAAATGTACCCATATACTTATCTCAAAGGTATAAGTATATTCAAAAATTTTAAGAAAGATATAATTTTCTGAAACCATACTCAATTGGGTTATAAAAAATGTCATTTAAAAAAATTTATAACAATAAACCCAAAACTCTTTCCCTTTGGTGTAAATAAATAGATCGTATAGAACTAAGTCTAAATATACTTACCACCATTTCTCGATTTCAAACAGCATTGCCCATCGATTGACATTGTAGCAAGTTAGCGTACTATCCTTGCGCCGATATACATTCTTAATTCTCAATATAGAGACGAGTTTGCATACTTGGAATTTGGTGTTAAGTATGAAAAGAAAACTTTCCATACCACATACCACGACAATTTCAAATGACCATTTACGGAAATCAAATATCATTATTTTATAAAAAATCTATTATAAATCCCTTTTTATAAATTCCTTTATAAAACTCCTTTCTAATTATAAAACTCTTTTATATTTATAACTCCTTTTCAAAAAATATTATTTATAGAACTCCTTTATAAATCTTCATATTTATTTATAACTTTTTTTTAAAACTCCAAATTCATTTATAAAATTTCTTTTATAAATTTTCAAATATAATTATAAAACTCCTTTTATAGAACTTTTTTTATAAAAGTTCATTTATAAATCTCATTTATAAAGCTTCATTTATAAATCTCATTTCTATTTACCAAACTCCTTTATATAAATCTCATATACTTTCCATAAAACGATCATTTCATATATCACTACAAATCCATAAATGAGGTTTATTTTCCAATTTATCACATTTGTATCATTTTATTTTAAAAAATATTATTTTGTATGAAATTATTCTTATATTATAAAAACACCATTTATAAACTATTCTTCTTATTCAATATTTAATATAAAATGTTTCACAAATATTTATACTAAAATATTTCTATCTTCTTTTAAAATAGGACTACTTTATTATAAAACAGATAAATTCCCTTTATTATCCTTTAAAGTAAACATTCATTTTTATAATAAATTTTTTAGAAAAATAATTTCTCAAAATACTTTTAAAACATTCCCTATAAATTAGAAAAGATTATCAAAAGGCATAAATAAATAATTAAGTTCAAAACCCAATTTTAAATAAAATATTACAAAAATTCCAAAAGTTAAATTTGAAATCATTCTCCAAATTAAAATAAATTCAAAATCAAAACAACATTTATTATATTTCGAAATACTGTAATGAGGCCAATACCTACTATAGCACTTAAACAATGCTATTATTATCTTTATTATTGAAAAGGTTCAACTTTTAACATATATCAATGTCATATCCCATCGGTATAAAGTACGCGGCTTTTGTCTTTTTTCGATGAAAACGAGATATTTTTTCGACGGCTTCCAACTGTTGTTCGATGGCTATTACGATGTTCTTTCTGATGGATTAGACATCCACATGGCTTGAAAAATCATTGGAAATCCGTCGAAAGCCGTCGTTGATTTTAGGTTGATAGACCGTCGGGAGCCGTCGGAAACCGTCACTGATATTCGGTCGATGGCCGTAGGGAGCCGTCAGAAATCTCATTCTCATTATCAATATATATCGCAACACATCAAAATCAACATATATCAAATATATAAGCTAAAATCAGCATCAATATTAATAGCAATATAAAACTTAAATGTTACCATCTCATTCTCAAACTCAAATGTTACCATCAATACAAAACAAACCATCCATCATCAATCTCACACCCCATGCCAACCAAACACATCCGCCAACAAATTAACTTCATAAATCAACATCAAACACCATGTGTCCACAAATCAACCTCACCATCTCTCATTGTATATATAGTTTCAAAAATAAACATTGCAAAACGTACCTTATGACTCATCATTGGCTTCGTAACCACCAGACCAAGGGAATGGTCCACGTACACGGTCAAATGCTAGTTAAGTTGGTCCATTTGTGCTGCTAGGAGGCGGTCCTGCTCCTGTAGCTGTCCAATCTGCTGTCAAAGCTCAATAATCTCAACGTCGCTCCAAGCCTTTTGATAAGCCTTTTGTAAGGCCCGAGCTTACAAAACGAGTCAAAACATGTTTAAGTTATTATGTAACTTTTACAAAAATTAATCAATTTTTACAACTTAGTTATTTCTTATAAATTACCGCTTGATTTCTATAGCCATAACACCTATTTCGCTGTGTTAGGTCCATAACAGAGTCGAAGATAGCGTCCTCCTCCTCAGTGGTCAATTGCTCCCGTCCCGATTGCTCGAGCATCTGCGCACATGCTTGCATAAACCTTTCCTACGATGCACAATTAAATATAGTTAAATATTACATGATATTATTATAATATTTTATAACTAATTAATTAAAATGACATTATCAATAACTTATAACTTAAAATATATTTACATGTGCGACGTACGTTTATCATCCTCATGCCAGGTATACGTCATTGATCCCTCGTCGTTGGTCTGCCTAACGACATGGATATGTACAAATACGTCCATATACGAGATAGAAGCCTCACGCGCTCTTTTCTGCAATAATTGGTATATATTATTGTTGTTCATACAAATTTATACAAACAATGTAATAACTGTTCATAATTGCAATTAATCAATTTACCAGGTCATCGCGATGATGTTGAAATGATTTCGAGTCACCACAGTGTGATTGGATTTTTCTATCTGTTCGCCAAGTTTCTGTCAAACTCCACCTGCAAATTAAAAATTAGAATCATATTTCATAGGTATAAATTATGTATTCTCTACTGAATAAATTAAAGTGATATCTAATAGACTTACCCTATCGCTTCTCCACCATGCGACCCAAGCATCCCATACTCTGGTGCCCATCCAGCATGGCTTCTTCCCAGATTTTCTGATAGTAGACATCGTAACCTGGTAATTCTTTGCAACTTTAGAGTTCCAGTGGCGCTGGCAAAGAGAAATGTCCTCTTCTTGCAGGTCTACCACCCTTTGTATATATGTTGAAAAATATAAGTTATACATTTATACTTAGTCAGCAAATTGTAAAGTGATTATATATAATGATATATTAATTTACACTTAGCAAGAAGTCCTGCCAGATGCTTTCCCGTACGTGCCATGGGATCCTACTCCATTTGGACCAGCACGCAGGCATACAGCTCATGTAAGCATGCTTAGAAATGCTGAGAATTAACTATATTTGAAGGATCAAGCTCAAAACCCTGCATTAAATATGATACAGGAAAATCATGACTAATATATCGTACAAAATATTTATAATGCTGAAGTAAATTTAATACTTATGATCCACCATTATTTTTCCAATGGCGTATCCTTCCAGGCGATTTTTCCAGAGCTCGTTCCCTTAGCCTCCGTGATTCCCCCCAATCGCCACGTCCCGCTTCTTCTCCACTTAGCCTCGTATGTCCTCTTCTCCTTCTATCTCCCCTCCTCCGCACCCCCTTTCTCCCTCTTCGACCAGATCTGGCCGCCTGTTCATAGGGATGTCTGCAATAGCCGCTTCTTCTAATCCAAACCTTCTTTCGACCACTAATTTTCTGCCTCTTCTTGCCAGTAAACATTCCTCCTTCGCTCCTATTGCTCGCCCGATCTCGAATGTCGTGGTTCTTGCAGCGAATGTTTGCTGTGAAACTCCTGAAACTGTATCGCTTATGGCTTCGGCTGGGAAGCAGCTTAATTTACCGCCTCCTGATGCTAATGTGAGTATGCAGGTGAATGCTAATTGTGAAATGGGATTCATGTATCAAATGTTGTGTTCAGTGAGGAAGGAAATATTGGTTTGTCTGTCAGAAATGTGGGTGTGATCTCATTTGATGTTACTGAACGAAACACATCTGCTGCTTGTTCTTTTGCCTCTGAGACCATTCGCCCTGTAGTTAGTGACAAAAGTTTAGTTGCTTCAAAGTCTGTTGCATATCCTGATTTTCCCCATGTTGAGGATCATTCTGGACCTATTGCTTCATCGCCGACTTGCCACAAATCTTGGACATCTCTTTTCAATTCTCTGCCTCATAATGCGGGTGATTACAAACCAATTGAATTTGAAATTGTCGAGGAGAATGGGGTGATGGTCCCTCCTCAAATGGTATTGTAAGCAGGAGTTGATTTTTGGTCTGAATATTTGGTTGGTTTCTTTCTGGAACCAAATCACCGTCTACGTGATCCGTCCTCGGTTTTACGTTCTGCGTGGAAGCAGCGTGGTAATATGCATGTTAAGCTGGTCGACTCCTTATATTACCTCAAGTTCTCCTCTTCCGAGGATCGTCGGCTGGTTCTTGGTGCTGAGCCTTCCTTTTTTGCTGGTAGGCCCTTTATTATTACTCCTTGGTCTCTCACTGTGGCTAGAGCTCATGAGCAAGTGCTTTCCAACCCTGTTTGGGTGTACTTTTCACAAATCCCCTCTGCGCTTCAGCCTTTGCTTGGGTTGAATTGGTTAGCCTGCAACGTCGGAAAATTAAAATGCTTTGATGCTAATACGGTTGCGCGAGATAAATTGATGTATGCTAAGGCTCTAATTGAGATATCCCCCTTTAAGCCTCTCCCTGATTCTATACCGGTTCAGCTTGCTGTTGGGCATGTTGCGGAGGTCCGTGTTCGCTATGGTTGGGTTCCAGATATATGCTCCACCTGTCACTCCTTTGGTCACCTGGCTGCCTCCTGCCTGCACTCCAAATCCTCTGTGGCCCCTACAAAGATTCCACTGCCTCGTCCCCACTCCAAAAATGGATTCCTAAGGCTCCTTCCTCTGCCTCTCAGGTCGCCCCACCTCCTGCAGCTCCTATGTCTGATCTGGGTCCGCCACCTTCTGTTGTTAGGCCTTCCTCTCCTTCTGTTGCTATGGTTCCTTGTATTGGCCCGGCTTTTCCCTTAGCTGTTCCAGATTCTTCCCGGTTTCCTGTTGTTTGGGTTGAGTCTGAGAGGTGCTGGGTTGATCACATTTCTGATGTGAGATTTAACCCCGTGAATGATTCTTTTTTCAGATTTGTTTCCGATGATCTGTTGGACCTTAGATGGCTTTATTACAGACCGTCTGGTGATGCTTTAGTTCTTGATTTGGATGGTGTGTTTGCGAATAAGAATTCTGTCATGCTTGCTGATGCCTCTTGGGATCGCTCTTTCATTTACTCTTCTGATTCTTTGGATTACGATCCTAGACTTGCTATCCGATTTAGCCCATTTGCTGGTCTATGTGGGAATGTCCCGTTGGTTTCGTCTGATGATGGTGATTCTTCCTATTCGGAGGAGTCCTAGACTAGGTGATTATTATAGTTACTGTGACATCTCTGTCACATACCTGTGCTGTATTTTCCTTTTTTCTTAGTAGAATAGGTGCTTTTACCTTTCTCATGTACTTCAACTTTATTACTGTGGTAATAAAAGTGGACGGCTCACTATAAAACCGGCTTGCCTTGCAAAAAAAAAATACTTATGATCCATCTGCCTTTGGTAGTAATCTGACCACCATACACGGCGCCTCCTACGACGGGCCGCTGCCATCACCTCTATGGTGGATGGTCCCTCTATGAGATGAAGAGGGGGAACCAGACCACGAAGAACTCCGACGCCCGAAGAAAGACATCTATAATACCCGTCGCATACATTTTATTTTATTATAGCAGAACATATCATTCAATTGTGTGTAAACATATCAATATTTAACATCAATAATCGCATATAACATAATAAAAAATATAACATCAATACTCCCATAAATTATCTTTTTCCAACATGTATACTATTAATCAATCTTCGCCGTTTTATGATTCAGATTCGGCTTATGTGGTCTCAAATGCTTCTACTAAGGCATCTGATTCATCATTTAGAGGTCCAAAATCGATTTGATCATCTGTTGTTGTAACTTCACCATTTTCCTCGATATTCACTTGGTACGTTTGTTCGTTTGGAATATTCTTTCCATCAAACATAAATCTTGCCTTCGTTTAAAAAACTGCCGACCAATCTGCTTTATCTCATTTTACAGATGGACAAGGAGTATAATAAACTTGTAGGACTTGTTTTGCTAGTATAAATGGATCATACTTATGATAACGTGGTGTATGCTTTATTTCAATAATATTATACTTTTGATGCACATTAATTTCAGAACCTAGAACATTACCGAACCAGTTGCATATGAACAAATAAATTCTTTCCAGGTTTGGTGAAATATGTTAATTGAAAAACATTGGTTAACAAGCAATAAAAATCATTTATATGATTATTTGGATCATTGCTACCATTAACATATACACTTGTATTAACAATAATATTTCAGCTCCATATTTTTGGTGTTGAATTTGTATTCATTGACAAAGAATATTGGATATGTTTTGACTTTTCTTTTTGATCCCATCGCAAGATGTTTCAATCCTTCATCGACAACACAATTTACCGGATCATATACGTGGTTCGAAAGCCAAGTAGCAAATTTTTTGCTAATATCGCAGCTCAGATGTTGTGATTTGTAAATACTGCATATATAGATATTATATTGCATTATAATTAATACACACATGTATTATTCAAGTAAATAATCTTAGATGTTTTATTTAATGATACCTCTATAATGGCGCAACTTCTGCATAGTTAACAAGAAAATATGTGTGGGCTACATGGTAATCTTTGTCGTCTAACCATACTTCCACATATTTTCTAATAGGGTGTCCCTGCTGTCTAAAAGTAGATAGCATAGATTCAGAAAAATCTTGTTCAACGCTCTCATCATTTCGCATAGCACTTTCAAAAGATAAGTTCACGTGGTTATTGAAATAATGAGAGAAAAAGAATGAAGCTTCTTCTTTGATATATGATTTGCATATCAAACCTTCAACTCGTGCTTTTTATCCCAGATTTTGCTTTAGATAATTTAAGTACCTGTTAAGAATAATTATAATTAAATTTTATTACATGTAATTAAAATAAAATTTAACGTACTCAATATTAATACCTTTCAAACGGATACATCCATCCATATTGCATAGGACCTCGAAGACGTGCTTGAAACGAAAGATGAACAGGTAAATGCTCCATTACATTAAAGAAACCCGGAGGAAATATTTTCTCCAGTTTGCAGAGCAGTATATGAACTTCTTCCTCAAGTTTACATAGCGATCAGATTTTAACGTAGTTGAACAAAGCTCTTTATAAAACAAACTAGGTTCTGTTACAACGGTCCAAACTTTTGTGGGCAACAGTTATTTGAAGGCGACGAGTAATAAATGTTCCACCATTGCATGACAATCATGATTCTTCGTCCCACTCAATTTACCATTCTCATAGTCGACACATCTACGAAGATTATAGGAAATTCCATCAGGAAATCTTCATCCTTCCATCCACTTTAACAGTACTTTAACTTGGCTACTATCTAGCTCAAAGCATGCTTTAGGTTTTTTGTGTCATTTGGCTTCATACGAAGCTCAAGACGATTGCGTATTGCCTCTATATCACGTTTTGATTTCAAATCTTGCTTAATCATTCCTTTAACATTCAGAATTGTGTTAAATACATTGCCGAACACATTTTTTTCTCATTGTGCATCACGTCGATATTATGATGAATTTGAATATTTTTCCAATAAGACAACTCCCAAAATATACATTGTTTGCGCCAACTATGAATCGTCGATTTACCTTGAATTTCAGTTTGTTCGACAGTTTCATGTATCTTTGGATAATTCTTTATAAGGTCGTAAATATCTTCGCTTGACCAAATTGTTGGTAGTCGTAAGGTCTAAAGTCTATTACTTATAAAGTTTATTATCTTTTCTAAAAGAATGATTAATATTGAGAAATTCCTATGATAGTTGAACCAATAAATTTTCTTTCCATGCAGTAAAGAAAATGTTTATGTTTCTTCCGTACAGTAAGGATAAGCTAGACAACCAGTCGTACTCCAACCCGAAAGCATTGCATACGTAAGAAAATCGCTTATTGTCCACAATAGAGAAGCGAACACACAAAAATTCTTTTTTTGAAATGTCATATGTTTAAACACCTTCATACTATAATGTTTTCAACTCTTCAATCAACGGTTGTAAATATACATTAATTCCTTATGTCGAATCATCAGGGCCAGGGATGACAATAGTGCGAGACATATACGAAGTTTCATACACATCCACATAGGTAAATTCTAAGGTGTAACGATTATAGGCCAAGATGAATATTTTGAACCAAATTGAGAGAACAGTGAAAATCCATCCGCACATATATCGAGTCTGACATTACGTCTCTCCGCTGCAAAAGCGGGACATGTCTTATCAAAATGCTTCCATGCTTCTTCATCTATTGGGTGTGTTAACGTACATTCTTCCTGTATTCTCACACAGTGTCATCTCATATGATGTGCAGTCAAAGAAGATGCATATAACCTTTGAAGCTTAGGAGTGATAGGTAAGTAATGCATAGGCTTGTATGGAACTTCCTTTCCCTTCTTTTTTCTTAGTTTGTATCTTTCCTGATGACATATTTTACAATTCCTATGATTGATGTCTTCTTTCCAAAACGACATGCAACCATTTAAACATGTATCTATTTTTTGATACGGCAATCAAAAGCAGATATAAATTTTTTCACTTCATAATGATTATCGCACATTAAAATATTGGGTGGCATATGTTGTTTTGTAGCTTGTACTACAGCTGTAAATTCAGCTTTTGTGAAGTTGTATTTTGATTTCATCGCAATGTATTCTACAGTTACTGATAGTTGAATATCTCTTATACAACCATCCTAAAAGGGTTTCTTAACACCATCCAATAAATCATAAAAAAATTCTCCAATACTTGGTTCTTCTTTGACATTAACATCGTTACCTTCTATGAGATTCATTAGAACAATTTCATTATCCACCTCCTCCTTCGAATGTATGAGATTAGGTGCTATAAGTTCTCCATAAAGATCCCACACCAAATAATTTGGCACGAAACCATATTGGCACAAATGAACTATTACCATATCCGGTATCAAATGCTTCAATAATTTGCACCTACTACATGGACAACGAATTTCTTCATCGTTTCCATTTTTACTTAAAGCGAATTCAATAAAGACATGTACACCATTTTAAAAATGTTCACTTATTAAACCTCTAATTTCTCTTCTTTATTGGCACATCCAGCTCCGATCGATAAAATAATTGACCAATTTTCCTACTTTGAAACATTAAAACGTATTAATCATTTACATATTGACATTTATTTTCCAGTTAAATCATACATTTAAATTTTTGCAAATATATAATATTATTCTATTTAATTTTATTTTCAAACGGATTTACACAAATGACATGAATATAATGTACAATTTTTAGGTCATTTTTTTACACTTTGATGGTTAGTCACCTACTTCCCATTACAAACACCATGGTGCTTATATTTTGTAAATCATTTTATTTTAAACGATTCAACAAAATCTCGACGGCACTGCCCCTTTGTTTCCTATATCGTACACATATGCGTGTACACAGGGAACAAAAAGAAAGTGGTGTCGAAATTTTATGAACTATTTAAAATGAAATGATTTGCAAAATATAATTATTTTATTATGTTTTTAATTTGTCCAATACATGGACAAATCCGACAAAATATTATATCAGATGAATATAAATGTCCGTTCTGTGATAAAATCGAATATATATAACGATCATATACAATACTTGTCCAACGGGGCCAAAAACTATATAAAGGATTTATAAAAAGCAAAGTGTATTATACAATAATTTTTACAATAATTTATTTACATTCTAAGAAACGCATACACTAAATTGCCGCTTTTATCATCTTAAAAAGCACACTAAATCCTGAACACCGACTCTAGTTAATACAAACTAGTCCTAATGCGTGTATGCACTGATTAATCAAAACATATACACCAATTAACGCACATATGCACTAAACGGATTATTTTGCTCAACATTTAAATTATAAACAATTAAAATAAAAACTAAATTAGCATTCAATAGTGTATAACAAACAATCAATGCGGTATTATAAATAATATAACAACAAACTAACCATAATTTACGAAATCAAAACTAAATAGAGTTTATAAATTAAACCTTCTTGAAGAGCAATAACTAATGGAGATACTTGAAAATTGAAGATGGAGATAGTCTTGGAGGCGTGAAGGTTTGCTGACGGTGTGGAGAAAGTGAAGGAGGTGGTGAAGGAGAGATTTGGGAAGGTAAATAATGAAGGAGAACTGTCGGCCTGAGGCTAGGTTATTCGCGACTTTTCGACGGCTTCCGATGGCAGTCGACGGCTATATTTGCGACGGCTGCTGGTGGCTAGTTTATTTTATTTTAGTAATGCCACGTAAATTACTTGCTTTTGGTAGCCGTCGTAAAAAGCCGATGAGCCGTCGGAAATGGACGTCGTAGTAAATAGTGTTTCTACTAGTGAAATTAGAACTCACAACGGCAAGAAATTCGGATTTCTTTACAAAATTTCGTATGTCTCATTTTAAATGTCAATCGCATTTTAAAGCGAAAATTCAACCAAACCAAACCAGACTAATAACTCATTTAAATACAAAAACAATAAATTGTATCTACTATTATCATTATAGTATTTATTCAGATGTGAGATAACTCACCCAAATTCCAGTTGGCGTCAAAGTGTTCAGGTTTGATCTAAAATCGTCCAAAATTTCACTCGATGAAACCAATTCCAATGCATAGATATCACTCTAACGAGCGCAACACAAAAGACTGCATCTCGATTGGATCTCGTATGAGAGAAATTTTCATTTTATAAATTATTGAATTAATAATTAACACTAATTGCAAATTTAAATGTTTATGACCCTCCTAATTTCTCTTCCTCCCCAATTTGATTTGCACGACCAGTGCATGGATACGCAAAGTAACCCACCATGCCAACACTCTCTCCACTCTTCTCTCTCTCATTTCTCAATGAAAACTCAATCCGACTTCGCCAACAACTCCCACTTCGTGAACTCTTCCTCGACCCAACCATTTTCCACTCTATGCCTCCCCCTTGAATGTGATCGAACCCTAGCCAGCTGTTCCTCACCATGTGGTGATTTGCCACTGTCAACCGCACCATGCCAAATGACCACCGCACCTTCATCTTTGCATGAGAAACATGAATCTACAAAACTCAAGGCTCCACGTCCCCTCAATCACCTCCCTGACCAAACCTTAGGCATAACTCTTCACACGATTGTCCACTAACCACAGCCGCAACCATTGAAACTTGTATAGGCTTGTAGATCTCATCACCACGAACCAAAGATTCTTAATTAATATTTTTTTATTAAGCATATAATTTGATTTTGATTTTTGAAGGTTGCTTTTTTTCCTTTGGTTTAACAAGAGATTGAAAATGAAAAGAGAATAAGTAATGAGGATAGTCAAACATGTTGATTTTTTTAGGGTTGGGTTTGATTTATACAAATATTTCTGGCACTTCATTACACATGATTTTGTTCGCATACGAACCGCGAGCGACAAAACAAAAATAAGATCGCATACAAAATCGCTATACGATCTCCAAACAAAAATAAAATATACGAGTTAACTTATTTTGTAACATCATAAAATATTATAGTTTGCCGTTAAATACATCAAAAAGATAATTTAAATAGTTTCTAAATTAAAAATTATGAAGAAATCAAATAGAGTAAATAATAAATACGTCTATAAAAATCGAATCGTTTTATTAATAATTGATTTTCTTATTATTTAGTAAATCGAAATCAAATCTGAGTATTTAACAAATTAAATATTCTCATTTGAAACGTTAATTTTTTTGGATCTTTACATGATTTGAATTGAGTTCTCACTGAATGCGCCTAAATGTTTGGATTAAAAATGACAAAACATCTAAGAATAGAGATCTGGTAAAGCCTAAGATCTTGAATGCGATTGTAGTGCTAGTTTTTAAGCATTGAGATTTCCTATCTTCAAGTATATTAAGTTCTTACTTTTATTCAGAACACAAATAATATAAAGATACGCTAGAAAGCAAAAATGTAAATGCGTAAAATGTAAAAAAAACACATAATTTTTTATAGTTTTTGATAAATACTGGCCTACATCCACTTTGTTATTTGAGTACTTACATGACAGTAAATACTATATTACAAGTCTTAGTTATTATACAACATACTACATCTAATTATATGTTCAACGGTTCAAGACACGTTATGCAAGTTTCAAACCTGTGACCTTTTACACTAAAGCCGAAGTGTCTAACCACTGGGATAGTGGTGCTGGGCCACTTTGTTTTCTTATTTTGATATTATAATTCTCTGATTTACAATTATTACAATGTTTAGTAGATCTCTTTGGTTCATTTACAATGATTATGGGCTGCTAGATCCATGTTTGAAAAACTTCTGATATCGTAGATCTTGAGGTTGATCCACCACAACTCGATGTTGAATGGTTAAAGGTGATTGGATACGGTCAAGATGGTTCCTTGATGTCCAAAAGTGCTCTAACAATTCTATTCGGTTAGAATGGTTTGGCAATTTTAGTTTCCTCAAACATATCCATGGTTATTTTTCCAACCTAAGGGTATTTATAGGAGTGAAAAGGTGAAGGATTATATAGGAGTAGGAGTAGCGGTTTGGCATTGATTGTTCGCTAGCTAAGGCTCGGTTTGGTATGACTAACTGGCTTGGGCCTTGGTTCGGCATGGATGAAATCGCTCTTATTTTTCATTCTCTGGCTGGAGATGCTCTAATACTAATGATTTCAACATTCAACCTTTTCAAAGAACAATTTAAGATTTATAAGGAATGCATTTTGTTTGTGCTTTTTTGCTGCATTTTCGCTTCTTCTATAGGTTTCGTATTCTTTAACCGAAAGAATTGTACAAATTTTCTACTTTTAGCATGTTTTGTGAAGTTTGTACTAAATATAAACACGGACATATGAAAATCTAATGTTTTTTCCGTATTCATAACACTTGCCCCTTGTCCTTGATGAAAAAGAATACATTGTATATCTAGGGTAACGTTCGCAGCTATATTTTGGTCCATTCTCGTTGGGGACACGTTGAATGTCCTAATGGTATTAGCTTTGTTTCCAGCTACGTTGTGGAAATGGTAGAGAAAGGTAGGTTGATGTCCAACATGTACCAACGGTTGATGTCAACAAGCATCGATGTGACGACCAGGGTTTTCAACCCTCGAAAACCGACAATAATACATCCTCATGCTGCAAATCCAAGTGCCAGAAAGCTTGATTGTTAGGGAAAAAGCAAATAAAGAAAGAACAGAATCTCATACGAATAGAATAACATATATTATTTGAATATATACAATCTTTACAGCGGAAAATTTTGAATATTGATATCAGAGTCTAATCTGAATTCAGCCTGGATAGTTATAAACCCTTGTTCTTACAAATGCTGACAACCAAACAAAACAAATTCAACATATGCAGTGGATAATAGAATACATCCATACGTAGATGAATATCTCCATCTCTCCTTTGGAAACTTCAAGCGTCTTCAACTAAACCTTAAACTACTCGGATTTGACTCGTGTATTAAAAATACCCGGATCAGGCTTGATAAACTAGCATGAAATACTCGAAATTTTAAATGTTGATGTCAAACAAAACCTTTGGAAAGAAGGGTATCTCATACGACCATGTCCACATATAAATACGGACGGGATTTTATCCTGTGATAACCAAAATACTTTATATACAAATATTTAATATTATTCTTAATTACGTTAGTTTGAAAACACTTTTCAAATAAATATATACAAAACGAAATTATCAATACCCGGACTAAGTCTATGGTAATGTATCTGGACTAGGTCAACGGAATATACCTGTATGGAATATATGATACCAAAGTGTAAGTCTATAAGGTGGATCATGTAGTGTATATGCAAGTATATGTGAAAAAATATATGATGCTAGTAAAATAATATTAATCTAGGTAAATATAGAATAAGCACATCAGGATTTTATACTGGTTCGGACATCCGGTCCTACGTCCAATCCCAAAGCTCCCTTTTGGAATTCGACTATCAAATACCCTCGCTTCGTGCAGAGGAATAGGCTTGGTTACAATAAATTGTTCTCGTCAAATATGTGTTCTATAACACGGATATTGACTAATAAGTACAAATGCTTCCAATATATGTCTAGAGAGTATTGACTATGAAAAACTGAATATATGGAAGAGTGAAATACAAGTATAGATTGCTAGAGATCAAGAATATAACAGAGTATGTAAGTAGAGAGCGCAAGTGAGTAAGGTGAGTGTTCACTTTGATTCTTGATGATATATATAGTTGTAGAGAGGTTCTTTGAGTAGTTTCATCCATTAACAAGTGCTCTACAGTTGCTTCTGTTGATGGTGAAGAGTTGTAGTGAAGAGAAGCGAAGATGTTTATTCAAATGTGGCAGTTGAAATTTGAAACTAAATTCCGAGTTCGAAATCAAACGTCTGTTATCTGTATCAGACGTCTGATACTATATATATTTCGTATATAGTAAATTTTCAAACGTCTGAGTGCATCTACTAGACGTCTGGTTCTGTCTATTTTGTTATTCCAGAGGACTTTTTCAGACATCTGACTTGTGCATCCAGACGTCTGAAAGTTGTGCATGTCTGTTTTGTGCATCTTTCTTGCTGCTTTTTTGATCTTCTCAACTTGTAGTCTCTTGTAACGTTCTTTGAGCCTTGTTCTTGTCTTTCTAGTGATGTTTCTCTTGCAAGTACCTGTACTTAGACCTGTCAAAATATGACCCAACCCATTAACCCAACCCATTTACCCTACTTTTAAGTGGGTTGGGTCAACCCATTTATGAATTTTATTAAATTGGTTATGAGTTGGGTTGACCCATTTTTAAAAGGGTTATAAGTGGGTAACCCATTAACCCATTTATTAAAAACATTAAATTTTAATATAAATTTGAAAAATAAGAATTTTAAACATACAATGTAGTTTTCATGAAAATTGACAGTTGTTAAAAAATAACAGGCCACTGCATCTTCATATTTGAACTTCACCTACTGTAGAATCCGCTATTTTTTCTGTTCAGACTGCAATTAAAATTTCTAATTCCAGATTAAAAATTCGAAATTTCCAAAAATTTCAAAATTTAAATTTCAAATTTTCATATTCCAAATTTCAAATTCGATATTTCCAAAAATTTGAAAATTTAAATATCAAAATTTCAAATTTCAAAATCCAAAATTTCCAAAAATTCAAAATTTCCAAAAATTTAAAAATTTCGAATTTCAAAATTAGAAATTTCCAAAAATTTCAAATTTAAAATTTTCAAAATTCGAAATTTCCAAATTTAAATTTCGAAATTTCGAATTTCAAAATTTAAATTTTCAATTTTTAAATTCAAAATTGAAAATTGAAAAATTCGAATTTTAAAATTCAAATTTTCAAAATTCGAATTTTAAAATTCAAATTTTCAAAATTCGAAATTTCAAAATTTCAAATTTTAACAAATTTCAAAATTCGAATTTTGAAATTTGAAATTTAAATTTGAAAATTGGAATTTGAATTTTTAAAGTTCAAAATTTTGAAATTTCAAATTTTAAATTTTAAAATTCAAAATTTGAAATTTTGAAATTTGAATTTTGAAAATTTGATATTTGAATTTTGTACTGTGAAATTTTTAAATTTTGAATTTTCGAAATTTGAAATTTTTAAATTTGAATTTTGAAAATTTGAAATTTGAAAATACATTTTTTTAGAATTTTTTCATATAAAAAATCGACTTATGTGAGTCGAAAAGCAAAAAAAATTGCTTTTGCAATAAGTTGAAAAATGACTTTTAAAAGTCGGTAGATTTTGTTTATCCATATTGACTTTTTAATTTTTTCATTTTATAAGCAAAAAACAACTTATTTATTGTAATACAAACGGCCCCTAAATCTTTAAATGGGTTAAATGGGTAACCCGCTTATTAAACGGGTTGGGTCATATATGGATAGGGTCATAAGTGGGTAAAAAATAATGGGTCATAAATGGGTTGGGTCAAGCTCGACCCAACCCATTTTGACCCAACTCAACCCATTTGACAGGCCTACCTGTACTTAGAAATATATATATATATGCATATTTGATTTTCATTGTATAGTTTTTTTTCATCGAAACCGTAGATTTGATTTCCTAACAATCTCCCCCTTTTTGATGATGATTACTATACAATGTACTTATATATAGTTTAATAAATCTCCCCCTGAATATGTGTTTTTCATAACTTATTGTGACCTTTATTATTTCTCCCCCTTTGGCATTGTCAAAAAGGATATTAAACTTTTTAAATACTGAAATTATTAAAAATGGACCAATTGTTATTAAACAAAGATATATACAGAAATAAGATACCAAAAGAGAAATTTCATTAATTTACAATAATCGAGTACATTCATAGATTTTTAACAATTTTACATAAGATAGAGTCCTAAAAATCTATGTTTCTTTTTGGGGAAGCTTTTTGTTGATCTTCTCCTTTATCTTCGTTTTTGGAAGAGCTAGGTTGCTTTGTAGGGGATGTCAGAGCTTGTTCTACAGGTTCGTTCTCCTCAAAAAGTTTGAAATGTTTCGAAGGAGGAGAAGGTACTGGGGTTGGTCAATCTTCGAATGGTGGTGTAGGGCCATAAACCCTTTGAAGAACCTCTTTGAGAACCGATAATACAGTTGAAAGTGACCTTTCAACTGTGGCTAGGCATGTAGCAAAAGATGTTTCAATGCTATCAATGCGCTTAGCTAAAACTTTTTGATTTCGAGATAAGATATGCTTATTTTGAAGAGTGAGGTCTCGGGTATTTTCGTTTGGATTCGTCTCTATTCGAGTCTCCATAATCTCATCGTGGCACGTATAATCAAATGGTTGAGGAGGAGGTGGAGTAGCTTTGCGATGTTGTTCCACCTGTTGTGATGGTTCATGGCATGGTTGAGGTGGAGGTCTAGCTTGTCTGGTTTGACGATGTTGTGTCCACTCTTCAAAAGACATAAACACCGGAGGATTTTTCGGTAGGTGCATCAGGGAGAAAAATTTGTTTGGAAGCATATTTCAGAGAAATTTCTTCAAAAATAGATAAATATGAGGGGATGTTGTGAGCACGTAGAAGCCTCACGATGTATGTAGGGTAGGTAATCGATGGGCATGATCAAGTCCAAAAATGTTTAAGCTCATCAAATATAAATTTAGCCCAATTTACTCTAGTTCCCATGTATATAACATACAGGGCCTTGTGCTCTAATTCCGTTATCTGTTCATGACTACCAAGACAAGGAATGATAGTGTTGATAACCATTCGAGTTAGAAGTCTCGCCTTAGGTCGCTAATATTTGGATGCGAATTTTGGCATTTCGTCTTTCCATATTTGATGTGTTATATTGTCTCTTGGTTTGAGATGCATATTGAGAATACTATATAAATCTTCTTCTAAGCCGGAACATCCGAGAGTTCTGCCGATGATTCCTGCAGTGAGCCTAATTATGTTGCCATACACACTAGACTATAATCAATTATCCTCGTTTTTAGTGTTCCAAACTGCTGTACTATCCAAATTAGCATAGAAGAGAAATATAGCCAAGTGATCAATTTGGATGTTATTGGGATTAAAAGATATCAAAGCTTCGAAACCGGCATTTTCACACATTTCATCTAAATCGTACACTGGAAACTTGAGTAAGTTATAAAATGGACCTGTGTGGAGTTTCTTCTTTTGAATACCCTCATATCTCTTGAGTGAATGATGTATTCGATTCATCCATCGTTCAATTTGATCATCTGAGCAAACTTAAGGATTTGAGGAAGTTGCTTGATCTTGTTTTCGTTTAGGGATTTTAGGATTTTTATTTTAGGAGCCATAAAATTCGATCAAGTTTGGAAGAGAAGGATTTTGGAGAAGCAAAAAATCAAAACTGCGGCAGAAATAAAATGAAATGAAGTGAACAAAGGTAAAAAAACAGACGTTATCTGGGCGTATAAATGTGTCGATTGAATTTGAGACATCTGAAATATAAATCAGACGTCTGATTTAATCTAGTTTTAAAACAGTAAATAGAATCAGACATCTGGTTTGTTGTGGTAGACATCTGGATTTGGTCGAGTTGTAAAATTTGATAGTCAGAGAGGTTTTTCAGATGTTTGTTTGTATTATCAAACGTCTGGAATAGATCGAATTTTCATTTCTGAATGACATATAGTTTTCTCAGACGTTTGGTATAAATAGTAGGCGTCTGAATATTTATAATATGGTGACAAAGACTTTACTCAGACGTCTAATTCATAGTTTAGACGTCTGAAATAGTCTGATATCTATTTTTTAGTAAGCAGAGAAAATTTTAAGACGTTTGAAAGTTTATATCAGACGTTTGACATATGCACGGTGGTGTACAATTTGTGTGATATCAAAGTGTCAGACGTCTGAGGGCAATGTTCGGACGTCTGAAATGACCAATTTTTCTAAAAATAGCATAAATTTGAAGGGCGTTTCTTATTTTTCGATCTTTTTTTTTAAAATATAGTATTATTTTTGTGAAACAGAATTACAAATATATATGGGTACAAATACAATGAAAATAATTTAATCTATTTAGATGGCGACGGAGTTTTGCGATCTTCTGACTTGTCATCCCTCCATGGCTCGAGGGGAGGCCATATATTTCCACGTTTCTGGGTTCTCAGGGAACTAGAAAATTGCCTTGGTGAATGATCCAAAGGTGTACGATATGAGGATGAGGGATCCAAAGAACTGCAAGGAATCAGAAGTGGTTCATTTACATCATTCTTCCATGAATTACAAAATTTTATGCTACTTGCTCCTGAAAACTTAATCGTCACGCCATGACATTTTGTTCAAAATATAATTCTCGTTGTAGATCTATTTGTTGCTTTTGACAGTGATGTATCTCACCAATTTTGTCCTTGGTGTTAGTAGAGACAAATAGAGCTCGTTTAGGCTTCTTGTTATCGGGAGTGAATTCCGTGTGATAGAAGGACCACCTATACGTCGGTTCCTGATTTGGTGTAGGTGTAGGAAGGCGTTGAGGTGTATCCACTGAGCTATCCGTTGTAGGTATCAAGAAAGATAGATCAGAATTTTTAGAAGACATGATTATATATTCCGTTGTAAAAACTATGAAATCTATATATTCTTTACTTTTTGTTGTGTAAATATTTATATATAATTTCAAAAATTATTTATAGGTAATTTTCAGAAACTAACCATCTAAAAATTTTAAGGTGATGGAATTATCAATTTTAATTTGTGGATAAAAAACTTTTAGCTAAACATAGAGTAAATAAAGATGTAGTTATTGGTTTAGAAGATCAATAAGATAGCGTATTCCTAAATCGTGGCACAGTTTAACAAAAGTTTGCTCATTTAGTGGTTTTGTGAAAATATCTGCTATTTGATTCTCAGTATTTACGTATTCTAATGTAATAATTCTCTTTTCTACATTGTCACGTAAAAAATGATGTCTTATATCAATATATTTAGTACATGAGTGATTTATAGGGTTTTTTGATAGATTTATTGCATCGTGTTATCGCAATATAATGGTGATTTATTGATAACTTTGCCAAAATCCGTAAGTGTTTGTTGCATGTCTTTCACTTGTGCACATGCTAGAGCTGCTGAAATATATTCGGCTCCACAAATAAGGAGACACAATTTTAATTTTTGCTAAACCATGAAACTAATGATTGTCCGATAAAGTGATATGTTCCACTAGTACTCTTACGATCTGTTTTACATCCACCGAAATCCGCATCACTGTATGAAACTAGTTCAGACGATGATCCCTTAGGGTAAAACAAACCGCAATCTCTAGTACTAGGTAGATATCATAAGATACGTTTAACAGCTCTTCGGTAAGATTCTTTTGGTTTGGCTTGAATCGGGCACAAAGACATACACTCATCATAATGTCGGGTCGACTAGCCATCAATAGAGTAAGGAGCCAATCATGCTCCGATATAATTTTTCATCGAAATCTTTTTCGTCATCATCTTTTTCTAAGTGAACACTAGTACTCATCGGTGTAGGTTTGCTTGAAGTTTTATCCATTTCAAAATGATGTGATAGATCGTTACAATATTTTTCTTGATGAATAAAAATACCATTTTGAAGTTGTTTTATTATAAACCAAAGAAGAAATTTAATTCTCCCATGTGAGACATTTCAAATTCATTTTTCATAATATTTGAGAATTGATTACAAAGATTTTCGTTGGTCCTACCAAAAATAATATCGTCCACGTAAATTTGTACAACTAAAATATCGTCATTTTCTCGTTTAATAAATAAAGTTGTATTGATTTTACCTATTTGAAAACCAGATGTAATTAAATGATTTTTAAGACGTTCGTACCAGGCACATAGGGTTTGTTTTAAACCAAATAAGGCTTTTTGAAATTTAAAAACATGGTTGAGATATTTTTCGTGAACAAACAATGGGGGTGGTTCAACATATACGTTTTCTTTAATAAAACCATTTAATAAAGCATTTTTGGCACCCATTTGAAATATTTTAAAATTATGATGATTTGAAAAAGCGAGTAATGTATGTATGGCCACTAGTCTCGCTACTGGAGCAAAGGTTCGTCATAGTCTGTACCTTCTTCTTGATGATAACCTTCAACAATTAAATGTGCTTTATTTCTAACTATATTTCTGTTTTTTCATCTGCTTTGTTTTTAAATACCCATTTTGTTCCTGTAACCGGTTGATTTTCAGATGTTGGTACTAACTCCCAAACATTATTACGTTCAAATTGATTTAATTCTACTTGCATAGCTATTATCCAAAAGTTATCGTTTGAAACTTCTTTATAATTTTTGTTTCAAAATTTGACACAAATGTTATATGGCTTATTTGATTAAGTTGATTTCTGGTTACCCTACAATTTAGATCTCCTATTATATTATCTTTTGGATGATCTTTAAGAATTCTAGGAGATGATACTAAAGTATTATTTTGTGCATTTGTCTCATTATTAAAAGAATTGGTTGTATTTGTTATTGGAATTTTTTCTTCATCGTCATTAGTATGATGGTTAAGAAGATTTTCATCGAACGAAACATGTAAGCTTTCTTCAATAGTGTTATTTCGTTTATTAAAAATTCTATACGCTTTGCTGCGATCCGGATATCCAACAAAGATTCCTTCATCAGCCTTCGGGTCAAATTTTCCTAAATTATCTTTTGTATTTAATATAAAACATTTTTGATCAAAAAGTTTTAAAGTATGATATTTTAGGTTTTCTTCCATAAAATATTTCAAAACAAGTTTGTTAGTCATAGATCGTATGGTTAATCGATTCAAAACAAAACAGGCTATGGCAATTGCTTCAGCCCAAAAATATTTTGGTAGAGCACAACTATTTAATAGTGTTCGTGCACATTCTTGTAACGTACGATTTTTTCTTTCTGCTACATCATTTTGTTGAGGTGTGCGGGGAAAAGAAAATTTATGACTTATACCTTTTATTACAAAAATTAGTAAAAAGATCATTTTCGAATTCTCCACCGTGATCATTTAGAATATTCTTAATTTTCAAATCCATTTGTGTTTTAATTCTTTTAGCAAAAAATTTAAACATAAGAACGGTGTCACTTTTATGTTTTAAAAATAAAGTCCATATATATCTTGAAAACTCATCAACTATTACGAAAACATATTTGTTGTGATTTATACAATGTACTTGAGTTGGAACAAATAAATCTAAATGTGACAATTTTAATGGTTGTTTTGTAGAAATATTATTTTTAGATTTAAATGAGATTTTCTTTAGTTTTCCAATTTGACAATCGTCACATAAATTTTCTACTTTGTAATTTATTTTAGATAAACCTCTAACTAGCTCATATTTTGCTAATTTATTAATATATTTAAAATTAATATGACAAAATCGTTTATGCCACGACATGGATCGTCATGTTTGGCGATTAAACACAAATTTGAATTTCGATTTATATTTATGTTTAAAACATAAATATTTTTGTTTCTAAAACCTTCAAATATAAGTTGTTTGTTATTGTCGACAATATTACATCTATCTTTTTCGAAGTTGATTTGAAAACCTTTGTCGCATAATTGACTAATACTAAGTAGGTTTTGTTTTAGATTTTCTACTAATAAAACATTTGTAATAATGGGAGAGTTAGAAATACCAGATTTGATGACTTTTCCAATGCCCACGAAATATCCTTTTGAGTTATCTCCAAAAGTTACCATTCCACCATTGATTTATGTTATATTTGATACCTTTTTTGAAATTCCAGTCATATGCTTAGGGCATCCACTATTAAGTATCAATTTCTCCTTATTTTTTATTTTGGGTACCTACAGAATAAAAGATAATTTAATTGGTACATATATACTTTGTTAGGGTCCTAGATGTTAGGAGAAGTAGGTAGCCATACCCAAGAAGGTTTGGTAATTTTATGAATATAATTTTTATTATAGACTACATTCTCTTAAAAAATATTAATATGTTTTTGTCTAATCATATTATTATTTGTCTTAGGAATCCAAAATTTTATATTTCTAGTATTCGTATTAGACTTAGGTGAACTTTTAGTCTTTTTATAAGTACAAATATATTTCTTAATATCATTCCCTCTTTTTTAGGAATATTTTTAAATCCTATTCCATTTCTATTACCTAATGGTTTTGAAGTTTTGATAAGATTTTCCAAAAAAATTTGCTTTGTTAAATTTGAAACATTATTTGTAAATTTATCTAAATTTTCAATTTTCAATATTACTCTTCAAGTTGACATTTTCTTTTAACAAGTTATCCTTTTCTAATTTAGTTTTATCAAAATCAACAGTAATAGTCTCATTTTTGACCAAATTATTTTTAATTTTTTCTTGAGATAATTCTAGTTCCTCTTCTAAAATAATTTTTTCATCTTTTAACATTCCTACTTCAAGTTCTAATCTATTTATTTTGGATATATGTTCTTTGTTTAATTTTTTAGTTTTTCTAAATTTATTATCTAATTCCATGCAAAGTTCTAATAATTCATCATAACTAAGTTTGGGACATACCTCATCAGTTTGTGCCATAAAGCACACATTAGCTTGTTCTTCGTCAATATCGCTATCACTGCCTGATGATGAAGAATCCGAGTCATCTCATGTTACTTTGAAAGATTTCTTCCTTTTGAACTTTTCAAATTTGTTCTTCTTTTTATCATTATTGAGCTTGGGACAGTCTTCTTCATATATCCAAATTGGTCACATTCATAGCATTTGATTGATGTTTGATTTGTTGAGCATGATTTTCCTCCTTTCTGAAATTTAGTCATTTTCCTAAAATCTTGAATTAGTTGTAGTTTTTGGTAATAAATACAATTTCTTTTTCGTCTAAGTCTGAGTCTTCATTTATTGCTGGGAATGCTATGTTCTTCTTTTCTGAATTTTGTTCTTTTCGTGCCTGCAAATTAGCTTCATAGGACATTAAATTTTCTGTCAATTTTTCAACTAAGAGTGCTGAGAGATCATTAGCTTCTTCGATAGATAATAATTTTCTTCCCCACTCTGGAATTAAAGAATTGATCATTTTAGATACTAAATCAAAATTTATGAATTTGACTCTAAGAGCCATTAAATCGTGTTGAATGGTTTGGAATCTAGAGTACATGTCTACTATAGATTCATTTTGTTTCATTTTAAATGATGAAAATTGATTTTGTAAAATTGAAATCTTAGTTTTTTTAACTTTTTTTGTGCCTTCGTGTGAAACTTATAAGGTATGCCAAATATCGAATGCAGTGTTACATAACATGACACATGAAAATTCATTCTTATCTAGTGAACAAAATAGAACATTAATAGCTTTGGCATTACTAGAAGCTACAGTTTTTTAAGCATCAGTCCATGTGTTCATAGCAGTGTCAGGTGCTTCATATTTATTTTAAGTGGCTGACCAAATTTCTAATCTATTAGCTTCCATAAAAATTCTCATACGTGTTGACCAATATGCATAGTTAGAACCATTAAAAAGTGGGGGTCGTGCTGTGGATTGACCTTCTTGAAAAATACTTGCCATATTATAGTGATTCAAAAACGTGTTACTTTATTTTGATCTAACCTTGCTCTGATACCAATTATAAGTCTATAGGGTGGTTAGTGTAGTGTATATGCAAGTATACATGACAAAATATACGAAGCAACTAAAGCAATATTAGTCTAGATAAATATAGAATAAGCGCACCAGGATTTTATACTGGTTCGAACCTCTCGTCCTACGTCTAGTCCCGAAGCTCCCTCTCGGATTCGACTATCAAATACCCTCGCTTCGCCTGGAGGAATGAGCTTGGTTATAATAAATTGTTCATGTCAAGTATGTGTTCTATAACAAGGATATTGACTAATAAGTACAAATGCTTCCAATATATGTCTAGAGAGTGTTGACTGTGAAGAGTTGAATATATGGTAGAGCGAAATACAAGTATAGATTGCTAGAGGTCAAGAATATAACAGAGTATGTAAGTAGAGAGCGCAAGTGAGTAAGGTGAGTGTTTACTTTAATTCTTGATGATATATAAAGTTGTAGAGAGGTTCCTTGAGTAGTTGCATCCATTAACAAGTGCTCTATAGTTGCTTCTATTGATGGTGAAGAGTTGCAGCAAAGAGAAGCGAAGATGTCTATTCAAATGTGGCAGTTGAAATTTGAAATTAAATTTCGAGTTCAAAATCAAATGTCTGGTATTTGTGTCAGATGTATGATACTATATATTTAATTTTCAAACGTCTGAGTGCATCTACTGGACGTCTGGTTCTATCTGTTTTATTATTCCAGAGGACTTTTCCAAACATCTAGCATGTGCATCTAGACGTCTGAAAGTTGTGCATGTCCGTTTTGTGCGTCTTTTTTGTTGCTTTCTTGATCTTATCGACTTGTAGTCTCTTGTAACGTTCATTGAGCCTTGTTCTTGTCTTTCTAGTGATGTTTCTCTAGCAAGTTCCTATGTATAGAAATATATATACGCATATTCGATTTCCATTGTATAGTTGTTGTCATCGAAACCGTAGATTTGATTTCCTAACACAAAGTGGTAGCTAAAATGTTTACAAAGCATTACAACTATTTTGGAAATACAATCAAAACCGTAAATCTTTTATATGAATTACATTTCCAACATGACAGGGAACTAGTGGCCTTTTCCTTCGATCCATATATAACAATACTAGTTCACTCCGGTGGCTTTACACGGTCTCCGTCAGCCTCCGAAATATATTGCTACACTACCATGAACAAAGTATTACTCGGTGGCTTTACACGATCTCTGTCAGCCTTCATACTTGTCCATTTCATCATCTTAAGGCAACAGATGCCTTTAATAGCCCGAAATATGTCCTGTAGACAACATAGTATCCCGAATCATTCCGAGAATGCAAGGCTCGTAAGGCTACGCTCAACTTTAACAAAGCCACGCTTTGCTTTTCACAAAGCCATGCCTTATTCTTGCATAAATTACATTCTACTTTGAATGCAACATTGTCGTTCCTTAATCACACAATTGATTTTTACCAACGTATAACTCCGAGCCTGTACGTCTTAGGAAATGGTGTTAAGCTAAGAGAAGTTGCCTTCTCTGCCATCAAGTAGATAATACATTGAAAGATGTTAATTAACACAATCATAAATGCACTATCGGGCGTTCTTCCATACAAGTTCGTTCTGGGACTGAACAAAACCGAAGGCACTCCTTCTACTACCATTAGTAGCGAATAGTCCTTGAAATCTGAAGATTTCAAAACAAGAATGGACCACTACTATAATAAACGTCTCTATATTGGGAGATACCCAAAAATTGTCAACAAGCAATCCTTCCGCTATGAAGATCTCCGTTCTTCAATACAACGAGGATTTTAGAATGTAGACACTACTACCATATAAATATAATGTGGGGTAAACCTCTGGGACTCGTGACAGCAATCCCTACATTTTGAAGATCTCCGGTCTTCATTAATCATCATCTTCAACATGTCTTCACTTCCAAACATATAAATTGATTCAAAGTGGTTCTCGAATAAGAGGTACCCAAATCCGACCCCGGTTCCACCGAACTAATCATCGATAAAAAGGCATTCAGGTATATGGGTGATTATCACACATCATTCAACTTACTAACCTTTTTATTTAAATCAGATGTCTCTTAGAGATATGTTCATTAAATCATTCCTTTAGCTTTTTCAGAGTGCATGGAATCATTTAGCCCCATTTATCAAATCATTTGGTTAATTTTAAAACCTTTTTATTCTTAAAATAATTCCAAATCATTTTACCTTTTATTTAGGAAAACATTTCCAATCATTTCTTTGCAATCCAAGTTATTTAAATTTGAAAAAATTTAAATTTGTACTTTGATAATTTTCGATCACAGTAAACCACATTTACTATCCCATTCGTCGGGCTAGTCCGGATAGCCAGGGAGAGCTGGAAACTGGTTTTTCAAACTCAAGCTTAGATATTGTCCCTTGGACACCCATAAGGCGGTCAAGTTATTTGATCGACTCTAAATCATTAAATATTTATTTCATAAATCCATCAAATTATCTTTAAAATACTTTATTAATCTTTTGAAAACATTTTCAAAAGATTAGAAAAAGAATTGTTGCGTTTAAAACTATATTTCAAAAGTTATAGAAAAGTGTCGCGGAAAGTGCTTTTTAAGCTATATTGATCAAAATGTCCTTTTATCATTTGGAAATTCATTTTTACCTCAAATCACTTTTAAAACATTTTAAAATATTTATAAGATTTATTCCATATTTTTAAACATTTTAAAACATCATTTTCAAAGAAATCCTTTTCTAGATTCCAAACTACAAAACCGTGATTTTTTTCAAATACTTGTTTAACTCATATTTCAAAATCTACCTATCAAAATGTATGTATGTGTTAGGGTGTGTATTACTATGTTATATATGTGTTCATGGCATATAAAGAAGGTTGCAACGACTTTCGAATAACTTTCGTTCGTTAAACCGTTGAAAATCGAGAAACCAATTCCGGTCACATTTTCACTTTTTATTTAATATACATATATTTGTAAAAAAAATTGAATTCTTTTTTGTAATCATTAATAAATTACTAAAATGATCTCATTTGAATTATAAAATCATATAAATCAATAATAACAATTATTTACAAAAATTGCTATTATGCCGATAAAGCGATATAAATTTTCTCACTATCACTTTATAATTATTTAAAATGAATTATTATCATTCAAAAACAATTATTTAATCATTAAATCTCAATTTAAAATCAAAAATCAAAAATTAATTATAAAGGCATACCGAAGATGTCACACATACTTTTAATTTCCAAAAATAAAATACTTTTTTATTTCATATCCTTGTTCAATTATAAAAATAAGTGTATGTATTCAGCTTTATGCGTGATGTTATACGATTATATTTCATTGATAAAACGGTTTTTGGCCATTTTATCGATGTATTTCCAAAGGACATATTTTTGTAAATACTTATTAACATTATTATTTATTGTTCAAAACATCATAATCTATGTTTTTAAATGCTTCTATTTGAATATTTTAGAAATAAATATAATCTATCAAACTGATAAATTAGCAAGTCGTTATAGACTTCCCCTCTTAAAAGAATTTCGTCTCCGAAATTACATCACAACAAAACCCAAATGTATTTACCCAAAATATTTATTTTTAAACTTACATTTGTATGATGTGTCTAGATCATCCGATTTGATATGCTATTCAAATTCACAACTTTACTTCCGAACTAGTATTGATCCTTCGATTCTCTAGTGCAGACTTTGATCAGGCTTCTTGATCAGAAAACTTTGTTTCCTTTATATAGCCCTCAACTATAATAGAAAACTCAAGTACCCAATCATAAACCCTCATCAATGTTCGCTATTAAGAATTGAGTGATAAATCCTCTTTCGGACTGGTGTAAAAACCTCAAAGTTCCGTACTCGAATCTTAGATCAAAATCGGGTGATGAAATGATCTACTTGCAACTTATTTAATCTTTTCAAATATTTACGAAAACATCTCATAAAACCATTATCTTTCATTTAAATATCTTTATAAACCCTTTATTTCTTCAAAATATTTATTCACAAAAATATTTCTATCTTTTTTCTAAAAGAAATTGATCATCCTATATTTGAAATAATACCATATAATTCTTATTTCAAAGTTTCTTTGAAATTTCTCTGTTAATAAATCTCCTTATAAATTAATTCCAAATTTATTTTATATTACATAATCCTTTTATACCTTTTCAAAACATTAGGATATGAATTCTCGAATCCATCTTTCTCAGACATCATTATATTTGCTAATTACATTTTATTTTATAAAATATATTCTTAAATAATCTCTTAATAAACACTTTTTATAAAGACACTTCTTTATATTGTAAAATCTTTTTATTTCAAAATATCTTATTAAATTTTATCGGATATAGGATAGAAGAAGTGCTCCGAGTGGATAATCCAAAGAGAAGTTTATTAATTAACATTATACTTATACATCCCTTCCTAACTGTATTACAAACTTTTAGGGATAACCTCTTAGGGAATACAACCTATCACACACCACCATCATACATATATAAATACTTGAACTGTTATATACATACTATTTTTGGATCCCATTTGAGGTAGATGGTACTTTATCTTTGAGGCCTTAAGTCAGCCACTTTCATTTTGGACAGTCCTTCATTAAGTGTTTCCCCTGGTAGCACCAAATGCATGTCCGGGGACATTCTTTGACCATATGTCCTAGTCCCTTTTAATGGTAGCAACCCTTTACCTTTCCTGGTCGAATTATATGTTTCTTCTTTGTTTTAGGGCACCCACGTAGAAAATGTCCTTGCCTTTTACACTTGTAACAGAATATGTCAACCTAAGAAGATTTTTCTTTCTTCTTTTTCTCCGGTTTCCTTTTCTATACACAAAACTGCATAATGCCCTTCTATACTGCATCTGTAATATTATATGCTAGCGTAAGATCCTAGTTTTACTTTCTCTTCTACTTCTTTTGCTGCAATGCTCTTCGTGCCTGCTTTAGGGTCATCCAAAAATCTTTCCTCAAAAAATAAAACATCACGACCTAAGTGATATACCAAGATATCATTAGAAGGTTTATACCATTTATTGCTTGACTTAAAACCTTTTGTCCAAATAACTCAGTTAACTTGAACTTCCCTTGATCATATTATAATAAGGAGAATAATTTGCCAAGCGTTCGATAACGTTACCCAAGCCAAACAAGTCAAGACCTTATTCTTGAAACTTTTCAAAGGGATAACATCTTATATATTTTCCGAATCACAAAAATATTTATACTTTTGTATATATAAAATATATTCCTTTTAAAATGGTGTGTCGATTTGCCTTATTTAAATGTTTAGAATCCCTATCGATAATGGTGATCAGGCGCATCGACTAGAATCTATATACCACTCAACAGATGAATCAACACAAAACACTTTTATATCAAATAACAAATACACGTCATATGTATAATACTCTTAAAACTCTATCTAGGGTGTTACTAACCTTATCTATAATGAGTCACACATTCTAGGGTATTACTAACCCTATCTGTAATGAGTTTTTACCCCACCAAAGCCTAGGTATTCGCTCAACCTAAGCTCTGATACCAAATGTAACACCCGGGGTTTTCGACCATCAAAAATCGGCATTAGTACATCCTCATTCCGCAAATTCAAGTGTCAGAAAGCCTGATTGTTAGGAAAAAAGCAAATAAAGATAGAACAGAATCTCATACGAATGGAATAACATATATTATTTCAATATACATAATCTTTACAGTGGAATTTTTTTAATACAATATCAGAGTCTAATCTAGATTCAGCATGAACAGTTATAAACCATGTCCTTACAAATGCTAACAACCAAACAAAACAAATGCAACATATGCAGTGGAAAATAGAATACGTCCATACGTAGATGAAGATCTCCAGCTCTCCTCTGGAAAATCCATGCGTCTTCACTAAACTTGAAACTACTCGGATCTGACCCGAGTATTGAAAATGCCCGGATCAGGCTTGATAAACCAGCGTGGGATACTCAAAATTTTAAATGCTAATGTCAATCAAAATCTTTGGAAAGAAGGGTATCTCATAAGACCATGTCCACACATAAATACGAACGAGATTTTATCTTATGATAACCAAAATAGTTTATATCAAAACATTTGATATTATTCTAAATGATATTGGTTTGAAAACACTTTTCAAATAAATATATACAAAATGAATGTATCAATACTTGGACTAAGTTTATTGTAATATATCCGGACTAGGTCAAAGGAATATAACTGGACGGAATATATGATACCAAAGGGGTAGCTGAAATGTTTGCAAAACATTACAACTATTTTGGGAATATAATCAAAATCGTAAAGCTCGTATTGGAATTGGATTTCCAACATGATAGGGAACTAGTGGCCTTTTTCTTCGATCCACGTATAGTAATACTAGTTCACTCAAGTGGCTTTACACGGTCTCCGTATCGGCCTCTTAACTATACTGCTACACTACCATGAATAGAGTATTACTCGGTGGCTTTACACGTTCTCTGTCAGCCTCCATACTTGTCCATTTCATCATCTTAAGGCAACACATGCCTTTAATAGCCCAAAGTATGTCCTACAGACCACATGGTATCCCGAATCATTCCTGAGATGTGAGGCACGTAAGGCTATGCTTAAATTTATTAAAGCCACACTTTATTATTCCATAAGGCACATTCCACTTAGAATGCCAGGTTGTCATTTCTACTAATGTATAACTTCTGAGATCGTACGTCTCAAAAAAGAGTGTTAAGCTAAGAGAAGTTGCCTTCTACGCCACCATGCAAATAATACGTTGATAAAGATCAATTAATATGATCAGAAATGCACTGTCAGATATTCTTCCATACAAGTTTGTTCTAGGACCGAATGAAACTGAAGGCACTCCTCTTACTACCATTAGTAGCGAGTAGTCCTTGCAATCCGAAGATTTCAAAACACGAAAGAACCACTGCTAGAATAAATGTCTTTATATTGGGAGCTACCCAGAGAATGTCAACAAGCAGTCCTTCCATTATAAAGATCTCCGGTCTTCAATACAACGAGGATTTCAGAATTCAAACACCACTGCCATATAAATATAATGTGGGGGTAAGCCCCTAGGACTCCTGACAGCAATTCCTACATTCTAAAGATCTCCGGTCTTCAATAATCATCATCTTCAACATGTCTTCACTTCCGAACGTATACATTAGTTCGAAGTGGTTCTTAGATAAGAGTTACCCAAATTCGACCCCGTTCCTCCGAACCAGTCATCGATAAAAAGTCATTTAGGTATGTATGTGATTATCACACATCATTCAATTTATTAATATTTTTATTTAAATCAGATTTCTCTTAGAGATATGTTCATTAAATCATTCCTTTATCTTTTTCAAAGTATATGGAATCATTAAGCCTCATTTATCAAATCATTTGGTTAATTTTAAAACCTTTTTATTCTTAGAATAATTCCAAATCGTTTTACCTACTATTTAGGAAAACATTTCCAAATCATTTCTATGCAACCAAGTTATCTAAATTTGGAATGTTTTATCTTTGTACTTTAGGAAGTTTCTATCCGAGTAAACCAAATTTATCATCCCATCCATTGGGCTAGTCCAGATAGCTAGGGAGAGTAGGAATCTGGTTTCCAAACTCAAGCCTAGACACTATCTCTCTTACACCCATAAGGCGGTCAAGTTATTTGATCGGCTCTAAATCATTAAACATTTATTTCATAAATCCTTCAAATTACCTTTAAAATACTTTATTAATCGTTTGAAAACATTTTCAAAAGATTTGGAAAAGAATGGTTGCGTTTAAACTATATTTCAAAAGTTATAGAAAAGCGTTACGGAAAGTGTTTTTTAAGCTATATTGACCAAAATGTCTTTTTATCAGTTAGAAATTCATTTTTATAACTCAAATCACTTTTAAAACATTTCAAATGATTTATAATATTTATTCCATATTTTTAAACATATTAAAACATCATTTTCAAAGAAATCCTTTCTAGATTCCAAATTACAAAACCGCTATTTTTCCAAAAACTTGTTTTACTTATATTTCAAAATCTACCTATTAAAATCTTCATTTTCTTTCTTGTTTTGAAAAAAGTAGTCATAAAGTTCGGAAAATTCTTATTGCAAATAAATTCGACTCCGATTCCATCCTACAGAAGGATTTAACTTTTACTTGCGTAAACGGCGCGAAATCACGAACTGCCTTTACGCGACGCGTCTATTTTTGACTCCAAATTCGTTATTTGTCAAAACTTCTCCAAATTGAATTTTAATGTATATAAAACATTTATAAACTATATTCAAACATTTAAACCAATATTTTCCATACTAATTTCATAATGTTATATTATTATAATATTCATTTTCAACTTTTTTATATTTTTAAAAAACTAAGAGGCTAAATAAACTTCATATACACATCTATATGGATTTATTTTTCATTAATTAATCATGGTTAATTACTTAACCATTTTTATTATGATTTCTCATAATGTACCACAATCAAGTTACCAAACATATCAACATCCATATAATCAACCATATAATCAAACAAGTTATCAAACATTCATACAAATCATTAAGAGATTAAATGGTCATATTATCATACTTAAAAATAGTTATAGAGATTATTTATTATTTAATAAAATTGAGTACGCACCATTATCAAATTCAAACTTTCTACCAACATTAAAATTACCACAACAACTCTACTTCTCTTCCAAGTGCTCGGCCATCTTCACCTCCACTTGCTTTGCTCTTGGCCATGCCCTCATCGTCACCTCATGCTTATGCCATCACCTCCAACCACCTTTCGATGCTCATGGCCATGCCTCCTCACCTCCATATTGCTCAAGGCCAAGCGCTATTAAAGAAGAGAAGAAGAAGAAGTAGGTTAAGAAGAGGTTAGAGAGTAATTAGCGGATTGATGCTTAAGCACTCCACTATTTGTAACCCTCCAACCTCTCTTAAAGAGGAGAAGCCATTAAAGAGCATTGAGAAGCTTAAGAATGGTGAAGAAAATGAATTTGTGAAGAATGAAGGAGGATATATGTGGGTTTTTATAGGGGAAAAATGGTAGAAAATATCTAAAAACGAATGGACAAAACTGCCCTTAACTCACTCCCCTCCCATCACATCACAATACACGTTAATATCCTGTTATCCCATTTTTTGGTCAAAACTGGAATATCGACAAATTGGCAAGGAATGATGGAGGTCGGGATTGAAAATCGATTGGAAGCAAGGCAGAAGTGCATTCAACACTCGGAGTCCCCGAGTTCATTCGGCAAATAGAGCCCCATTCGGCAAAGGCAAGCCATTCGGCATATATCATTCGGTAGCCGGACCAGCCATACCGGTCCACCATACTTCACCTCTCCAATACCCTACCGGACCATTCATGACCGGACCATGCCACTACCGAACCAACTCCCATGTTACCACCGATCCAACCTACCACCGAACCATGCTACCACCGAACCATGCTCCCACCGAACCATGTTACCACCGATCCAACCTACCACCGAACCCCTATCTCCACTACCTGCCGAATCACCCATGTTACCACTCACCGCCGAACCAAGACGCTGCCGAACCAGAACGCTGCCGGTCCAGATCGCATCAGCCCAGGCCCACCAGCAGCTATAAACATCCAAGACCTCTGCCCCCAGCCTCACTCTATAAATAGAGGGGCAGGGGTACAACAATGGGAGACAAGTTGGAGAGCTCAAACCGGGAAGGAACTTTCAAACAACTTTCATACACTTGTACTACAAGCTTTGTACTTGTAATCGGATCGGAAAAGGAGAATAACATATAAAGTGGACGTAGGCACATTCTGGCCGAACCACTATAAATCTGTGTGTCTTTTACAGTTTAGTCCCTGCTTTTTACGCATTTGCATAAACCACCTAAATCACTACGAACAACATAAAATCAACTAAATCATACGACTTGGAGTTTTTTGCCCATCTTTTGTGCAAACGTATTTGAGTTATTTGCTGAGATCTGTGATTTGTGTTTGAATATCGCTGACTTATATTCATACACTGGTGCTTTCACGGTATTGGGTGTTTGTGGCCATTTTTTACGCAAACATTTTGGTGCTTTCACTGAGAGGGACCAGCTCCCACTACATCGGATAGAAGTTTGGATTTGGAAGACAATGACTAGGCAAAACAGTAGAAGGCTAAGGGCTGAGAGAAGCCAACAAGGAGGAAGTCAACAAGCATCCTCCGGAGGTGAGGAAGGACCGGCTTCGATCTATATAACCCGGGATGAAATGGAAGCCATAACAAATTCACTGCAAGAGAGGTTGCTGAAAAGTCAACAGGAAATGATGCAAACTTTCTTGGAGCAAATGAGAGTTGCAGGGATGCAGAACCTAGGAACAGCTACAACGGCTGTGGATGCAGGACAAGAAGCTAGGGTTATGGAACCCAATGAAGGACAGGATACGGAGCCAGGCGGCAATCAACAAGGGCTTGGGGGCAGGCCCACAGGATTCAACACAGGAGAACCTTTGGAAGGAGTTCAACAGGCTAGAACCAACGTTGCTGCTAACGAGCCACACGAAGAGTATGTACCGGAGTTCCCTCGGGGGCAACCCTCGACAGATAACGGTGGATTGGTAGATATAATCAGGAAGACTGTGCGAGGTGGTTTGACCAACGGAGACTTGGAAGGAGTAAACAGGAGTCCGTTCACCCGGGAAATAAGGATGGCTCAGAATCCACCTAAGTTCAAGCTACCTAGCGTGGAGGCATACAATGGCAAGGAAGACCCTACGGATCACTTGATGAGATACACCAGACACATGGAGGTGCTGGGGGCATCGGAGGAGGTGATGGCCCGATGCTTCCCTTTGTACTTGACGGACTTAGCTGCAATGTGGTTCAGGCAGCTGGAAGAAGGATCTATCAGGACTTGGAGGGAATTGGTGGAAAGGTTTTTGGGACAGTTTCGGGTTCATGTCAAGAGACCGAAGAATGTGATGACATTGACGTCGGTAAGGCAAAGGATGGATGAATCGCTTAGAGCTTTTCTAACTCGATTCAGTGCCGCAGTTGCTTCGGTGGATCGGCCCGATCCATCGATGGTTTTAATGGCAGCAGTATCAGGAGTCAGGGAGAACTCGGATTTCAAGGTATCTCTGATACGAGATCCCCCACGGAATCTCGACGAATTCTTTCATGAGGCAGAAAGGTTCCTTCGACAAGAAGATGCGAGTACGGATTTAAAATTGAAAAAGGTTAATGCAGTTGAGGTGGATGGACCATCCAGCAATGGTTCGGATAAAGACAAAGGAAAAAGGAAGTTGGACAGTGATTCTGGAAATGCTAGGAAGCAATGGAAGGATCCAAAGTTTTCCACATACACAGGATTGAACGAGACACTGGAGCGGATATACCTGAATACTCGAAATCGCCTTCACTACCGGAGGCCGGCTAGGAGAGAACCAACAGAACGGGAAAGGACATCAGGAAGGCACTGCCTCTTCCATGATTTGGATGGACACGACACCAACAGCTGCAGGCACTTAAAGGACATAATTGAGGAACATGTAAGGAATGGACAACTGCCACAATATGTTGGACCTCGGGATGCAACGGCGAGGCAGGAGCAACTGCCGCCTACCTCAAGCTACGATGGTGGGAGGCCCAGGAATGATGGTCGGTTGATCATCCCTTGACCAGGTTAATATGAAATAAGTAGCAAACTATTGGCAAGCAACCAAGTCATTTACACATGTACGGGGACGGAGATAGCCCCTAGGCATGCTCTGAATGATAATAAATTGCGATGCTGTGGTTTGTGAAATTTATCTTTTGCTTTTGGATTGGACACTGCTTTTCTTTTTGGTTTTCGATTTTGGAGCTTCGATTGAGCTCCTGGTTTTTCTTGCTTTTTGATTTGGATTTTCCTTTGGATGATCGTTTTCGGTTTTGGATGCTGGGTTGGATTTCTGGTTTTCTGGTTTTGGATTCGGATTTTGGATTTGGATTTTGGATTTGGATTTTGGATTTGGATGTTGAATTGGATTTTGATTGGATTTTTATCTGACTTTTGATAAACGGTCGTCAGGTATGGATTATGCCTGGCAAGGGGTGAGTCTCTTTGCCCGAACGTGGTAAATTGACTCATTCAGGTCGTCGAGTATGGACTATGCTCGGCAAGGGTCCGGAGTGACCAGGATTCGGCCTAGGACTTAGGCCCTATATTATCAATCGTTATTTTCAGGTCGTCGAGTATGGACTATGCTCGGCAAGGGTCCGGAGAGACCAGGATTCGGCTTAGGACTTAAGCCATGGCATTGTACAGCGTCCAGGGACACTGGACCAAGATCGTCAAGTATGGATTACGCTTGGCAAGAACCCGGAGAGGTTAGCTCAATGTCCAGGGACACTGGACCAAGATCGTCAAGTATGGATTACGCTTGGCAAGAACCCGGAGAGGTTTGCTCAACGTCCAGGGACACTGGACCAAGATCGTCAAGCATGGATTACGCTTGGCAAGAACCCGGAGAGGTTAGCTCAACGTCCAGGGACACTGGACCAAGATCGTCAAGTATGGATTACGCATGGCTCAACGTCCAGGGACGCTGGATCACGACCGTCAGGTGTGGATTGTGCCTGGATCACGACCGTCAGGTGTGGATTGCGCTTGGCAAGAGCCCGGAGAGGTTATAAATTTGGACATGGACCCAAAGAGGTCCTGGATTCGGTTGTTGGCCATTGGATAAGGATGGTTTGGGACTCCGTTGTCAAGTTCGGATGGACATGGAATTGGCTCAAGCTTTGGTTATTGGATTTGGAACTGGATATCGACTCGGAGCAGTCAAGGATGATCTACTCTGGCAATATGGCTATTGACATTGGATATTGGATTCGGGACTATTCAAAACACGCCTTGTTATCACAAGGCATGTTTTGGGGGGCAAAGTGTTATCCCATTTTTTGGTCAAAACTGGAATATCGACAAATTGGCAAGGAATGATGGAGGTCGGGATTGAAAATCGATTGGAAGCAAGGCAGAAGTGCATTCAACACTCGGAGTCCCCGAGTTCATTCGGCAAATAGAGCCCCATTCGGCAAAGGCAAGCCATTCGGCATATATCATTCGGTAGCCGGACCAGCCATACCGGTCCACCATACTTCACCTCTCCAATACCCTACCGGACCATTCATGACCGGACCATGCCACTACCGAACCAACTCCCATGTTACCACCGATCCAACCTACCACCGAACCATGCTACCACCGAACCATGCTCCCACCGAACCATGTTACCACCGATCCAACCTACCACCGAACCCCTATCTCCACTACCTGCCGAATCACCCATGTTACCACTCACCGCCGAACCAAGACGCTGCCGAACCAGAACGCTGCCGGTCCAGATCGCATCAGCCCAGGCCCACCAGCAGCTATAAACATCCAAGACCTCTGCCCCCAGCCTCACTCTATAAATAGAGGGGCAGGGGTACAACAATGGGAGACAAGTTGGAGAGCTCAAACCGGGAAGGAACTTTCAAACAACTTTCATACACTTGTACTACAAGCTTTGTACTTGTAATCGGATCGGAAAAGGAGAATAACATATAAAGTGGACGTAGGCACATTCTGGCCGAACCACTATAAATCTGTGTGTCTTTTACAGTTTAGTCCCTGCTTTTTACGCATTTGCATAAACCACCTAAATCACTACGAACAACATAAAATCAACTAAATCATACGACTTGGAGTTTTTTGCCCATCTTTTGTGCAAACGTATTTGAGTTATTTGCTGAGATCTGTGATTTGTGTTTGAATATCGCTGACTTATATTCATACACTGGTGCTTTCACGGTATTGGGTGTTTGTGGCCATTTTTTACGCAAACATATCCCATCTCCATGTGCCTCTATCAATTCATTCACTTCCTAGCTTGCGTATTTGACTTTTGGATGACTTAAGGGTAAGTAAATGGAAAATATCTTAGATATTTTTAACTTTATGTATTTATAGATGTATAAATGTGTTAGGTATATATATATGTATGTATGTATGTATGTATGTATGTATGTATGTATGTGTTAGGATGTGTATTATTATGTTATATATGTGGTCATGACATATAAACTAGGTTGTAACGACTTTCGAACAACTTCCGTTCGTTAAACCGTTGAAAATCAGGAAACCGATCCGCGGTCACATTTTAACTTTTTTGTATATACATATATTTGTAAAAAAAAATTGAAAATAAATTTGTAATCATTACTAATTAATTAAAATGATCACATTTGAATTATAAAATCATATAAATCAATATTAACAATTATTTAAAAGAATTGTTATTACACCGATAAATCGATATAAATTTTCTCATGTTTTCAAACTGATTGTATATCTTTATAAAACTATTATAAATAATTTACTATCACTTTATAACTATTTAAACAAACTATTATCATTCGAAAACAATTATTTGAATAATTATAACAATTATTTAACCATTAAATCTCAACTTAAAATAAAAAATCAATTATTAAATATAAAGGCATCACTGAGGATGTCATACATACTTTTAATTTCCAAAAATAAAGTAATTTTCTATATTTCATATTCTTGTTCAAGTATAAAAATAAATGTATGTATCCAGCACCGTGCTCGACGTTTCACGATTATAGAGCTGTTTATTGATAAAACAGTTTTCGGTCATTTATCGATATATTTTCAAAGAAAATATTTTTGTAAATATTTATTACCATGATTATTTATTGTTCAGAACATCGTAATCTATGTTTTTAAAAGCCTGTATTTGAATATTTTAAAAATAAATATAATTTATCAAATTGATAAATTAGCGGGTTGTTACAGTCGATTTCATTTCTCCTTCCATTCTCCTCATCTAATACCCCGCTCAGATTTTTCGTTTGTAACACACAAACGCTTTTCTCATTCGTAACTTTTCCGTTCAAATGCCCCGCTCAAATATTCCGTTTTCATTCGTTGCAATCGCACAAAAAGAGATGAGAAATTACCGTGCTTAAAAATGGTTGTATAAATATTGCACAATAGTTTTGCTGTATTTTACATTAAGAATAAATTATTTATACCTACACGGTTTTCTGAAAATTGTTTTATTAAACAGTTTTTTGAAAACCGTTTAACAAATCCACACTTACAAAAAAGTGAAAGGATTCTCATTTTCTCTTGTTCCCACGTTCAAATTCTCACCGTTAGAGAGTCTGAGAAAAGATTATAATGAAAATTAGGAACACCCCTATTAAAAATTAGTTTAGTCATTTTCCATTTTCTTTTATAAAATACATTTTTGGATAGGGCTGTTACCAAAGAACATAACCAAAAAGACTCCAACGTTTTCAAAAAGAAAAAAAAACAGTTTATTTTTTAAAGTTTATTTTAAAGGGAAATGACTAAAACAAATAAGTTTCGAAAAAAGAACGTATTTCTAATTGGGGTTTTTAGGCTCAAGGAAAAAGTTAGAGAAAATTTTAGTTTCAGGGACAAGAAGTTTGTTTTTTAGGCCGAATGACGCTTTTTAGTGTAATTCGCAGAATGATAGTTGTAACTATCATTTTAAGTTTACACTAAAAGTGTCATTCAGAATAAAAAACAAACTTATTGTTTCTGAGACTAAGGATTTAGGGCAAAATTTTCAAAAGTACAAAAGGGAACCGCTCGCAATATACCTTTTTCAGTAACTGCGTAGATGCTCTAATATTGATGTTTTCAGATTCAACCTTTTCAAAGGACGGTTTAAGATTAATAAGGAATGCATTTTATTTTTGTTTTCCTTCTGTTCTGCAATTTTCAGTTTCTTCTGCAGTTCTGTATTCATTAACCGAAAGAATCGTACAACTTTTGTACTTTTAACATGTTTTGTAAAGTTTATATTAATAAATATATGCTGCTACACAAAAATCTAAGTGTTTTTCCCCCCTTAAATGCTTGATAGAAGCGTGGCAATTTTTTTTTTTTTTAGTCTATTTAGATACAAAATATAAACACAATTACTGACTTAAAGAATTTTCACCATTGAATTGACATGTGATCTAACATGTTAAATATTTCCATCCATAAACTCTTTCTACATGGTTATAACACTTATGGTGCGTTTCCATGAAATCTTTGTCTTTTTCACTTTCACGTTCAAATGTTCCATCGAACGCGTCAAATGTGTCTGACGTGGGGCCCATCAACACCGTTTGAGTCCACCGTTCAAAAAACAATGGTTGGCACACACGCGCATGCGTGCGCCGCCGCCGCCGTCCGTCCGACCGAACCGAGCCGGGCCGGACTCGGGTATGGGTCTAAAATGACCATTCTTTTTACCAGGCCATTGTTTAACGGTTTTGGGCATTGTCTGAAACTGGGCTGGGCCTGAAATTTGAAGAGAAGCGGGCGGGGTTTTTTCCTGAGGAGATGCGACTGTTCATGAGCGGACGCGAACAGTAACGGATGCGACTGAACTTTCCAACCATTTTTCATGTCCTTTCGTGTATAAAAACGCATTCATTTTTTTCTTATTTTATGTCCTTTTCGGTTTGCCCTTTCATGTACCGATTTCGTGTCGTTCTTAAACATACTCTTATGCACTCATGCACTTCTAGTGATGCTTGACCAAATACGAATCTATTGTAAACACGGAGATAAGAAATTACAGTGCTTAGAAATGGTTGTATAACTATTACACAATTGTTTTTATTTGCATGTTTACAGTCGGTGGGCACATTAACAATGCGTGTCATTTTAATGCAGAAGTTGACAGATTGATACTTGACCATCTCATGTTCATTTTCAATAGCTTAACCGGTAATCTTGCAATTTATGTTAATTGACTGCATGATAAGTGGACCTCACCGCATTTCCAATATTTTAGTTAGTAGACATTTTTCTTTTGATGCAACACCCTAGCTTTGCTGTATCCTTAATCCTTCTGAACATCAGCCACAAGTTCCGATTTAAACATGATCCTTTCTTTCACTTGCTTAATTACATGATATACTATACTGGAAAGAAAGAGAACGTAAAATTATTTAAATTGGAAGTTGTGTCTGAATATTCAGGGGATTAGAGGCATAGCGAAGTTAGAATGTTGCCGAACCTTGTACGAGAAAGGATCGGCTATATACCTCAATTTCATTATATAACAGTGTAGTAGAAAATGTACTATTATTTAAATAGGAGCTTATATTCGAGGACTGCGCTGGTGACAAACTGATGTATGGCCAAATTGCCCTTTATACACTCCTTCCAACCAGTGAAACCTTTTCTTTGATCCAATTGTAACACTTTTACTGACTGAAAACTGTAAAAGAGTTGCATATCAGTATCTAAACTGTTGCAATTTTATAGAAGTCAAAAATAGAAGTGTTAATTGATTTACTTGATCCACTGATTAAGAGAATCATATAATTGAGATGGATTATAATATAATTAACCACTAATCAAAGATAAAAACAAGACAAAATTAAGCAACACGTCAATGTGGGCTTCACTTCAGTAATATATTTAGCATGTATAATTAGATACTTTTTAATAGAGGATTTGTGGTCCTGGTTGTAGCATGGATCATTCTATTATCATAAGTTGCTAATAAGTCAAAATAGTACATGACAGATAAATAAGATGCGGCTTATTATAAGTTGCGCCCACATTGGGATATTTTTACAGATATATTAACTTATAATGGAGAATATGAATATAATACATGCAATTGTTATTATCAAATAAATAAAAAGGCAATTAAAGCAGCCAAACTTGTCGGCAACAAGAAAGTGCATGATAGTGCTTTGCCTTCAATTGTTTATTTACTGTACCACTATTTATGCATTGGGTAGCTAAAAGGATTGAGAAAAAAAAATGGCGCCCGGTTTCTTGATAAACTTACTTTAACTTTTGCAGCAAAAATATGAATTTTAATTCGTACATATTTACAGTTTAAAATATAAATATATGCAGTTTAAAATGCATATAAAATATGTAAAATGCGTATTCTTACCGTGTAGACGGTAACAGTTAGAATTGCAGATATTTTCAGTTCTAACTGTAAATAAATACAGTTCAAAATTCACATTTTTTGTTAACGATAATTTTTAGTAAAACCCGTTTTTGACCGCGCTGAAATAAAATTTAAAATTTATGAATTGTGCCCTTAATTTAATGAAAAATTATTATGTTTGAGAAGTTTATAATTTTTGTATTTACGCAAGGCTACCTGGACAAACTGATGTTGCCATATCAGTAATGAATAGAAACAAAATAGTACATAGACATGCAAAGGGTGTATAATTAAACAGATGTGTGTTTCTCCAGTACTTGTTTACCTGTTGTCTTATAATCCACATAATGTAGTCTTCCAATCCTTTAAAAGGAAGAAAAAAAAGTGTTCAGTGTAGAAGTAACATTTCACTTAATTTGTTATAATAATAGCAATATCTATTCCCATTTCTTTTTCCTTTTCATTTTCAAACTCTTCTTCTTCACTTCCATTTTCAGTTCTCCACCATTCAACAATGGAGTCAAACGATGATGAAAACACACCACCACATCGTTCAACCTGCATAGTTTCAATTCTGGCAATATTAGTAATTATTTCCACTTTATTAATCTTCCCACAATCAAAAAACATCTCTGTTTCATATGATAATAGAGCAATCACCATAAATGGACAAAGAAGAATACTCATTTCTGGGGCTATTCATTATCCAAGAAGCACTCCTCAGGTATAAACAAGCTTATGGGTCTCCCCCTTTTTGCTCCTTATTTACTTCTCTATATTGAAAATTCTGTTCTTTTGTGGGTTTTTTAGATGTGGCCTGATCTTATACAAAAAGCTAAAGATGGTGGCTTGGATGTTATTGAAACTTATGTTTTTTGGGATGGACATGAACCTGCTCCTGGAGAGGTATTAACTTTATTTTGAGTAATCATATTTCTTTGTAAATTTCCATTTGTTATATTTTAATATATTTTTTTTCCCATGTATGCAGTATTATTTTGAGGAAAGATACGATCTTGTTCAATTTATCAAGATAGTGAGGGATGCTGGGCTTTATGTTAATATCAGATTAGGACCTTATATTTGTGCAGAATGGAATTTTGGGTAACTTCACTAACTTCTCAAACATGTTTTCTTTCCCCAATAGAATCAAAATTATGAACGAATTTTTTGTAACATTTAGGGGTTTTCCTGTGTGGCTGAAGTATGTTCCAGGAATAAGTTTCAGAACTGATAATGAGCCTTTTAAGGTTGGATAATTTAATCATATATAACACCTTTTGGAGGTCATGATTCTAATCCTGAGTTTATATTGTGTATGAGAAAAGGCTGAAATGGCGAAATTTGTAAAGAAGATTGTGGACATGATGAAGCATGAACAATTATTTGCTTGGCAGGGTGGCCCTATTATCCTTGCTCAAGTAACGACATTTTTGGTTATTCATGAATTTTATCATTTGAAAATTAAATTTGACTCATAATTTTCTGTTAAATTCAAGTAGATAGAGAATGAGTTAGGGCCAGTGGAGGAATATGCTGGACCTGGAAGCAAAGAATATGCAGCATGGAGTGCAGAATTGGCCCTTGATCTTGATGTTCGTATACCATGGATCATGTGCAAGCAAGTTGATGCTCCTGACCCAATTGTATGTGTTTTCTCGCTCTGTGTGCACACACGTGCGTGCGCGCGTGCGTGCGCACGTGTCTTTGTCTGCCTTTATAGTGTGATTCATAAAACAAACTATTGCTTGCTTCTTATTCTACTATGTTCCAAGCTTAACATACTTTGCTGATCTGCATACACAAGCAATATAAGTATCGACATATCGACCTTCTTAAGTGAGACTAAATAACCAGTGCATTGTTTGGTACAAAAAGTATGATTTTTATGAAAATTTCTGGTAAACAACAGATTGATACCTGCAATGGATTTTACTGTGATGGCTTCACTCCAAACAAACCTTACAAACCAAAATTGTGGACTGAAGCTTGGACTGGCTGGTACATCTGCATATATTTTACCTAATTTGTTGGCATTCATAAACCTTTAATGATATATATAACATATACACATACACATAGATATACATACGTACATTTGTATATTTACTATATATTGCAATTGTTTGTAGGTTTACATCATTTGGAGATCCAATTCCTCACAGACCTATTGAAGATTTAGCGTATTCAGTTGTAAGCTTCATAAAGAATGGTGGATCTTTAGTTAGCTACTACATGGTAAGTGTCTCAAATGTGTTTCTATCTGCAGGTGTTGTTTTCCTATCTTATATGAACTTCTATGCTATACATCTCAGTATCATGGAGGAACAAACTTTGGTCGAACAGCTGGTAATTTCATTGCAACAAGCTACGATTACGATGCTCCAATAGATGAATTTGGTATATAACCCATTTTCTCACCTTTTTTCTCTCAATTCATATCCCATATAATAAACTCTGTATGCATATTTACACTCTTTTATAGGTCTAATTCGTGAGCAAAAGTGGGGTCATTTGAGAGACTTGCACAAAATAATCAAGTTATGCGAACCAACCTTACTCTATGGAGACCTCACGATAAACAACCATGGGAGAAATCAAGAGGTTGAACTGCTAAACTAATCTCTATGAATTGCTGAACCAAAATTTGTAATTCTGTCCTATGCTGAAATCAAAATGTTAGCATATTCCATCAGTCTTATGTATACAGGTTAAAATCAGGGACTTGTGTCGCTTTTCTTGCTAACAACGATGCAAAGTCGCAAGCAACGATAGAATTTAATGGAACAAAGTACACTCTTCCTCCTTGGTCTGCCAGCATTCTTCCTGACTGTAAAAACGAAGCCTATAATAGCGCAAGGGTTAGTAAATAATCTCAATATCATAGTAAAATATGTGAAGTCAAAATGAGATAATAAAATCAAGCTTTTGTCTTCTTGTCCTATTTTTATCCAATCCTAGTTTATGAATTTTTCCCTAAAACATCTTCCTTTACTACTGTACATATTGATATCAATTTATACCAATCTTAATATCAAAAGAATCTTTTCATATCTAGTTAATACTCAGCACTGATCAGTATGCTTTTAGCACTGTTTTTTTTCCCCCCTTTGTGCTTTGTTCCATGTATATGCAACATCAATTTTTGGCTTGAGCTGAATAATCCTTGTCTAATTCCGTTATCAATAAATAAATAAATGGATAACATAAAAAATAAAAATAAACCTTCTATGATTACCATACAGGTAGCACAGAAGCCCACAAAAATGAAAATGGAAGAAGTTCAAAAGTTCTCCTGGATGTCATTCAATGAGCAAACTGAAGTTAACACTAAAAGCACATTCGCCACAAATGGATTATTAGAGAATGTGAATGTAACTAGAAAAACTGTGAATGATAATACCATAAAAACTTTCACAACAACTGGATTGTTAGAACAACTTAACCTGACAAGAGATACTACGGATTACCTTTGGTACACAACATAGTAAGTTGTCCACATATCTTTTTTGCAGTCATTTTTCGAAGTTTTTTAGTCAGATTTCTTTATTAAGATGTTTGTTTATAGTGTCAATACAAGCAATGATGAACTCTTTCTGAAGAATGGACTGGATTTAGTCATAAGTGTGTCCTCAGCAGGGCCATTGCTGCATCTTTATGTCAACGGAGAACTCAAAGGTGTGCTTTTTATTCCTTGAATTTTGTTTAAAAGTACATCAAATGAAATAATTGATATGCATATATCACTTGTTATACCATTGATGATCTTTTCTTTTCCTCTTGTACATATTAACCAGGAATTGCATATGGAAGCTTACATCGTTCAGTGTTGACATATTCGGGAAATGTAAAGCTATTGGCAGGCATCAATAAGATTTCTATCTTAAGCATAACCGTTGGCCTTTATGTAAGTTCATTAACATCCACCAGTAACTAAATTAAACAACATATATACACAAATAAAAAAAACTTAAAAAGTAAATACCTTTTCTTTTGATAATATATAGAATGGTGGAACACACTATGAGAACTGGAATTACGGAGTTCTTGGTCCTGTTATTCTTTACGGCCATAATGGTGAGAAACTAGACCTCTCTATGCAGAGTTGGACTTACCAGGTTAGTCATAATTGCTTATGTTTTTTCTTTCTTTGATCATCTTATATCCAAACCCAGCAGTATCATATAAATCAGAGTTGCAAAGAATTTTGTTTATAATGAAATAAAGAGTTATTTGAAGCTGGGCTATAGTATAATGATTTACTTGTATAATAACATGTGAGAAAAAGGAGTATGCACTCCACTACCATGTCTCAACTGTACTCATGTATGGAAAATACTAATTTTACCCCTTGAATTCTAGGCTTCTAGCTAGAACTAATTGAATCATTGGTATTTTTTTCCCTTTCAAAACGAACAAAATACAGAGAATATAGTCCTACTTTGTATGGACTCTCATTTAGTTCATAACTCAAAACACATAACTTACTAATATATTTCCAGAATTCTATTAGAAATTAAGAAAACATGGAAGATTATTTTGGTAACCTTTCATGTTACACCATTAAATAACAGTTACTTCACATGTTTAACAAGTTGCAGATTGCTTATTCATATCGATATGTCAATGCAGATTGGTTTGAAAGGCGAGGCGCTAGCTCTTCATTCACCCAATGAAATTTCCTCTGTTGACTGGGGAGAAGCATCTAGAAGCCATCCTTTAACTTGGTATAAGGTGAGTGCTTTGCAGTTAAAACATCGTAAATATGACATACATTTGTAGCTCCTTCGTACGAATTTCTTGTTGTTTATATATCAGGCTCACTTTGATACGCCTGAAGGAGAAGATCCATTAGCTCTGGATATGAGCAGTATGGGAAAAGGAATTGCATGGGTTAATGGACATAATATTGGTAGATACTGGCCTGGCTTTATAGCCAAAGGTTCATGCACCAGCTGTGACTACAGAGGTCATCATAACGAGTCAGTCTGCGTCACTGATTGTGGAAGCTCATCTCAAAGATGGTGCGTAAACTTCTTAATTGTCATAAATATTATGCAACTTAGGCCGGTAAATTTTACTTATCATCAAATCTTGCATCTTACAGGTATCATATGCCTCGCTCTTGGCTCAATAAAAAGCAGAATTTGTTAGTTGTGTTCGAAGAATGGGGCGGCGACCCAAGTGGCATTTCTCTTGTCAAAAGATTGGTCCATAAATGAAAACAGCATAAAATGGTTGATGCCAGAAATTCCTAGATTTATTTTATTTTTCATTCTTTTTCTTTACATTATAGTAAAAGAAGTGTACATGTGTATGATGGAGTACATTTTATAGCAAATAATATTTCCTATAAATATATCCAGTTCCTTTTTTTGTTTAAAATTTCACTCTCTTGTCAATTATTGTTGGAATTATTTGCACTGTATATATAAATGTATATGGAATCTTGAAAAGAAAATTTTATTTGCATTATCAGTAAATAAACAGCTACTGCTGCTGCAGTAAACAACAGTACATATTCGAATAATATTCACTTGCAATACTAGGAAGCAATTATTGATCATAAATGGAGTCGGGTTCATGAGGCACTGCTGCATTTCCTGTCTCAATTGTAGATGACCTTAAAGCAGTAACTAGATTTAGTTGTCCTGATGAAGAGCTAGGCTGCCTCCTGCGACCCGAGGAGATAGCACCAGCTGGGTAATTGGGTGGTGGGCCCATGGGCTGTCCACGGGGAACTTCTGGCCCAAGTCCGGTCCATCGTGGTCTCAAACGCCTAGTTGTTCGCTGTTGTCCCATTACTGTATGTTCATTGCTTGGCATGTCTTGAACTGGCGAGGCTGTGGGCTGAATTGCATGGCCCGTCGTAGTCTGACTGTTTTTATCCATTAGTAACAACTGCTTTTTCAGATCAAAATTACTGCAAGCAAAATCTTTTTCAGAAATTATCGTTGTTTATAACGTATAGAAAATTTGTTCATGTGATTGTAGAGCTTCAATTTTTGCTATTGAAGCAAATGTCTATGATGCATCACATAGATCTAAGAACTAAATTCATGTAATTGCTTTCTTATATTATCCGCAAACAAACACTTGTTCAAATTAGCAAAAACAGCCAGCACTCACATTCCAATGCCAAATAAGATACCACGATTTACAGAGTAAGTAATACATTTTCTGGATCACTAGTTCTGAAAATTGTAAATATATTCTTAACACAAATGTATAAAAGGAAAGTTTAAAATACTCACAGTTTAACAGCTTCTTCCCATGAAATATTTTTATTTTTATTTTTATTTCTGTATATAGTGTTTTTTGATGCACGGATCTTAATCTAAGTATATAACCAGGAATAAGAGATTTTTATGGAAATTATTAAGCAAGATCTGAATAATTAAGCGTGGCCGTTACACCTCAGCAAATTTTAATACACCATTCAATAAAAAAGCAAAACCTTTACTAGTAGTTGGAATAGAAACAAATATTTTGGCTCGACCGTGAAGTTTCAATAATAACGTTACATGTCAATATCATATGAGGTCGGAAGTTCGAATTCTACTGTAAACAAAAATAAATTTTAAAATATAAAAAAATGATATAAGTTCAAATCCTTTTCCAAAAGTAAAAAAATATATTTTTCAGTATATTTTTATCACGACCAAAAAATCTCGCATCTATTATTTTTGTATTTGTTCTATTATACCAACAAACAAGAGAAATAAATCTATCAAATTGAATATTGAAAACTTAACAAAATTTAGTCACATATCTTTTAGACCCAAGGAAAAAAAAGAAAAAAAAGAAAAGAAATTATCACCATAATGAATCATATCACAAAACGAAATCTTCCAATTTCGGTACCATCACTCTTTATACATGCATAATTTTCGGAATCAACACACATAAAAAATGCATGACACTAGCCGTTAGAATCATCTTTAATAATAGTTGTAATAACTTTAGTGTCATACTTTTTTGGTATCAACGTGACTACCAAAAACACTCCTCTATATATTATTAAATCTTAATCACTTAAAAATAGAATCTAATATTAAATTTATTTTATAAATTCAAACGCCCTAAAAGCAGGATCTAACAAGCCCCTAAAAGTAGAATATAACTATTAAACTTTATGCAATTTATAAGGAAAACAATTCACGCGCGAAGCGCGTGCCATAACACTCGTAATTCATAACTAGTCATTCCCCTTTGATTCAAAAGCTTGAAACGATGCCTTAATTGGGCGTTTCTTTACTGGCGCAATACTGCTACTTACAACAGGAGCCGGTCCAACCAAAGCATGCGAGCTTGACCCTGCCATTAACGGCTGGTTAATGGGGCGCCGTTTAGGCTCAGCTCGGACGCTCGGCCCTGCTCCCTCTGATAAACTCGTGGCCCGGACACTAGGTGGAGGTCCCATCAGTTGCCCATGTGGCACAAACAGGGCCAAGCCCGCTCCATCTCGGACGTACTTTAAGCTTTACTGGCCGTGGCTGGGGTGATGGGCCAATGGGTTGCTGAAGTAAACCCATCAAATAATTCAGAAAATGTTGCTCTAACTCGACATTAACATGCCTGACTGATGGAGCCGGTTCTTGCTTCGGTTGGTTGTAACTGGCCAAAATCTGTTGTTGTCCCTTTACCAGCTTTTTGAATTCTTCCGGGTGGTTTATTTCCTTGTTGATTTCGCCTACACTTAATTCTGCAGCAGCTTGCGGACCGTCATTTGCACTTCGGGTCGGATCTTTTTGTACTTGGTTCGGGAGATTAACATTCTGACCAGAATTCACAGCATTAAAAGAACGATTTAGGTTATGTGTATATTTTTTGCTGATCATGAATTTCGAATTACAGAGAGATATCCTTTTTGCAATATTATGATCATGTACATGTATTAACTGTAGTGAAATTTATTTTTGAGCGGAAATGAATTATTTGATCTTTATCTAGTATCGTCTATTTAGATATCAATAGAACATAAAAAATCAATTATGCAACATCACAGACACAATAGCAGAAATAAGAGACACATAAAATTTAACGTGGTTCATATATGAATATCATACGTCTACGGAGACCAAACAACTTCTTTTATTCCATTGAAGAAAAAAAGTACACAAGAGAAAGAAGAATAATGGTGAATGCTCTCACACACTCACACACATATGAAGATGAAATTCCTTCATTTAAATAGACTTGGTAATAAAGGGTTGGCTGAAGATTAAGAAAATCAATTTCCTAATTACCCAAATATCTTTTCAAATTGCATGATTTGATTTTAGTACAAATAGATGGCGTAATCTTGGTTTCCATATCTTTCCGTTGATTGATTGATTCTCCCTGCCTAATCATTTGTTTCTTCATATAACAAATGTATTGACTAATTAATTGATTGACTAATTAATTAGTTTTCTTTCAAAATATCCTCTCATATTTTTCCATATGCAAGCCAAATTAATTGATTGATTGAACCAATTAATGAATTTCTTTCCTCCTCAACAAATATTTGAATCATCCAAATTTAACTCTTCACCTTGATTCAAATATAACAATCTCTCTTCATTACCTCATATCAAACAATCAACATAGAAGTTGTTAGGTTTAGTGCCCAATGGCCCTCAAGTAACAGGAATCAAATTGATCCAGATCAAGTTTGAGCAATGCTCAAACTTATCCTTTGGAAGTGAGTTTGTCATCATATTTGAAGGATTATCCAAAGTACTCACCTTCAACTATTTGATCTTGCTTCGTTCTTCCTCAAGCATAAGAAAGAAACCTCTAACATCAATGTGCTTCATCCTCGAACTATAAGCTTGATTCTCTACAAGATAAATCACATTCTTACTATTTGAAAATAGCTCCACTGTCTGCTGCACCATTGAAAAATCATCCAAAAACCGAAGTAAGTAAAATCCTTCCTTTGTTGCTTCCACTATCGATATCAACTCTGCTTCGGTAGTTGAAAAAACTATGATATATTACAGCTTTGATCTCCATGAAATCGAGCTTATGCCAAGTGTAAGAACATAGCCTGACACCGACTTCCTAGCATCTCTATCCCCACCATAATCAGAATCACAGTATCCTCTAAGAGAGATGTCACCAACAACTCCACCATATAACAAGCCCATCGAAGAATTGCCTCATAGATATCTAAGAATCCACTTCACTACTTGTCAATGCTCTTTCCTTGGGATAGACATATATCGAATCACAACACCCATTGCATGAGCCAAATCTGGTCTTGTGCACGCCTAAGGGAGATATGTATTTTGACAACTTAAAATAAGAGCCTAATGAAATGCCAATCAGTTTGGCTTTCTTCATTCCAAATCGAACGAGGACCTTCTCGATGTATTGTGCCTGAGTGAGCCTTAACTCTCTCAGCTTCCTATCGCTGCTTATCTCCATACCCAATATTTTTTGTGCCATTCCCAAATCCTTCATGTCAAGCTCTCTACTGAGCTCCGCTTTCAACTCCTTAATTCTGACCATACTCTGAGATGCAATCAATATATCATCAACACATAACAATAAATAAATCATATCACCATCACATATCCTGAAATAAACACACTAATCTTTGAAACTTCTGGAGTATCCCTGTGAAAGCATAAACTTATCAAAGCTCTTATACCATAGTCTAGGAGACTGCTTCAATCCATATAGAGATTTGTTGAGTTCGCAAGCATAATCTGTTAACCCGCCTTTAGTCAAGGCCATGGACAGGCGGATTCAACCCAACCAACTTCACGATTATCGAGGCTGGAATAGGATGGATTCACTTTAAAAGAATAAGGTTCACTTGGATATGTCATTTGGTCAAGAAATGGAGGGTTGCATGGCTCGGTCTGGAAGACTTCCCTCGTTTCGCATACCTCACCTCGCTCGGCGTGTCTCACCTCGCTCAGCGTGCCTCACCTCGCTCGGCGTGCCTTCCCTCGTTCGGCGTACCAACTGCACACGGTCGATCGGCGTAATGAAGTAGGGTTCGTCTATGGCCTTGGTGGGCCCAAACTACTCAGGAGTCCCAATAACCTGGTTTTGCCTATAAATACAGCATGTGAGTTTCCAGATGGAGGATCTTCTTCTCTCCGCTCTCTAACTTTCTATTTTCTAAGACTAAAGGTTACTCTATCAGTTTGTAACTGTAATTGATTCGAACATCAATAAAAAAGAACTTCTGGAGTGGACGTAGGCCGAAGTTAGCTGAACCACTATAAAATCTGTGTTCTTTACTACTTTCATTTTAATTTTGACTCTTCTTCATATTATTACTCTCTACATATATTCTATCCGTTATCTGTGACCATTAGTTGGTGCTTTCATTTACATTAGGGTGTTAGTGACCAATTTTGACGCTAACATTTAGGTGCTTTCACCGAGAACGCTAACACTTGAGAATTTTGGAGCTTGGATTTTGGATTGAAAAACTTAGGAACTTGGATTTCGAAAAGCAACGGCTAGACCACCAACAAGGAAGAAAGTGGCGGAAAGGAGCAATCGGGGGAGGGGGGGGGGGAAGTCAAGAGGCATCCTCTAGAGCTGGAGCAGGTCAAGCATCCATCTACATTACTAGAGATGAGATGGAAGCGATGTTGAAAAGACAAGAGGAGATGATGCAGGCTCTTCTCAGAAAATTTGCATAAGTAGGAAATGCAGGACCTCAGATCCGTGGAGCTGGCTCAGAAGCGCTCAACCAGCAAGTAGAGGGAATGGCTCAATAGGGGGCAGCCTCCAATCAGAAGATGGCCAACAATCTAGATGGACCTAGACTGGGGGGCATACCACCAGGAAATGCTGGACCAATCCATGGAGGGATACCAGATGACGCTGTGCAACCCAACACCAACAGAAGTGTAGGAGTACGAGATGAGGAGTATGTGCCTGAATTTTCTCATGAACTCGAGGGGAAGACCAGAGGCAACAGACAAGGATTAAAGCTTGGTGACAACGACATACTAGCGGTGATGGTTAGACGAGATATGTGAGGTGTATTGGTAAACAAAGACTTGGAGGATGTGAATAGGAGTCCCTTTACTCCTACTATCAGGCGAGACAGGAACCCACCGGATTTTAAGCTGCCATCATTGGAGATGTATAATGGAAGGACGGATCCTACAGTTCATCTAACAAAGTATATGAGGCATATGGAAGTGCTGGGGGCATCAGAGGAAGTCATGGCCCGATGCTTCCCATTGTATCTGACAGACATAGCAGCACTATGGTTTAGACAATTGAAGAGCGGTTCCATTGGAACGTGGACCGGGTTGACCGGGAAGTTTATGAGGTAGTTCAGATTTCACATTTCGAGACCTAAAAATATGATGAGTTTGGTAGCGCTAAAGCAGAGGACCGGGGAATCTTTGAGAAGCTTTCTAACGCGATTCAATGCAGCGGCTGCATCGGCGGATCGACCAGATCCATCCATGGTCTAAATGGCAGCTGTATTTGGCATAGCTAATGGAACAGAGTTCAAAAATTCACTGACAAGGGATCCACCTATGGATCTAGGGGAGTTTTATCATGAAGCCGAAGGATTTCTACGGTTAGCGGATGCAAATGCTGAGAGAGAGGAAGGAGAAGGAGATGATGTTTATGCAGTCAAGGGTGAAAATCCTTCTAAAAAAGATTCAGAAACTGATAAAGGGAAACGGAAGGCTAGGGATAACGATGATGGACCAATGCGGCCACAAAAGGAACCGAGGTTCATCTCTTATTCAGAGCTGAACGAGAATTTGGAACGAATTTACCAAGACACTAGGGGTAGATTCCCTATCGAAGGCCAATGAGAAGGGATCCGACCAGCAATGAAAGAAGATCAGACGAGTATTGTTTGTTCCATGAACTGAACGGTCATAGCATAAATGATTGCAGGCACTTGAAGGATGAAGTTGAGGGGCATATCCGGAATGGTCTGCTATCCCAATATGTGAGAAGGAGGGCCACGACGGTGGAACAGGAACGACCACAACATGCACCTACTGGGGACGGCTCAGGATCGAGGTGTCAGCTTGTCATCAATTGATTGAAATAATAACGAATAAGTGGCAAACTCCACAACAATGCGATTAAGTCAATTACACATGTACATGACCACGAACGATCCTCAGGCATGCTCTGATACGACTATAAATCGCATCAATGTAGGTGTTTGCACTTGGACATCCCTGTTTTTCTTTTATTTTCCATTTCTCGTGTTTGGACTTGATTTAGTTTGACATTTCAGTTGAAAGACTCATCTTCAATGAAAATCTATTATTTGTGATTCCATGACGGCTAAGCTACTTACACATGTACGGGGTCGCGAACGGTACTTAGACATGCTCTGAGATGGCGATGAACCGCTCCAGCAAACAGTTCAGAAACTCACTCGAACGTGAAATCTGACATTAATGATACTATGTCCCCCTCGGGAACTCACAACTCGCCTCGAACGGCACTCGACCGTGAACGGTCACAACTCGCCTCGAACGGCACCAGATCGCGAACGATCACAATTCGCCTCGAACGGCACCCGACCACGAACGGTCACAACTCGCCTCGAACAGCTCCAGATCGCGAACGATCACAGTTCACCTCGAACGGCAGCCGACCACGAACGGTCACAACTCGCCTCGAACGACACCCGATCGCGAACGATCAAAAATCGCCTCGAGTGGCACTCGACCACGAACGGTCCCAACTCGCCTTGAACGGCACCCGACCGTGAAAGATCACAAATCGCCTCGAACGGCACCCAATTGCGAACGATCAGCATTCAACGCGAACGACATCCAACCTCGAACGGTCACGTACTACTCCAAATGACATACAACCACGAATGATCATTATTCGCGATCAGATAAGACTATCAATTTCTTTGATGGCCCTTAACAAGATACGAACATCCAGCTTATTGAGCTACAAAGCACATCTTCCAATAGCAAGGCATGTTTTGAGGAGGAAAGTGTTAACCCATCTTTAGTCAAGGCCATGAACAGGCGGATTCAACCCAACCAACTTCACGATTATCAAGGCTGGAATAGGATAGATTCAGTTTAAAAGAATGAGGTTCACTTGGATATGTCAATTGGTCAAGAAATGGGGGGTTGCATGGCTCTGTTTGGAAGACTCCCCTCGTTCCGCATACCTCACCTCGCTCGGCGTACCTTACCTTTCTCGGTGTACCTTACCTCGTTCGGCGTACCTAACCTCGCTCGACGCACCTCACCTCGCTCGGCGCACCTCACCTCGCTCGGCGCACCTCACCTCGCTCGGCGCACCTCACCTCGTTCGGCGTACCAACTGCTCAGGGTCGGTCGACATAATGAAGTAGGGTTCGGCTATGGCCTTGGTGGGACCAAACTACTCAGGAGGCCCGATAACCTGGTTTTGCCTATAAATACAACATGTGGGTCTCCAAATGGGGGATCTTCTTCTTTCCGCTCTCTAACTTTCTATTTTCTAAGGCTAAATGCTACTCTATTAGTTGTAATTGTAATTGATTCGAACATCAATAAAAAGGAAACTTTTGGAGTGGACGTAGGCCAGAGTTAGCCGAACCACTATAAAATCTATGTTCTTTACTGCTTTCATTTTAATTTCGACTCTTCTTCGTATTATTGCTTTCTACATATATTCTATCTGTTATCTGTGACCGTTAGTTGATGCTTTCATTTACATTAGGGTGTTAGTGACCAATTATGACGCTAACATAATCTGGTCTGCTACTATTAGTAAACCCTTACGACTGCTTAAAATAAATCTTCTCATCCAGATCACCATGCAAGAATGCAGTTTTGATATCTAGTTGCTTTAATTCCATATCATAATGAGCAACTAATGCCAAGAGAATAGAAATAGAAGTATGCCTAACCACTGAAGCAAAGATATCATGATAATCTACCCCTTCTTCTGAATATACCCCTTTGCGACTAATCTTGCCTTGTATCTAAGATTACCATTTTCACCCTTTCACTCTATAAATCCATTTGCATCCAATAACTTTCTTGTCGGTAGGAAGAGGCACCAAATCCCAAGTATGATTTCTCGACAATGATTCAATCTCCTCTTCCATAGCAACTAACCAAATGGAACTGTTAACTTATGCGATAGCTTCTCTATAATCACAGGGCTCATCATGGACAACATTCAAAGCATATATTTTCATATCATCGAAGTTAATGTCTTCGATGCTCAATCCAACAGACTCATCAAGCCACTTAGGCTTTCTTCTTTGTCTGACAGACCTAGGTTCTGAATGAGCTCCATCCTGAGTCTGATCCTCTGTACCAACATCGGTATTATCCCCATCAACCACGTGTCATCGAAAACACCATCTGAATGTCTATGCAAAGAATCAACAGATGACTTGCTTTGTGTTTGGTATTCTTCATATGTCCTCTCATTGTCATCCGATGAGAAAGGCTCCACCTTCAACATAGCTTCTCATCAAAAGTTACATGCATGCTCATAACGATCTTCTTGCTAACAGAACACCAAAGTGAATATCCCTTCACTCCTCTCCTATAACCTAGAAGGACACACTTGCGAGCTCTAGGTTCCAACTTCCCTTTACTCTCGTGCACATAAGTTGGACAACCAAACACTCTGAGAAATGAATAGCTAACAGACTCTTCTTTCCATACTTCTTCAGGGATCTTCATATCTATGGCAGTAGAAGGTGTGCGGTTGATGAGGAAAGTCTCCATAGATAAAGCTTCAGTCTAAAACCCCTTCTTCAATTTAGTAGTCAGTCTGAGGCATCTCGTTCTCTCCAATAATGTCCGATTCATCCTTTCTGCAATTTCATTAGACCGGAGGTCTCCTGGTGCAGTGTAATGCACGTTTATGCGTTCAGACTCACAATAGTCGATGAATTCTTGTGATATAAATTCACCGCCATTATCTGAATGGAGAACTTTCAATTTCTTCCCTGACTGCTCCTTAACCATAGATTTCAACTTTCGAAACCTGGCAAAGGTTTCACTTTTTGATTGAAGAAAGTATACCCATACTTTACGAGAGAAATCATCTATAAGTTAAATGAAATACCTGGCTCCATTATCTTCATATCTTGATATAAAGGAATTTTTCGTGTCTAGAGATGTGAAATTTGTAGAGGAGGTGTTCCCGTTTGGGTGTTCGGAAGATGTTAACATAATATCTAGTGAGAATAATGATCATGATATTCATCAAGATTTTGCTGAAATAATTTATGAAGATGAGGATGTTGATCTTTTGATTAACGATAATGGGTATAATGCTCAAAATCACACGGACGAAGTTCAAATTGATGCACAGGCCATTGTTCTAGAACCAGCGACCGCTGGGCCAGAACAACGACCCACTATGCATATTGATGATCAGTCTTTAGATGGGTCTACTGGGTCTGCGCATGGTTCTGCTTCGGATCAGTCTACTTGTAACGACTCGGAATTTTGGTCGTTAAATTTTGAACATTTAATTCATTTTAATGTTGAATGTGAATTATAATTTGATTTGAAATAAGAAAATTTTGATTAAATCATTAAGATTAGTTAAAATTTCAAATATGGTAATTCAATGGGATTTGGATAAATAATATAGTTAACTTTTAAAATTGGGATAAATTGAAAATCTGTGGATAAATAGTTATGAAAATTGTTTCTAAGGTTTATTTTAAGTTTACTTTGATTTGAATTTTTCTATTGGATATTTTAGATGGAATTAAAAATCGATAAGTTGAATTTGGAATTTTTATATTAATTAAATAATGGAAATTAATAGGTAGTGATAATGCAAATAATCGGATTTTGATTTGAATTGAATCAGAATGGTTTCTAATGTGATTATAAATTCTATATGATTTATAATTAAGTTAGTAAAATTTTAAAAGTGAAATTTTAAGTGATTTCGACAATTTCGGAAATCGCTCGATTTAATCGACGAGTTAAAATAGCCTTCCAGGAAACAGTCTCGAAATTTGACGAAACCAGTTCCATTGGATCCGTAATAGTGTATTATTATCCGATTTAAAATTTTGTAGCGTTTGGATTTACCGTTTGTTAGTACGAGTGAGAAACGCATTGAAATTTAAATCGATAATTTAATATTTAAACTCGATTCAAAAAGCTATCTTCCACATATGATCAAATTAGCCTTCGAAACATATTCCATTGTGTTCGGAATGGCGGTAAAATCTTATAAACGCCTGTCGGCATGCGTTGTTTGGAGAACGTTTGAAAATGTTGTTTAAATGTGAATTTAATATTAAAATAATGATTTTAAACGTTTATATATTCAATTTTTTAGGCGGAACCCTAATATGTATGCAGCCGCCTCCTTTCTATGTTAATGGCTGAAACACTCGCCTTTTCTTCCTCGTTTTTCTCCACATCTTCTCATTCTTAGCAAGAACTTCCAACATGAGATGGGTAGAGGATTTCGAGATCTACGGATTGAATGGCTATGATCGGAGTTAAAGCTCGTCGGCAAATCAATGGAGAAGGGTCGATGTTTGTGCGTGGTTTAGGCGACGAGGGGATGACTGAACCCTCCGATGCTTGGGCCGTAGGGATAGCATAGCGTGGGCTGTGGTGTGGCGCGACTAGATTTGCGTTCTAGGGCACGAATGGAGGAGCGGCATCGAACCCTAAGGGGCGGCATGGGTTCATTTTTGCCCCAAAAAAAATTGCGTGTGGAAGACAAGGCTTCGACCTTGATTTCGTATTGTGCGGCTGATATGCATTTTGGTAAATTAATATTAAAGAAAAGAAATTTTTGTTTCTAATTATATATACAATCTTCAAACCTGAATATCTTTTGCATGCGTAATCAGAATTCAACGAAACAGGAAGCGCCGGAATTGCAGCGACGCGATCTACGTTGCCGTACTGATTTGAAGACTGTCAAAGCTAGCGGAATTTTTGGGTTAAATCGATCACGGTCGATTTAATTCGGAAATTTAAACGCTCGTTGAATTCAAGGTGTGTTAATCTCACTCACATCTGGAATTTCCAGTTAATTTAAATAGTTAAAATTTAAATGAATGATTGATTGGTTGAATTGAATATTATTATCAGTCTGGATATGATATTTTATCTGTTATGCTAACATCTGTGGATGCAGAGAAAACAGGTTGGAGGGATCCAACTGGATTCCTCACAATATAGAAATTATTTTCATAATTGATGGCGTGTTTTATTTATATACCGTGATAGATTAATTTGAAAATTTAATTATGCTGTGCTATGATTGGATGAATACAATCTGAGAATTTAAAATATAAATAAAATAAATTGGGTTAAAGGGAAATAAATGAAATTTTTAAGTAAAGAATTTAAAGGAATTAAACTCGGAAATTTGTTTGGAGTCTGTTAAAGTGTTTTTGAAATTTTGATTTAAAAGGGAATGTGAAACGAAAATTTATAAACTGAGTTTATAAATGAAGTGGAATATTTATCGGGGATAAATATTGAAAGTATAGGTTTCCGGTGGGAATTTATATAAGAAGTGAAAACTACTTGAAAATAATAGTAAGATTGTTTTTAAAGGATGGAAGTGTACTTTTTCTTGGAAATTTAGTATGTTTTAAAGAAAAGCTTTCAACATATAAATTAGCAGTTTTAAAATGTGTTTTAGAATATTTTAGAAAAAATATATTATTTTCAATCATTTTTAAGTATTAGTAAATGTTTAATTAAGTAATTATGGTATTAAATTATTTTAAAGGTAAATTAGTATTATGTTTTCTAAAGGAAATTTTAATATAAATATTTGATTTAATAACTTTATTTTAAAGGTTAAATTTGGCTTAAATTACTTAGGAAACCTCTATATATTTCTTTAAGTATTATTTTTAAATCAGTAATTTCTAATATCTTTATTTTAAATATTTTAAGCATATATTTTGAAAGTGGTTTTCCAGGAAATGGGAAATGCGTTAAAAAAAAGGTATTTATTTTTGAAGTGTTGGAAGAAATTTACGGGATTTAAATGTAAATTCGAATTGAGATAAATCAAGTAGGATTTATAAAAAGGTTCTTTGGTTTATTCTGAAATGGAAGTGTAGTTCCTGAAAAGACAAGTACGTTTCAAAACAGATTTTTAAGTAAAAATTAAAAAGTTTAAATTTGTTTTAAAGGAATGTTTTAAGAAATTTTTATTTAAGTTGTAAAAATTTCAAAAGTAAAAATTTAATAAAGGGATTATTAGGCTCAAGGAAAAAGTTAGAGAAAAATTTAGTTTCAGGGACAAGAAGTTTGTTTTTTAGACTGAAGGACACTTTTTAGTATAATTCACAGAATGATAGTTGTAACTATCATTTTCAGTTTACACTAAAAAGTGTCTTTTAGGCTAAAAAGCAAATTTGTTGTCCCTGAGACTAAATTTTTTTGCAACTTTTTCCTTGTGTCTATTTACTTGTTTAATAAATTAGTTATAGAAGTAATTATTTTAAAGGGGTTAATTGGTATTATGTTTTGAAAAGAATATTATTAATATTTATATTTATAAAATGGATTTATTTTAAAGATAGTTTGGTTGAAGTTTTATTTGAAAACTAGTATAGAATTTTGTAACTCCTCTTTTAAAATTTAGTTTGAACTTAACTTTTATTTTAAATTATCTTATATTTTACAAAGTAGTTTGCTTTAAATATTTTTAAATATTTTAAGGTATATTTAGAATAAAGTGATCTAATGTTTTAAAATCTAAAGTATTTTGGACTTGGTTATTTTCAATGGAAATAGAAAATGTTTGGGAAATTTATTCCGTAAAGGAAGATGGTTTGAAAATTGTTTTTAAAGGGGTTGAAATTGGGAATATATCTTGTGAAGATATTTGAGGTTAATAAATAGTTTGGGAAATTATTTATTGTTTGATGGATGTTTGTGAATGTTAATCGATAGTTAAACAACCGACTATCAATATTGGCCAATGCGTTGATCGTTTCGAAGAGACCGGGATCGAGATTTATTTCTCGAAAACCACTTCGATCTGATTTATACGTTTTCATGGGAAAAATGATTTCGGAGTCAAAGGTGGAACAGTGAAGTGCAAGGGCTAGTGTAACAGCCCGCAAATCCGTACCTCTTGAGTTAACACTATTCTACCTAAATCAACTTAAGTTGTACAAAAATACGAACCATTTGGTTTAAAGAAGAAGAGGTAGAAAGAGAGGAAACAAAAACAACATCAGAATCTAACCATCGCAGTGGAATAAAATATAATAAATAATAAATAATCTTTACTCAATCCAAATACATCTGTTCATATATTACATCATCAGAGTACAACAATCACAGCTCAACATCAGCATCATACAATGGATACACAACAACTCAACACAGCGGAATATATATATATATATATATATATATATATATATATATATATATATATAAACAAGTACGAGAGTACGTGTCGTCATCCAGCTCATCTCCTAAGCTCCACAGCATCATATCCTGTACATCCTATAATACTCGGTCTGACCCGAGCATTACGGTTAAATAACACCCGAGTCAGTCTGGAATACCAGCGTGAGAAAATCACACTCAATTTATTTTTAAAGTTTCAAAAATCCTTTGAAAAACAAAAGCATCTCGTAAGACCACGCCACAAATAAACATGTCGGGTTTTTACCTTACGATAGCTAAAATAATTTTTATAGAAATTCTCTGATATTATAATATGGTCTATATACAAACACTTATAAAATAGCCGAAATTGTTACATTCATTAAATTCCAGCTACTAGCCACAGAGTGGGTAATACAAACAAAACTCGTGCAAGGCTCGTAGGGAGAATGGATTTCCAACTAATGACTAGGCACTGGGGTACCACCTGTCACAATACGGGGCCTAGATCACCATACCGAGGACCACTCCCGATCCTCTGCAACACAAGGCCGGACCCATCCCTTACTGGACAGTTGCGAATAAGATCACCCCTCGGTTGGGATCAGCAACCGCCCACTAAGCCGAAATAAAAAGGGACATCTAGACTGGAATGACCTCACCCTGCTTGGGTGCTACCCACCCAACCTTGCTGCATATCCCTTGATTTTCACTCATTCCCATTTGATGAGGCTTGAGGCTAAGCGTTACCTTTTTATAGAACATATCCCTTGGAATGCCCATCGTCCACCTGACGATGTTTCGCAAGCATTCATCCATACAAGTCCGTCCCAGGTTCGAACGGAACCGAAGGCACTATTCCTACTACATCCGTTTTGGCAATATCCTCGGGATTAGTAGCGACTAGCCCTTGCACTTCACTGCTCCATCATCGAATCCAAAATCGTTTACACGAAACGTACAAACCGGATCAAAGTGGTTTTCGAGAAATAAATCTCGATCCCGGTCTCTTCGAAACGATCAACGCATTTGGCCGATATTGATAGTCGGTTATTTAACTATCAATTTATGTTCATAAACACCCATCAAACAATAAATAATTTCTCCCAAATTATTTATTTATCTCAAAAATATCTTCACAAGATATATTTTCACTTTTCAAATTCCATCTCGATCATTATCTCCCAATTTTTTAACCTTGAATAAACAATATACGGTTTATAAATATTCGAACTTATCGGAAATAAATTTCCATTCATTAACATTTTCCCATGATCATTACTATTTCCATTTTAAATTTAAATCTACCAGGTTAATACAATTACAAACTTTACTGTTAAAATTTTGATAAACAAATTAACTTAAAAGTTTTAACTTACTTAACCTACATAAAAAATGTTTGAAAGTTGAAATTTACCTAAGATATATACATATTTTCCCTTTAAATCCTTTATAACAAAAATGTGTGTGTATATATATATATATATTTAAAACAATTCTGTAATATGCCAGAAACCCAAAACTACTTTTATAAACAATACATAAACTGATAAATGTTATTATTTTGACAAATCCATTTAACTGTTTAACAACTTAATATTATCAGTTAATAGATTTAATTAACCAAATTTTAAATTAATAATTTAGCCAGTTAAATTTCATATCTCTATTTTAAAAAAAAAACAGGAGTTAAGTACTGAGAAAATTTAGAAAACTAAAAAGAAAAACAACTCGAATACCTCAGAAAAACTATAGCGACGAACGACGACCCTCCCATGAAACGCTCACTGTCGAGACCCACCCTCATCCTCGCTGAACCTATCACCTCGCGCCTCACGAAGCACGCAAGCCTCCATTCGACCATCGGCCTCTACATTGCTCGAACCCTACTCGATCGCCGAGTACCCCACGTCCTTCGCCTCAAACTTCTCTGAAACCCTAAATCACCGCGGCTTCCCCAGACACGAGTCGACTGCGATAATTCACCAAGCCTTCGTGCTTACTTAATTTGATAACTCAGGCTGCCGTCACTAAATATTTTGAACGAATTGAATTCAAGGAGATGGGTTTGGTTTGGAATGAAATCGGGTAAGGGGAGAGCACGATTTTTCTTGACAGCCATATTTCGTTTCCCTTGTTTTTTTTTCCTTTTTTCGTTCTTTTAGAAATGGGTATACGAAAGAGAGTGGAGGGACAGAAAATGGTGAGTACGATTTGATCAGATAGAGCGACTCTTAGGTCTGCTGATGTGAAGAAGGATATTTGTGGAATGTCAAATTAATTTATATATATTTAAAATTTTAGCGCTTTTATATAACGTATGCTCAAATAACAACTCCAAACCCTATGAAATTTGAAATCCGATAATCATTCAATATTACGGACCCAATTGAACTGGTTTTGTCGAATTCCGAGACTGTGCCTCGGAAGGCTATTTTAAATTCAATTTAAACGATAAAATTTCAAAATTGAACAAACCACTTCCACGTTCAATTTTAACACTTTTACTATCTTCATTAACATCAATATAAATTTTATAAGCCTTCAAATTATTTTTAATAGGCTTAGAATTCCAGATTCAATATTTACTCAGTTTCAAATTGTTTAATTCAATAATTTAATTATCAAATAAATTGTAATATTCTTGATTCAAGTTAGAATTGCTCTATTTATTATTTAAAATCAATTAAATATTCCGATTTTAAATGCTTGAAAATTTCGGGTCGTCACATTCCTTCCCCCTTAAAAGAATTTCGTCCCCGAAATTACTAATTTGGAATAATAGTCTAATACCCGTTTACTTATTTCCCAAAACCAAACAAATCAATATCTTACTAACGTTCTTCTTATAAAAGACCCGTTATCATTCTTATTAACTTCTCAACTCTCCCATAGTTTTCAAACTATACTATTCGTTCCACCATTCAAGTTTCAATTTAAAACCAAATCTTGAATTATCAAAATTTTCTCAAAATTTTTCTAACTCCCTAAATTCCCGAAAAATTTCGCCAGCATCTCCTTTGCGTGGCTAGCTCGGTACTACTACAAAATGGCTCTATGGCCACCCAAATCCAAAAAGAAAACAAAAGGCCAAGTGGCTCAATCCAAAATTCCAATCAAATTTCACACTAAATTTAAATACATACCTTTTTGTCGAGCATTTCAAATTTATCTTCTGAAATCAAAATCAATTCTCTTTTCTCTTTATAATACCCGCATATCCTGCTTAGCACTAATATCCAAACACAACTTAACATTTTATTGACATTCTTACCAATGTCAATATTTATTAATCCAAATATCAACTTAGAATGTATTTGTAATATTCCATTTCCAATTAAGAATGCACCATTTCATACTTAAGTTAGTATAAGAATTTTATACGCTTCTTATATTTATTTCCATCTTACCACTTCAGTTTATATCTAATTCTATTCAATACGATTCTTTCATTTCCATATGAATTCAATTCATTTTTAACTCTGAATATATAAATTTTATTTGTCATTTATTACTAATTCATATCATTACTTTGATTAGTTTCATTTACTAACTTATTTCAATTTTCAGTTTTAAACCGTTTAGCCGTTAACAAAATTTTCGAAAAATTTTCAAAAATTTTCTAACTCCCAAAATTTTCGGAAAATTTTGGCAGAGTCATCTTTGTACGGAGGAGCTTTTGCAATTTGACAAAAGAGATAAATATATATACATCGACCCACCCGGTCGGAAAAATAAAAAACAGTTCATATTTCCTATTTTTATTTCGTAGGCGTACCTTATTTAGCATTTAAAAGCAAACAGCTTATAATTTTTTTAGCAACAAGCGCAACCAAATCTAGCCACACGGCTCCCAGGTACCTGTACTTACTCAATTTAAACATGTAAGTGTCAAATATATAAAGTTTATTAACATTTCACTCTATTTAAACAACTACAACACATGAATATTTAAAAACAATGTAACTAGACAATGTTATAAGCAACTTATATAGTTTTTAACACTTACGCACACTATTCAAGCAATCTACACACCATTTCATTTAATTTTAATGGTTTACAATACCATTTCTTACCTTCAATTTATTTTAACTCCAAACAAGCTCATATTCAATTCAATCGATTTTAAAATCAATTCTATTTCACTTTTATCAATTCATAGCATCTTAATTACTTCCATTTACATCAAATGACAATTTATTCTATGCAATTTTGACGAGATCTATGTGAATAAATAAGTATTTATGCTTTATAACCAATTTAAATGGATTTCAACTCCATTTATACTTAATTCTATTCCATTTTTTTATTTATTTATTCACACTTCATATATTCTCGTTTTCATTGTATTTCAGATATGAATCCATTCACTTGCATTTCATTTTATTAACCAAACTAGTTCATTCAAAACCATTAACAATTTAGGTTCATCTTCATTACCAATTAAATTTCCCTTTCATTTTAATTCATTCACAACCATTTATTAAACTCGACACATTCTATTTCAATTTTATTCAATATAATTAGTTTATCCACTCAATCCATTATGAATTTTCGTTTCCTTAAATATTATCTATAACTCACCGAATTCTATTTCGATCCAAATTTATTTTTACTTGATTCAAATTTAATCCAATATCATTAAACGTGGCTTTAAGTTGAATTCAATTCAACTCTTCCCTTATATTCAGCTTAGGTCAATTTATTTTGATTTATTCAAATTTTATACTTAAGCTCATTCTCATTTTGCAATCGAAGTTCTCTTTTCAATTTAACTTGATTCTATTTTAATCCAATCCCATTTCAAACTACAAATTTATTTGATCAATTATTATACGTTTTAACTTTCTAGATTCAGCTCATTCAACTTATTACCTGGCTATTTTCCAAGTTATCTTCACTTATTTGGATTTTATTTGCACATTCAAACCATTGCTATTTTAATCCATTTACATTTTTTTTTGAGACATTTCCAATTATATTTCATTTGTTAACACTTCAAATTAAATTTTACATTTGTAACTCAAGTTTTGAATCCACTATTCATTTTCAATTTACCACCCAATTTATTAATCACAGTTTAATTACATTTTCTTCACTATCGATCCAAGTCGAATTTGATTTATAACTTGAGTTTTATTTCCAATCTTCATTATTAGCTTACAATTCAGCTTCTATTTAACTACATCGAACTCCATTTACACATTTCATTCACTAATTTATTATCAGTTAGTTCTTCCCTTATCTATAATCCAACTCTTGAATTTTAATTCCAAATATCACTGCATTTAATTTCCTTAGTTCAATTTAGTTTATAATTCAAGTTTTGATTTTTATTTTATTCTCCAATTCATCAATAATATTTATTTTGGAGTTTTGTATCTCACTTTTCATATTTAATAAGTCACAACTTATTATTTACACAATTCCATTCCTCATAGGCTTGAATATATTATTCTTTTATTTTTAACTCAAGCCTTATGCTTATTTATAACCCAAGCATATTTTTATTCCTATGGATTTTTCTGATTTATTTATTTCAATGCAATCCTTATCCAACTCATTTTCCATTAATTCAAGTAAGAATTTAACTCCATTCAATAATTCAATTGAATTCTTATTCCAACTCAATCTTATTTTAACTCAGTTTTATTTAACTCAATTCGATTTCAACTTAGTTTGAATACAACTGGATATTATTTCAGCCTATTTAAATTAATTTTCAATCCAGTTAAATTTTATTTTCCAATTTAAGTTAATTCCATTTTTAAATTTTCACTTTAAATGTAAATTCCCAACATCCAAAGCTTATATTTCCTGATTTAAAAATCATCTCAATTTACAAGCTTACAACCCATCTTATCAGGATTTTTTTTAAACTCCCGGCTTTGGTTTCAAATTTATTTTGAAATCTTCAAGTTTCTCAAATCACATTTCTCAAAAGTCAAACCAATCACGGTTTTACCCTCAACAAATTTCCTTTGAAATTTTCAAAAACAAACAGGTTTTCCTGAACAAATCAATTTGGCAGCAATCTATCACTTAGAAACCCGAAAATGAACATCGATGATGCTGCAGTCATCACCGAAGTTATTTTCCAGCCACTGAAGTGAATTCAATGCTATATCACTTTCAAAATCCATTTTAAAAAAAATTTCCTTTCAGAAATACCCTTAAAACAATAATGCTATTATTTATCTTCAAAATACTTCGACAAACACTTCAAAAATCTTTGGAATTTTAAATTTCCAAAGCTTGCTTAAATAAATTTTAACTGTAATTCATTTGTACACTTTATGCTTATACAAATTCTCACCTGATTGTATTTCAATTCATAGATTATATTTATAATTCATATTTATAAATTTCATTTTATAATGAATTTATTCCCTTAAAATTTAGTTATATTTCAATTTCTAGTTAAATTTTTACTTAACAATGATAATACTTTAATATTATCATTTTTAACATCCAAGCAACCATATATTAGCTAAATAGTTTTTCATACTCTTTCTTTATATCAAAATATATTTTTGGGTAACATTATATCATTTACCCACATTTAAAACAATATCGTGTCGATTGTTCTATTCAAGTGTTTTGAAACCCCTTCAATACAGTTGCGCTGACTGTATCGACGAAGGTTCATATGCCACTCACTAAACCATTCAACACAATATTAAAACAATTTATATTCACTAACAAATACGCGCTCATATCTATTAATACTCTCAAACTCATTATAGAGTACTACGGACTCTAATTGAGTAATTTCCCACCAGAGCCAAGGTTATCACCAACCTAAGCTCTGATACCAACTGTAACAACCCGCAAATCCGTACCTCTTAAGTTAACACTATTCTACCTAAATCAACTCAAGTTGTACAGAAATACGAACCATTTGGTTTAAAGAAGAAGAGGTAGAAAGAGAGGAAACAGAAACAATATCAGAATCTAACCATCGCAGTGGAATAAAATATAATTGATAATAAATAATCTTTACTCGATCCAAATACATATGTTCATATATTACATCATCAGAGTACAACAATCACAGCTCAACATCAGCATCATACAATGGATACACAACAACTCAACACAGCGGAATATATATATATAAACAAGTACGAGAGTACGTGTCGTCATCCAGCTCGTCTTCTAAGCTCCACAGCATCATATCCTGTATATCCTATAATACTCGGTCTGACCCGAGCATTACAGTTAAATAACACCCGAGTCAGTCTGGAATACCAACGTGAGAAAATCACACTCAATTTATTGTTAAAGTTTCAAAAATCCTTTGAAAAACAAAAGCATCTCGTAAGACCACGCCACAAATAAACATGTCGGGTTTTTACCTTACGATAGCTAAAACATATTTTATAGAAATTCTCTGATATTATAATAGGGTCTATATACAAATACTTATAAAATAGCCGAAATTGTTACATTCATTAAATTCCAGCTACTAGCCACAGAGTGGGTAATACAAACAAAACTCGTACAAGGCTCGTAGGGAGAATGGATTTCCAACTAATGACTAGGCACTAGGGTACCACCTGTCACGGTACGGGGCCTAGATCACCGTACCGAGGACCACTCCCGATCCCCTGCAACATAAGGCCGGACCCATCCCTTACTGGACAGTTCCGAATAAGATCACCCCGCGGTTGGGATCAGCAACCGTCCACTAAGCCGAAATAAAAAGGGACATCTAGACTGGAATGACCTCACCCTGCTTGGGTGTTACCCACCCAGCCTTGCTGCATATCCCCTGATTTTCAGTCATTCCCATTTGATGAGGCTTGAGGCCAAGCGTTACCTTTTTATAGAACATATCCCTTAGAATGCCCATCGTCCACCCGACGATGTTTCGCAAGCATTCATCCATACAAGTCCGTCCCGGGTTCGAACGGAACCGAAGGCACTATTCCTACTACATCCGTTTTGGAAATATCCTCGGGATTAGTAGCGACTAGCCCTTGCACTTCACTGCTCCATCTTCGAATCCAAAATCGTTTTCACGAAACGTACAAACCGGATCGAAGTGGTTTTCGAGAAATAAATCTCGATCCCGGTCTCTTCGAAACGATCAACGCATTTGGCCGATATTGATAGTCGGTTATTTAACTATCAATTTATGTTCACAAACACTCATCAAACAATAAATAATTTCTCCCAAATTATTTATTTATCTCAAAAATATCTTCACAAGATATATTTTCACTTTTCAAATTCCTTTGAAAATAGTTTTCAAAACTATCTACCTTTCTCAAAATAAATTCAAGTATTTCTATTTCCACTAGCATCACCAAGCACAAAACCAGATTTTCTAAATTATTTAAAACACTTTACTTTTAAAAATATACTTTAAAACATTCAAGTTAAAATTACTTTAATAATTTGTTAAAAATACATACTATATGAATATTTGAAAATAAGGTTACTGTATAAAATATAAAACTAGGTTTTCACCTTTAAAAACATAATACTAAGTCATTCTTTAAATAATTACTGTTTATAATAGATTAAAAGGAAATACTTACTTAAGGCTTTAAATGTTAGAATAATAAATTTTACAAAACATACTTTTAAAAACAACTTTAAAATCTTTTAACTTATATTTAAGAATTTACTTTGAAAACGTACTTGGTTATCCAGGGAGAATTTCAAATCTCAATCATTCAAATCAATTTCCTAAATTGATTTCCAATTTATTCCATTTAAAATAAATTTCTTTACTTATCAGTTCATTTCAAAAATCCATTAGTTATGGTCTTTATTATTATTATTTTCTATTTGATTTCAAACCCCTTTAACTGAAATATACAAATTTCAGGTTATTCTCAATTTCTTCTTTATTCTTTCCAATAATTTAAATCCTGAATTTTAAATAAATGTTTTGTTCTTTTTAAATGATAACACTGAATTTCAAAATTCATTAACTTCCTGTTTATTCAAATTTTCCTTTTTATACTCACAATTTCTTATTAGAAATTTAAAGTCACTTTATTCCTTCTCCAATTCATTCTTAAATTTATTCTATAATTACTTTACTTACAGATTCACTTCTTTTATTTTCTTCAAAAATCCATTTTTTTATATTATTTTGGTAATTCATTATATCCAATTATATCAACCAAGCCATAGCATTCAATACTTCCACATAATTCATTATAGAATATCAAATAATCAGAACAGGGAATATTAAATAATTTAAATAAATGTTGAGGGATCCAGTTGGATCCCTCCAACCTGTTTTCCCTGCATCCACAGATGTTAGCACAATATAATACATCAATTCCAAAATATCATATTATATCACATCAAACAATTCAACCATCCCAATAATTAACTAAATTTAATCATTTAAATTTAAATTTATAATCAGCTGAGTGAGATTAACTCACCTTTAACTTTTAATTCGCAATCCAATTCCATCTCGATCATTATCTCCCAATTTTTTTAACCTTGAATAAACAATATATGGTTTATAAATATTCGAACTTATTGAAAATAAATTTCCATTCATTAACATTTTCCCATGATCATTACTATTTCCATTTTAAATTTAAATCTACCAGATTAATACAATTACAAACTTTACTGTTAAAATTTTGATAAACAGATTAAATTAAAAGTTTTAACTTACTTAACCTACATAACAAAATGTTTGAAAGATGAAATTTTCCTAAGATATATACATATTTTCCCTTTAAATCGTTTATAACAAAAATGTGTGTATATATATATATATTTAAAACAATTCTGTAATATGCCAGAAACCCAAAACTACTTTTATAAACAATACATAAACTGATAAATGTTATTATTTTGACAAATCCATTTAACTGTTTAACAACTTAATATTATCAGTTAATAGATTTAATTAACCAAATTTTGAATTAATAATTTAGCTAGTTAAATTTCATATCTCTATTTTAAAAATAACAGGAGTTAAGTACTGAGAAAATTTGGAAAACTAAAAAGAAAAACAACTCGAATACCTCAGAAAAACTATAGCGACGAACGTCGACCTTCCAACGAAACGCTCACTGTCGAGACCCACCCTCATCCTCGCTGAACCTATCACCTCGCGCCTCACGAAGCACGCAAGCCTCCATTCGACCATCGGCCTCTACGTTGCTCGAACCCTACTCGATCGCCGAGTACCCCACGTCCTTCGCCTCAAACTTCTCTGAAACCCTAAATCCCCGCGGCTTCCCCAGACACGAGTCGACTGCGATAATTCATCAAGCCTTCGTGCTTACTTAATTTGATAACTCAGGCCGCCGTCACTAAATATTTTGAACGAATTGAATTCAAGGAGATGGGTTTGGTTTGGAATGGAATCGGGTAAGGGGAGAGTACGATTTTTCTTGACAGCCATATTTCGTTTCCCTTGATTTTTTCTTTTTCGTTCTTTTAGAAATGGGTATACGAAAGAGAGTGGAGGGACAAAAAACGATGAGTACGATTTGATCAGATAGGGCGGCTCTTAGATCTGCTGATGTGAAGAAGGATATTTGTGGAATGTCAAATCAATTTATATATATTTAAAATTTTAGCGCTTTTATATAACGTATGCTCAAATAACAACTCCAAACCCTATGAAATTTGAAATCCGATAATCATTCAATATTACGGACCCAATGGAACTGGTTTCGTCGAATTCCGAGGCTGTGCCTCGGAAGGCTATTTTAAATTCAATTTAAAAGATAAAATTTCAAAATTGAACAAACCACTTCCACGTTCAATTTTAACACTTTTACTATCTTCATTAACATCAATATAAATTTTATAAGCCTTCAAATTATTTTAATAGGCTTAGAATTCCAGATTCAACATTTTACTCAGTTTCAAATTGTTTAATTCAATAATTTAATTATTAAATAAATTGTAATATTCTTAATTCAAGTTAGAATTGCTCTATTTATTATTTAAAATCAATTAAATATTCCGATTTTAAATGCTTGAAAATTTCGGGTCGTCACGGCTAGTCGCTACTTATCCTGAGGATGATTTCAAAATGGATGTAGTAGGAGTAGTGCTTTCGGTTCCATTCGAACCCATGATGGACTTGTATGGATGAATGCTTTCGGAACATCGTCAAGTGGATGGTGGGAATTCTAAGTGAAAAGTTCTAAAAAGGCAACGCTTAGCCTCAAGCCTCATCAACCGGGAATGACTGAAAACCGGGGGATATTCAGCAAGGCTATGTGGGTAGCACCCATTAGGGTGAGGTCATCCCTTTCTAGATGTCCCTTTTTTTATTCGGCTTAGTGGTGCGGTTGCTGATCCCAACCGTGGGGTGATCTTACTCGAGATTATCCAGTAAGGGGAGTCCCGGTCTTGTGTTGCAGGGGATTGGAAGTAATCCTCGGTACCGTAATCTAGGCCACGTACTGTGACAGGTGGTACCCCAGTGCCTAGCCATTAGTTGGAAATCCATTCTTCCTACGCGCCTTTTACAATTTTTATTTGTATTACCCACTTTGTGGCTAGTAGATGGAATTTAATAAATGTAACAATTTCGGATATTTTAATAGTATTTGTATATAGACACTATGATAATATCAGAGGATTTTGATAAGAAATGTTTTAGCTATCGTAAGGTAAAAAACCGACATGTTTATTTGTGGCGTGTTCTTACGAGATGCTTTTGATTTCAAAGGATTTTGAAACTTTAATAATCAATTTGGGTGTATTTTTCTCACGCTGGTATTCCAGACTGACTCGGGTGTTATTTCATTATAATGCTCGGGTCAGACCGAGTATTATAGATTACAAGAAAGGATGCTGTGGAGCTCAGGAGAGGAGCTGGAGTCCAAGACGTATTACCGTATTTGTTTATATCCGCTGCTGTGATTGTATGAAATTGTCAGGCTAGTAATTGTTGTTTGTTTGTGATACTCTGATGATGTAATACGTAAAACAAATATAGTTTTCATTTTGTGTAAAGATCTGATATTATGTATTATATTTAGTTCCGCTGCGATTGTGAGATTCTGTTATTGTTTAGTTCCTCCTTTCTTCTATCTTATTTCTTTTCCTTCAACTATCTGTCTTTTTTGGCACTCGATCCTCGGTATGATATACCGTGGCGTATTTTGTGTTGATTTTCGAGGGTCGAGAAGGGTGGGTCGTCACACTACTAGTCCACAGGAAATGGGTCGTGGTCTTCGGGAAAAGTTTCCAAATGTTCTGTATCGAGATTTTGTGACACATACGGTTTTTGCTAATGGTCCATCTTATGATTCTCCTCCTTCTAATCAGTCCTCAGGTACTCCTTATCCTCTAGCACATTACTTAAATTGTGATAATTTTTCTATAAATTATCGGAGATTTCTTGCAACTATAATTAAGGTAAGGACCCTAAATCATTTCAAGAAGCCATGAAATACGATGAGTGGCGCCGTTCCATGAAGGATAAGATATGGGCTCTAGAAGACAACGACGCATGGACCTTAGAGCATCTTCCTCCAGGGAAACGTGCTCTTGGTAGTCAATGGGTGTACAAGACCAAATATTTGTCAAATGTAGATGTTGAGCGCCTCAAATCCAGATTAGTAGCGTTGGGTAATCACCAACAACAAGGAATTGACTACAACGAAACTTTTGCTCCTGTTGCCAAGATGACTACAGTTCGTGCTTTTCTAGCCATAGCGGCATCCAAGAATTGAAAACTATATCAAATGGATGTTCATAATGCATTCCTACATGGTGATGTTGATGAGGAGGTATACATGAAATTACCTCCCGGGTTTGGGAGTTCGGATCCAATTTTGGTGTGTCGGTTATGTAAGTCATTGTATGACTTAAAGCAAGCTCCAAGATGTTGGTTTGCAAAATTGGTGTCGGATTTGAAAGGGTATGGCTTTCTTCAGTCTTGTTCAGATTATTATCTTTTTACATTTACTAAAGGCGGTGTCCAGATTAATGTCTTAGTTTATGTTGATGATCTTGTTATTTCTGGGAATGATTCCGCTGCGCTTACCTTATTCAAAGCTTATCTTAGTGATTGTTTTAAAATGAAAGATCTTGGAAATCTCAAATATTTTTTGGGGATTGAGGTCGCCCATAGTTCATCGGGCTTGTTTTTATGTCAGCGCAAATATACTTTAGATATTATTTCTGAAGCAGGCTTATTGGGGGAAAAAACCGATTGGGTTTCCTATAGAACAAAATCATAAGCTAGGTCTTGCAACTGGAGAGTTTCTAGCAGATCCTGAATCATACCGACGACTTGTGGGTCGTTTGATTTATCTTGCGGTTACTCGATCAGACCTGGCTTATTCATTTCATATTTTGTCTCAATTTATGCAAGCACCTCGAACTGAACATTGGAAAGCGGCTCTCCGTGTTGTGCGTTATTTGAAAGGGACTCTGGGTCAGGGTATTTGGCTCGATGCTGACAGTGAGTTGACCTTGGAAGGATGGTGTGATTCGGATTGGCGGCTTGTCCTCTTACTTGTCGCTCGTTGACAAGTTGGATTGTGTTTCTTGGTCAATCTCCTATTTCTTGGAAGACAAAGAAACAAAATACAGTATCTCGATCTTCCGCGGAAGCCGAATATAGGTCTGTGGCTGCAATTACCTGCGAATTGAAGTGGCTAAAAGGGCTGTTGTTGAGTTTGGGTGTGCATCATCCTAAAGCTATTAAATTATTTTGTGATAGTGAATCGACGTTACATATAGCAAAGAATCCTATTTTTCATGAGCGGACGAAGCACATCGAGGTTGATTGTCACTTTGTTCGTGATGCGATCAATGAAGGTTTGACATCTCCTACTCATGTCTCGACATCGTCACAGTTGGTGGACATATTTATAAAGGCTCTCGGCAAGGCTCAATTTGATTTTCTTCTCTCCAAGTTGGGCATTTTTGAATCTCATGCTCCAACTTGTGGGGGGAGGGGGTATTGAGATATATTTAGAATATATGATTAGATATTATGATATATTTAGAATATACGATTAAGCTATTATGATATATTTAGAATATATGATTAGATGTTATCAGTGGTATGTAATAGGGGACATATCTTCGGAAGATTTCCTGCTCTTTCCGCAATGTATGATTAGATGTTATGAGTGGTATGTAATAGGGAATATATATTCGGAAGATTTCCTGCTGTTTCCGCAATGTATGATTAGATGTTATGAGTGGTGTGTAATATGAGATATATCTTCAGAAGATTTCCTACTGTTTCCGCAATTCTAGAGTTACCATAAGATAGAGCCTTGGGTATGTATTATAAATATGGATGTTGGTGATTAATAAGAATTCAAGCTGAGTTTTACCAATTCTTTACAAGTGCTTATGCATATATGTGTGTGTTTACACTCTTTTTAATTAATCCACTTTTTGATTATTTTTATATTTATATTACGTTTATATTTCTTTCATTTTTTTTACTAGGCAGAGCTTGCACTATTTGCTTCTGAGTTGAAATGATATCCCAGCCTACAGTAATTCTTTTTTTACCAAGCATGCATTTACTTCACATGACTTGCAATATTTGACCCGGCAAATGCAATTTCCTTTTGATTTAAAACATATTTTTAGTTTTTCCTATTTTCTCTTTGACCAAGCCTTGTATATATATTTATATTTTTCTTTCATTTTGTCTTGTAATTTACTTTTTACTTTTCAATTTTACTTGTTACTTTTTTTATTTAATCTTTTATTTTACTTTGCTGAATTTTCTTTTTGTTTTGTACAACAAGCTTCATACATATATATTTTGAAGGAGAAGAAATATAAAATTGTCTAAAACAAACTTCAAGTCTTCATACACACACACACACACTTCTATTAAAATAATAACTCGTGGCAAATGAGAATTTTGCTATTTTATTTAAGTGTATATAATAACAATTTTGTTTTACATTTTCTTATTATTATATTTTAAAAATGAACAACTCCAAACAAATGAAAATTTGTGCTATTTCATTTTAAAAGTATACAAATAACAGTTTGGTTACAACATTATTTTGTAAAAGATCCCTTATTTAAAAATGATTTTAATCATATCTATATATATCATTTCTTTCCATTCTTTAATATATACGTATTATTTTTAACAACTATATCTATTTAGTTTATATATATTACTCATCAATTCATATATTGTTTTTCAACATACTATTTCTATTTAGCTTATACGTACTTTACATTTCTTCTTGACTAGTATGCATATATATATATATATGTGTGTGTGTGTGTGTGTATATATATATATGTATATATATATATATATGTAAGAAAATCCAATTCAAATTCTTTTGAATTATAATACATTGTATTTTCCATAAACCATATATTTTCTATTTATAATTTATTTTTTCTTATTTCATCCATACTTATTTTAAATGAATTTGTTCCCAAATTATATATATATATGTATATGTATATAAATTTTGTCGTCCTTAATGTGTGTGTGTGTGTGTGTATAAGAAATTCCATCTTAAATCAATTTCCTATTTTATAAATAAAAATTTGGGAATTCAAAATACTATCTTGTTTTGAAAAAAAAACTATATATTATTTCCAATTGTTAATTAATGGGTATTTTTGTTTGATTAAAATACCATATTATTGAATATTAAAAAAAATTAATATTCAAAACTCGAGACGTCAAAAATCCCTGGTCGTTACATTCCTTCCCCCTTAAAAGAATTTTATCCCCGAAATTTCCATAACCAGGCTAGTAAACAAAACTAACCGAATTTTAGTTTATTAACAAATTAATAAACACCCATATCACACAAGTCAATATATATATATATATATTCCCAAATATCAGTTACACCTAGTATCAAATAGAATACTTTTATAGTTACCGTCATCATACACACACACACACACACACACACACACACATATATTGTCATACCAAACATCTACTGAGATACTTTACTGGATTAAAATCCAACAAACATGATGTTTACAGGTTACTACTACATACTAATAAGCTATACACTACCAAGAGACCACTCAATCCAAACCAACACTCACAACGGACTCTCTCCATCCGAGTCCTCCACTTTGGCTTCTTCTAATTGCATAGGTTCAACATCATTATCCGGAACCCATGCAAACATCGGGCTTGGTTCCCTTTGAAGGTTATCCCCATTTGCAACTGGCTCATTTTTAATCTCATCCATTTCCTAGATGATAGCGTCATCATTTTTCGATTCGGGTTCTTCCTTTGCTTCAGATTCCTCTTCATCCTAAAATTCCTTCTCGTCCTCGAATTCTACCTCATCCTCGAATTCTTCCTCGGGCTCCTATTCTGCTTCTTCCTTGGGCTCCTATTCTGCTTCTTCCTTAGGCTCCTCTTCTTGATGCGACGGCTGTTCGACAGGCTCTATTTCCTCCTCTAATTTCTTCTCATATATCGATGGCTCGTAACATCCTTCAGAATCCTTCTAACTAAGTTATGATCGCCATCTCTCCTAATCTTCAAAAGCGCTCCTCCTCGATCGATACTACGGGTTCTCTACAATCGATTAACAAGAGCCAAGAACGAGATCCTAAGGTTTCAAGAATTCATATATGCTAAAGAGTACATCTATAGGTGCACACTTCAAATAACTTTTCCTCTTTAAATTGCTACCATTCAAAACTTTAATTAAGTAATACCAAAACCCTTTTCCCCTAAAATTTTGTTTTAAACAAATTTTCCGAAATCACCGGAATTTGTAATTCTCAAATATCTCTTTTATAAATCAATTATTATAAAATTAGTCTTTATCTGTGAAAAACTTTCCAAAAATATTTATTTTTAAAATATTCCAAATTCCTTTAGTAAACAAAATTTACTAAAAATCCTTACTTCCAAAATTCCTCCTTACAGGACTCAAATCACTAAGGAAATACTCAAGCCAAAGGAATCGACAATAGAGGGTACTCAAAACTAGATGGCTACGACCACTCAAACCCTAAATTATAAAATATTATCATCATTTATCAATCAACACCTCAAAATACTATATATTTTGAAAACCATGCCTTTTATTCTGCGTAAAATTGTTTCATCTACCCTCTTAAAACAATATTGTGTTTGTTGGCCTTGTTTAAGTGTTTGAGGTCCCTATCAATAACGTTAACTACTCGTATTGACCATAATCCATATGCCACTCATCGGACAAATTAACACAATATAAAAACATTTTTATATCTCCAACAAATATGCGTTCTCGTATATACACACACACACTCAAACTCATTCTAGGGTACTACTAACCCTATCTCTATGAGTAACCCCACCAAAGCCTAGGTATTCGCTCAACCTAAGCTCTGATACCACGATGTCATGACCCACTTTTCCGTATAGTTCGAACTGACACCTTACTACACTTGTCCAGTCCAATTTGAACAGAAAGACATATAGTAGGAAAAAGAAAGTAGAATGAAGATAGAAAGGAAATAGAACAACACAGAGTTTCACAGCGGAAACGAATAATCTATAATACAGAATAAGTCTTTAGATGAAACAAAAACTGTAACTTAAACATATACAGACATCAATAAGAGTATACACCTATTCAGCACGAACAATTATAACAATCAGTCCTTACAATTACTGATATACATAACAAAATGCAACGAAAAATAATCATCTACGAGAATACGTCTTCGGCCTCCAGTTCCTCTCTTGAAGCTCCAATCTTCCAGCTAAACCCAGATATATGCCCAATCTGACCCGAGCATATAGGAAAAACCACGTCCGGGTCAGTCTGGTAAAACCAGCGTGAAAATTTAAATCACAAGGAATTTTATTTATTATGACTTTCAAAATCCTTTTAAAATCAAGGGTATTCCATAAGACCATGCCACACATAAACACGACGGGTTTTTCCCTTACAGTAATCAAAATAATTTTATAGAAAATCCAATGATATTATAATAGTGTCTAAGTACAAATACTTATTAAAATAGCTGAAATTGTTATATTATTAAATTCCAGCATACTAGGCTCTACAACCAAAACCGTAAAGGCACATATTGAAGAATGGATTCCATATGAATGACTAGGTACTGCGGTATCACTTGTCATAGTACACATCTAGAAACAGCGTACCGAGGATCATGCTGGGATCCGCTACAACACAAGACCGGACTATCCCTAACCTCGATAGACCGAATATGCTATCACCCCGGGTGTTCCTATCCTTTCCTAAGTTCCTTCCATGATCGTAGCAATAAAATAACATCCGAGAGTATCTAGAAAGGTGATAAGCATACCTTAATTGGGTATAACCCACTTAGCCTAGCTGCATCTTCCCTGCTTTTTATTCATTCTCGGTTGATGAGGCTAGAGGCTATGATTACCTTTTTAATGAAATTTTCACTTAGAATCTCATTGTCCTCCATTGACAATGTACTGATAGCACTCATCCACACAAATCTGTTCTGGGTCCGAACATCCATTTTGGAATAAACCTTAGGATTATTAACGATTAGCCCTTGCACTTTACTGTTCCATCTTTGACTCCACGCTCTTGTCTTTATTCGAAAACGTATGTACTCGTCGGATCGAAGTGGTTTTCGGATAACTTATCCGGTCCTAGTCTCTTCGAAAACAACGTTTGATTTTTCCCCGTTAACCAACCCCGGTTCTTTAAGAAATACACCGACGAAAATAAGATCGGAGATTACCTCCTAACCGTTAGTGGACGGATTTCCTTATCATCGTCCTAGAAGAATGAACGAGTTTATACGTATAGTATAGCACCTCGAACGGTAACTGTACCACATAATTCTCGTGTTTCTTCTAGATACTCCCAAAGTTATGTTTTCGAGTCCATATTTGATAGTCGATTATTTAACTATCAAATATACAATCATCCGAAAAAAGGTTTCATTCCCCATTGAAAGCATTAAGGCTTATTTAATTTAAATTTCAATAAACTAAAATTACTTAATCAAAATAGCATATGTTTATCTCACCGGATGAGTATATTCATAAACAATTCATTTTAAAATTTTGAAACCCTTTAAAAATAAATCTGGAAAGCACCACTGCGGTATCAACCATGGATTCCTAGCTCAATGGTTACGTCTCTATTCCAAAGAAACTCAAAATATAACTGCAGACACCTACTGCCTCCGATTACTCCATGAAAGTATACCATTTACTTTACGAAAACTTTATTTGAAATTTTCAAAATAGTACATATAAAGTTTCAATATAAATTTTCCATGTTTTAATTAAGTAAAATGCTCTTTTATAAAAGTTTACTATATAATATATTATTTTTAAAACACCATTAATTTTTAATAAATTTATCTTTGAAATTAATATACTTTAATACTAATTAACCCTTAAGTAAAAATTAAATTTAAAACAATCACTATAAATTAACTTTAATTAATAATTAATGTACTTTAAACAATTAAATAACTTCAAAACGATAATTAATACTTTTTATATAAATTTTTAAGAACAATAAACTAATTACATTAAATTCTTATCAGAATATTTACCAGTTAACTTTAAAATATCATTTATAAAAATAATCATTCTTAAACAATTTTGGTTCAAAAGTCAACCTCCCCACGAAAAAAGACTTAAAAATTTCAATAATGATTAATCAAATAACCATTTATTCCATAACCGCCTAGAATAATAGATACATATATTCATATCAATTAGTTTTTAACAATCAATTCAACATCATATTGCCAGATATAATTATTAAGAAAATAAATAGATGTCCATACAAATATAATAGCAGATCAGGGCTTTATTTCTGTTAGTAAACGTCCACAAACCGATATATTCAGTAGTAATGGGAGAACGGTGATTTATTTTGCCAACATGGGTCCAATTAAAATAATTAGCGGAATGATGTTTTGTTCTGCTAAATAGGTGTCAAACATCGTAATTAAATTAAATTAACTTACCGTTATTTTTATTCGGAAAATATCTTCAATATACGGTCTTATAAAATTAACGTCGATTTTTGGTTTTAAAACGGTATTTAAAATCTGTCCGTTCCAAAATACCGTAAAATTTCACGGTTCAAATTCTATAACAGGTCATATGACGACGTAGCGTCGTCGATACGAACCCATCGCAATCAGTTTTGCATCGAACGGGTTTTGTTTGCATCGATTATATCATTTTAAAACTCACACTATATATATACATTTAAAACATTTTAATTTTTAGACCTCTTTGTAATTTTGTTTGGGCCGAACCCAATCCAAATATCAGAAGGAAAATTAAAATAGACCCACTCCCTCTCTCTTCTCCTTCCCTTTCTTTCTTTCCCCAAATCCTGCTGTGACCAACATCCCACCCAACTCCTCGTTTTCTGATGGATTTCCAATCTCCTCCGATGAACCCATCCTCCTACGTGCACGACTTACCCACGCTCAAAACTCCAGGAACCTCATCACCCAATTCAATCTCTTTCCCAAATCCATAAACACATCATCATACACGTGTGTACATGTGCACGTATACCACCAAAACTCGCCGCCGTCCAACCCATGAAGCCCACCAACAAACTCGCCCCTCCACCCTCATCATAATGGACCTGCCTTCCTCTTCTCCGATCCACTGAAACGAAGTCCGACCCTTCCACCCCAAAAACCAAGGCTTCCAGTTTCAACCATCCCCTCAAAACTCACCTCGCCTCGCCTGCTTCCACCACGAAACTCAAGCCGCCGCCACAACCGTGACCCCCACAGCCACCGTCACCTCCACGCCAATCGCGGTCAACTCTAACGCCTCCTCCTTTTGCCTTCGACCAAAAATCCAAACCCAAGAAAAACAATGTTCTAAACCCTAAGATCGCCGCGTCCACTCAAATTAAAGGCAAATTCCAAAATCGGCCATGGTGAACCCCTGGCCTCATCACCACGCTGCTCCTCAACCAAACGACACCGCCTCTCATCGACCACGTCATTGGAAAATAATTTTTAAATCATTTTCGGTCATCCCAAGATTCTGCACAACTTGGACCATTAACAACTACGATTCCTTCACTAAAAATTCCTACCTTTGCATAACGATCACAAATATACACATGATTTGGTGCTTCGAGCATATGAAGTTCGTCAAACCCGGGGTTATTTACTTTCACTTGGCCATTACACACAATATATGAAGTAAACGAGCTTCATACTATTTTTGGCTTACTCTATACTTGGAAATAAAAGTTTTATCAGTTCACATTATTTACTAATGCAAATTGAACAAGGGAATATTGATTTTTGAAATAAGTCATATATAAAAATTTCCTCTGTTTTGAACATGACAGAGTGGAAATTTGGACATTCCAGGCATTCTGATTTAAATGCTTGCCTTAAACATTGATAGGAGCCTTTGAAACTTCACGTTGAAACTTTAGTCTTCGATCTGAAAGCTTTGAAAATTTTCCTTGCTTGGATTGCTTCGAGTTTATTATATATATATATTCCACTTTGGTTTATAGAGGATTTTTGTTTACAGGCTTTTGCAATTACTCAAAATGACACACTAAGAAGCCTACATATATATACATACAAGTATGCAAAGGTGAAATGATGTGCAATTAAACATGATTTTGGGCTCAAGAAAAGTTTTTCAGACCTGTACAAGGATTTGAGATGGATTGAATGATTTTTGGTGACTAAAACTTTGGAAAGAAGTTAAGATAAATATTTTTTCCTTTCTCCTTTTTACCAGGCAAGTGCTTATGCATATATGTATGTATCTACCCTTTTAACTTATTTACTTTTTGATTGTTTTGATTTTTATGCTTATATATATATATATATATGTTTATATTTCTTTCATTTTTTTACCAGGCAGAGCTTACACTATTTGCTTCTGAGTTGAAATGAAATTGAGGTGAAATGGAATCCCAACATATAGTAATTTTTTTTTCGACCAAGCATGCATTTACTTCACATGACTTGCAATATTTGACCAGACAAATGCAACTTCCTTTTGATTTAAAACATATTTTCAGTTTTTCCTATTTTTTCTTTGACCAAGCCTTGTATATATATTTATATTTTCCTTTCATTTTGTCTTGTAATTTATTTTTTTACTTTTCATTTTTACTTGTTTACTTTTTTTGTTATTTACTTTTTTATTTTACTTTACTGAATTTTCTTTTTGTTTTGTACAGCAAGCTTCATGCATATTTTGAAGGACAAGAAATATATAGTTGTCTGAAACAAACTTCAAGTCTTTATATATATATATATATATATATATATATATATATATATATATATATATAGACACACACATACACAACACACACTTCTATTAAAATATATAACTAAAGGCAAATGAGAGTCTTGCTATTTTATTTTTATGGAATAACATTTTTGTTTTACATTTTCTTCTTATTATATTCTAAATTGAAAAATTCCAAACAAATGAAAATTTGTGCTATTTCATTTTAGAAGTATGGAAATAACAGTTTTGTTACAACATTATTTTGTAAAAGATTTATTATTTAAAAATGATTTTATAAGTCTTCTCATTTTATCATATATTTCCATATGTATCTTTTCTTTCCATTCTCCAATATATATATATGTATTATTTTTAACAACTACATCTATTTAGTTCATATATATATATATATATATATATATATATATATATATATATATTACTCACTATTTCATATACTATTTCAACATACTATTTCTATTTAGCCTATACATGCTTTACATTTCTTCTTAACTAGTATACATATATATATATATATAGATATATGTATATGTATATGTATATGTATATGTATATGTATATGTATATGTATATGTATATGTATATGTATATGTATATGTATATGTATAAGAAAATCCAATTTAAACTCTTTCTAATTATAATGCATTGTATTTTCCATAAATCATATCTTTTCTATTTATAATTTATTTTTTTCTTATTTCATCCATACTTATTTGAAATTAATTTGTTCCCAATTATATATATAAATTTTGAATTTTGTTGTCTTGAATATATGTGTGTGTGTGTGTATATATATAAAAGAAATTCCATCTTAAACCAGTTTCGTATTTTAGAAATAAAAATCTAGGAATTCAAAATATTATCTTGGTTTAAAAAAACTGTATATTATTTTCAATTGTTATTTAAAGGGGATTTTTGTTTTATTAAAATACCGTATTATTGAATACTAAAAAGATTAATATTCAAAACTCAAGACGTCAAAAATCCCAGGTCGTTACATTTGTTATTGAGCAAACACAAGCTAGAGATGTTACGTGTAGTATTATTAATATATTGAGTAAACGAGGTAAGAAAACCTTATGTATTTGTAGAGTAAACTCAAGGTACATATATTGTACTTAGGTCGTCGCGATATGGTACGTACGATTGAATAATTTCACTTCAATTTATTGAGTAAACTGAAGGTCGAAGTGAAATTAGGACAAGGTATCATGGGTTAAGAGTTGTATATGAAACAACTTATAATGAGTTATCAACTATCTGTGAAGCAATGATTTGTTAAGAAAACCCAAGGTTAGAATTCCTAGATAGAGAGCCCTAACGCCAACTAGTGAAATCGAAAGACTTTTATATTTCGACTTAGGGTTTGACGAAACATAAAAAACTAGTGGAAGCTTATTAGTAAAATGAAACCTAAAGTGCAACCTTACAAATATTATGAAAACATATACTGTGGTACTGTAATAATAATCTACAAACTAACACTTGCAAAAATGTTAACTCTAAGAATGTTTGGTGAAAATGACAAACTAACTAGACTATACAACTATGTCAGCTGGCTAAGAACTATAAAGACGTCATTGACATTTGAGCATCTTTGGACGTTTATTACCCGCACACATATGACAAGGACAGTTGGAAATGCTGACCCTAAATTGCATGTTCTTTGTAATAAGTAGCCCGCTGACTTGGAAATAGCCTAAGTTTTCGTGATGTGAATAATAGACTAGCCATTGCAAAGGTAGCACAAAACCATGTTCGTCCATTAGATATTTGATAGCCTGAAGGCACTATTTTGTAAGCAATATATTTTATAAGGTATGAGATTACTAAGAAATTATCTAACCCTAAAATGCAAAAGGGATAGAAGGTTGATGATTATGTCCTAATGAAGAAGGGTTATATCAATAGGCTTTCACAATTGGACGTGATGATAAGCGACGATTGTAGGTAGACTTGATACTTGATTCATCTACCCCTCAATAGGAACCATTCATACTAAATTATAATATGAACCAACTAAATGTGAATCTCGTGGAGCTCCACAACATGTTGGGGTCGATCGAGTTACAAGTGAAGGATTAAAGGGCTATGCTTGCTGTTAAGGGAGGGGCATTATCTTCGAAGAGTTCGAAGAAGCAAAAAAGAGAAGAATGAGAAGAGTAAGAAAACAGATGGAAAATGTAACACCCCACCATTACGCCCACATTACGCAAGAATATTACAAGTAATATTTTCGAGTAATATGGAGAATAAGGCTGGATAAGAGCAACCATCCGTATTTATTCCCTTGGGCTAACACTATCACGTCATTCCTTACCTCATATCACCATATTTATAAGTGAATAGTCTCAGCACAAAGCAATAGGAATGTTGGCTACAATAAGACAAAACAATATATAATATAATAAACAACATAGAATCACAGATCATAACGACAATTATAATACGAGGCATATCATGTAACATAAAGTGAGTCAATAGAGAAAGCATACTAAACTCACACATATACATATACATATACATATACATAAACTAAGGCAAGTCTCAAAACTACAGAATAAGTCTACATTTTAAACAAGGTACATCCATACATAAGACAACACCCCAAAATAAACTTATAATACATATATAAACTAGAGCAAACTTCTACCCAAGCTAGCCCATATACAAAGCCATATGGTCCCTAAACCTATCAAGTCTCGGTCCGACCCGAGTATTATAAAAATTATAAATGGGTCAGACTATCTCTGATTATCATAAAAGGAGAGTCCATAATAATAATAGGCTTGCATAAACTTCAAGGATAAAATGTCAATGGATTGTTGTTTGCATCAAAAGTTGGCACAGACACCCAATATAATGAATTGTAGATAAATAAATGAAGAAATCTAAACTATAATAGAGGAAACTAGCAAAAAACAAGTAATAAACAATGACAAATAGATTTATAGTGGTTCGACGTTGAATCCCTACATCCGTTTTGATGAAACTGCTTTATTGATCACTTGAATTTCTAAACACAAGAGGGATCAGATTGGAATCCATAAATTCAATGGAATACAAGCAAAATAATAGTGTAAAGATCCCTCAGATGAACTATGAAATCTGTATTTATAGGGGTGGAAGACCGAATATCTTTCTGAAAATTCACCAAAAGAATCTTCAGATGTGACAAGGTCACCCAAAATCTTTTGTAACCCAACTCCCAATACTAAGGGATCAGCACCGATAGGTTAAGATGTCCACGTGGTAGCTTGTGATCTCTATGGTGGGTACGCCTTTATGCTAGCTTCATGTTTCCAAAGTTGTTCGTATAGTTGCCTTCATGTTTTTAGAGATATCGATCAATTGTTGTTGAATTGAATTGTTGGTTGATGTTGTCCATAACCTCTATGATGCGATCGTATCCCCTACCTAGGGGAAGAGATATGTACCAATCCTCTGCCTAGGAAAGGTACTAATCCATACTTAAAGTATTTCAAAGAGTTTATCTCTTAATCTTGCTTGATCGTTGTCTCGTATTGTTGTATGTGCTTGATCTCTGGAGTCAACGATCATCTCTCTGGGCTGCTTGCCTTATCTGTTATTGAGTCTAACTTGTCCAATAGTCTGGATATAGCTGGGTCAAAAGTTTGGATAACACTTTCCCCTCAAAGTATGTCTTGTTTCAAATGTGCTTTGAATCAAAGCAAGTTAGAACCGTTGAAAAGGATTCCACTCGGTTATCTGAATAGTCGTTATCCTTCCGTCGAGTTGTCTCTCCAAAGGGTCGCATCTCCCTGATCTATTTATTGTGACACCTGGTCAATATTTATTAGCATAAAACTAATCCTCAGTCTTTTATCTATGCTTGATTTCATTGAGTTTATCGATTAAGTTAGTAGGCTTTGGTTATTTGAACTAATCTCCACTCTCAGGATTTCATAGGTAATAATTCAATTTCCGTTGAGTCAAGAAATCAAATGTTAAGTACGTACACATGCACGTCCATTCATGTACACATATTTGTCAATGGCTCCAGGCACGTTCAAATGCATATGGCTCGTTGCCAATATCATGTAGTTGAAATATATTTGCATTGCTATATTTTTTCTCTTTTATTAACATTGGGAAGGGATCGATATAAATCATCTAGGCGGGGAATTAAATACGATCACCCTCTTCTACCGACATGGCTTAGTTTAATTTGAGGCTACATTGAAGTGGGTTGAACCCTTATATAAGCTAAACACTTAGCTTTCATTCCCTCGCTTGCTCTTTCACTTCCCTTAACCGATCCGAACCCTAAATTCCTTCGTGTTCGCCATTAACGAGTTTAATTTCCAGTAATCCTATGATATCTCCAACAATTTATCACTACCTCAATCATCACCCCTTCCAACACCTCGTGCCACTCCTTTTCCACCAAGCCTTACGCCAATTTCCGCGATTATTGTTTGGATCAAACTTGAATTTGAACCCTGAGTTATGACTTAAGTGGAAACCTACTCCATATTTAATTTGTTTTTATTAAATAAGGGTTTATTTTCTTAAATGTGATTTTAGAGACAAGATGATGGATTTTATCATTTTGGTAGTTGTAGGTTTAGGGTTTGGTAGTATGGATTAGAAAAGATGAAGCCATGAAGCTGGAAGGATCAGCTTATGATATGCGATCGATTGTGGTATGGCATATAGGGGTCAACGTGGATCCACGACTAGCGTGGAGGAGATGCAGTGGAGTGACGAGGAGGAGGGATCGATCGATGTGGGATCGGCTCGTGGGACTAGATGAAAGCATGTTGGAGATGAAGTGAAGTAACAAACTTTAGGGATTGGCCATGATATTATGCATAGGATGGAATGGAGCAGTTACAAGCAGAGGGATTGGTTGGTATGGGTTTGGTTCATGGGATCAGTTGTGTCATTTTGAAGTTCAAAATTTGATAAGGCGAGGCCTTTTATGCGAGGGATTGGGTGCAATCCCTTCGCCTAGGGCACTTAGCCGTTTTTCAGCCCTCTTTGTGCAACTTGAACATTAAGACTCGATCACATAAACTTATATGCATGAATGAATCCGAATAATAGGGAATGTGAACTTAAATATGATCTTGAACTCAAACATAAACCCGACTTGAATATATTAGCATATCGAAATGAACTTAAATATAAATTTGAATTGCAGCATATGCCTTGAACAGATTTGGATGCTCTTATGAATTCAAATGTAAATATCGGATTTCAACATGCCAATAACTGATCCAGGGACTTAGATAAAATCCACAACCATCGAATTGAAATCAAGTTTTGATAGTCAACGATGGCAGTTACTCCGGTCGAATCCTAAAGTCTCGTCAGAGCTATCTTTTTATTTCTGAATTGTTTATCATTACACTACACAACACTGCACCACATCGCAGTTGTTTAGACATTACACAGGGGGAACAGGTTAATTTCTCTAATAATTATTATCTTCCAAATCTGATATGTATGGGTTACAGATGCTCGATGCGATTAGTTGATATGGGCACCAAACAAACTTCTTCTTATGACAATCTCGACGCTAAGTCAAGCTCTACAATAATATCTGCTTGAAACTCTCCAAGCCATCAACCTGAATAGCCTGAAAGATCTCAATAGGTGCCAGAAATTCCTTTGAACTTAGATCAAAAATTAAACCATCTCTTGAAACTTTAGAAAATGCCATATTTTTAAATGATCCGGAGGATTTAATGGCTTCAAGGGTCGATGAGGCCTCTCTCCACAGACTGTGCATTAAACACGGGATGCTATATGAGGATGTGCCAGTCTTGAATCATAAAGATAGATCTCACTTACCTCCGAAGGATATACCGCTTATAACAGATATATGTTCTAGGCAAGATGAGTCCCTCCTTTTAATCCTTTTATCCGGAATGCTATATCATTTGAGATTGATTCCGACCCAGTTGCATTCGAATAGCTATGCATTCCTTCACTGTACATACATTATATTCCTTGAATTCTTATACCGTGAACCAACTCTGGAGGACTTTAGGTTCATCTTCAATTTCAAGCGACAAAAGAGAAGCCTCTCGTACATAATCTTGAGTCAGTCTGTAATGATCAAGTCATGACTAGTGCTTGGAATAAGCTAAGTGCTATCAAGAATGAGTGATCTTATGTGTGTTGCCCTCCTGGCTTCGTGCAACGATGGCTAAAAGGATGTGAGTGTCATTTTACTCAATATTGAGTAATTTTATTCAAGATATATTTTGAACAGAGTAGTTCTCTAAATCTTGGAGATAGCTATCCATGTCCCACCGGCAACATCTACTCGGAGGCGGTTTAAATGCTTAGAAATATACCACCAAAAGATAGGGATGTTAGATTCCTAATCAATGACGAGTGCCTTTTCACCTTTGCCATGTTAAAAGCAGGCCGCAACATGGGACTACAAAGAAATGCCAAGGAGGAAGTTATAGAAAGAAGAGGCGTCGTTGGGCAGGGAAGTGATGAAGTTAATCCTGTCATGCCCTCAGTCGAGGAGGCTTAGGATGTCGCTAAAGATGGAGAAATAAGAGGCAATGCTAATGAGCCTGGTTGCAACGATATGGATTCAAGCCATGAGCCTGTTCAAATCCTTCCAAAATACACGGCTTCCTGCACCAGAGAAGAGCAGAAGAAAAATGCTCATTTATAAGCTTCGCAAAGGGTAGGTTGTCAAGCAGTCGAAGCCAACCACCATTGTTGCAGGTCAATCTACTTCTCTTCCTATAGAAAATTTAACCGAGGGGTTGTAGGACATCCCACTACTAGATGATATTGGGAGTTATGATTTTGCTAATATGAGTCTTAGGGGGTTCGACTCACCTATTCAAATTGGTATTGGCATTCCTCCAACTAGCATGGGAGTATTATTCTGGCTAGCAAAGCTCCAGTACCTGGTTCGTCAGAAGGACATTAGGACACATATGATAAAGTGCACTGCACTGCACAACACCCATCCATCTTCAATTTCATTGATTCTCATACATCTTTTTTTATTTGTAGGTTCCATTGGGCACTCTCGCAATTATGATCGGTTGAATAAATCATCATATTCTCAGCTGTCTTACTTTGGGCCCAGTTGAGGTTTGAACTCTGATTGACAACACGGCCAAGAGAGAGAAGGCCATGATGGAAGGGAAGATCAGGACAAAAGACACTGCTATATGGATTCGTCATGTAGACATAAGTAAAAATCTTAGTCTTCTCAACATATGAAAGTCAATCCATACCCCACCATCTATAGTTGTAGCAATATACCACTCGAGCAACATTTTGGTTCATCTAGAACCCGGTGATCTTCTAAACAGCAGACCGGCATAGGAAGTTTTGATACATCTTCTCTTATGCATGGAAAATGGTCTCTTTCAGCTCCAACCGCTCTCAATGACACTATTACAGAAAGGATGGCTGAGCTTAAGGCCTTCCTAAGTTATGTTTTGATGAGTTCAAATTCTTTGCATATGATTCCTCTAAAGGCCAAGGATATGGTGCTTTCTTATGTTAATGATGTCTATGTCCAACATGGCACAATTCACCATGTGGCTAAGAGGATTTCCAAAGTGTCGATGGGAAGGAAGCACGAGATCGATCGCTTAACTCTTGAAGCAATCCATGATAAAGATATCATTAAACACTTGGATGAAGAAGTCAAGGGGCTGAATATAAAGCTGATCGATGTTGAGAAAAGTACCAGCAAATCTTTTGAAGCAGTAGAACGTTTGATGAAAGTGCACCAAGCTGAACTGGATACCGCTGTTTGCCGTAGTGGCATTTATCACTTGAAAAGATTTTCTGAGAAGGAGAAGAACACGCTAAAAAACATAATTATGCCTTGGCCCTCTATATTCGACAGCTGGAGGAGGAGCTTGAGAAGGATAACCAAAGAAACTTGAGGCTCAACTAGAGTCCCAACGATATTACGAGGAAGTCGTCAAGGCTTGCCTGACCAAGATTGAGGTTGATAAATAATTTACACAAATAGAGACCATCAAAGTGGAAGCTAGGAAGGCTGGTCAAACATAGATAAAGGATGACTTTGACCCCTACTGGTATATTATAATGCAAGTGTCCTTATGAACTGAAACCTTCACTTCCTTGGAGAGGGATATCACGAGTTTCTAGTCGAAACTTAGGACTATATTATTGGGTTGTAAAGGAAATCCCTTGGTGGCTCCGAGGTTAACAAAGAGCAGCTTATATGCAAAATCTTACACGATGAAGATCCTGACAAACTCAAGGCTCCTTGGCTCAGTCTACTCCATGACCCAGTGATCATCGAGGAAGGAAAAGATGGTGGTGAAGCCTCAGGATCTTGTTCCTAAGACCTTCCTACTACTCAAACAAATGGTGCTTAAATTTCTCAAGCCCTGAAAAAGGATGCGGGCTATGATCTAGATCAGTCAGGGATGCATATTTTTTGGAATGTCTCCAATTTTGGAAGGCAGCACTCAAGTTATGATTGAAGGCTAATCTGGCAAAGGTATATCTCTTACTTCTTCGACGTTCGAAAAGGTTTACATCTCATGCCCGATAGTCAGGGGCTTACCCATAGTTCTTCATGAAATTGCAGGTCCATTGTCCATGCTTCCGATGATGATGTTATCCTGGAATAGTAGGCACTGACCACAGGGTCTACTACGACCATCACTATATAAGTGGCTCTTACCAATCAACTTGGAAGACTCCTAGCTCGGATTCTGAAGTCATAGGGGCTCTGAATGAAGAAAAGACCGATGACCAACAGTGCCAGGATAAAACAGAGGACGTTGTAGTGACTCATGCCTCTGAACACATTGGCAAACTTAGCATGAAGGAGCGCATTGAAAAGGAGGAGTTGGATTTGCAAGTCAAGAAGGAGAGTGCCGAAGTGGATATTACTCCGCTCTAGGTTATACTATCGGGTGGTGTAACTCCTGAGGAGATTGACCCTTCTGTATCCCAAAGTGAGACTACTACTACTCTTGTCTCTGGAAGCATTTCTCCTAAGGATGGCAAGGACAAAAGAGGTTTGAAGAGGAGAGGATGAGGCTATAGCTTTGGAGAGTCCACCCCAACGAACACCCAAAGAAGCTAAAAAATGATGAGAAATAGCCTTCGAATCGGCTTAGTCAATGCGTAGCTAGGTAGCTAGTTATTTTGTTGGCCACAATTGTGCGGGTATGGCCCCTTCTTTTGGCTTTTAGTTTCTAAAATAAATTCGTACTTGGTTTCCAAATTTCAGCATGTGAATAAAAACTCTTTCGTTTCTATTCACGTTTGTATGAAACTTATTTAAGTGTTCAAGCTATTACACTTTCCATTCAAAGTATTTGTAATTCATCGCTTGTTATTCAAGTTGCAATGTCTTTCGATTGCCCATTGCTTCGGACGTCGATTCAAAAAATCCATCTCATGGCCTCCTTTTGGTCATGGCCTTAAGTCGCATCAAACACTAGGTGTGAGCCACAGTGTTACGCTGTCGTGTTCAGTGGTCAAGTGATTATACTCTTGGCCTCGGGCTTGGAATTAGTGGAGTTAGTTTATGGATGGTCGGTTCCCATTTATGATGAGTTTATACTCTCCCCGTTGGGTCCAGGCCAGAGTTGGAAAATGAATGGTCGAATCACACTCATACATTTTGTTTATACATTAATCCACACTTTGGGGATTAGAGTTAGTCGATGGTGATCAATCACACCCGTTTGACGTTCATAATTCGACCCACGGTCATGGGACTAAAGTTGTTTTGAGAAACAATCAAATCAAATTTTCTTTGATTAATTCCGTTGCTTCGAAATCTAAAGCAAAAGCCGAAGAGTGTTCGGTTGTATCACGCCCACTTTTACTTTTACATTCCTGCCATCGAATCAGGAGATAGAGTTAGTTAATGGATGGCCGAGTCACTCCTGCTCTCTATTTTGTACTCAGCCCGTCAGATTGCAAGCGAGAGTTAATGGATTAACGGTCGAGTCACATTCATTTTGTTTTATTTGGTTTTGGACCCAAGTAATTAGTTTGCACCAAACTCCGAGTACTTATTAGTTTATATTAGGTATATGTAGACGTAAGTTGGTTATATATCATAGCTATTATATTATGCACAGACAATTCACAGATATGGAGCAAACCTCAAATTTTATTGTAAACTGAAAAAGAAGCAACAGAGTCTACCTTATTACATGGCTTTGGATTCAAATGCAAAAGCCAGATCTAAATGAAGGACAACTAAATGAAATAAAACTAAGTGAAATAGTGTTGTAAATGCTCGTTATTCCATGCTCTAGGGAGTATGATGCCGTCGACGGTCGTTAGCTTGAAAGTTCCATCTCCAAGCTTCTGACTGATGACATTCCATCTCGGACCTCTGTTTGGAGAGCTACGTAACACCCCATATTTTTATAAAACTATTTAGGATATTTAATCAGTTAAATTAAATAAAATGATTGGAAGATTAATGGGTTGAGATTTGATTTAATTAAAGGTAGCCGTGCCATGTTAAATGTAAACCAAAATGAAACGACATGAATTAATGTGTTAGATAATAGGTAAGGGTAAATGGGAAATAGGAAAGACTTACGCCCTAAACCATTAGGAAAAGAAACACACTTCATTTTCATTCTATCAAACTAAAATATATCAAGGCTAGCCATCATTTCCAAGAGAAGATAAAACTAGGATTAAAGAGAAAGAAGTTAATCAACATATTCAACATCAAATCTCACATCTTTTAATCTCAAAGCTAAGGTGAATAATTACTGCATCTCATTTTCTTATGGTTTTTGGTTTTTGGTTTTATGTTATATCCAAAATGATTTTGTAAGTTTATGCCATGTTATGAATGATTAAAGTTATATATATGCTTGTTGATGAATAATACATGTTCATATTAGCTTCTATGATATTTTTGATATGAAAACCCTAGTAAATGACATCCAAATGCTTTAAAAATTTAAATATAGGTCAGAAATGATATTTTAGAGATGGGTTTCAACTTTCATAATTTCCTGAAATAATATGGATTTTATATTTATTTTGTAGTGAAGAAAATGATTTACTGGGTTACAAATTATTTACCGTTAAAATAATTATTATTTGGGTTTGAAATTTTTATATGTTTGAAAACATATCAAAATATATTTTTGAAATTTTTCCAGATTTTTCCTAAGTGTTTTGATGAATATATAAAGTTATTTAAGGTATGAGACTTAAATGTTTTGTATATTTAATTAAGGAGAAGAGACATTTTATAAAATAAAATCATTGTTTATTTCTGAAATTATTGGCAGCACTTTTCTGAAAAATTTCTACTAACCAATAAGAATTTGACAAGAAAAAGCAGGATAGTTGAAAAGTTATCCTTTTTAAGTTAAAAACAAGAAAAACATACTTTTAGCATGTTTTAACCAAATACAGTATCGAAGCTTTCGACCCAGAACTTTTGATAACGTCAAAATGTATCATAGTTTTGACATCAAGCTTCCGAAGCCAATACGCATGGTATTAAGTTACTCGGTAAGTAATGAATTGGACAAGGTCTAAGGTTACTTGGTAGAAAGGTTAGTTGTCGAAGAGGTTGGAGTATGTTTGTTTTATAAGCCAAAGTAACGTCTACTTTGCTTTCAAAAAAGAGCTTTCGACTTGGTTGCTTTCGACCAGGTCAAATATTTAAAATAAAAGTTTAAACCTTTAACAGGGTCGAAGGGGTCAAAATCACCTAGCTTCCGACTTTCTATCTTTTGAAGCCATGCTTTCGACAAGGTCGAAAGGTTTACTTGTTTTTAAAACCAGCCACTTCTCCTATGCTTTCAAAAGGAAGCTTTCGACTTAGATGGTTTACCCTTTGAATTCCAATCAAAGTATAACCCAAGCTTTCGAAGGAGGTGTTTTAAATGGTTAATAAGGCATGGCCTATTATTTTAAAAGAAAGGTTTTAAGCTTTCGTAGGGGCCAAAACGTAGCTTTCAATAAAGTCGAAAGGTTTTAAAAGAGACTTCCCACACATTTTAAATTGAACCCACGATAGCTTTAGAAAGGTTTATGTTTTAAAGCTTTAATGCTTTCGAAAGGTACTATTTAATGAATGGTTTCAAAGGGGGTCGAAAGCAAAGTTTTCGAAGGGGTCGAAAAGTAGCTTTCGACAAGGTCGAAAAGGTTCTATTTTCTGAATGGTTTCGAAAGGGTTTAAAATGGACGGTTTTCCAAACGTTTTCTAAGGAAATGTTTCAAAGTGTTTTCAAAGTAGGATGTCTATAGTTTTATTGCCTTCGAAAGGAAAGATTTCAATGGTTTCGAAAGGTTTGAAGTATGGTTTCGAAAAGTAAGATTTTGGCCTCTTGGCCTAGATAATTGAAGGGCTATACTTGGTTTCGAAAGAGAAGCTTTCAAAGGTTTAGAGGGGGTACTTTCAATGGAATCGAAAGGGATACTTTCAAACGTTTAAATGTTTTCATTAACTATGATTTGAGTAAAGAATACATACATACATACATACGTACATACATACATACATACATACATACATACATACATATATGACAAAGTGGTTTTTAGTAAAGCATAAAGATTACATATTTTCTTTGTTTAAATTTGATTTAAAGGTTTTAAATCATCTTAAAAATGTTTTCAATGAAATTATGGGATAAAAATGTTTATGGGAAGGGATCCCTAAGTGAAAATGACTCAGATATTAGAATACCAAATGAGACTAGTATGGGGTCGTGTCTTATACATTAGCTATTGGTCCCAGCTAATTGTTGTTCAAAAATTCCAGTGTGTATGGCTTGGTCACAGGTAGAATAAAATTATGATTACATATCGAAAGGAATATATGTTTGGATACAGGTAGGTTATTGGTGAGCCCGAAAAACCTTTATGATTAGGAATACCTGGGAGATGATTAAGTTAGGAACAGACCATCCAGAAGAGAATTATTTAACAGAAATTAAGGACTGATAGTCTAGAAGAGGAGAATCTAATAGATGTTAGATTAATTTTGTTTACATTATCTGGTAGGCCCAAGTCAGCCAAATGTTAGCAGTTAGCCAAATAAGACTTATCTGTTTGAACAGATAGTTCATTTATTACCTAATATTTATGTATGTCTACATAATGATGTTTTACAATATTTAAATAGTTTTGGTTGAAGGACAAGTTTTTGCAAAGCTATGTTTTAAAAGGAAGTTAGCGAGGGGAAACCCGTTTTGCTAAGCGGCGTAGTCTCACTTAACATATTTAACGGGGATGTATAGTATTACTCACACCAAGCTTTATGTCTAACCCAAAGTTTATGTTTCCCTTAAACTCTCCGGTGCTCAAAGTTGATTTGACTAGGCTGAGGGATTAAGGTCTTTTTCAGGTTTTAATAGGATGACGAATAAGGCTATCGGAGGCATGCAGGAGGCCAACAGATAGCTATTTAGGAGTTGCAGTTTAATTTTTGTTGTATTTCCACTGTGTTTGTATTAAGTATATTATGACTATATGACTTTGATCGTCCAAAGGGGTACCTTTATATACCGCTCTTGGCGTATTTTGTGACATGTATATTTTATCTGTGCCGGGGAATGTATTTGGGATTATGTATTAAGAATACGAACATCTATTTTGAAATTTAATGAAGTAATGTTGTTTTGAAATATGTGTTTGTTTCATATTCAAGTGCTTCCGATATTGTAGATACCATTAACATAGCCGTATTTAGTCGCTGGAAGCTAATACTATAGATGACAGCAATATCTGTAGCGCTTAATTTTGGTCCTCTAGATAAGGGATGTTATAGGCTAGGAAAGATCCGTTTAAGGAAAAGATTGTCAATTTTAAAGATTCTAGATTGGACTTTAACATCATAGTACCGGACAACTCGGTTTCATGTGCAGCTCCTCTGAAGTCAACTTCTTCATGCTTCTCGTCAGCCATGTCTAGAGATCTCAAAAGGAGATCTTTGCTAGTTCTGAGGTCACAGTAAGTCACTCAATGAGAAAGGACTTCAATTTCTATAGGAATCATGACTTTAAAACCGTAAGCAATGGCATATGGAGTATGGCCATTCACGGACTTGTGGGTGGTTCTGTATGCCCATAATGCTGAAAAGAGTTCATCAACCCACTTGCATCTAACCTTTTCCAAACGCTTCTTCAGAATGGACTTTATGACTTTATTAACAGCTTTGACCTATCCATTATCTTTAGGGTGAGTAATTGCCGCAAATCTTTTCTCAATATGATGCCAATGCCATAAGTTTTTGAATTTAGCACTGTCGAATTGGGTCCCGTTGTCAGTTATGATTGCTTAGGGGAGACCAAAATGACAAATGATGTTTCGAACAACAAAGTTGATTACTTTCTTCGTTGTGATTGTGAACAAAGGTTTAGCTTCAACTCATTTAGTGAAGTAATCAATTGCTACGATGGCGTACTTCACACTACCTTTGGAAATCAGCAAGGAACTGATGATTTCAATGCCCCAGGTAGCAAATGGCTACGGACTGACCATCTGAGTGATTTCCATCGGAGGGGATCTTGAAATCTTTGTAAATATCTTGCTCTTGTCGCATTTTCTAGCATAATTGGCTGCATGTGGATTGATAGTTGGCTAGAAATAACCATAGCACAGTATCTTCTTCGCTAGGGTTTGCCCTCTGGTATGACTGCCACATTCTCCTTCATGGACTTCTCTTAATACTCACTTGATTTCATCGTTGGTGATGCATTAAAGTAAGGAGATTAAGAAACCCTTTATGTACTTAACTCCTTCTTGAAGGATATATCATGAAGCTTTACAAAGGATATATCATTTTTCATTCCTCCATTCAGGAAAGAATCCCCTATGCAAATAGTCTTTAATCGAAGTCATCTACAACTCCTTCTCAAACTCTATCTCTAAGACCCAATCAATCTCCATCTAGTCAATGTTCAGAGTGTTAAGTACTTTAACTAGGACCAAGCCCATTTGTTGTGCATCCCCGGAACTGGCTAGCTTGGTCGGGGAGTTGGCATTCTCATTCTGTTCACCAGGGATATGAAATAGTGTAATGCTCAAAATTGGTTAGCAACCCTTGGAGTAGATTGAGATAAGGACAAGTCCCGCTCCTTCGGCTTGATATTCTCCTCTGACTTGATTTACTAATAACCAGGAATCACAGAAAATTTTCAATGCCTTTACTCTCAGTTCTCTAGCAAGTTTAAGCCCAGCGATTAAGGTTTCATATTCAACTTCATTATTCATTGTAGGGAAGTCAAATATCAAGGCGTAGCAGATCGAGCCTTCCTCAGGAGTTACCAGTATGACCCAGCGCCAGAATATTGAACGTTGAATGTTCAATCCATGTACATCTTCCATCGCATGTTATGTTATCCATTGCTTTCCAAAGAGTCGTCCTGTGCAGTGAATTCAACTAGGAAATCTGCCAGCGCTTATCCCTGGATGGCCCTCCGAGGGAGATAAGTGACATCAAACTAGCTTAATTTGATGTTTCATTTAAATAACCTTCCACACGTCTCAAGTTGCTGTAGAACCTATCGTAATGACTGGTCGGTGAAGACATTGATGGGATAAGCCTAAAACCAAGGGCTGAACTTTCTTGACGCAATCAATAGGCAGTATGTGAGCATCTTCAGTTTTGGATAGTTCCTTTCAGCATTTGTCAATCACTTGCTGTGACGACCCAAAAATTTTGACATTTGAAATTGAAATATTTGGTTGAATTTTTAATGTTTGGAAGTTGATTGAACTTGGATTTCAAATATCAGGATGAAATTGGCAATTAAAATTATTGAATTTTATTTATTGAGGTTGGGTAAAATATAGTATCTTCAGTTTTGAGCTTATTAAAAATATTTTAAAGGCTTAGAAAATTCTTATTGATAATACTGAAGATAATGGGAATGTCAGAAATTGAAATTTGAAGTATTTGTTCAGTTTTGAAATATATTGTTTAAATCAATATTTAAAAATAGCTTTTTGAGGCACAATCTCGGAATTCAACCAAACCAGTTCCATGGATCCGTAATATTATATTATTATCGGATTTCAACTTTCGTATTGTTTGGAGTGATCGTTTGGCCGTATGGTCAACAAACGCGCTGAAATTTAAATCGAAAATTCGATATTTTAATTGGTCCAAAAAGCTGTCTTCTCCATACGATCGAATTTGGACTCGGAACCTTTTCCAATGCGTTCGGAATAGGGGTTTAACCTTATAAACGCCTGCCGGCATGTCTCGATTTGAGATTGAGATTTTAAGTTGCGTTTTCGAAACGATTTAAATTTAAATTTGAATTTAAAATATAATATGTATATTTATTATAATAATATTTCATAAGGAAATTACACCTATTGAATTTTTGAACACGTGTTCCCTTTACTCTGTTCAAATTAACACGCGTTGAAATTTTTTATCTCGTCCAAAATAGAAAAAGAGAAAAAAAAAACGAACAAACTAAAATCATTTTCGTTCCCTGTAAAAACACAAAGCTTTAAAATAAATCAATGGCCGATTAGAAATGATCCCCTTCATCTTCAATTCAAAATCCAAGGCCTATTCAGTCAAATCAAGAATTGAACCCTCTCTTTTCTTCATGCCTCTTCAAACAAGTTATGAAATCGTGAGTCGCGATCTAATCTTCTCGGCAGTTCGTGCCGAGTAAATAAAGGCGATTGAGGGAGTTTGTGATTTAGGGATTGCGTGCGTAGAGGTAGTGCGACTTCGATTGGGGGTCGCGTTGTCAGATGAGTTGCGCAATGCTTGGAATCGAGCAAGGTGGTCGAAATGGTGACAGCGGGCTCGCAATGACTTTGGGTGGCGTGCGCTCGTTCGCACGCATGCGCGCTCGAGATAGAAGCGATGGCGGCTACAGGATGCAGGCGCATCGTCGATGGCGATCTCATTAGCGTGTGAGGAGTTTAGCGAGTTCGTCGCGTTTGGAATAAGGTATGAACTATTTTTATTTATTTTATGTATATATACGCACGTAGGTTGAAAAAGATTTTTTTTTTAAAAAGTTTAAAAACAGAAATTTGTAATGTAAGCCTTATAAACATTTGATTTATATGCATATTAATTTTTAAATAAATAGAAATTAATTTTTATATAAATAGGATTTTGAAAATAGATGTTTTAAATGTTAAAGAATTTATAATTAGAATTTTTAAACCCTATATAGATTAATTTGTTTAATAAATCGATTTAATTTATTTATGATACAAAAGGTTTTAAAAAGGAAAATATGCTGTGGAGATCTGGAGTTCAAGCTGGATGGCGAGGCGTATCAATAGTATATAATATTTCTTTTCCGCTATTTGTTGTTGTAACATTCTGATGATGTAATGTGATGTATGGATAAACTGATATAGTTCTTTGTTTAAAGATATTATTTTATCTATTATATGTTGTTCCGCTGCGGAATATGAGATTCTGTAATTGTTTTCTGTTTCTTCTTCTATCTTCTTCTTCTTTAATCCTAACGGTTCGGTTTTTCGGCATTTGATTGTGCGGCATTTGATACAGTGGTCGTATTAATGTCAACTTTCGAAAGTCGAAAATTGGGTCGTTACATTTCGGTATCAGAGCATTTGGTTAAGCGACAACCTTGGCTCTGGTGGGTGTTACTCATTAGAGATAGGGTAAGTAATACTCTAAAATAAGTTGAGTGTATTAATAGATATGAGCACGTATTTGCTAGTGAATATAAAAAGTTGACTTATTGGTTAATTGTTTATGGATTCTGGTCGGTCCGGTTTGGCCAAGTATGTCGATAGGGGTTTCTAAACTCTTGATCAAGATAATCCGACACAGTATTATTTTAAAATAGAGTAAATGAAATAATTTTATCCAAATTATTTTTGCATATAAAAGAAATAATTTTAAATAAATTACTATAGTATATGGTTGCTTGTTTGTTAGGAAGTGATAATATTAAATTATTATAATTTATTATTCAATAAGAAATTGAAATCATAACCAAAAGCTAAGAAAATAAAATCCATATACGAATGGGATTTGTAAATATAAATTATAGGTGTGATTTATAACTTGAAATAGAATTCCAAAGAAATATTTGGAATGTTTTTGAAAGAATTTTAAATTTGAAATTTTGGTGAAAAGTTTAAATCCCTTCGATTTGAAAATTGTTTCCAAAGGTTTAGAAAAATGTTTTTGAAGGGATGAAAGCACTAAACTTTTTTTCGGTCACTGGAAAATAACTTCGGTGATGACTGCAGCATCATCGGTGTTCATTTTCGAGTTTCCAAGGGAGGAGTTGCTGCCAAATTATTTAAAAATTAAAGTTGTTTGGAAAACTGGGTTTGGTTTTGGGAATTCTAAAGATAAATTGAATTGATTTCAAAAATGGTTTTGAAAAGATGGAAAGACTCTGGAATTTGATAAAAATAATTATGGAATAAAATTTATTAGGTAGAAAATAAATTGTGAATGAATGAATGAATTTACAATTGCAAGTAAATGAAAGTGAAATTAAATGTTGAAATTCATTTTTAATTTTTAAGTAAATGAAATTCTAGCTGGAATTGGAATTGAATTTGGTTTGTGATAAATCAAATGAAATTGAGAAATTTGTCAAGTTGGATCAAATGAGGTAAAGTACCGAAATAAAAATTAATAAGTGAAACTAATTGAAAAAATGATAAAATAAATATGGTTTGAAAATGAATCGAATTCAATAATTATAAATGAAAGGTAAATTGAATTCATATGGAATTTGGAATCCAGTTTACATATAAGTAGATATTAACCGAAGCGGCAAATTGAAAATAATATAGGAAGTATGTAAAATATTTGTATCGAAAATAAGAAAACAATGGTGAAATTCTTAAGAAAAAATTGGAGTTTAATAAGTTAATGATCGAATGAAGATTAAACTGAAAAATTGTGAAATGGCAATTGTGAATAACCGTGTTGAAATGAAAATTAAATGTAAATGAAAGAAAAGAAAATTTATAAAGCTAATAATCATTTAGAATAAAATACGTAGGATGTATGTATATTACTTTATTTGCATAATGATTTGATCCAAAATTCGAGAACAAAATTTCGAGATAGTTATTGTGAGAAATGCGGATTACGGATCTTAAGGCTAGAATTAACACTAGAGGGGAGGGGGTGAATAGTGTTTTAAGGAATTACTAAATCTTTTTGAGTTTATGTTAATTTGAACACAAATGTATGCAATATCCAGACACAGATATGATCACAGAATCAAACACAGACACAGAAATAAAGTAAAAGCAATAAAGGAGAGAATACACCGGATTTTATTCTAGTTCGGAGTTACCCTACATCCAGTCCCGCACACAAGTACAGTTTTCCTTTCAAAAGCAATTGTTACAATTACACCCTCGATTTCAAGGCATGAGGTACAACACTCCAGATTCACAATCCTCTGGGCAGAGATACTTGATTTTACGGGCAACAAGTTCACCCAATTGATTTCACAGGCTACAATCACACCTTTTCTTGCTTGATTGATTTCACGGGCTATAGTCACACCTTTTCTCACTCAATTTATTACAAAGAAGCCTATAACTTAGAATAGCACTGCGATCTTGTTGAGATAGTGATAGAGAATCAAACCAGAGATGATCTAGTTAGATTCAATGGTGATTTCGGCAGAGTAATGGTAAAAATATATGTAAAGAAATGTGGAACAAGAAGAGGAGTGAAATAGAGAAAAAATGAATATAAATTTGTTTAAAACTGCCCCTATTTATAGTAGAACAACAACCATGTCCATTCGAGAAAGGATATGACGAATGGACACTTCTTTTGAAATTCAAATTTTGAAATCAACTGCCACCTGGTCGACAAGGGGTCCTAGGGGTTGTCGACAAGCCTATGATATTTTTGGTGATTTTTTCTTTAAAAATAACTTCTATCTTGTATTAAAACTATTTTTAAACTTTATAAATATACTTAACTATAGTTAAAATACATAAATAAATATAGAGAATAATATTTTGATATATATAAAATTCTACTATAATTTTATATTTAAATCTAAGTATAAATATTAAAAGTTAAATATATTATTATTAAAAGATAGTTTAAAACCAAGGATAATTTGATTTTGAAAATAAAGATTATTTTGAGGCTAAAAGTATTTAAAACTAGGATATATATTTTTGATTCTTTTAAAAGGAAGGTTTTGAAATCATTTTGAAAACAAGATATAATTTTGTAAAAACATTTGAATTAAAGTTAGTGGATGCAAAACAATGTTCCATTAAATTTTTTCGTAAGTTCCATCCTACTTAGGGTTCCATCCTTTTAACAGGCTCGAAGTGGATTCCATTCCATGAATAAATTGGATTTTAAGATGCCAGTGCTTTTCTAGGAGTTTTAACAAAATTCCTAATTAAATTACTTATTATTGAAATATTGAACTCTTGATAATCTTTATACTCATGAGTCTTCAATCTTGATATCTTGAATCTCTATACCGTACAGTCTTCATTCTTGATACCTGCATGGTTAAATCCTGCATATACATATATATCTAAACTATAATGTTAGTAGTTATATTTTATAATCTTATTCTAAGGTTGTTGTCATCAAAACCATCTTCTCAGGGACTAACAATCTCCCCCTTTTTGATGATGACAACCTTTGTTTATAAAATATTACTTCTATCCTAATAACTCCTTCTAAAACTGATAATTCCCCTTTAATCTATGCCTAACTATCCTACTTTATACTTCTCTCCCTTTGTCATCAACAAAAACTATCTCCAAACTATATAATTCCCTCCTTAAATCTAATACTATATGACATGTGATTATAATGATAGTCTTATCATAAATAATCATCACTTAATTCTAAGACTAAAACTTAGTCCTTAATTACTAACTATACTAACTAAAAGTCCATATATGATAATACTTATAATAGTGATAATGTGAGAAATCAAATATAAGAACACAAATTATTTATTAATTATAAATATTTTTTCATTTACATGCGTAGAGGACGAAAGTAAGATCATACAATAAAAGGAAAGAGAGAAAAGAAACTAATGTGTGTCTTTGAAAATGGAAGATCTATGAACCGAACAATTTGGGTAGTGGAAACAGAAATTTCCACGTTGTTCGGCTAGATTTCATCCTTGTCAAAGCACACTTCGCCAATGCAAATGACTTTGTCGTCATCTTCAGCGTATTCTTCTTTCATGAAGGCTTCTTCTTCTTCCTCGCTGTCCTTTTGCACTTGATCTCCTGAAGATTCTTCATCAATCAAGATCGGATTAGCATGATTGTCCATTTGAAACTTTTGTAAATTTCTAAGGATTTTGCCTTGCCGTTCTTGTTCTTTGGCCATTCTAAGTTTCACTACTTGAATTTCAGTCATTAGTTGCAGTGCATCCTTTAAGAAATCCTCCACTTTCATTACTCGTGCCAGCGTAGTTCGTTGAAATGGTCCAGTACAAGGAGAAGGGAATGAAAAGTTGCATTTTTGTTTGATTTGGAAGAGGAGGCCATTGTTTTAAGTTAGAACAGAGAAAGGACAGAAAGAATGGACAAAATTTCGAAATAAGAAGAATATATAACCATTTATTTGAATTTTGGTAGGAAATTGCAAAAATAAAAAAATTGTTACATGTCGACAGGGGTAAGAGGGGGTTGTCGACATGGTACTTGATATTTTTTTCTATTTGATTTAATTTAATTTAATTTTTAATCGTACTTTGTTATTTATATTCTATATTTCAGTTATTGAACAAATACCTAATTCTCTTCTTAATTTAGTAAATATAGATTCATTTAAGGGTTTTGTTAAGATATCAGCAATTTGGTTCTCGGAATTGATATAATCGAGAGTAATTACTTCCTTACTTATATTATCTTTGAGAAAGTGATGTCTGATATCAATATGTTTAGTTCGAGCATGATGAGTAGTATTTTTGGATAAATTTATTGCACTAGTATTATCACAATAAATTGGTGATTTTGAGATATTTAAACCAAATCTTTTAAAGTTTGTTGCATATATATTACTTGAGAACAAGCCAAAGCAGTAGAAATATACTCTGCTTTGGTTGTTGATAAAGAAACTGTGTTTTGCTTTTTACTAAACTAGGAAATTAGAGAATGCCCCAAAAAGTGACAAGTTCCACTTGTACTTTTTCGATCTGATTTACAACCAACATAATCAGCATCACAATAAGATATTAAGTCAAAGAATCATTTTTAGGATAAAATAAGCCATAATCAAAGGTGTGTTTAACGTATCTTATGATACGTTTTACAGCTTTTAAGTGGGTCTCTTTAGGTTGGAATTGATATCTTGCACAGAGACAAAAACTATGCATGATATCAGGTCTACTAGCAGTGATATAGAGTAGTGATCCAATCATTTCTCTATATAATTTTTGGTCTACATCTTTCGAGAGATCTTCTTTGCTTAGGTACTCATTGGTTGCCATGGGAGTGGGTTTTCCACTTGCAGTAGTCAAACCAAATTTACTAACTAGGTCTTTAGCATATTTTTCTTGACTAATAAAGATACAATTATCTAATTTTTTTATTTGTAATCCTAGAAAGAATTTTAATTCACCCATATGACTCATCTCAAACTCTTTTGTCATTATTTCAGAAAATTCTTTATTCATTTCAAAATTAGTTGATCCGAAAATGATATCATCTACGCAAACTTGTACTAGTTGAATATCATTTTTATTTCTTTTAATAAAAAGAGTATTATCTACTTTACCAATTTAAAAGTTTGATTGTAATAAGTAAGATCTTAATCCATCATACCAGGCTCTAGGAGCTTGTTTTAGACCATATATAGCTTTCTTAAGTTTGTAAACATGATTTGGTAATTTTTCATTTTCAAAAAGTGGTGGTTGTTCAACATATACTTCCTCTTTTACAAATCCATTTAGAAAGGCACTTTTAACATTCATTTGATATAATTTGAAGTTATTATGATTTGCGAAAGCAAGTAGAATCCTAATGTCTTCTAATCTTGCTATGGGAGCAAAGGTTTCATCAAAATCTATTCCTTCTTCTTGACAATAACCTTGAGCGACTAATCGAGCTTTATTTCTAAAACCTCTCCTTGTTCGTTCATTCTATTTTTATAAACCCATTTAGTTCCAATTATAGTTTTATTTTCAGGTCTAGGAACAAGTTCCCAAACATCATTTCTAGTGAATTGATTTAGTTCTTCTTACATAGCCAAAATCCATGAATCATCAGTTGATGCTTCTTTTGGATTTTTGGGTTCAATAGTTGATATAAAGGCTACATTGCTCATTTTACTTAGTTAATTTCTAGTTGTAACAATAGATTTCATATCTCCTAGTATATTTTCTATAGGATGATCTTTTAAAAGTTTAATCTTTTTATTAGGATGATTAATTTCATTATTAGTTTCAGCCGACTCTTGATTTTGAGTGATTAAATCCTCTTCATCATTTGTATCTTCAAATTTTTTAGATTTTCATCGAATGAAACAAGCATTGTTTCTTCGATGGTGTTAGTTCTTAAATTAAGCACTCTGTACGCTTTACTTCTATTAGAATATCCAATAATGATACATTTTTCGGATTTAGGATCAAATTTATCTAAGTTATCTTTTGTATTTAAAACAAAACATTTGCTTCCAAAAATTCTAAAATAAGATACTTTAGGTTTCTTTGTGTGAAGAAGTTGATAAGATGTCTTATCAGTTAAAGGTCTAACTAAAATCCTATTTAAAATATAACAGGCGGTAGCAACTACTTCTGCCCAAAAATACTTTGGTAATTTACTATCTGAAAGCATAGTTCTCACGCACTCTTGAATCATCCTATTTTTACGTTCTACTACTCTGATTTGTTGTGGAGTTCTTGAAAATGAAAAATTGTGAGTTATTCCCTTTTTATTGCAGAATTCCTCAAACTTTTCATTTTCAAATTCACCATCGCGATCACTACGGATGGTTATAATTTTTAGAGAAAGTTGATTTTGAATCCTTTTTATAAAGTTCTTAAAACATTCAAAAGTATCACTTTTACATTTCACAAATATTGTCCATGTAAATCTAGAATAATCATCTACAATTACAAAAACATATTTACTATGATTTATTGACAGAATTTAAGATGGACCAAATAAATCAAGTGAAGTAATTCAAGAGGTTTTGAGGTTGAAATCATATCTTTTAATTTAAAGGAACTTTTTCTGATTTTTCCTAATTGACATGCATCACATAAACTATCTACTTTAGAATTCATTTTAGGGAGACCTCTTACTAGATATTGTTTTGATAGTTTAGTTAAGAGTTTGAAATTCAGATGCCCAAATCTCTTATGCCAAATCCAAGGGTCACTTGTATTTGCCAAAAGACATAGGTTATCATTTGAAACTTTCATACTAAGAATATAAATATTCTTTTTCCTAATTCCCTCAAATATTATGGTTGAATTATTATCTTCAATGTGACACTTATCTTTTTCAAATTTAATTTTATATCCTTTATCGCAAAGTTAACTAATACTTAGCAGATTATGTTTCAGATTCTTAACTAGCAAAACATTAGTAATAATAGGAGTTTCAGTGTTACCGAATTTTTCGTTGCCAATCACATATCCTTTTGAGTTGTCTCCAAAGTTAACCAGGCCACCGTCTTTGTATATTATATCATTCATTATATCTGGATTACCAGTCGTATGTCTAGAGCATCCACTATCGAGTATCCATTTCTTCTTTTTGATCTGCACAATTTGTCCACTGTGAATTGGTTCCTCAACACCCATAAAGAATGTTTCCTGCACATCATATATTTTTGGTAGACAACTTGAATTTGAATATTGATTATATGCAGACTCAAGAGACAATGATGATTTGAATATTCCTAAACTAGTATTAACAAGTTTTTTAAACATAGCCGTTTTAAAAGCTTTTTCAAAAATCATATTATGAAACTTTGAAGACCTTTCGCTGATACCAAATGTGAGAAATGCGGATTACGGATCTTAAGGCTAGAATTAAAACTAGAGGGGGGTGAATAGTGTTTTAAGGAATTACTAAATCTTTTTGAGTTTATGTTAGTTTGAACACAATGTATGCAATATTCAGACACAGATATGATCATAGAATCAAACATAGATACATAAATAAAGTAAAAGTAATAATGGAAAGAACATACTGAATTTTATACTGGTTCGGAGCTACCCTACATCAAGTCCCGCGCACAAGTACGAATTTCCTTTCAAAAGAAATTGTTACAATTACACCCTCGATTTCAAGGCCACGAGGTTCACCACTCTAGATTCACAATCCTCTGGGTAGAGATACTTGATTTTACGGGAAAAAAGTTCACCCAATTGATTTCACAGGCTATAACCACACCCTTTCTCGCTTGATTGATTTCACAGGCTACAATCACACCTTTTCTCACTCAATTTATTACAAAGAAGCCTATAACTCTAAATAGCACTGAGTTCTTGTTGAGATAGTGATAGAGAATCAAACTAGAGATGATCTAGTTAGATTCAATGGTGATTTCGGCAGAGTAATGATAAAAATATATGTAAAGAAATGTGGAAGAAGAAGAGGAGTGAAATCAGAGAAAATATGAATATAAATTCGTTTAAAACTGCCCCTATTATAGTAGAACAACAGCCATGTCCATTCAAGAAAGGATATGACAAATAGACACTTCTTTTGAAATTCAGATTTTTGAAATCAACTGCTACCTTGTCGACAAGGGGTCCTAGGGGTTGTCGATAAGCCTATGGTATTTTTGGTGACTTGTTTTTCTTTGAAAATACTTCTACCTTGTATTAAAACTATTTTTAAACTTTATAAATATAATTAACGATAGTTAAAATACATAAATAAATATAGATAATAATATTTTAGTATATATAAAAAATTTCTATAATTTTATATTTAAATCTAAGTATAAATATTAAAAGTTAAATATATAATTATTAAAAGATAGTTTAAAACCAAGGATAATTTGATTTTGATAATAAAGATTATTTTGAGGCTAAAAGTCTTTAAAACTAGGATATATGTTTTTGATTCTTTTAAAAGGAAGGTTTTGAAATCATTTTGAAAACAAGATATAATTTTGTAAAAACATTTGAATAAAAGTTAGTGGATACGAAATAATGTTCCACTAGATTTTTCATAGATTTCATCCTACTTAGGGTTCCATTCCTTTAGCAGGCTCGAAGTGGATTCCATTCCACGAATAAATTGGATTTTAAGATGCCAGTGCTTTTCTAGGAGTTTTTACAAAATTCCTAGTTAAATTACTTATTATTGAAATCTTGAACTCTTGATATTTTTGATACTCATGAGTCTTCAATCTTGATATCTTGAATCTCTATACCGTATAGTCTTCATTCTTAATATCTACATGGTTAAATCCTGCATATATATATATATATCTGAACTATAATGTTAGTAGTTATATTTTTAATCTTATTCTAAGGTTGTTTTCATCAAAACCATCTTCTAAGGGGCTAACAGTTATATCGATCCGAGTTGGAATTTTTCACTCGATTTTCGACGGGGAACCCTGGATATGGATTTTTGGTTGATTCTGGAAATTCTATACCATAGTTTACGGCTATGCAAGGAGAATGACGGTTTCTGATCAAGAAACCAGATCTGAGTCCGCCCTAGGAAGTCGGATGGGCAATACTAGTTCGAAAGTGAAATTGTGTGATCGAATGAGCGATCGAATTTGATAATTGCATACGAATGATATAAGTACATCGTACAGATTTAAATGAAATAAGTATTCAAACTTTTGTAAAGAAATGCGCAAAATGATAAGCGGGATATACTGGTGTGTTAAAGGCAAAAGATAAATTGGATTTTGATATCGAAGATAAAATTTGAATTGCTCGAAAAAGGTATGTATTCCAAATTTCAGTATGAAATTTGATGATTTTCTTGTCTAGCCGCTTGGCTTTTCGTTTTCTTTTTGAATCTGAGGGCCCGTTGTGCCATTTTGTAGTCGTACCGAGCTAGCCGCACAAAGGAGGCACCAGCGAAATTTTTTGAAATTTTAGAGAGTTGGAAATTTTTTTGAGAAAATTTTGAAATTTAAAATTTGAATTTGAATTGTTAAGAAAACAATGTTGTTTGGAAACTATGGAAAGTTTAGGAAAGTTAGATGAAGTGATAATGGGTTGTTAAATAAAAGATTTGTTTTGGCAAATTGATGAAACTATTTGGTTTTGCGAAAATGGTTAACGGGTTAAGGATCATTCTACTTAACTAGTATTTCGAGACGAAATTCTTTTAAGACGGAAAGAATATGAGGACCCAGAAATTTTGACATTTGAAATTGAAATAATTGGTTGAATTTTTAATATTTGGAAGTTGATTTAACTTGGATTTCAAATATTAGGATGAAATTGGCAATTAAAATTATGGAATTTTATTTACCGAGGTTGGGTAAAATATTGTATCTTCGGTTTTGAACTTATTAAAAGTATTTTCAATGCTTAGAAAATTATTACTGATAATACTGAAGATAATGAGAATGTTAGAAATTGAAATTTGAAATATTTGTTTAGTTTTGAAATATATCGTTTAAATCGATATTTAAAAATATCTTTCCGAGGCATAGTCTCGAAATTCAACCAAACTAGTTCCATTGGATCCGTAATATTGTATTATTATCGGATTCAATTTTGGTAGTGTTTGGAGTGATCGTTTGGCCGTATGGTCAATAAACGCGTTGAAATTTAAATCGAAAATTCGATATTTTAACTGTTCCAAAAAGCTATCTTCTCCATACGATCGAATTTGGACTCGAAACCTTTTCCAATGCGTTCGGAATAAGGGTTTAACCTTATAAATGCCTGGCGGCACGTCTCGATTTTAGATAGATATTTTAAGTTGCGTTTTCGAAATGATTTAAATTTAAATTTGAATTTAAAATATAATATATATGTTTATTATATTAATATTTCATAGGAATTACACGTATTGAATTTTCGAACACGTGTTCCCTTTACTCAGTTCAAATTAACACGCGTTGAATTTTTTTTATCTCGTTCAAAATAGAAAAAGAAAAAAAACGAACAAACTAAAATCATTTTTGTTCCCAGTAAAAGCACAAATCTTCAAAATAAATCAATGGCCAATCAGAAATAATCCCCTTCATCTTCAATTCAAAACCCAAGGCCTATTCATTAAAATCAAGAATATAACCCTCTCTTTTCTTCGTGCCTCTTAAAACAAGTTATGAAATCGCGAGTCGTGATCTAACCTTCTCGGTTGTTCGTGCCGAGTAAATAAAGACGATTGAGGGAGTTTGTGATTTAGGGATTACATGCGTAGAGGTAGTGCGACTCCGATTTGGGGGTCGCGTTGTCAGATGAGTTGCGCAAGGCTTGGAATCGACAAGGTGGTCGAAATGGTGGCAGCGGGCTCACGATGACTTTGGGTGGCGCGTGCTCGTTCGCACGCATGCGCAAGAGAGAGAAGCGGCGGTGGCTACAGGATGCAGGCGCATCGTTGATGGCGATCTTGTTAGCATGTGAGGAGTTTGGCGAGTTCGTCGCATTTGGAGTAAGGTATAAACTATTTTTATTTATTATATATATATACACGCAGGTTGAAGAAGATTTTTTTAAAAAAAAGAAAGAAGTTTAAAAATAGAAATTTGTACTGTAAGCCTTGTAAACAGTTGATTTATATGCATATTCATTTTTAAATAAACATAAATTAATTTATATATAGATAGGATTTTGAAAATAGATGTTTTAAATGTTAAAGAATTTATAATTAGAAATTTTAAACCCTAAATAGATTAATTTGTTTAATGAACTGATTTAATTTATTTATGATACAAAAGGTTTAAAAAAGGAAAATATGCTGTGGAGATTTGGAGTTCACGCTGGATGGTGAGGCGTATCAATAGTATATAATATTTCTTTTCCGCTATTTGTTGTTGTAACACTCTGATGATGTAATGTGATGTATGGATAAAATGATATAGTTCTTTCTTTAAAGATATTCATTTATCAATTATATGTTGTTCCTCTGCGAAATGTGAGATTCTGTTATTGTTTTCTGTTTCTTCTTCTATCTTATTCTTCTTTAACCCTAGCTGTTCGGTTTTTCGGCATTTGATTGTGCGGCATTTGATATAGTGGTTGTATTAATGTCGACTTTCAAAAGTTGAAAAATTGGGTCGTTACACTTGCTAACATATTACACTGGCCTCCAGATCTGATTCTCCTTACGTGGCAGTGCAGTACTTATGGTATGTATCAACGCTGCCAAGTAAATATACTAGCCTTCATGATCCAGTGACTTGGAAAAGATGAGAGTCTCTCTATGTGATTTACCGGAGCTTAGAATGCATCGGAAAAATCCTGTGTCCATTTAAAGTTTCCCTTCCCTCTCCTGATTAGATCGAAGAAAGGAATGTGCTTATTAGTAGCTCTGCGACAAATCGACTCATGGGGCAACCTTTCCATTTAAGCTCTGCACTTGTTTAATTGTGATGTCCCGGAAATTTAGGCAATAATTATTTAATAATTTCATTGATAATTGTTGTAAAATGTGAAATATTATTTTAATAACTTAATTCAAACAGAAAATCTCTTTTGAAAATTTATAATTAATTAATTTGTTAAATGGTATTCTTTTCAAAGATTAAAAATATTTTATTTATAATGTATAAATGTTTATACATTGTAAATAGAGATTTGGTTTTAATTCTAAATTTATATTTAATAAAGTATATTTTCTAATTATTATATATAATGTAAATTTGTAAATTGATTTAAATTAGTAAGTAAGTATTTATTTGTTTATAGAATAAATATAGTTTAATTTTGTTTTATAATAAAAATTTGTTTTGTCTATTTTAAAAATTGTTTTTCTCTTTGAAATGAGAATTAATTCATTTGTGTTAAAGTATAACATTGATAAAATTTAATTCAACCTCTCATTTCTTTTAAAATCTTTTCTTTTGAAATTTTGTTTTATAAGTAATATTATTTTAAAAATATTTAAACAAGCAATTAAGTGTAATTGTATAGTTTTATAAAGAAGTGTATGTGTATGTATTTCAAAACTAATGTTAATAAACATTTGAAATATGCTTAAATAATTTTAAATAGTTTAAGATAAACTCTAAAACACTTATAAATTTAAAATTGCTTTTAAACATTGATATATACATGTGTTAAGTTCTTAAACTATAAAGAGACACTTGTAAATCATTTATCTTACTTAAGATAACAAGTGGCATGTTAATACATTTTGAAATTTATTTTTGTAAATAAGGAAAACTTAGAAACTTATTTTGTTAAAAACACTTTCTCTTCAAATTGAGAAATCTGAAAATCATATTTCAGTAAATTAAATCCCCTCAAAACAAAAGCATGTCAAAATCTGCAATTTCAAAACCAATTCTACAAATCTGCAAACCAAACTTCTTCAAATCTGCACCTAAATTCTACAAATCTGCAAACCAAACAACTTCATATCTGCATTCTTCTTCAAATCCATAACTTCAATTTCTTCAAACAAATTAAAATCTGCACAATTACCTTCAATCTGTGCAACTGAATTTGGATCTGCATGCCATATTTCTGCATCTAAATTCTGCAAATATGAGCATATAATTTGGAAGGTCTGCATGCATCATCATTACAGAAGCAACAAGCAACTTCAACTTGCTAATGGCATTCAAGTTCATCATGCATTTCAAATATAGGTCCTGGAAATGAAGTCTGCACCCAAGGTTGTTTCTGCATTCTTCAAATTTTATAGGTGAGTAAACTTCTTCTTTTAAAAACAGTTTTCTTTAAGAAAATTAAAAAAAAATCAAAATCAACATAAACTACAGAGCTTATGTTTTTTTCAAACTGTTTTAAAACAAAGCTGCTCTGTTATTTATTTTTGTGAGAACCTCAATGCAAAAGTTTGAACATGTCTGATGCATATGAACATGTAAAGTTGTGTATACTTGTATGAGTTTATTTGGGATCAATATGATGTGTGTCATATATATAGATATATATATATGTATGGGAATCCTGATTTACAGTTTGCTGTTGTAACTAAGTTAAATAGAAAACCTTATTCACTTGTTTAGTCTCTGTTAGGAATTAATATGAGCAAACAAGTAATGTTGTTTAAAAATAAAATTATGTTCTTAAATCATAATTTTGATACATTGATAAAAATCTGTTTCTTCTAAAACAAATACAGCAGTAAGCACTTGTAATAAAACAAATATTACAGTTAAATAAACTGTGGGATTTGAAATTCTGTTTTGAACAGGATTTGTAATTTTGTAATTTATCTTTTAGGATAGTTAATGTCAGGTGTTAAGAAGCTTTCTATTAGTAGAGTATTGGTGTAAAAGTGGGGTAGTTGGTGATAGATGATCAGGAAGAGAGAGGAGTTGGAGATTTGGTTTTACAGGTTTTCAAACCTAGTTCCAGTATTGCAGTTTCTTAAATTATCCACATGCTCTCTGTTGCTTCAAATAATTTGGGCTTTGGGAAATTTCAGAGGGAATGTAGGTGAGTCTTTTACTAAAACTGCAGTGATGATAATGATCGGAGAATGTGAGTTTATGGCTATTGACAGATTAGAGTGGGTGTAGCTTGTTTTTTCCAGGTTGCTGTTGTTTCCTTAATTTTGATTTCAACTGATATAGGGTGGTTTGGATGATTGTGTTAATGTAAGGAGATGATCAGTGTCTTGTGGAAGGGAGTTAGCATGACTGGAGTTCGCCGGAGCGACGGTACATGTGCACCATTTCAGGTTGAAGTCTGGTGGTCTTTTGGTTGTGTGCAGGGTTTTGACCCGAAGTAGAACTCGGGATTTTGTGAAATGATCTCGAAGCAAGGAGTAGTGAAACTCGAAGCAGATATAGGTTGGGCTCGGGTAGAATTGTTACAGGTTTATAACAGAGAGTTTTGCAGTTTTCTTTAAAAAAAAATGTTGAATGAGATTTAAATTTTAGAGTGGGAAATTTGATTTTAGGTGGAAGTAGAACTGAATTCAAATAGAGTTTGAATTCAAGGTTTTTAAAAATAAAATAATTTAAATTTAAACAAGCTTTAAAATTGGTTTTAAATCAATTGCAGGTTTTAGAATCTGTAGCCCTGCAGTTTTGAATAAACTCATATTTTAAAATTTTGCAACTTGATTCAAGTATGAGTTGAAATTGAATTCAGATGTAGTTTAAAATCAAAGTTTTTTTTTAAAAAAAAAATGATGAAATCATAAATTTAAACAAGATTTAATTTCAGTTAAGAATCAATGTTAAAAACTGTTTCAGGTTTTTAAACCAGAAAGTTATTTATACAGTTTTTTTTATGTTGAATGAAATTTAGTGCAGGAGTTGATTCAAGTGAACTTGAATCTGAATTCAAATGTAATTTTGAATTCAAATTTTTAAAATGCAAATCTTAAATTTAAACTAGATTTAAAATTCAGTTTTAATCAAGTTTAAGAATAGTTTCAGGTTGTTTTTTTTTAAACCAGAATTAGATTTAAATAGTTTTGTAAGTTTTAGAAGTATGATCAAATTTAAATATTTTCAAATTTGATTTAAACTGGTTTGAAATCAAATTAAAAACAGTTTCAAATTTACTTTGAAACTCAGTCTTGATTTCAAACAGTTTATAAATTTAAAGAAGAATGAATGAACATATTTCAGTGTTTAATATAGATTTGAAAATAAAATTTGATTTCAAATAAGTTTAAACTTGGAAGAAATTAGTTCCTTAGTATTTGAATTTAAAATATGAAGTGTTAATTTAGATTCATGTTTAAATGGTTAAACATTTTAAAATATCAAATTTTTAAAATGGAATTTGAATTTGAATTTAGAAATGTATTGTTTTAATACATTTTGAATGTGAAGGAGTTATTTGATTAGTAATTAGAATATTTTGAAAATATTTAAGACAATTAAGAATTTACTTAATTATCTGATTTGAAATAATGATTTAGATTAATTTTAATTAGAAATGATTTATTAATCTGATCCAGATTTCTTAAGTATGTAATTAATGAAATGTGTTAAATAATAATGATGATAATTATCTAAGGATAATTTAGTAATTAATTAAGGAAATTAATTTTGGGTAATTAATTAGATTAATTGATTGAATCTAATTAATTGTAATTTGTTAAATAATTAAGTAATTAATTACTTATTGTAATTTATTTTGGATTGTGATTTATTTTAGTTAATTAATTTAATTTAATTTAATTAATTTTAATAAATCATTTGATGATTTTAAGAATGTAATTACTTAATGTAATTAGTGGAGCAGGATTACTTGATGAAGTAATAATGTTAATTACTGGAATGTAATTAGTAATTTGGATAATTACTTTTGTCATTAATTAAGGAATTAATTAATGATTAATTATTGGTTAATTAATTTGTTAATGAGTAATTAAAGATAGTTAATTACTTAATTGAATATTAATCAAGGTGATTAATAATTAGATTTAATTACTAAATGTAATTAATTTTAATTAAGTAATTTATTTAAATGTTAGAGATCATTAATTATTTTAATTAATGATGTAATTAATGATTGTTTAATTAATTATTAATTAATTAAGTGATTAATTAATTGTAATTAATTAAGTGATTAATTAATTGTAATTAACTAAGGATAAATATAATTAATTATAATTAATTAATAAATGAGTAATTAAATGTTAATTACTTATGATTAAGGTTAATTAATTAAGGACTAATTACTTATTGTAATTAGTAAATGATTAATCAGGGTTGTTTAATCAAGTTAAATACATAGTGTATAATTAATTAACTGGGTTAATTAATTAATGGATGTTAAGCAGGATTTAAATGTGTTAATTAATTTAATTTATTTTAAATTAATTAGAGATGATTGTAATTAATTTAATTCATTTTAAATTAATTATAAATTGTTGGTTAGTAAATCATTGCTTATGGATGTTATTGATTGAATGGTTGTGATCTCAGTAATGAGATGAGTTGTATTTGTATGATATGAATGTATGGTTTAAATATGATGGTTTGTGATGGATTGTTTGGTTGTGATGATTATCTGTTTATGGATGATACAGATTATCTGTTATGATATGAATGTGCTTATCTATTGTTAGATGTAGTTTACCTATCTCTGAAAAGTAGATAGTAATGAGATAAGTTAATTGTTTAAAACCCTTAAGTACAACTTGGACATTAAAATGGCGTTGGGTTTCGATGAGACCGGGATCGGGTTTCCATATTTGGATATCCGAAAACCACATCGATTCCAATTAAACGTTAGGTCGTTAATCCAAGTGGAGCAAGTGAAGACTCGAGGTGTAAGGGCTATACGTCAGTATAACTCTGTGGGTGATTCCGTAATGAGTTTGACGGAATAGTACTTATAGGTTCGAGATGAAGGTTTAGAGTGCAAGGGTTATCGTCGTTAACTCTGAGGGTGATTCCAATACGAGTGTAACGAGATAATGCCTTCGGTTTCGTTCGAACCCGGAACGAACTTGTATGGATTGAATGCTTTCAGAACATCGTCAGGTGGACGATGAGCATTCTAAGATTTATGAGTCCTATAAAGGTAATCGTAACCTCAAGCCTCATCAACCGGGAATGGCTAAAACAGGGGAGGTGCAGCAAAGCTTCGTGGGTAGCCCCCACTTGAGAGCAAGATTTACCCCTGTCTAGAGGTCCCTTTATATTTCGGCTGTGTGGCAGTTGGTGACGACCAATCTGCGGGGTGGTCTTGTTCGGAACTGTTCAGTAAGGAACGGGTCCGGCTTTGTGTTGCAGGGGAGTTAGGGTGGCTCCTCGGTACGGTGATCTAGGCCACGTACTGTGACGGGCGGTACCCCAGTAGCCCTGCCATTGATGGAAACCCATTTTCCCTACGAGACCCTACGGTTTTGTTTGTATTACCCACTTTTGTGGCTAGTAGCTGGAATTTAATAGATGTAACAATTTCGGCTATTTCTTATTTACTTGAAAACCCTAGACACTATTATAATATCACTGGATTTCCTATCAAATGTTTTGGTTAGCGTAAGGTAAAAACTTTTCCATGTTTATGTGTGGGAAGTCTTACGTGATACCTTTTGTTTTCAAAGGATTTTCTAAAGTTAAGCAACTTTTTATCCCCGTTTACTCACACCAGACCCCTGTCTGACCTGAGTGTTTATTTTCTGTTTTATTAAACTCTTGGGTACTCATATTATGTATGAGTAGTCAAGTGTTTCAGGATTGCTTTGACGAGTTCTGGAGGAGATAATGGAGCAGGAGGCTTCAGCGTGTAGATATATGTAGTAGTTCCGCTGTGTTTGTGTTGTATTGATTCTCTCTGATGTACTTGGATTGTAATAGCTAGACAGATGTTTATAACTGTCTAGTTTTGTGTTGTATTAGCTGTATTACTCTGATGTATAAGATACTATGTAAAGTTTTATGTGATATATTATAATTTATTCGATTCCGCTGTGAGATTCTGATGTTGTTTGTTCTTTCTTTCCTTTCTTTTCTCTTTTCTATCCCTTTCTTTCTTCTTAACGATGCAACTTTTTGGAGTATGGAAGTTGGGTCGTCACAGGTGGTATCAGAGCATTAGGTTGAGTGAATACCTAGGCTCTGAAGTGTGTCTTTCTTTAGGGAGCATTAGGTTGAGTGAATACCTAGGCTCTGGAGTGGTGTCTTTCTTGAGAGAGCGTATTTGTAATTTTGAATATATATATATGTGTGTATATAATTCTACCTATTAGATTGGGTTACCCGTTCAGGTTTTCCAATATAAGTAATAAAGGTAGATAGGGTAGTGGTGTGTGTAACACAACTACCAATGGTTGGAGTTCGAGTGTTTGAGGTTGGTAGTAAATATGCTAGGGTAGCTTTGGGCATCTTGAGTAGTTCTGCAGTTGGTGAAGGATCTCTCCGATCTCTGAAGGAAATCTTTTCAAAATTCGGAGTTCATCTTTGGATTGTAAGCTGGGTTGCACTCGTATGAATGGATTTTCTTGAGTCTGGAAGCAGTTGGAAGTTCTGAAGCCAGCAATGGATATTTTGGCAACTTCACGAAGGAGTTCTGTCTATATTTGAGTTTGAGACTCAGTTTGGCAGAGTGTTTTGAGCTTGGTTTGGGAGCGAGTTTCCTGAGAGACATCTGTCTATCTGTAAGGCTCTTTTGTGAAGAGGCTGGTGTAGCTTTGAGGTTCGTTGAGATTTTGGATAAGAAGTCTTTGGCAGCAGTATCAGCTTGGAGGTGTTGAATGTGCTATCAGGATAGTTTCTTGGCTTAGCTGTATCTTAGAGGTGGAGTCCGGAAGCGGTAGAGTGGCCTGTTTCTTCGAAGGTTCAGAAGTCTCTTTGATTCTTCTATCAGAAGTCCGAGAAGATGGTGGAGCTTATCCATTTCTTCTGGAGCTCAGATGGGTGTGAGGTCAGTGGTTAAGAGGTGGACCACTAGTTTCTTCTTTTGAAGGCTTTAGCTGTTCTGATTGTTGAGGTGGGGACGATTTCTTGGAATCTGAACTAAGTGGAATCGCAAAGGTGACTTGCGATGGTTCAGAAGTTTTCTAAGTGATCTTTGTTTGGATTGAAGCATCTCTAGAAGATGTTTGAGATATCGAAGTGGTATTTTTCGGATATCTTCGAAGGAATTAAGATTGGCATCCGTATCAAGAGATTGAGTTCTGTTTCGACTTGATTCTTGGAGCTTTACCGGTGGTTCAGCATTGTAGGAGATTCTTTGAGTGAGATCTGTTTGAGTTGGCAGGATTTATTAGATCCAGTTTTCTGGTTGAATTTCGCTGTAGTGTTTGTGACTGAATCGGATAGGTCACTGAGATTCTATGGAATTTGATGAACAATATTCCGGGATAAGTTGATCAAGTTTATATTTGTGTTCATCAACAGCATTCTTGAATCAGAGTTGCGCAGTGGAAGCATGGTGGCAGCTATTCCAGAATTGAAGCACCCGATTCTTGGGAATTTGAGTTTTGTCTTGAATCAGAGAATTTCTACAGGAAATTTATTTTGGATCTGGAGACTTGATTGTTTTGTATCTGTTTGTTTCCAAATAGAGTAGTATGTCTGAAGACTTCTGATATCTGTAGTAGAGTTTGTGTGGTGGATTTTGATTGATCTAGAAGTTAAAGGCGGCCCCGGATCGATATGAGAGATTTGTGGATTTGAGTATTGGATTTTTCTGTCTTCTCTTGAGGATTAAGTGTTTGTTCTACAGGATTGAATTTCCAGTTCGGATGGCTGGAATTTATTTTGTTTTCACGTATCTCTGAGGGAGTACGTGTATGGTTTATCATTGGTTTTAGAATCAGCAGTTCTGGAAGATTTGGGAGTTGATCAGGACGTGTCTGTAATCCTGTATTCTGTTTAGATTTGTAGATCTAGATATAGGAGCTCTAGATCTGAGTGGTTTAGCTAGTTTAGATTCTGTAGGGCGGGTGTCCCGGTGTTTGTACCTGGGAAACTCTAGGGAATCTTATCCAGAATTTTGTCTGGATATTTAGAATTGTTTGTTTTGAATTGGTTGCTATGATTGCTAGTATTTGATTGATAGTATTTGATTGCTCTTTTAAAATTTAAAATCTGTATAGAATTATTAAATTACCTTTGCTTTTAAATTTCGGGGACGAAATTCTTTTAAGGGGGGAGGAATGTGATGTCCCGGAAATTTAGGCAATAATTATTTAATAATTTCATTGATAATTGTTGTAAAATGTGAAATATTATTTTAATAACTTAATTCAAACAGAAAATCTCTTTTGAAAATTTATAATTAATTAATTTGTTAAATGGTATTCTTTTCAAAGATTAAAAATATTTTATTTATAATGTATAAATGTTTATACATTGTAAATAGAGATTTGGTTTTAATTCTAAATTTATATTTAATAAAGTATATTTTCTAATTATTATATATAATGTAAATTTGTAAATTGATTTAAATTAGTAAGTAAGTATTTATTTGTTTATAGAATAAATATAGTTTAATTTTGTTTTATAATAAAAATTTGTTTTGTCTATTTTAAAAATTGTTTTTCTCTTTGAAATGAGAATTAATTCATTTGTGTTAAAGTATAACATTGATAAAATTTAATTCAACCTCTCATTTCTTTTAAAATCTTTTCTTTTGAAATTTTGTTTTATAAGTAATATTATTTTAAAAATATTTAAACAAGCAATTAAGTGTAATTGTATAGTTTTATAAAGAAGTGTATGTGTATGTATTTCAAAACTAATGTTAATAAACATTTGAAATATGCTTAAATAATTTTAAATAGTTTAAGATAAACTCTAAAACACTTATAAATTTAAAATTGCTTTTAAACATTGATATATACATGTGTTAAGTTCTTAAACTATAAAGAGACACTTGTAAATCATTTATCTTACTTAAGATAACAAGTGGCATGTTAATACATTTTGAAATTTATTTTTGTAAATAAGGAAAACTTAGAAACTTATTTTGTTAAAAACACTTTCTCTTCAAATTGAGAAATCTGAAAATCATATTTCAGTAAATTAAATCCCCTCAAAACAAAAGCATGTCAAAATCTGCAATTTCAAAACCAATTCTACAAATCTGCAAACCAAACTTCTTCAAATCTGCACCTAAATTCTACAAATCTGCAAACCAAACAACTTCATATCTGCATTCTTCTTCAAATCCATAACTTCAATTTCTTCAAACAAATTAAAATCTGCACAATTACCTTCAATCTGTGCAACTGAATTTGGATCTGCATGCCATATTTCTGCATCTAAATTCTGCAAATATGAGCATATAATTTGGAAGGTCTGCATGCATCATCATTACAGAAGCAACAAGCAACTTCAACTTGCTAATGGCATTCAAGTTCATCATGCATTTCAAATATAGGTCCTGGAAATGAAGTCTGCACCCAAGGTTGTTTCTGCATTCTTCAAATTTTATAGGTGAGTAAACTTCTTCTTTTAAAAACAGTTTTCTTTAAGAAAATTAAAAAAAAATCAAAATCAACATAAACTACAGAGCTTATGTTTTTTTCAAACTGTTTTAAAACAAAGCTGCTCTGTTATTTATTTTTGTGAGAACCTCAATGCAAAAGTTTGAACATGTCTGATGCATATGAACATGTAAAGTTGTGTATACTTGTATGAGTTTATTTGGGATCAATATGATGTGTGTCATATATATAGATATATATATATGTATGGGAATCCTGATTTACAGTTTGCTGTTGTAACTAAGTTAAATAGAAAACCTTATTCACTTGTTTAGTCTCTGTTAGGAATTAATATGAGCAAACAAGTAATGTTGTTTAAAAATAAAATTATGTTCTTAAATCATAATTTTGATACATTGATAAAAATCTGTTTCTTCTAAAACAAATACAGCAGTAAGCACTTGTAATAAAACAAATATTACAGTTAAATAAACTGTGGGATTTGAAATTCTGTTTTGAACAGGATTTGTAATTTTGTAATTTATCTTTTAGGATAGTTAATGTCAGGTGTTAAGAAGCTTTCTATTAGTAGAGTATTGGTGTAAAAGTGGGGTAGTTGGTGATAGATGATCAGGAAGAGAGAGGAGTTGGAGATTTGGTTTTACAGGTTTTCAAACCTAGTTCCAGTATTGCAGTTTCTTAAATTATCCACATGCTCTCTGTTGCTTCAAATAATTTGGGCTTTGGGAAATTTCAGAGGGAATGTAGGTGAGTCTTTTACTAAAACTGCAGTGATGATAATGATCGGAGAATGTGAGTTTATGGCTATTGACAGATTAGAGTGGGTGTAGCTTGTTTTTTCCAGGTTGCTGTTGTTTCCTTAATTTTGATTTCAACTGATATAGGGTGGTTTGGATGATTGTGTTAATGTAAGGAGATGATCAGTGTCTTGTGGAAGGGAGTTAGCATGACTGGAGTTCGCCGGAGCGACGGTACATGTGCACCATTTCAGGTTGAAGTCTGGTGGTCTTTTGGTTGTGTGCAGGGTTTTGACCCGAAGTAGAACTCGGGATTTTGTGAAATGATCTCGAAGCAAGGAGTAGTGAAACTCGAAGCAGATATAGGTTGGGCTCGGGTAGAATTGTTACAGGTTTATAACAGAGAGTTTTGCAGTTTTCTTTAAAAAAAAATGTTGAATGAGATTTAAATTTTAGAGTGGGAAATTTGATTTTAGGTGGAAGTAGAACTGAATTCAAATAGAGTTTGAATTCAAGGTTTTTAAAAATAAAATAATTTAAATTTAAACAAGCTTTAAAATTGGTTTTAAATCAATTGCAGGTTTTAGAATCTGTAGCCCTGCAGTTTTGAATAAACTCATATTTTAAAATTTTGCAACTTGATTCAAGTATGAGTTGAAATTGAATTCAGATGTAGTTTAAAATCAAAGTTTTTTTTTAAAAAAAAAATGATGAAATCATAAATTTAAACAAGATTTAATTTCAGTTAAGAATCAATGTTAAAAACTGTTTCAGGTTTTTAAACCAGAAAGTTATTTATACAGTTTTTTTTATGTTGAATGAAATTTAGTGCAGGAGTTGATTCAAGTGAACTTGAATCTGAATTCAAATGTAATTTTGAATTCAAATTTTTAAAATGCAAATCTTAAATTTAAACTAGATTTAAAATTCAGTTTTAATCAAGTTTAAGAATAGTTTCAGGTTGTTTTTTTTTAAACCAGAATTAGATTTAAATAGTTTTGTAAGTTTTAGAAGTATGATCAAATTTAAATATTTTCAAATTTGATTTAAACTGGTTTGAAATCAAATTAAAAACAGTTTCAAATTTACTTTGAAACTCAGTCTTGATTTCAAACAGTTTATAAATTTAAAGAAGAATGAATGAACATATTTCAGTGTTTAATATAGATTTGAAAATAAAATTTGATTTCAAATAAGTTTAAACTTGGAAGAAATTAGTTCCTTAGTATTTGAATTTAAAATATGAAGTGTTAATTTAGATTCATGTTTAAATGGTTAAACATTTTAAAATATCAAATTTTTAAAATGGAATTTGAATTTGAATTTAGAAATGTATTGTTTTAATACATTTTGAATGTGAAGGAGTTATTTGATTAGTAATTAGAATATTTTGAAAATATTTAAGACAATTAAGAATTTACTTAATTATCTGATTTGAAATAATGATTTAGATTAATTTTAATTAGAAATGATTTATTAATCTGATCCAGATTTCTTAAGTATGTAATTAATGAAATGTGTTAAATAATAATGATGATAATTATCTAAGGATAATTTAGTAATTAATTAAGGAAATTAATTTTGGGTAATTAATTAGATTAATTGATTGAATCTAATTAATTGTAATTTGTTAAATAATTAAGTAATTAATTACTTATTGTAATTTATTTTGGATTGTGATTTATTTTAGTTAATTAATTTAATTTAATTTAATTAATTTTAATAAATCATTTGATGATTTTAAGAATGTAATTACTTAATGTAATTAGTGGAGCAGGATTACTTGATGAAGTAATAATGTTAATTACTGGAATGTAATTAGTAATTTGGATAATTACTTTTGTCATTAATTAAGGAATTAATTAATGATTAATTATTGGTTAATTAATTTGTTAATGAGTAATTAAAGATAGTTAATTACTTAATTGAATATTAATCAAGGTGATTAATAATTAGATTTAATTACTAAATGTAATTAATTTTAATTAAGTAATTTATTTAAATGTTAGAGATCATTAATTATTTTAATTAATGATGTAATTAATGATTGTTTAATTAATTATTAATTAATTAAGTGATTAATTAATTGTAATTAATTAAGTGATTAATTAATTGTAATTAACTAAGGATAAATATAATTAATTATAATTAATTAATAAATGAGTAATTAAATGTTAATTACTTATGATTAAGGTTAATTAATTAAGGACTAATTACTTATTGTAATTAGTAAATGATTAATCAGGGTTGTTTAATCAAGTTAAATACATAGTGTATAATTAATTAACTGGGTTAATTAATTAATGGATGTTAAGCAGGATTTAAATGTGTTAATTAATTTAATTTATTTTAAATTAATTAGAGATGATTGTAATTAATTTAATTCATTTTAAATTAATTATAAATTGTTGGTTAGTAAATCATTGCTTATGGATGTTATTGATTGAATGGTTGTGATCTCAGTAATGAGATGAGTTGTATTTGTATGATATGAATGTATGGTTTAAATATGATGGTTTGTGATGGATTGTTTGGTTGTGATGATTATCTGTTTATGGATGATACAGATTATCTGTTATGATATGAATGTGCTTATCTATTGTTAGATGTAGTTTACCTATCTCTGAAAAGTAGATAGTAATGAGATAAGTTAATTGTTTAAAACCCTTAAGTACAACTTGGACATTAAAATGGCGTTGGGTTTCGATGAGACCGGGATCGGGTTTCCATATTTGGATATCCGAAAACCACATCGATTCCAATTAAACGTTAGGTCGTTAATCCAAGTGGAGCAAGTGAAGACTCGAGGTGTAAGGGCTATACGTCAGTATAACTCTGTGGGTGATTCCGTAATGAGTTTGACGGAATAGTACTTATAGGTTCGAGATGAAGGTTTAGAGTGCAAGGGTTATCGTCGTTAACTCTGAGGGTGATTCCAATACGAGTGTAACGAGATAATGCCTTCGGTTTCGTTCGAACCCGGAACGAACTTGTATGGATTGAATGCTTTCAGAACATCGTCAGGTGGACGATGAGCATTCTAAGATTTATGAGTCCTATAAAGGTAATCGTAACCTCAAGCCTCATCAACCGGGAATGGCTAAAACAGGGGAGGTGCAGCAAAGCTTCGTGGGTAGCCCCCACTTGAGAGCAAGATTTACCCCTGTCTAGAGGTCCCTTTATATTTCGGCTGTGTGGCAGTTGGTGACGACCAATCTGCGGGGTGGTCTTGTTCGGAACTGTTCAGTAAGGAACGGGTCCGGCTTTGTGTTGCAGGGGAGTTAGGGTGGCTCCTCGGTACGGTGATCTAGGCCACGTACTGTGACGGGCGGTACCCCAGTAGCCCTGCCATTGATGGAAACCCATTTTCCCTACGAGACCCTACGGTTTTGTTTGTATTACCCACTTTTGTGGCTAGTAGCTGGAATTTAATAGATGTAACAATTTCGGCTATTTCTTATTTACTTGAAAACCCTAGACACTATTATAATATCACTGGATTTCCTATCAAATGTTTTGGTTAGCGTAAGGTAAAAACTTTTCCATGTTTATGTGTGGGAAGTCTTACGTGATACCTTTTGTTTTCAAAGGATTTTCTAAAGTTAAGCAACTTTTTATCCCCGTTTACTCACACCAGACCCCTGTCTGACCTGAGTGTTTATTTTCTGTTTTATTAAACTCTTGGGTACTCATATTATGTATGAGTAGTCAAGTGTTTCAGGATTGCTTTGACGAGTTCTGGAGGAGATAATGGAGCAGGAGGCTTCAGCGTGTAGATATATGTAGTAGTTCCGCTGTGTTTGTGTTGTATTGATTCTCTCTGATGTACTTGGATTGTAATAGCTAGACAGATGTTTATAACTGTCTAGTTTTGTGTTGTATTAGCTGTATTACTCTGATGTATAAGATACTATGTAAAGTTTTATGTGATATATTATAATTTATTCGATTCCGCTGTGAGATTCTGATGTTGTTTGTTCTTTCTTTCCTTTCTTTTCTCTTTTCTATCCCTTTCTTTCTTCTTAACGATGCAACTTTTTGGAGTATGGAAGTTGGGTCGTCACAGGTGGTATCAGAGCATTAGGTTGAGTGAATACCTAGGCTCTGAAGTGTGTCTTTCTTTAGGGAGCATTAGGTTGAGTGAATACCTAGGCTCTGGAGTGGTGTCTTTCTTGAGAGAGCGTATTTGTAATTTTGAATATATATATATGTGTGTATATAATTCTACCTATTAGATTGGGTTACCCGTTCAGGTTTTCCAATATAAGTAATAAAGGTAGATAGGGTAGTGGTGTGTGTAACACAACTACCAATGGTTGGAGTTCGAGTGTTTGAGGTTGGTAGTAAATATGCTAGGGTAGCTTTGGGCATCTTGAGTAGTTCTGCAGTTGGTGAAGGATCTCTCCGATCTCTGAAGGAAATCTTTTCAAAATTCGGAGTTCATCTTTGGATTGTAAGCTGGGTTGCACTCGTATGAATGGATTTTCTTGAGTCTGGAAGCAGTTGGAAGTTCTGAAGCCAGCAATGGATATTTTGGCAACTTCACGAAGGAGTTCTGTCTATATTTGAGTTTGAGACTCAGTTTGGCAGAGTGTTTTGAGCTTGGTTTGGGAGCGAGTTTCCTGAGAGACATCTGTCTATCTGTAAGGCTCTTTTGTGAAGAGGCTGGTGTAGCTTTGAGGTTCGTTGAGATTTTGGATAAGAAGTCTTTGGCAGCAGTATCAGCTTGGAGGTGTTGAATGTGCTATCAGGATAGTTTCTTGGCTTAGCTGTATCTTAGAGGTGGAGTCCGGAAGCGGTAGAGTGGCCTGTTTCTTCGAAGGTTCAGAAGTCTCTTTGATTCTTCTATCAGAAGTCCGGGAAGATGGTGGAGCTTATCCATTTCTTCTGGAGCTCAGATGGGTGTGAGGTCAGTGGTTAAGAGGTGGACCACTAGTTTCTTCTTTTGAAGGCTTTAGCTGTTCTGATTGTTGAGGTGGGGACGATTTCTTGGAATCTGAACTAAGTGGAATCGCAAAGGTGACTTGCGATGGTTCGGAAGTTTTCTAAGTGATCTTTGTTTGGATTGAAGCATCTCTAGAAGATGTTTGAGATATCGAAGTGGTATTTTTCGGATATCTTCGAAGGAATTAAGATTGGCATCCGTATCAAGAGATTGAGTTCTGTTTCGACTTGATTCTTGGAGCTTTACCGGTGGTTCAGCATTGTAGGAGATTCTTTGAGTGAGATCTGTTTGAGTTGGCAGGATTTATTAGATCCAGTTTTCTGGTTGAATTTCGCTGTAGTGTTTGTGACTGAATCGGATAGGTCACTGAGATTCTATGGAATTTGATGAACAATATTCCGGGATAAGTTGATCAAGTTTATATTTGTGTTCATCAACAGCATTCTTGAATCAGAGTTGCGCAGTGGAAGCATGGTGGCAGCTATTCCGGAATTGAAGCACCCGATTCTTGGGAATTTGAGTTTTGTCTTGAATCAGAGAATTTCTACAGGAAATTTATTTTGGATCTGGAGACTTGATTGTTTTGTATCTGTTTGTTTCCAAATAGAGTAGTATGTCTGAAGACTTCTGATATCTGTAGTAGAGTTTGTGTGGTGGATTTTGATTGATCTAGAAGTTAAAGGCGGCCCCGGATCGATATGAGAGATTTGTGGATTTGAGTATTGGATTTTTCTGTCTTCTCTTGAGGATTAAGTGTTTGTTCTACAGGATTGAATTTCCAGTTCGGATGGCTGGAATTTATTTTGTTTTCACGTATCTCTGAGGGAGTACGTGTATGGTTTATCATTGGTTTTAGAATCAGCAGTTCTGGAAGATTTGGGAGTTGATCAGGACGTGTCTGTAATCCTGTATTCTGTTTAGATTTGTAGATCTAGATATAGGAGCTCTAGATCTGAGTGGTTTAGCTAGTTTAGATTCTGTAGGGCGGGTGTCCCGGTGTTTGTACCTGGGAAACTCTAGGGAATCTTATCCAGAATTTTGTCTGGATATTTAGAATTGTTTGTTTTGAATTGGTTGCTATGATTGCTAGTATTTGATTGATAGTATTTGATTGCTCTTTTAAAATTTAAAATCTGTATAGAATTATTAAATTACCTTTGCTTTTAAATTTCGGGGACGAAATTCTTTTAAGGGGGAGGAATGTGATGTCCCGGAAATTTAGGCAATAATTATTTAATAATTTCATTGATAATTGTTGTAAAATGTGAAATATTATTTTAATAACTTAATTCAAACAGAAAATCTCTTTTGAAAATTTATAATTAATTAATTTGTTAAATGGTATTCTTTTCAAAGATTAAAAATATTTTATTTATAATGTATAAATGTTTATACATTGTAAATAGAGATTTGGTTTTAATTCTAAATTTATATTTAATAAAGTATATTTTCTAATTATTATATATAATGTAAATTTGTAAATTGATTTAAATTAGTAAGTAAGTATTTATTTGTTTATAGAATAAATATAGTTTAATTTTGTTTTATAATAAAAATTTGTTTTGTCTATTTTAAAAATTGTTTTTCTCTTTGAAATGAGAATTAATTCATTTGTGTTAAAGTATAACATTGATAAAATTTAATTCAACCTCTCATTTCTTTTAAAATCTTTTCTTTTGAAATTTTGTTTTATAAGTAATATTATTTTAAAAATATTTAAACAAGCAATTAAGTGTAATTGTATAGTTTTATAAAGAAGTGTATGTGTATGTATTTCAAAACTAATGTTAATAAACATTTGAAATATGCTTAAATAATTTTAAATAGTTTAAGATAAACTCTAAAACACTTATAAATTTAAAATTGCTTTTAAACATTGATATATACATGTGTTAAGTTCTTAAACTATAAAGAGACACTTGTAAATCATTTATCTTACTTAAGATAACAAGTGGCATGTTAATACATTTTGAAATTTATTTTTGTAAATAAGGAAAACTTAGAAACTTATTTTGTTAAAAACACTTTCTCTTCAAATTGAGAAATCTGAAAATCATATTTCAGTAAATTAAATCCCCTCAAAACAAAAGCATGTCAAAATCTGCAATTTCAAAACCAATTCTACAAATCTGCAAACCAAACTTCTTCAAATCTGCACCTAAATTCTACAAATCTGCAAACCAAACAACTTCATATCTGCATTCTTCTTCAAATCCATAACTTCAATTTCTTCAAACAAATTAAAATCTGCACAATTACCTTCAATCTGTGCAACTGAATTTGGATCTGCATGCCATATTTCTGCATCTAAATTCTGCAAATATGAGCATATAATTTGGAAGGTCTGCATGCATCATCATTACAGAAGCAACAAGCAACTTCAACTTGCTAATGGCATTCAAGTTCATCATGCATTTCAAATATAGGTCCTGGAAATGAAGTCTGCACCCAAGGTTGTTTCTGCATTCTTCAAATTTTATAGGTGAGTAAACTTCTTCTTTTAAAAACAGTTTTCTTTAAGAAAATTAAAAAAAAATCAAAATCAACATAAACTACAGAGCTTATGTTTTTTTCAAACTGTTTTAAAACAAAGCTGCTCTGTTATTTATTTTTGTGAGAACCTCAATGCAAAAGTTTGAACATGTCTGATGCATATGAACATGTAAAGTTGTGTATACTTGTATGAGTTTATTTGGGATCAATATGATGTGTGTCATATATATAGATATATATATATGTATGGGAATCCTGATTTACAGTTTGCTGTTGTAACTAAGTTAAATAGAAAACCTTATTCACTTGTTTAGTCTCTGTTAGGAATTAATATGAGCAAACAAGTAATGTTGTTTAAAAATAAAATTATGTTCTTAAATCATAATTTTGATACATTGATAAAAATCTGTTTCTTCTAAAACAAATACAGCAGTAAGCACTTGTAATAAAACAAATATTACAGTTAAATAAACTGTGGGATTTGAAATTCTGTTTTGAACAGGATTTGTAATTTTGTAATTTATCTTTTAGGATAGTTAATGTCAGGTGTTAAGAAGCTTTCTATTAGTAGAGTATTGGTGTAAAAGTGGGGTAGTTGGTGATAGATGATCAGGAAGAGAGAGGAGTTGGAGATTTGGTTTTACAGGTTTTCAAACCTAGTTCCAGTATTGCAGTTTCTTAAATTATCCACATGCTCTCTGTTGCTTCAAATAATTTGGGCTTTGGGAAATTTCAGAGGGAATGTAGGTGAGTCTTTTACTAAAACTGCAGTGATGATAATGATCGGAGAATGTGAGTTTATGGCTATTGACAGATTAGAGTGGGTGTAGCTTGTTTTTTCCAGGTTGCTGTTGTTTCCTTAATTTTGATTTCAACTGATATAGGGTGGTTTGGATGATTGTGTTAATGTAAGGAGATGATCAGTGTCTTGTGGAAGGGAGTTAGCATGACTGGAGTTCGCCGGAGCGACGGTACATGTGCACCATTTCAGGTTGAAGTCTGGTGGTCTTTTGGTTGTGTGCAGGGTTTTGACCCGAAGTAGAACTCGGGATTTTGTGAAATGATCTCGAAGCAAGGAGTAGTGAAACTCGAAGCAGATATAGGTTGGGCTCGGGTAGAATTGTTACAGGTTTATAACAGAGAGTTTTGCAGTTTTCTTTAAAAAAAAATGTTGAATGAGATTTAAATTTTAGAGTGGGAAATTTGATTTTAGGTGGAAGTAGAACTGAATTCAAATAGAGTTTGAATTCAAGGTTTTTAAAAATAAAATAATTTAAATTTAAACAAGCTTTAAAATTGGTTTTAAATCAATTGCAGGTTTTAGAATCTGTAGCCCTGCAGTTTTGAATAAACTCATATTTTAAAATTTTGCAACTTGATTCAAGTATGAGTTGAAATTGAATTCAGATGTAGTTTAAAATCAAAGTTTTTTTTTAAAAAAAAAATGATGAAATCATAAATTTAAACAAGATTTAATTTCAGTTAAGAATCAATGTTAAAAACTGTTTCAGGTTTTTAAACCAGAAAGTTATTTATACAGTTTTTTTTATGTTGAATGAAATTTAGTGCAGGAGTTGATTCAAGTGAACTTGAATCTGAATTCAAATGTAATTTTGAATTCAAATTTTTAAAATGCAAATCTTAAATTTAAACTAGATTTAAAATTCAGTTTTAATCAAGTTTAAGAATAGTTTCAGGTTGTTTTTTTTTAAACCAGAATTAGATTTAAATAGTTTTGTAAGTTTTAGAAGTATGATCAAATTTAAATATTTTCAAATTTGATTTAAACTGGTTTGAAATCAAATTAAAAACAGTTTCAAATTTACTTTGAAACTCAGTCTTGATTTCAAACAGTTTATAAATTTAAAGAAGAATGAATGAACATATTTCAGTGTTTAATATAGATTTGAAAATAAAATTTGATTTCAAATAAGTTTAAACTTGGAAGAAATTAGTTCCTTAGTATTTGAATTTAAAATATGAAGTGTTAATTTAGATTCATGTTTAAATGGTTAAACATTTTAAAATATCAAATTTTTAAAATGGAATTTGAATTTGAATTTAGAAATGTATTGTTTTAATACATTTTGAATGTGAAGGAGTTATTTGATTAGTAATTAGAATATTTTGAAAATATTTAAGACAATTAAGAATTTACTTAATTATCTGATTTGAAATAATGATTTAGATTAATTTTAATTAGAAATGATTTATTAATCTGATCCAGATTTCTTAAGTATGTAATTAATGAAATGTGTTAAATAATAATGATGATAATTATCTAAGGATAATTTAGTAATTAATTAAGGAAATTAATTTTGGGTAATTAATTAGATTAATTGATTGAATCTAATTAATTGTAATTTGTTAAATAATTAAGTAATTAATTACTTATTGTAATTTATTTTGGATTGTGATTTATTTTAGTTAATTAATTTAATTTAATTTAATTAATTTTAATAAATCATTTGATGATTTTAAGAATGTAATTACTTAATGTAATTAGTGGAGCAGGATTACTTGATGAAGTAATAATGTTAATTACTGGAATGTAATTAGTAATTTGGATAATTACTTTTGTCATTAATTAAGGAATTAATTAATGATTAATTATTGGTTAATTAATTTGTTAATGAGTAATTAAAGATAGTTAATTACTTAATTGAATATTAATCAAGGTGATTAATAATTAGATTTAATTACTAAATGTAATTAATTTTAATTAAGTAATTTATTTAAATGTTAGAGATCATTAATTATTTTAATTAATGATGTAATTAATGATTGTTTAATTAATTATTAATTAATTAAGTGATTAATTAATTGTAATTAATTAAGTGATTAATTAATTGTAATTAACTAAGGATAAATATAATTAATTATAATTAATTAATAAATGAGTAATTAAATGTTAATTACTTATGATTAAGGTTAATTAATTAAGGACTAATTACTTATTGTAATTAGTAAATGATTAATCAGGGTTGTTTAATCAAGTTAAATACATAGTGTATAATTAATTAACTGGGTTAATTAATTAATGGATGTTAAGCAGGATTTAAATGTGTTAATTAATTTAATTTATTTTAAATTAATTAGAGATGATTGTAATTAATTTAATTCATTTTAAATTAATTATAAATTGTTGGTTAGTAAATCATTGCTTATGGATGTTATTGATTGAATGGTTGTGATCTCAGTAATGAGATGAGTTGTATTTGTATGATATGAATGTATGGTTTAAATATGATGGTTTGTGATGGATTGTTTGGTTGTGATGATTATCTGTTTATGGATGATACAGATTATCTGTTATGATATGAATGTGCTTATCTATTGTTAGATGTAGTTTACCTATCTCTGAAAAGTAGATAGTAATGAGATAAGTTAATTGTTTAAAACCCTTAAGTACAACTTGGACATTAAAATGGCGTTGGGTTTCGATGAGACCGGGATCGGGTTTCCATATTTGGATATCCGAAAACCACATCGATTCCAATTAAACGTTAGGTCGTTAATCCAAGTGGAGCAAGTGAAGACTCGAGGTGTAAGGGCTATACGTCAGTATAACTCTGTGGGTGATTCCGTAATGAGTTTGACGGAATAGTACTTATAGGTTCGAGATGAAGGTTTAGAGTGCAAGGGTTATCGTCGTTAACTCTGAGGGTGATTCCAATACGAGTGTAACGAGATAATGCCTTCGGTTTCGTTCGAACCCGGAACGAACTTGTATGGATTGAATGCTTTCAGAACATCGTCAGGTGGACGATGAGCATTCTAAGATTTATGAGTCCTATAAAGGTAATCGTAACCTCAAGCCTCATCAACCGGGAATGGCTAAAACAGGGGAGGTGCAGCAAAGCTTCGTGGGTAGCCCCCACTTGAGAGCAAGATTTACCCCTGTCTAGAGGTCCCTTTATATTTCGGCTGTGTGGCAGTTGGTGACGACCAATCTGCGGGGTGGTCTTGTTCGGAACTGTTCAGTAAGGAACGGGTCCGGCTTTGTGTTGCAGGGGAGTTAGGGTGGCTCCTCGGTACGGTGATCTAGGCCACGTACTGTGACGGGCGGTACCCCAGTAGCCCTGCCATTGATGGAAACCCATTTTCCCTACGAGACCCTACGGTTTTGTTTGTATTACCCACTTTTGTGGCTAGTAGCTGGAATTTAATAGATGTAACAATTTCGGCTATTTCTTATTTACTTGAAAACCCTAGACACTATTATAATATCACTGGATTTCCTATCAAATGTTTTGGTTAGCGTAAGGTAAAAACTTTTCCATGTTTATGTGTGGGAAGTCTTACGTGATACCTTTTGTTTTCAAAGGATTTTCTAAAGTTAAGCAACTTTTTATCCCCGTTTACTCACACCAGACCCCTGTCTGACCTGAGTGTTTATTTTCTGTTTTATTAAACTCTTGGGTACTCATATTATGTATGAGTAGTCAAGTGTTTCAGGATTGCTTTGACGAGTTCTGGAGGAGATAATGGAGCAGGAGGCTTCAGCGTGTAGATATATGTAATAGTTCCGCTGTGTTTGTGTTGTATTGATTCTCTCTGATGTACTTGGATTGTAATAGCTAGACAGATGTTTATAACTGTCTAGTTTTGTGTTGTATTAGCTGTATTACTCTGATGTATAAGATACTATGTAAAGTTTTATGTGATATATTATAATTTATTCGATTCCGCTGTGAGATTCTGATGTTGTTTGTTCTTTCTTTCCTTTCTTTTCTCTTTTCTATCCCTTTCTTTCTTCTTAACGATGCAACTTTTTGGAGTATGGAAGTTGGGTCGTCACATTAATCGTCTTTGGTGCTTGGATATTTATTATCCCCTAGATCTTCTCGGGATTGGCTTCTATTCCATGCAAGTTAACGACGAAACCTAAGAATTTCCCTAATGCAACGCTGAAATAGCATTTCAACGAGATTAGTTTGTTAGTCTCTATGCACAGGATCAAAGATGACTGATAAAAATAAACAATGTAAATGCAATGGAAATAGTAAAGTAGATCACACAGTCGATTTTATACTGGTTCGGACCTCCCATCCTACGTCCAATCCCGAAGCTCCTCTTCGGAATTTTCTTTAACTGATTACTCTCATTTCACCTGGAGGAACATATACATACTCCGTCTGAACAACTAAACATGACTTCAACAACAATTACAAGTAGTGTAACAAATGTTACTTTCTGACACAGTGTATCTTGATATACCGAATGTCACTTTAATGTACGATGACTATTATAACCAAACCAAATGATATTGAGTGGAGCTCTAGAGAATAAGAAGTGTATTTAACTAGACAATATGATGTAAAGATGAAGCACAATAGTCGAAATCTCTAAATCACATGAATTTCTTGAAATTCAAAGTATTGCTTAGGAGTTGAGAGTTTAGGAGTGGAAATCAAAGCATAGAGTTGTATTTCAAAATGTATACTGATTCAGGAATGGATAGAGGATTATATAGTTGTTATAAGGATGCCAATGTAGGGATGCAACCTTCCAAATTCACCATTGATGGAGAGAAGTGGCTATAGGAGCAAAGAGATGCAACTTATGGAGCAAAGAGACATGAAGGCACCAATTCATGTTTTTCTATTAGCTCAGTCGATCGAGGACCAAATTTAGCCAACCAAAAGTGGGCAATTTCGGTCTAGAAATTCTGGCTTAATTTATTAGGCTATTCTTGATAAGTTAGTTGACTTAGGCTAGTTCAGTGGTAAAAGCGAGTCCTCGTCTTTAACACTATCGTTTCGACTCGTAGCTTCGCATATTTTTAGGCAATTTAACTTTCATCTTTTCCGTTGTCGTTTTGACCTAAAATAACTTAATAATTAGTAGCATTTTTGTACGATTGTTATCATCAAAAACACTATATATATGGTTCTTTCATAGTTTCATACCATATTTCTGGAGAACGCTGAACATCTCTGCTAAATTATGGATGTAGTCGTCTGACTGTCGTAACTTCACAAGCATGTCATCCATATATACTTCCATCTATTGCCCAATCCGATCTTTGAACATTCGGTTAACCAGTCTTTGATAAGTTGCTCTAGAATGGCATCACAATGTAGCAATGCGATCCTAGGTCGGTAATGAAGCTGGTGCTCCTGGTCGTGGATATGCATCGGGATTTGTTTGTATTCAAAGTACGCGTCCATGAATGAAAGCAGTTCATATCCAGTGGTTGAGTCTACCAACTGGTTGATCCTCGAAAGTGGAAAGCTGTCCTTTGGGCATGCTTTATTCAGGTCTGGGTAATTAACGCATGTCTGCCACTTTCTATTAGCTTTTCTCATAAGAACTAGATTGGATACCCATTCCGGGTAGAGAGAATCGTAGATAAACCCCTTTTTTGAGTTTATCCACATCCTCTTTAAGTGCAGCTGATCTCTCTGGATCCATGCTGCATCGTTTTTATTCCACCGGGAATGCCTTGAGTCGATATTCAATGCATGGCTCATGATGGTCAATGAGATCCCACACATGTCAGAATGGGTCCAAGCGAACACGTCAAGATTCGTTCAGAGAAAATCGGCTAAGTCCTTCGTCATAGTTGCAATAAGCTGTGATCCGACCTTCAGTACCAGGGATGGATCGTCATGGTTGACTGTAATGTCAATCATCAACAAAACGGTTGCGACCTTGGTTTCTTTAGGCTCCGCTATTTCGTCTTTTGGATCTATATCTTTATAGAACCGACAGTACTGCCGAGCCAAGGCTTGGACGCTGATTGCAAAGTTTCATTAGTTTTGATGTAGAGTGGCTTCTCTACATACTTTCCTTTCTCCTTCTGTCGAGCGTCTATCAAGTCAGCCACATAGCAGGCACGTCTAGTCACCTGATCTCTATGGATAATCCCCATGCCATTTTCTATCGGGAATTTGAGTGTCAAATACCAAGGGCCAATAGCTTCCCTAAACTCAGCAAGACCCGTTCGATCCAAAAAGAATTATGTGAAGAGTTCACATCCATCACAATAAACGGAAGCACCCGCACTCTCCTTCGATTGTCATCCCCTAACTCCACTGCTAGCTTGACATAGCCTACCACTTCAGCAGTAGTACTATTAAAGCCATGAATACGGGCTTTGCACGGTTTCAAATCTTTGGCTGCCAGTAATATTTGATAATACTCCTTCTTGAAAATAATATTAACAGCAATCAGAATCTTTTTTATCTAGGCTGGGCCTATCATTGCTGAGATCACTATTGGGTCGTTCATAGGGGTTTCCGCCTTGTCTGCATATCTACTTTGAAATACGATATCATTTTTCATAGTTCGCTGCTGCTTTGTTGGAGAACCGTCCTTCGTGTTCAATATTCATTGTCAACACGTCTGATAGTGTTCACGTAACGCTCCATTTCATTCCAGTTTTTATTGGCTAGACAATCGACCAGATATGGTCCTCCAACAATGGCGTTGATAACTAATCTCCCTTCTATTCGTCGAGGTCCCTCAGCACTTGGTGAAGCTTGTCCACGATTTGAGTCGGATGTCCCCTACCCACCATTCTGTAGGACTTTAACAAATTTCTGCAACTTTCTTTCTCGAATGAACTTCTCAATAACATCACGAAGATGGAGACAGTCGTCTGTGGTATGTCCATAACTTTCATGAAATCTACAACACTTTCCAGACTATCTCTGCTTCTCCATCGGTTCCTTTGGAGGTGGTTTTCTATACTGTATAGTGTTAAAAGTCGATAGATAAACATTCTCTAGCGATGCATTCAACGACATGTATGTATCAAACGACGGGACCCTCGACTTCCCTCTCTCAAAATCCCGTCTTAGGTCATGGTTTCTACTACTGCCTTTCTTTTGCTTATTTCTTAACGTTGATTTGAACTTTCTCGGAACTATCATAGAATTCCTTCACTGCCATTTACTTTATACTCCCTTGGTGCTAGGCCTACAATATCTCCCTTCCTGGTTTGCTTTGCCTCTTCCTTGAAAACTGAGCCGCCTTTGCAAAGAAAAGATCCAACGTAGAAGGAGGATTTCCTGCTAACCAATCACTAAACTTAGAATCGGGGTCGACTCCCCTAGTCAGTACCATGAGTATTTCCTCATTACTTGGATTTCTAACTTCTCAGCTGTATCAAACCTTTCCAGAAAATCTTTTAGCGACTCCTACGGTGCTTGGACTAAGTTGGAGAGTGATATCACGTCCTTGAGGTGAGTCATGTGCATGCGAAACTGCTCTAGTAAATTCTTCGCTAACTTATCAAATGAAGAGATTGATCACAGATGTAGGTTGGTGAACCACATGGTCACAACATCTTCCAGAAAAATAGGAAAACACCTGCACTTGACATCATCGATGGCCTAGGCAGAGTCCATGTGCCATTTGTACATTAGGAGATGCTGCATGCGATTAGTTTTTCCCACATAGGCAGGCATTGTAGGTACATGGAATCTCCGTAGATATTCTGCATATAGAATGTTGTTGGTGAATAGAGTATGACTTCTAGAGAGTCACCAATCATCATTGGTCAACCCTTGACTTTCTTTCACTAGTTATCTCACCATAGCTGTTAATTCTAATGTTTGGAGAGTTGTTGCCAGACAGTAGTCGTGTTCCACCTCATGTGAGTGACCAAATCCCCACTCTGGGCAGCGCCATGTTGCTTGGACTCGTCTTGCTCTTGATCCATTTCCTAAGCAGCAGTTCCATTGTCGTCTCTAATTTGTGGTTCAACGATATTTGTTTGAGCTCTAGCACCTTGATCGATCGCAGTAGCTCCAGTGCGAGGTCCTCCACCTGCATGTTGACTGCCCCTATGATTCGAGGGTTCAGTCCTAGTCCCCTTGGGGTTTGATACCGATCGATGGCGATCAGCCATAGCCGGTCGTCTAATTCTGTCTCGATGTTCGAGTTGCATATGCATCTGTTTTACGACGTCTGTTTCTGTGATAGTCGTCAGATGAGGAGGAGTTCTCTAATCCTGAGTATGGAGTAGGCTCCCTCCTTATCTTTCCACACTGGTTTTTCAATTGGTTCATCAAGTCGATGTTAGCCTAGATTTGTTGGTTGAGCTGCTAATGGCTATCCATCAGTTCCTTCATCAGGACTTCAAAGTCTCTTTGGTGATGTGGTCAGCTAGATTTTAGGGATTGGAAATAGCTGGTTATACGCTGTAATCAACCTGTTGAACGCTGGTATCTTCATTAGCTTCAATGGTATGTGAAGTAGTAGACTTTCCTTTAGCATGGCTAAAAGCTTCCTTTTAGATCTTCTTCAAATTTGAGAAGAAATAGAAACTTGACGGCAAAAATTTGGATTTATCTCATGAATATGGGAATGCACATGTAGACAATGAGATCCAATCATGCTAAGAATCCTTTATTAGTGAAGGCACCAAAATGTTTGCACCAAAAGTTGGCACAAACACCCAAAAGAATGAATGTAGAGAAATAAATAAAGAAATCTAAATTATAACAGAGAAACTAGTAGAAAACAAGAAGAAAAAAACAACAGCAAACAGATTTATAGTGGTTCGACATTGAATGCCTACGTCCACTTTGACGAAACAGCTTTATTGATCACTTGAATTTCTGGGTACAAGAGGGATCAGATTGGAATCCATAAGGACAATGGAACACAAGAAAAGTAACATCATAAAAGTCTCTTAAATGAACTATGAAATATGTATTTATAGGGGTAGACGATTGAATATCATCTTGAAATTCACCAAGAGAACCTCCAGATGTAGATGAGGTGTGACAATCCGCATATTTTACGGTTGTATATTTAAATATTTTATTTGAATATAGCATCATTAGTCGGATTTAAGTCCGAAATGATACTTTTTGCAAACAGTCAAATTAGGGCTCGAGACCACTTCCATTGAGTTCAAAATGGCATTTGCGACCTTTTTGAGTATAAACATCGATGAGTTTGGAGTTGATTAAAATTTTGATGTTTTCATTTAGGGCTTTGGGTTTGGGTTTCAGCCCATTAACCCAAGATATGAACCCAACTCCACCCCTCTCATCTTCATTCATTCTATTATTTTTCTAACATTTCTACCTTTAGCAAAAATGAGGGAAGAGATTGGAAAGTAAAATCCTAAGCCCTAGTTTCTTTTGCAAATTCAAGTTCTAGCTCCAAAAATCAAAGAGAAGCTTAGGTAAGATCCTCTTCTTCTTCTCCATCTCAATCTCTATCCAATTTCAGAAATTTCCTATAACCTAACTTAGGAAATATTTGCTTCTTAAATTGGAGCTTTTAGAGTTTAAATTGATGAGTAGTTGATCTTTCCTTTGTTTTCAAGCTTCTCCTTCACTGTTTCTGTGTAAAAGGTGAGTTTTTGAACTCACATCTATGTCTATAACTATCTTTGTTGTTAGGTATGAATTCCTAACATCTACTCATGTTCATTTTGCTTTGGATTAAATTGGTTTTATGAATATTCCAATTTTTGGTGTTTTGTAGTCAAAAGCTTTAAAAATCATAGTTTTGTTGTTTGAACACGATTTTGGTGGTGTATCAAGGAGCCTATAGGGCTAGGTTGCTGATTGGCGTAAACCCCTAGTGCCTATTGCTCGTCCGATCGCAATTTGTTGGATTTTTGCCTTAGGAGGGGCTAGGCTGAAATTGCTTTAGAAGCAGGTTCAGTCGACTGAACCAGGGGTCAGAATATTCCTAGTCCCTGTATCAGTCGATTGAACTTTGAGTTCAGTAGACTGAGCCTGGAAACGAGTGTTTCCAGGCATGTGTCAGTCGACTGAACTCTGAGTTTAGTCGACTGAGCCTGAAAATAGAGAGTTTCCAAGCATTGAATCAGTCGACTGACTTCAGAGTCCAGTCGACTGAATCTGGGAAATTACATTTTTGCCTAATTTAGGCAGTTTTCATGTGGATTTCCAATTTTTAATCGATTCTCGTTTTTCCGATTAGTTGTTACCACTTTTGTTGACTTTGATAATTTCTTTTTGAGATTTTTGGGAATATCCATTGTGATGATTCAGTATCGATTTCTATGGACTTGATTCGCGTCTTCGTATGTGAATTTTTGGTGATTGATTGTTTTTACAATCAATTTTGTGATTTGTCACTTTAAAATACAAAGGTTTCTATACTAGTAGCAAATATTCGAACTCTTTCACAAAGACAACTCTATTTTCAATATCAAACTCGTTTATAAAACCGTTTTCCAATCTATTAGTATGCACAAACCTTTAACTTATTTCTTTTAAGGAATCTAATTAAATGGCTTAGTAAAACTAGTGGTATGAAACGCTTGTGTTTACTTCGTCGGTTAATTTTTGGACTTAAAACCCTTGTGAAATTTTTCGAGTGGAGGTCTACAATTTGTTCGTAAATACTTAAGTTAAACCAGTGGTTATGAGACATGAAGCTGAACTCATTTATTTACTAGCTTAGCGTAATTCACACTTTTTATTAATCAATGATGATCATTTTGTGATTTAGACTTCTTTGTCCACGTAAGGGACTATACCTCGTTTTATTGAGTTTCATCTCATTTCTTTTATAGGCCAACGACCTATGGGTTATTTGGAGTTTCAGCTCATTTTTATGGGCTAGCGACCCATGTTCTTTTATGGAGTTCGGTTCATCGGACGTACCGTTATACTACGTCGTTGTTCCGGCTTATCAGGTTCATCGGACGTACCGTTGTACTACGTTGTTGTTCCGAATTATCTGAGTTTTAGGTTCCTTGGGCGTATCGATATTGTACTACGTTGTTGCACCGGCTCTATGGTTAGCAACCATGGGTAAGCGACCCATTTGTGATACACGTATTGGTGTGTTTTCATGCTCCCATTTTGTGACAGGCCTCCCCTTTTCGTGATTTCTGAATCTATAGTTGATGATTTCTAGAATTTTGATTCACCAATTTTGTGATTGGCATTGACATATTTGTCAATATTTGTGGTATGGTGAATAAAATAAAGAATATGACATTCTTTTCTGTGTTTTGAGATTTCTTGATATATTATATAATTTTTGTTGTTATTTAATGTATACTTGTCGCGGTATGGCATTATTGTTACCATATGTTCTTGTCATATCTCTTATTCTATCTCATTTTTATCTGATATTTATAGCTAGACTGATCCGTTTACTATTTTCTTATTAAATAATACTCGGGTCAGACCGAGATGTTACAGGTGCTTCTGCTTGACTCCTCATCTGGGAACATTATGTGACTTTTGGCTAACTACTCTAGTTTAGTAGTTTTTGTTATTATACATTCGAGATAGAGACTCCTTGATGTATACATATTCTTTTATCTAGCTCTTGTACCTATTCTTTTGTGATATTGTGGATCTTATTTGACCACTACTTTGATGTACACTTCTATGTGTTATATTCATATCTGTTTCCGCCTTAATGATATGGATGTTTGTGACTGATTTATGTTATGCTTATTTCTATATTTGTTTTCGAAGATCATATAGCCACTATGTAGTAACTTTGAGTTTGTCTCAGTACGTCGGATTTCCTCTAGAAATGAAATGCATGTTATACTATCTGACATATCGGTGCTCGCACAAAGCAATTACACGGATGGTCGCTCCTCAACAGCCTTATTCTTCGTGCTAGTTGACAGCATTACCTCGTAGTGTCCTTGGTAGCGTGAGTATAGAGGTGGGGCGTCACATGAGGTCACATAGAAAATTTCATGGTCCAGCTCCCAATACCAAGGGACGATACAGATCGTTTATGTTGTCCACATGGCAACTTGAGATCACCATGGTGGGCCCCTCTTTATGCTAGCTTCATGTTCTCAAATTCGTTTGCATAGTTGTTTCATATTTCTAGAGATATCCATTGATTCTCATTGAGTTGAACTATTGGTTGATGTTGTTCATGATCACTGTGATGCGATCTGATCCCCTACCTATAGGAACAGATAGGTAACGATCCTCTACCCAAAGAGGTACTAATCCATAATTAGAATACTTTGGAGCGTCTATCTCTTAATCTTGCTTGATCGTTGTTTCATAGTGTTGTCTATGCCTGATCTTTGGGCTCCACGATCACTTCTTTAGGCCACTTGCCATATCTATCATCATGTCTAAGTTGTCCAATAGTCTATATATAGCCTAGTCAAAAAGCCGAACAACAATTTTACTTCATTAATATACTTTAGACATCATTTAAAGCTTCATGACTTAAAGTTAAATTATTCTCATTCACAACAATCATCAAAATCATAACAACCACCATAATAAGAGCATAGAAGTTCACAATCATATATGCAAGCGATAGACAAGCACTTCATAAGTCAATGATTATCGACGAACACTTCGCATGTAAATAAATAGGCACTTCGCCAGTTGACAGCAAAACAAGAACTTCGCAAGTCAACACAAAAGACAAGCTCTTCACAAGTCATAACTAATAACCAACATAATAGACAAGCGCTTCGCATGTCAACACAAAAGACACACACTCCATACGCTGATACAAGAGACGAGTACTTCGCAAGTCATGACACGCTTATAAATGATTATCACAAGATGGGCCTGAAACCCATTTATCCACCTGAAAACCCATTTAATCCACCTAAAAACGAATCACTCAAGGATGAGTCTGAAAACTCATAAAAATAAGTTTTATATACTTTCGAATAGTAATTTATCATGCAATGAATGTACATCCCATACCGCATGGGTTGACTTGAACATTTACAGTATGTTAGTAAACTACACTCGATAAGTGTAATATATTCTCAATTAGTAACTAAATGAACATCGCACTACGTCTCATAACCACTTAGTGTTACTTAAATATAATAAGCAATTGTAAACTACACATGAATAAAATATTCAATTAAACAAGTCCAAGAATTAACCGACAAAGTAATACAAATGTTTCATACCACTTGTAATGCTAAATGATTTAGTTAAACTCATCATTTAAGTGAAGTAATAGTTTATACTGAAATTTACTTCTCTTGAAACTCATTCGAATATTGGTCAAATACTTTGTCCAAAATTGTTTAGATAGTATTCCAATGACAATAAAAGTTGACAGAGTTATAAATATTAAATTTTACTTCGAAAATAAATTTATTTGTAGGCTATATTTGCTTTATAAAAGTTATTGAAACCATATACCCTTTGTATAACATATTTTCAAGAATATCCCTTGATAAATAACTTTGTGTTCAGTAATATAATAAATTGTAATCTCAAATTGATAGCAAAGTGTTTGTATAAAAATAATATTATACGCAGTTGTTTAATAACCCATTTGTAAAATATGCAACCAACTATATATACATATACGTCTAAACTACTTTTAAAGATCCATAAACTCCTTTATTTTACTATATATATATATATAAGTCTGTACTCGTTCAAAGTTACCATATGCAAGTTATTTGAAAATCTAAGTTGATAGCCTGGTAAAACTAACGTGTGTGTATATATATATATATCCAAATAGTTATTCAGAATCTTAAAAAGTTTTTAGAGCTTATAAAATACTTCTCCAAATATATTTTTATAAATTCATTTTACCAAGAAAATATGAGTTGAAATTACCTCTATAATATATTACAATAATCCATCCAAAGCATAACAACAAATAGCTATAAATGGGGTGACGAACAAAAGAATGGAAAGAGTTTTTCCTAGAGCTGGAACAGCCTAAGAATGCTCCTACCAGTCCTACGGCACACCGGTAGGGATGAAATATAGAGCTGTTGCAGCTCTAGAAATCCCTCCAATCGATCCCTATGTGATGGTGTTTTGGTTCGTGGTTGGTGTATGTGATTTCAAACTTGCATGCAAGCAAAACAATCACACAAAGCATCACAATACTAATTTAAAACTCAAGTTTTAATCAATAAAGGTTGCAACTTCCTGCAAATAAGATTTCATACCAACAACAAATAGATTCAAATTAACATCAAAAACAAACAAATGAATCAAACCAGCAACATGCAATACTAATTAGAGATAGTTAGTTATGAGTTTAACTCTCCTTTCTTCTTTGAATTAAGCAGTAAACACTATGGCAGCTTATATTTTCGTCAACTAGAAAAATCCTATAAATGTTCAATCAAAATAACCAAAAGAAACTAAATTCAATCACCGTAAAACCGGAACAATTCTCTAATGAAAAGTGAAAAGGTTTTAGATTCCTTTTACCTGAAGTTAATAGCTCTCTAAGATAACTAATTTGATCAACAAGAGAATTTGAGAGCTAGGAATTTGGTTTCAAAAAGAGGAATAAGGGTTTCTTTTTATTTTCTAAAGTTAGGAGAAAACATTGAACGTACAAACTGTTTCTACTAGTGTTTCTCTTTTAGTAAAACCATTTGGGCCTTAATTTCTTGGTAATTTATAAAGAAATATATTACTTATTTTACTTATGATTGGACTTTTAAAACACAAATTCTCAAATATCTAAATTATTAATCAAGCCCATAAAAATGACAAAATTAAAATCTTACACTTAAATTCTAAAATTCTCCTATTTTAAATAGTTCATTACTTCCTAAATTTACTTTTATTCAAAATAGAAGCTACCGAATATTTTATGTTTTCCTCCAAATTCACATTATAAATTCTCCACTAATTCTTTAGAAAAGTTCTACTATTATATAATTGCAATATTAATCCTTAACAAATTAATTAAATTACTTTATTAAATTTTAGAACTCCAATCGCTAAATTATTTTACTATCTTTTCTAAAATAATACAAATTCTCTATTCTTCTTATAAAGTAGATTTATTTCTAAATTCAAAGAGATTCATTTCATATATTAATTCTCCAATATTATCTAGATATATAATTCACATTCTAAAGAATTTATTACCTTTTATAAAAGTCAAATTTCTAATTTAAATCATTATTTATTTTATTTGAATAACTAAATATCCAGGGTTGTTACAGATTCCTCCCCTAAGGAAATTGCATCCTCGCAGTTCTTGATTAGAGAAAATCTATAATGCTTTTAAAAGTTTAGTAATACTTCTATACAAAAACTCAAAGTTCAACATTTCACAACATACAAATCACCTGTGTACATATATAAACATGCTATTTCATAAGCAGTAAGTATAACACCCTCAAATTTTTCCATTGACCACCAAGATGGTGTTGAAGTTGCTTCTTAGCACTCTTTCCATTATTACATTAAGAAAATAAAGTGCACGTTTAATTATTATTCTTCAAATTTTCAAATTTCCCAAATTTAAAACTCTTAAAATCTCATGTCCTCTTTACAAATTAGTATTTTCAATTAGTAATTATCATAATTTTATAAAAATTATAAACAAAAATCCTTATAGATTTAGCTTTACAGAAAGTACAAATTTACTAAAATCAGATTAATGATTCAAAACTTATGATTAAAACAAGTTAATGTTTTAGCTTAGAAAATTACCCAACATGACAGAGTTTATAGTGCTGTTTAAAACATGAATTAATCCAAGAAAAATGCAAAATCTGAGATATGGTCTAGAAAAAGGTTCTCTCTTATGAATCATGTTTCTACTCCAAAATGATTTACAAAGAATGGATTAAGCAATCAAAAGATAAGGCAAACTTTTTAAAGAATAATTTTCAACAACCATTTTATTTGTAATCTTCTAATTTATCCAAATTAAAAATTTAAGAACGTAAGTCATCTTAATCAAAATTCTTAAACTATGCTGTATACTTTAAAATCTCTTTTGCAAAAAGCTAAGGGTTATAAAAATTAAAATTTTCATTAATAACTACTCATAAAGAAAATTCAATCAAGGTATGGTTTTAAAAATGCTTCATGCTTATGTTTAGCTTATATATAATTTATATTCTTAATAAGATAATTTTAAGAGATCTTATTTTTCTAGTTCATCTTAATTTCCTTCACAAGATAATTTATTCTTGTTTCCTAAGCATGCATTAAGCATTATATTTTTTTAAATGTCCCTTAGACTCTTTGAAACATAGATACAAAATTTCCTAAAATTATTTATTGCTTTCAAAAATAATATATCACACACACACACATATATATATATGTGTGTGTGTGTGTGTGTGTGTGTGTGTGTGTGTGCAATAAATTTAAATTTTATCGTGTTTGAGTGTCTTTTTAAATGTTTAGGAAATCCCCATCGATACGTGCGCACCCGCATCGACCAAGATTCTTAAGCACTCAACGGATAGTTCGACACTAAAATAAACTCTTAATCTTTTTAATTAATTTATAAAGTAATTCCCTTTATTAATTTTTCTTTCAACCCATATGTTATCTTTCCTGAAAATATTTATATTTTAAAATTATACACACTTAGCTTATCAATTACTTGCAACCAAGTTATTTCAATCATCCATTTATAATTGTTGTATGCATTAAATTACTTATGTATATATAGATTTATTTCCCATTCTCATTTTGATTATACTATGCATACCCTTAATTATCAAATAAACGAAAATATATATGACAAAACACATATTCATCACAACAAGGAACCAATTGTTAGTACCTTAGGCACTAATTTTGAAGACAATAATCACATATATCATAATATGTACATATACATATACAGTAATGTATTTTATCGAGTTATATATAATATATAGTGTAGTATATTAGATTGATTTTGATTAAGAATATTGTACAGTATCAAGAGTAGGTTCAAGAGGCTAATATAGAGATTCAAGAGTTAGAGATTGAAGACTCATGAGTATTGAAGATACAATATATCTAGATAAGTTATAGACTCAAAGATTATTGTTAAAACCTTGATAGAACTTCTTTGCTCTCTCTCTTTCTCTTCATTTTTCAAAAAGGTTTTAAATTTTAGTTTATGATTTTAAATGGTTTTTAAATATTATAAATTTAAAAATTGATTTTAAAGAGTCCCTATTTTTAAAGTGTCCTTCAAACGATTTCTAACTTTTAATTTTATTATAAGATTATAATATTTTGAGTAACTAATTTTTTAAATATTTTATATTTTAAATTTACTTTTAAGTCTATTGTACTTTGTTGTTGTTTTAATTTTATGCTTTCTAAATGTTTATAATTATATTATAACATTTATTATAATTTTGATTTTAAATATGTATTCACTTATACTTTTTATATATTATTTTCAAAAGAAATTCATATTCAAATCCTTTATATTTAAAAATATTTCAAAATGATTTTGTATGGTTTTCTTAAGTTTTGATATGATTAAAATATGTATAAACTATGTTTGAATGATTGTACAAAGTTTCAAAATATTTTATAAAACTTAATATTTTCAAAATAATTTGTATTGAATGTTTTTAAAAAATATAATGGGTATATCGACATACTCCTGTAGCATATATTGACATATAGGCGGAGAATTTCAAAGTCCAAAATTTGAATGGAAGTTTCTGTTCGTCATATCTCTTCGTGAATGGACATGACCATTGTTTCTATATAAATAAGAGGTTTTACCAACGAATTTTTTAATCCAAATTCTCATCCTTTCTCTCCACTTTTTCTCTCTTGATTTGTAAAAGAAAATCTACTCAAAATATTCTCAAATTCAATTAGAATCAAATTTAGACTCTATTGATTTGATTCTCTATCAATTACTCTCTAATCTCTCTCATCTATACCACTCAAAACAAGATCAAAGTGCTATTTAAGAGGTTATATGATCATTGGTACTCAAAATCAAGAAACCGATCTGTAAACTCTATCAAATCATACTCTTATATTCTTGGGTATGCTTCGTATCCGTGAAGTCCAAGTGGGTGCACTTGGTCTCCCATTTGGATCCCAATGGGTGTTTTGGTGTCCTGTTCGATTCCAGTGAGCATACCCAAAGCTTAGAAAATCTGGAGGGTGTCTCTCGTAGCCTTGAAATCGAGATTGCATTGACTTTGATTTGAAAAGAAATCCATGCAAGAAATTATACGGAACTGGATGTAGGGTAACTCCGAACCGGTATAAAAAATTCCTGGTATGGTCTCTCTAACTCTTTACTTTTAACTTTTACTGAATTTATATCTATTTGTGTTTTCATTTGTGATTGTTGGTTCTGCATTTTTTAATTATAATCTTAATAGAATTTAAAACAATTCACTAAAATCAGTAGACATTATTCACCCACCTCTAGTGTTAAATTAGCCTTAAGATCTATCTATCTTCCTCAAACTAACATTTGGTACTAGAGCATTGGTTTTCAAAGTATTCATAATTTTGATTTTTGAAAAGTTTAAATGGATAACAACATTATTAGTAGTAATGTTGGTAACACTGTTAGTTCACTTGTTAGTGAATCCCTTGTCGAAGGAAAATCTACTGCTAGACCCTCACTTTTTAGTGGTAGTAATTACACATTTTGGTCATATAGAATGAAAATCTATTTACAATCAATTGGTCTAGACATTTGGAATATTACACAGAATGAGTACACTGAGCCCCAAACTAACTTTTCACAATGGAATGCTGACCAAAAGGTAGTTGCACAAAGTAACTCTAAAGCCATGAATATCTTGTTTTGTTCATTAGATAGTAGTGAGTTCGACAGAGTATCTATTTGTAAGTCTGCATGTGAAATATGGAGAACACTACAAGTTACACATGATGGCACTAGTAAAGTCAAACAGACCAAATTTTTTTGTTAACTAATCAATTCTAATTATTTAAAATGAGTCCAAACAAGTCCATTTCTGATATGTATAGTAGATTGGTATACTAGATTCACTAGTTGCATTGGGTAGAATTTTTTTGAAGAGGATCAGGTTAGAAAAATCCTCATTTCACTTACTCCTGAATGAGACCAAAAGACTCTTCGATTGAAATGGCTAATGATATTAGCACTCTGAAAATTGAAGAGTTAAATGGTAATTTAATGTCATTGGAAGCACAAATGCAAGGCAGGAGAGAAAGCAAGGCAATATATAAGAATCCATCACTTTCAATGCCACAACAGGATGAGGAAATTACCTTCATGACCAGAAATCTCAGAGAATTTCCAAAATACAGAAAGATGAATAATCTCAGGAGAAACGATAACAAAAATCCAGGAAGTGGAAATGCTGTTAGATGTTTTAACAGCAATGAACTTGGACATCTGCAAAGAGACTATCCACATCCAGAGAAACAAAAAAACTCACCAAATACTAGTTCATCTAGAAAACAAAGAAGGAATTATTCTACAACACTAGACGATTCAGATACTTCTTTAAGTGATAATGAACCAGATACAGAAAATGCCAATATGAGCTTCATAGGAGTAATAAATTCAGAAAAGTCCAAAGAAATGGATCAATAATAGGTATGCATTTAAAATTTAAAATTTGTATTTTTTGAATGGAATTTTTGATTGTTAGGAGTAGCGTATTGATTGATAATAATATTGGATGAATATAGTATGTGTGTGTGTGTATTAACATTAAATATTTCAATAAGAATATAACATCGAATGAAAATAATATAATGTATATTTACAATATTTTTTTTTAAAATTATTTACTGTGTGTACATATATTTCTAATATTTATAAGGCAATTATATATATACACACATTTATAGGTAAATAAGAATAATTTGTTTAATTCTTTTTTTTGAAATTCATGTGTTGTATATAGACATACCCACTATGCATATGCTGACATAAGCACTCCAAATTTGAATTTTCATTTCAAATTCAAAATTTGAAATTCCCTCTACCTTTCACTAACTCCGATGTCCTAAAAAGGTGTCTCTTGACCATATTTCACTCTCATTGTCAAAATTTAAAAATTCATTAACTATCTTATCTCTTCAAACTATTCTTCAAAGGCATCCTTAGGCAACACTCCATCAACCATGAGGCTTTCTAAGAAAATAAAAGGCTACCTTTTCATGACAAAGAAGCCATACAAGCCTATATGGAGCTAGTATAGAATATAGTCTTTTGAAAAAGTCTCTCTAGGAAGATTCGCCATTTTCGATGACTTTCCTACTTATGATCTTTGTGCGCAAAATTGAATTCTTGGCTTCATTAATGCCACCCAAAATGATTTTATATGTTTTTCAAATTTAATAAAAATGTTTTATATGAATTTGAAAGAAAAGTTTTATGAACGGAATGCAGGTGAAGTTTGGAGTAGTGTCAAAAGCACTCAAATTGTTTTAAGTTATAAAATTTTAGGTAACGTTCTCGGATGCAAATCTAATGGAATGGACCTTTCAATTTGAAAATTGATATTTAAAATCATGAAGTTCTTTACTTTTTTTGAAAGCAACGATGGTTTTGAGTTCAAAAAATAATTCACATCACAAAGCAAGAATTTTAAATCTTCTTTTGTAACAAAGCATAACTCCAAGGATGGGAAATTATAATAACCCAACTTAAAAAAAATCTAAAGAACTTTTTGCATTTATGGTCATTATGACACAAATTGATTTTGGATGAATTCTTTCCTAAGAATCTCTCTAGGAACGAGAATATGCTCTTTCATAGTGTGTATCTTACTAGAGTATTCACATATTTTGGTGTTGATCCAAAAGGAGAGGAAACCATTCCTCGAAAAATTTCGACAAGGCCAACATTTCCTTCATGCAAATTTCACTTATATTCAAGACTTATGAAAAACTTGTGAAAAAGTAAGAAAGATTGGCTTGGGGGGAGGAGTGTGAAATTAGAGAAGAGCAAAGGGAAGTGGAAGGAGAACAAATGGAAGTGGAGGAAGAAGGACAAGAAGAGGAGGAACATATTTCATTAGAAAGTATCAAAATGTCATCTCATCCATCCAACAAAGATCTTCTCAAAATTCAAGCGAAGACTGTTTTCAACCAAAAAAAGCTCAAAAGATCATTTTCTAAGAAATTAACTTATCTTTCCAACAAAGTAGACAAGCATTTTGGAAATATCATTCAAAAGATTAGTGGAAAAACTTCATCTTCATCTATTTCATCCTAGTTGTATTTCTATGCTTTTCTAGCTTTTAGTTTGGAATGTTCTAATTTTAAATCTATACATCGTTCATGTTTGAATTCCATGTACTCTTCCTTTATTATCAATAAAATCTTATTCCTTGCTGTTATACATTGTAATTAGTCTCTGGAAAGTCATACAAGTGCGTAAGTATAGGCCAATTACAATAGTATAACAAAATGAGATATTTTTGAGAATTATGATACATATATCGACGTATGTCTACCATATATGTCGACATACAATGGGCAGATATCAAAAAAATTTAAAATTCAAAATAAAATAACTACCAAACACCTATTCATTTCAACACTCCTATATAAACCTATTCACTCTACAAAAACATCATTTCTATTATCTTTTCTTCTCCCTTTTCACTTTTAAAACCTAACTTTTCAAAAACAGCTTCTCCACATAAAAAATTGTGTGAAAATCATGAAGAAACTCTATAATCATTCAAGAATATCCTTAAATTTATCCTTAGAAATGAGTCAAATGTAGATGATAAAAGAACAAGAAAAGCATTTGATCATCATTCGATGGATGATTTCTTCCTTTATCAAAAACGAACCAACCGATAATCCTGATTATGCCATCAAAAATGATGAAGAAGATTGGAATGCCATCAAAGCAGATCCAATTTTCGTTTCTAGTGGTTGGGTACAAGTTCCTAGGAAAGTTTAAGATTGATTGGTTAACCTTAATATATATAGGATTAATATAAATTTGTATACCAATTATATTACAAATATGGATTGGTGTGTATAAACTTACTAGATTAGATTGATTTGTTTGGATTGGTTTATTTGAATTGATCATTTTTTTTGAATTTGGATTGGATTAACAATACGTATGTAATGAATTTGTGCGATTAATAAAATTGGATTATGTTATTACTTCCTATTTACATATCACTCATGTATATATCATATAGTACCTTAGCTAGGGGGAGTTTTGATTATATTTTTGTTGATGACAAAGGCGAAGAAATATATAAAATATCCAAGCATAGATTAAGGGGAAGTTTTGTAACTCAAGGGGAGTTATATCATATTTTATGAAAATGGTTACCATCATAAAAAAGAGGAAGATTTTTAGTACCTTGGGCATTAGTTTGGATGACAACAACCATATAACATCATATAAAATATAGCTACTAATGTTTTTTATTAAGTTATATCTAGTATATAGTGAAGGATATTAGACAGATGTTAATTAAGAAGACTATACAATATCAAGAGGCTGATATAGAGATTCAAGAGTTAAAGATTGAAGACATATGAGTATAGAAGATTCAAGATATGTAGATAAGTTATAGAGTCATAGATTACTGTTAAATCCTCGATAGCACTACTTTGACCTCTCTCTTCATTTTTCCAAAACAAATTTAAAAACTATTCTCTGATTTTAAATGGTTTTCAAATATTCTAAATTTCAAAAATAATTTTAAAGAATCACTGTTTCCAACATGATCTTTCAAAATTGCCTTCAATTGATTTCTAACTTTTAATTTTATTTACAAGATTATTATATTTTGAGTAATTAGGATTTTAAGTATTTTATATTTTAAATATACTTTTAGATCTATTATACTTTGTTATACTTTTAGTTTTATGCTTTTTAAATGTTTATAATTATATTTTAACATTTATTATAACCTTGATTTTAAATATATATTCACTTAACTTTGTATATATTATTTTCAAAATAAATTCAAATTTAAATCCTTTATATATTTAAGAATATTTCAAAATAATTTTATAAATTTTTCTTAAGAGTTGATAAGATTAAAATATGTATAAACTATGTATAGATGATTATATAAAGTTTCAAAATATTTTACAAAGCTTAATATTTTCAAAACAATTTTTATAAAGTGTTTTCCAACAATACAAAGGGTACGTCGACATACTCCTATAGCATATGTTGACATATAGGCCAAGAATTTTAAAATTCAAATTTGAATGTGTCTTTTCATCATATCACTTTGTGAACCGACATGACCATTGTTTTTTTTAATAGAAGGCTTTACTAATGAAATCTTTTAACCAATTTTCTTATTATATCTCTCATCTTTTACCCTCCCGTTTTTCTAGAAAAAAATCTACTCAAAATATTCTCAAATTCAATCAGAATCAAATTCAAACTCTATTGATTGGATTCTCTATTAATTACTCTCTGATCTCTCTCATCTCTATCACTCAAAACATGATCAAACTGTTATTTATGAGGTTATAGGATCATTTGTATTCGAGATCAAGAAAATGAGTCCATAAACTCTATCAAATCATACTCTTGTACTCTTGGGTGTGCTTGGTGTCCTAAAATCCAAGTGGGTATGCTTATGTCCCATCTAATTCAAGTAGGTGTGCTTGATGTCCTATTTGAATCTAAGTTGTTGTGCTGGTGTCATCCAAATCCAGTGAGTGTACCCAAAGCTCAAAAAATTGGGAGGGTGTGTCTCATAGCCTCAAAATCAAAATTGTATTGACTTTGATATTTTAAAAGAGTATGTGAAAGAAATTGAACGGATCCACCTAATGCTGGCTAAGTCTATAGAGGACTCAACTACATTCAACCTTCCTCCTATAGATTTAGAGCCGCAACAGAACAAGCGGAAACAATATGACTCTCCTTATTACAATAGAAACACATCTTGGGTCATGGACTGTTCTTAATGAAGTGATCCTTTGTTCCACGGTTCAAGCATTCGCCTAGTGCCCCTCTTTGGTTGCTGAAAGTAAAATCCTCCTTCTTTGCCTCCTTCTTCGAAAACCTGGAGTTATGCTTGTCATGTGGTGCCTTCCTCTTCTGTTTGACTTCCTTCTTTGGCCAAGGGATTTCATCGCTACTATCCTTCTTTGCCTCCTCAAGTCTGAGTGTGGTGTCCATTAGTTTCTCAAATGAAATCTCGAGTTCAGTTAAGGTGATTTCCTCAAAGTCTTCCTTAATCCATAAACAAACGTATGATTCTTGTGTAAAGGTGTATGGATAAGCTCCAATCCATACTTGAACAATGACTCAAAGGTAGCCGCATACTTTGAAACTGAGGAACTACCTTGCTTAAGGTCAATGAATCACCATGCTAAAGTCGCTTTCTCCGCATTAGGCATGAACTTTAGCTCAAAATGGGATCTAAACTGCTCCCAAGTTAACTCAACCTCATCAATCTCTACTACTAATAGATCGTACCAATCTAAAGCCCTCTCTTGTAGCTAACTCGATGCTACCTGAACCCTATGAGCACTTGACAACTCCATGTGAGTAAAAATCAGCTCACATGTCTTCAAACAAGGCTAACTCCTATAACTCCTTTAGTGCTCGTAAACTACTTCACTCAAGGATGAACAAAATCACTGCATATATGGGTCAAACTAGATTGGTGAATGGGAGGATGAGTGGGTGCTGCATCGGAAGACTGTACAGTCCGAACTAACTCCAAAATCTTCTGGGTACTCATTAATACTCCCCCCTATTCGTAAAAACTAGACGACCCTGAGTTAGAACAAGTATTCCTACCTCCAGCCATATCTTACTCTTGCTACACTTGAGATACAATTTATAACATATAAAAAGAAAACATAGAAGTACGTTCCTAAAATACCCTTTACTAATATATAAACTACCACTAAAAAGAGATAAAACCTACCATGTGTACCGAAAGGACGGGACTCTAAGTCTATTTTAGCCAAGTTTCATGTTTCTTATATTCTATATCGTTCTGAACTTTTGCTCTAATACCAACTGTAATGCTCTACCTTTATGCCCTATTACCGAAGAATATTACAAGTAATATTGTTGAGTAAAATGAAGAATAAGGCTGGATAGGAGTGGCCTTCCATGTCTATTCCCTTAGGCTAACACTACCACGTCATTCCTTACCTCACATCACCATATTTAGACGTGAACAATCTCGGCACAAAAGCAATAAGCACATTAGCTAAAACAAAATAGAACAATATACAACATGATAAATAACACGAAATCACAAATCATAGCGGCAATTATAACACGAGGCATATCATATAACATAAAGTTAGTTAACAGAGAAGCGTACTAAAATCGCATATATACGTATACATAGGCTAAGGTAAATCTCAAAACTACAAAATAAGTCTACATCTCAAAATAAGATACATCCATACATAAGACAACACTCCAAAATGAACCCATAACATATATATAAACTAGCATAAACTTCTACCTGAGCTAGCCCATATCTAAAGCCATGGAGTTCTTGAACCTGTCAAGTATCGGTCTGACTTCGAGTATTATAAAAATAATAAACGAGTCAGACCATCTCTAATTACCAAAAAATGGTGGGTCCATAATAATAAGCTTGCATAAACTTCAAGGATAAAATGTCCTTAGATTTTACTTCACTAATATACTTAAGAAATCATTTAAAGCTTCATGACTTAAAGTTAAATTTTGCTCATTCACGACAATCATCAAAATCATAACAACCATAATAATAATAGCATAGAAATTCACAATCATTTATGTAAGCGGTGGATAAGCACTTTGTAAGTCAACGATTATCAACATGCACTCGCACGTAAATAAGTAAGCACTTCGCCAGTCGACAATAAAAAAAGCAATTCATAAGTCAATACAAGAGACAAGCTCTTTGCAAGTCATAACTAATAGCTACCATAACAGACAAGCGCTTTGCAAACAAATACAAAAGACACGCACTTTGCGTGTTAATACAAGAGACAAACACTTCACAAGTCATGACTAGTTTATAAATGAGAATTACAAGATAGGCCTGAAAACCCATTTAATCCTCCTAACAACGGATCACTCATGGAAAAGTCTAAAAAATCGCCGAAACAAATTTTATATACTTTCAATCGTAATTATTCAAATAACGACTGTATGTCCTATACTGCATGGGCTTACTCGAACATTTGCTATATGTTTGTAAACTCCACTCGATAAGTGTAATATACTTTCAATTAGTAACTAAATGAGTATCGTGCAACGTCCTATAACCACTGAGTGATACTTAAATATTTACTAGGAGATTGTAAACTTCAGTTGAATAAAATACTCAACTGAAAGAGTCCAAGTATTGACCGACAAAGTAAACCAAATGTTTCATACCACTTGTATTGTTAAATCATTTAATTAGATTCCTCATTCAAGTGAAGTAATAGTTTTATATTGAAATTTACTTCTCTTGAAAATCATTCTAATATTGGTCAAATGACTGTAAAATCACTGTATTTAAAATTGATTAGATATTAGTCTAATGACTACAAAAGTTGATAGATTTATAAATATTAAATTTTTACTTAGAAGATATGTTAATAATTACATGCTACATTTGTTTTATAAAAGTTACTGAAACCATATATCTTTTTTATAACATATTTTCAAGAATACCCCTTAACAAATAACTTTGTATTCAATAGTATAATAAATTTTAATCTCATATTGATAGCAAAGTGTTTGTATAAGACGAATATTATGCATAGTTGGTGGAAAAGCCATTTGTAAAATATGCTACCAAGCATATATACATATACTTCTAAACTATTTTTAAAGATGCATAAACTCCTTAAATTTACTAATATATAAGTCTATACTTATTCAATGCTACCATATGCAAGTTATTTGAAAATATAAGTTAGTAACTCAGTAAAACAAATATATATATATATATATATATATATATATAGTTATCCAGAATCTTGAAAAGTTTTTAGAGCTTATGAAACACTTATCCAAATATATTTTTATAAATTTATTTTACTAAGCAAATATGAGTTGAAATTACCTCCATAACATATTACAATCATCCATCCAAAGCATAACAAAAAACAGCAACAACCGAGGTGACGAATAGAAAAACGAGGGAGCTTTCCTAGAAGTGGAACAGCCCTAGGATGCTCCCACCGATGTGCAAGTACGGATGAAATCTAGAGCTATTGCAGCTTAAGAAATCCTTCTGATCGATCCCCGGGTGATGGCGTTATGGTCCGAGTTTGTATGTATGTGATTTCGAACTTGCATGAAACCAAAACAATCACACAAAGCATCGTAATACTAATTTAAAACTCAAGTTTTTAATCGACAAGAGGTCGCAACTTCCAACAAATAAGAATTCATAACAACAACAAATTGATTTTAAATAACATCATAAACAAGCAAATGAATCAAACCAGCAACACGCAATGCTAATTAGAGCTAGTTGTGAGTTTCAACTCTCCTTTCTTCTTTGAATTAAGCAGTAATCACTACGGCAACTTGTATTTGCCTCAACTAGAAAAACCCTATAAATGTTCAATCAAAATAACCAAAAGAAACTAAATTCAGTCACCGTAAAACTGAAAAAATATATCTAATGACAAGTGGATAGGTTTTAGTTTCCTTTTACCTGAAGTTAATAGATCCCTAAGATAACTAATTTGATCAACAAGAGAATTTGAGAGTTAGGAATTAGATTTTAAAAAGAGGAATAAGGATTTCATTCTATTTTCTAAAGTTGGGCGAGAACAGTGAATGCACAGACTGTTTCTACTACTGTTTCTCTTTTAGTAAACCATTTGGACCTTGATTTATCTTCGTAATATACAATAGAAATAAATTGCTTATTTTACTTTTGATTGGGCTTTTAAAACACAAATTCTCAAATATCTAAATTATTAATCAAGCCCATAAAAATGAGAAATTAGAATCTTACACTTAAATTCTAAAATTCTCCTATTTTAAATAGTTCATTATTTCCTAAATTTACCTTTATTTTTAAAATAAAGGTTATGGAATATTTTATGTTTTCATCCAAATTCACATTCTAAAATCTCCACTAATTCTTTAGAAAAGCTCTACAATTATTAAATTGCAATATCATTCCTTGACAAATAAATTTAATTACTTTATTAAATTTTAGAACTCCAATCTCTAGATTATTTTACTATCTTTTCTAAAATAATAGAAATTCTCTATTCTTCTTATAAAATAGATTTATTTCTAAATTCAAAGAGATTTGTGATGACCCACATTTTAAAAGGTTTAAATCGACAATAATTCACACACGTCCAACTTAAATAATCCAGAATACAAATAATCAATGAGGCTAATTAAGAAAAATAAGAACATAAGAAGAAAAGAAACACAGAATCTAGCTGTGGAACGACAAAATATAGTAATTAAATAAATGGTTCATGAAGCTGTTTATATTATACATTTGATTATAATCTATACAACATTTATCAGAGTTATATATACCTCAGGGATAAATAAAGTAACGCATTAGACAACATGATGCAGGGATAATAATAGTAATAACAAATCTTCGTCTTCATCCACCAGAATAAATCTTTAATAAGCTGAAAATCTTAAGACTGACCCGATCGTAATGAAAAAGAAAAAAACTCGAGTCGGGACTAAAATATTCTTATGTGAGTCAAATCGATATCGCATATAACATGAGTGTCATGGCATCAGAGATGTTAACGAGATTTTCCATCTCTTAAGGATCCGTCAAAATATTTATATGTAGTAGAGTATGCTACATATAATGTATACTCAATAAAATAAATATTTTTCTTAGCATTAAGGCTTTACATTAATCCCCTTTAACGGGTTTTTAAGCATTGTTGTACAGTTTACATATAGAACACCAACAAGCCGTCGGTGGATAAGGGTGCGCCGTGATACGACAACACTAAATCATAATCGTTAGGGTCTCGTATGGGGATAAAAGTATGACAAGACACGTGACGCAATGCCCAAGTTAGATACTACCAGTTTACCTTTTCCAGCTGGTGGTAACGCATCATAGTTTTGATCACCTACCGCGTCCAACACTCCCATAATTCGGAGTGTGCGCACCAATCAATCACAATGTAAATGATGGTAATACGAAAAAGTGCATCCGCTAGGGGTAGCTAACCCATTTGGACGGTACGACTCCTGTTTTATTCATTTCAAATTGGCACTAGTGCCAGGCTAATCCATCATCATTCTCTTTCTTCAAATCTGGAAAATGATACCGAACCTAACCATTTCGTTCTGGATCATCCTCCATGTACACAGTTTTTAAAGTGGTTCCCGTGTCGACAAAGTGTATGCCCATATCTGACCTCGGTCTCTTTAACTACCAACATCATTTTACATACTGATTGGTAATTTTACATTTTGAAAATAGTTCATACTTGATGTCAAAATATCGTATTTGTTTCAAAATCAAATCCATTTTGAAATCATCACATTTACTCAAAAATATACCATTTCAATTCAAAATCATGTTCGTCTTAATATCTCGATTTCGATTCCAAAATTGTTTCGAATTTCAATTTGGGTTATAACTTCAAATATAATTCAATTCTGAGCTCAAATTTTAAATACTGTTTATATTATTATTACTTGGCGATATACAAAACTCGAATAAAAGTCCAATCTTTTTAAACAAATCAATTCATGAAATTTAAATCATATTCTGAATTATAACTTCAAAATCTCACTTTGATTATTTAAACGATTCCTATTACCAAATTTAAATTTCAACATTTCGAGCTTAAGTTCGAAATAATTTGATTTCTATAAATTTGATTTTTATTTCTTTAAATCCAAATAATTATAGTAATTTCAAATCAAAAATTTGAAATCATTTAATTTAACCAATCTGGTGTCTGTATATAATTTTCTATCCTATGGCCAAGTGATCAGTTTTCCAATTTAATTTCAAGGAATGATATATATCATTTCAATCCAAATTATAGTATCATAGAAATATATTATTTCAACCTATTTCTTAATTTATTCAAAATAATTCAATTTATAGTTTATATAAAGTAAATAATATATAGGATGATAACAGGATATATCAGAATAAATAAACATCCAAAATATCAATCAATAGCATCCATCACAATCAATCATCCGAATAGTTAATTTAATTCACAATAATTTCATAGTTATTAATATCGGGTATTTTACTAGCAATTAAATTCAAATTTCAAATTTAACTGTTAATTTTAATTTTTAACAAATTCAAATGACAGTTAAATTTATCAAACAACTACTAATAAATTTATATCACTTCATAATTTCAAATTTAACTATCATAAAAATATTCTAGCACTTGTGTGAGTTATAAAACACTCACCTTTTATTTTATATTGTCGCCGAGGCGTTCCGTTTGGAATTAAAACCAAACAACATCTGATTTTAGCCCAAATTTCTACTGTCTCCAAATCCATCCAAACTAGTTTCATTGCGAAGCACTCATCATCACGATCATAACGCAAAAGTCTTGTCCCAGTCGGACCTCGTATGAGAGAATTATTAAAATTTTAAGTTCATCGATTAAAATGTAAATTAAAACACAAATATGACTTTATTTTTTAAAACCCACCCAAAAGCTTCAACCCGACCCGCTACTGCTTCTTCCTCAATTTCTATTTCCTCTGATATGAGAAAGAACCCATGTCTGCCATGCACATATTACAGTGATATGGAGAATCGTCCAACGAAAACCAAAACCGATCGCATCGATGGACTCCTTTCCTCGTGCTCGACTGGCTCGTACCCTCGCCATCACCTCCTGCCCCCTGGAGCAAAATGCGACCTGCCTTCCCTTTGCGTATAGTAAAACATCGACATCGCCATATGGTGATTGACCTCGCGAAATGCTAGCCTAGATGCTATATTCTGCTCCGAATCCAAATCCAAATCCAATTTCATTTCCTCCAATCGATGCTTAAAATTGCCGAAATCACGAGCCCAAGCTCCTCCCTATAAATGGCCTCGACCCCAAACAGCTACTGCACCCATAATAACTCATATGAGCAAAAAACTCGCGATGAATTAGGAATTTTAAAATTGGTTTCATATTTTTTTGTTTTATATATTAAGAGAAATAAATTTTTGAAGTTTTCCTTTTCATTTTCCTTTACAGTGAATTGCTCGGCTGTTACTTAACATGTGAATAGAGGGAAGCGTGGTTTGAATGGAAAAGTAGGTAGTAGGGTGGTTGAAATGATATAATATATGACTGTGTTCGAGTTAAAACAATTTAAAATATTATTTAAATACAAATATCTCCTTTAAAAGCAGCTTAAAATTTCATATAGCTGTGTTTGACTTAAAATAATTTAAAATCTTATTAAATACAAAGATCTCGTTTAAAAGCAGCTTGAAATTTCGAACTCCTATCGAGGCATGCCACTAAGCATTTGTAATGTTATATTTCTATTCTGAACACGATGGAACAATTTTCAAGTCCTAATTCAATCGTATGGAGCTGATAGCTTTTTGGACCCAATTATTAAATTGAATTTTCGATATTTAATTTAATGCGTTTCTATCTCGTATGACTAAACGATAACCCCAAATGCTATGAAATTTGAAATCCGATAATACTATACTATTACGGATCCAATGGAACTTGTTTCATTGAATTTCGAGGCTTTGCCTCGAAAGGCAATCTTTTATATGCTAATTTAAACGATTATTTTTAAAATTGAGCAAATTGCTTTTAAATTCAATTTAAAAGTTCTATTACCTTCATTGCTATAAATATAAATTTAATAAGCCATTAAATTAAAAGTTTTTTCCAAATAAAAATCCAAGATTTAAATTATTATCACGATTTCAATTATTTAATTCAACAATCGAATTATCAATAAATCATTATATTTGAAATTCAACCTATCAAATCGATAAAATTTTACTTTCCAATATTTAAAATTAATTAAATAAACAATTTCAAATAACCTAAAATTTCGGACCGTTACATTCCTTCCTCCTTAAAATAATTTCATCCCCGAAATTGCCAAGGTAAGAAGAGTGGCCCTAAACCCATTAACTTTGCCATAACGAATTAGTTGAAACAACTTCCTAAAATCAATTGGTTGAAACCACATTATCATTTTTGCTAATTCCCAAATTCATCCATATATTCCAAATAATATTATTCATTCAATCATTTTAAGTTATAATCCAAAATCAAATTTCCACTATTAAAAAAATTCAAAATTTTCCAATTCTTTAAATTTTCGAAAAATTTCACCAGCGTCTCCTTTGCGCGACTAGATTGGAACAACTACAAAATGCCACTGCGGACCCCAATTAACCAAAAGTCAAGTGGCTCAATCATAAAACCATCAAATCAAATGGCAAAATAAACATGCACCTTTTTGTCGGACAATCCAAAATTTTCTTGATTTTAAATACCTGCATCTTATTTACCAATGATATCCAATCATATAATTTTAAAATCATTTTATATTTTGCTATTTCAATTTCCAATATTCGCTTTACTTAAGCCCGCATAATGTATATATATCATTTGTACACAATATCAAATCTGATCGGTCACTCAACCACACAATTTCACTTTTGAGCTTATATCATTCACACGACTCTCTAGTGCGGACTTAGATTTGTTTCCATGATTTTTCACGATCGAATTTTCGACATTCGAAAAATCGACATCAATACATCCCGTGTATTACATGCCAAGCAATCGAATGCCGAAAATACCCGACCGTTAGGGAAAAGAAGAAAGAGGTAGAGGAGGAATATAGAAATAACAACACAGAATCTCACAATCGCAGTGTAACAATGTATAATAGTTAACAACCGATCTTTATACAAAAAGAACTATAACTGTCATTTATACATTACGTCATCAAAGTATAGTAATCAAAAAACCAATACTGGACAATTATAATAACTTTTCCTCACCAGTACTGAATATACAACCTACAATACACGGTGGAATATAGAAACCAAGTACGTGTAATACGCATTCGCCATCCATCTTGTCTCCTGAGCTCCATAGCATCCTATCTTGAATATGTAATACTCGATCCGACTCAAGCATTATAATAAAATAACACCCAAGTCAGCCTGGAAAAACCAACGTGAGAAAACATGTTCAGTTTGAATATTTAAAGTTCAAAATCCTTTGAAAATCAAAGGTATCTCGTAAGACCACACCACAAATAAACACGACGGGTTTTAACATTACGATAACCAAAACATTTCATATCGAAGTCCTTTGATATTATAACAATGTCTAAGTAGAAATACTTATTCAAATAGCTAAAATTGTTACATTAATTAAATTCTAGAAATACTATGCTCTATAATCAAAACCGTGGAGACATGCATTAGAGAATGGATTCCATCTGAATAGCTAGGCACCGGGTATCACCTGTCACAGTACACGTCTAGAACAGCGTACCAAGATCGAACCTATCGATCCCTACCAACACAAGACCGGACTACCCCTAACCTGGATAGTCCGAATAAGATTACCCTATGGTTGGGATCAGCAATCGCACCACACAGTCGAATAATAGGGACTCTAGATACGGGTAACCTTACCCTACTTGGGTGCGACCCACTTAGCCTTGCTGCATCTCTCCTGATTTTCAGTCATTCCTAGTTGATGAGGCTAGAGGCTACGATTAACTTTTTAGAAATATTCATTTAGAATACTCATTGTCCTCTAATGGAAATATACTAATAGCATTCATCCATACAAGTTCATTCACGGTCCGAACGGAACCGAAGGCACTACTCCTACTGCATCCATTTTGGAATCGGCCTCAGGATTAGTAGCGATTATCCCTTGCACTTCACTGCTCCATCTTCGACTCCAAGTTCTTTTCTTCATTTCAAAAACGTACTCGTTGGATTGAAGTGGTTTTCGAATCAAAAATCTGATCCCGGTAACTTCAAAACAACGTCCGATATTACCGGTAAACTCAACACCGGTTCTCTAGGAAATAAATGGACGAAAATAAGATCGAAGATCACCTCCTAACCATTAGTGGATGAATTTCCTTATAAATTTCCTAGAATAACGAAACGAGTTTACCCGTACAGTATAGCACCTCGAACGGTAACTGTACCATACAATTTTCGTGTTTCTTCTAAATATTTCCAAAATTATATTCCCAGATTTGATAGTCGGTTATTTAACCATCAAATAAACAATCATTCAATCAAATACTTCATTTCCACTGATAAACACCAAGTATTATTTAATTTAGATTTAATTAAATTAAATCTCTTTATCCAAAAATATACACTTGTCTTATTGAATTCGGAATACCAACAAATTATCTTTTTATTTCAAAATATTTTGAAAAACCTTTTAAAATAATATGGAAAGTACCACTGCGGTATCAAATCTTGGATCACAGTTCAATGGTTACGCCTCTATCCCAGAGAAATCCAATCTTAACTGTAGGTACTCACGGCCTCCGATTTCGCCATGCGAGTATACCAATACTTCCAAAAAAATTTATTTTAAAAAAATTTCTCAAAAAAATGATTGTAAATTCTAAAATAAATTTCAAGTTAACTTTGGAAAAAACTAATTTTTAAATAAAAGTTATTAAAAATAATATTAATGTTAAATAATTTATCCCTTTGAAATAATAATATCGATTACTTTTTAAATAACTATTACTTTAATATAACTATCTTAATTCATAATATAAAATATACTTAAACCCATTTTAAAACAACTAGAAAATTAATTCTGAAATATTTATTAAAACACTTTAAATTTTCTAATTAATACTACAAAATTCGCTTTTTAAATAACTTAACTTCTCGAAAAAAATATTTTCGACTTCCATATTTCAAGTCCAATATTAATATATCCTTCTCGATTTATCTCCAATTAATTTATAATTCCGTAAATTCCTTTTCACATTTCTAAAAAAAATCTGCCACTTATTTTTAAAACGATTTACCCCTTTCCTTATAAATCCTTCTCCTGAATTTATAATCCCCATTTATCCACTGATAATTTACTTTATTTATAAAGTTCATTTTTAAATTCCATAGTCTCATTTCCCGTTTTATCACTATTTCACAACACTTAATCGATTTTAAATCGATTTTCAAATTAAATTCCACTTTTAAATAAATTTCTTAGTTAACCCAAATTTTTCTTAAAACCACTAATTTTAGATTCACTTCCTTTTTATGATTTAAAATCTTATTTAAATCCGGGACATCAATTTCATATTTTATTTTCAAAATTCCCCTTTTGTTTTCTAAACTATTTAAATCTCAAACTTATTTATACTTAAAATAGTATTGCTTAATTTCTTATTTAAAAATAACTTTTATTCAGATTTATCCAAAAATCTCTATTTTTTTCATACTCCGGAATTTATTAACTAGGACTTTAAAAGCAAACTATTTATCTTTTCAAATTCATTCTTTTAATCTATCAAACTTTACTATAAATATTTTACTTTAAATTCCCTTTTTAATTTATTTTTTAAAAATTCAACATTCTTATTTTTGATATTTTAAAATGCCAAAAATATATCCAACAATACCGTAGCATCCAATAAATTCAAGCTCTAATGAAACCTGTCATATATTATTTGAATAAATCATATTACTGATTATGACAATAATTTTAACATTTTTGAGGAATCCAATTGGATCCCTCCTACCTGTATCCCTGCATCCATAGATTTTAGCACAATATAAAAATACTAGTCCCACTTCAAGGGGGATATTGTGGTATATAAGGTCATCCGCTATTATGCGGGTGCGTAGGGTCTCATCCGCTATATATGTATGCGGGAATATCAAGCACTCCAATATATATCCACTACTAAATATAATATCATATCCAGACTGATAATAATTGTCAATTTAATAGATCAACCAATAATAAATTTTAATTATTTAAAATTAACCAGTAATCCAAATTTGATTGAGATTAACCTACCTTGATTTTTCAGTCGCTTTCGCATTCCGTTTTCAATTGAATCTGGACATGTTTTAAATTGCCTAAATTTTTCAGAATCTTCAAGCTCGTCCAAACTTATTCCTATGCGTAGATAATGACGGTTCGATTACAATGCAACTTGAATTGTTCGAATCGGACCTCGTATGCATGAGTTACACATTTTATAAGTTCATTGATAATATTTTTAAATTTCATAAAACAAATTAATTGATTTTTAACAAACCGATACCCTATGATTTATACCCAGTCCGCCTAACTCCTTCTTCCCCAGATCTAGCATGCCATTTCCACTATATGATTCCACTTCAGTTGTGTACGTCCTCTAATGATATGTGAAATTCCTCCGCGAAATCGAATTTCAATCTCGCCTCTGGCCTCCTAGCATCAGTCTCCACCCACCTGACATTCCTTCTCCAACTCAAACGCCTCAGAAGCAATCACAATCTGCTCAATCTCGTGCATGACCACGAGAATGTCGCACCTCCCAGGAACCACCGCACCTCACAAAAACATGTGCCTAGATCCACTTTAACGCCACGAACTCGAATACGATGCCCAAACCAACAGTCGAAGGTAAAATCCCACGTTATAACTAATCCTAGCTCGTACGGCTCACGACCTTGCTGTCGAGTTTAACAAATCATCACCGCACCTTGCCTTTTTCCATAACGAATCGAAGCTTGCATAAAACTAAGAATTTTAAAACAAGTATTGGATTTTTTTCCTTCTGTTTGGTTTGGCAGTTTCTTTGTGTTTTCTTGGAATGTTTCGGATGTTTTGAAATGAAGAGAGGACGTGATATTTGAAAGGAGGGAAGCGCGTGTGAACTAGCTTGCTACAGTGGTTTGAAAAAGTGCTGATGTAATTTTGTTTGACCGGTCAACATAAAAATGTATTATTTAAATTTTAAATCGTCCCAAAACCGTAGTTTAAATTCTTGACCTCCTATCAAGGCGTGCCGCTAGGCGTTCATAATGTTATATCCTTATTCCGGATGCAATGGAAAAGATTACGAGTCCTAATTCGACCGTATGGAGAAGATAGATTTTTTTGGACCCAATTATTATATTGAAATATCGATATAAATTTTGGCACATTTGTATACCGTACGATCAAATGATAACTCTAAACATTACGAAATTTGAAATCCAATAATAATACACTATTGCAAATCCAATAGAATTGGTTTCATCGAAATCCGAGACCGTGCCTCGAAAGGCTATATTAAATGTTAATTTAAACGATATACTTTAAAATTGAAATATATCTTTTAAATTCAATTTTAAAACTTCTATTGTCTTCAGTATTATCAATATAAATTTTACAAGCCTTTGAATTATTTTTAACAAGTTTAAAATTAAAGATTTAATATTTCACCTAATTTTCAATTATTAAATTCAATAATTTAATTATCCAATAAATGGTTATATTTGGAATTCAGGTTAAAAATTAACTTTTAAATATTTAAAATCAATTAAATAATCCAATTTCAAATATCCATAAATTCCGGGTTGTTACGTGATCAGAAATCGTTATTCTCTTTGCATAGCCATATACTATGATAGAGAATTCCATAATCAAAGCAAAAATCCATATCTAGGATTCGTCGTCGAGAATCGAGTGAAAAATTCCAATTCGGATCGATATACATTATCTTGAAATTCTATGCTCGAATCTGTATCAAACCGTTATGCGTATAAAATAATATACGTGCAACTTACGTATTTATTTCTATTGATTCTTAGCTATACCAAATTCCTTTATTTAAATTTACTTCATTTCGATTCAATTATTCACAATTACCATCCACATTGCATTATTCACATTGCTTAATTTCTTAGTATTTTCTTCAATACCAATTATCTCTTAAGAATTTTCTCATCAAATTTTCTTAAGTCAATCATGAACATTTTTGTGCAAAAGTTCCTATGTTCATTACCACTTCACCACTTAAATTTATATCCACTTCAATTCAAATTCAAATTCAATTCCGTTTAACTCAATTTATCTCCCAATTTCAAATACTGAATTTTATCATCCATATCCTAAACTATATTTGCTCAGTAATTAAATTAGTTAGTTCACTTATCCCATTTCATTAGTTATTTCAAATCTCAATAAATTCCATTTCCAAAATTTTATTTTATTTAGCCCCACTTAGGCTAAATTTTCAAATTTCATTTTACTAGTTCAATTCAATTCACTTAGTTTTCTCACTTCACTAATTTATCTAACTACCTCAATCACTTCATTCAACTTTTCTTAAGTTAAGTTTAATATCTTATCTCAATTTCACAATTTCTTTGCTTATCTATATCATTTCTCCAATTTATAAGTTCAAAACTTATCTTTATTTATTTCACAACTCTTAGATAGCAAATTTCAGAATCTAAACACCCGGTCTAATTTCAAATCAATTTGAAATCATATACACAAACACACGTATCTCACTTTTATATAAAATCGAAAATTTTAAATTTATTAAAATAAAAAACTTGTTTATCAAAGCAAGCTCCATTAGAAAATTATTCGGTAGTAATCCATCACTTAGAAACTTCAAAATAAACACCGATGATGCCGCGATCATCATCAGAATTATTTTTTAATGACAAAGTGATTCTACTGCTTTAAGTTCTTTTGAAGAAAACCATTTTTATTCAAAAACACTTCCGAAATAATACTATCATTATTATTTCCTCCAAAACACTTTGAAACACATTTCAAAATCTCCGGGATTTAGATTCAAAGTGTAAAGGCTCGTTTTTCCATACCCTTTGAATCGACAATAAATCACACATGTCCAACTCAAATTGCATGAAAAGACGGATCTTTAAGGGTGATAAAGAAAAGTATACAGAAAGAATCTCACTCGAATGGAATAACATATAATATTTAACAAATATTTTTACAGCAGATAACTTTTAAATACATATATCAGAGTCTAACCTAAATTCAGCTTGGACGGTTATAAACATCTATCCGTACAATTGCGGAAAAACATCAAACAAAATACACTAAGCACAACGGATAACAGAATATGCTCATACGTCGATGAATATCTCCAGCTCTCCTCTGGAAAATCCAACCATCTTTGACTAAACCTGAAACTACTCGGATCTGACCCAAGTATTGAAAATACCCGGATCAGGCTTGATAAACCAGCGTGAGAAAAACTCAATAATAGATGACAGTGTCGTGTATCAGCCTTTGGATAAAATTCTAGGAAATAAAGAGTATCTCATAAGGCCACGCCCACACATAAACACGGACGGATTTTTACCTTATAATAACTAAAACACTTTTATATCAAAACATTTGATATTATTTCTAATGATATCTCTTTGTAAATATTTGCAAATAAACTTATTAATCTTAGCTGAAATTGTTACCATTATTAAATTCCAGCATACTAGGCTCTACAAACAAAACCGTAGGTTCTTATTGGAGAATGAATTTCCATACAAATGACCAGACACAGGATCTAACTTCCGAAATGGGTGCACATCTAGATGGATGTCTCGAGAAACCATCACATAGCTTCTCTACCAACACAAGATCGGCCCACCTCTATAACTAGATGGTACCGAATATGTCATCCCCCGGTCGTTACCGACCTTTATTCGAGGGTCCTCATAGCATACAACACATTAATCCCGACGTCATAGCGGGAAGAAATATATATAGAAGGGGATGATCATACCCTAATTGGGAATGACCCACTTAGCATTTCCGCATCTAATCCTGTTTTGGTCATTTCCGGTTTGATGAGGCTTGAGGCAAACGATTACCTTTTCACATAGTACATATCACATCTTTGAATGCTACAATGTCATTTCTGTTAACTACTAATTGCCTTCCAAAAAAATACAACTCTTGAGCTCGTATGTCTCAAGGAGGGTGTTAAGCTAAGAGAAGTTGCCTTATCCGCCACCAGTGATGTACGTTTGTAAAAAACAATGTACGTAATCGTAAGAAATGCAATGACAGACAAACGTCCATATAAGTTATCCAGGAGCAGGACAAACCGAAGGCACTTTCCTCGGCCATTATCAGGCGAGAAGCCCTTGCAATTCGAAAAATCTCCATCATGAGGAGACCACTGCTATAAATAACTCTATAAATGGGAGCTACCCAGAGCGTGTTCAACAATCAGTCTTAACGCTATGAAGATCCACGGCCTTCAATCACCATCTTCAACACGTCTTCAGGTTCGAACGTATACATTGGTTCGAAGTGGTTTTCGGATAGGAATTAACCAAATCCGACTCCGGTTCCTTCAAAATCCAATCATTGATAAAAGTGAATATGAGTATATAGGATTTATTAAGTCTCTTTTCACTTTGGATGATTTCGAAATCTCTTTCTTTTAACTTGGGATAATTCTAAGTAATTCATTCTTCTGCTTTGGAAAATATCTCAAATTTCCCTACTTAATTCTTGATCCAAACTTCTTAACTTTTAGGCGGGTCAAAAACAATGTTATTTAAGACATCATTTACGATAAACCCTAAATCAATCTTAACAACATTTTTGAGTAGACATGATCATAGAAATCATTCATTTTGGAAATTGTTTGACTTTTGGATAATACAATCTCCTTTTATTTTGGAAAACTTAACAAAATCTTTTTATTTAAGAGCATCTGGGATTTCCCTTCGACCTGTTCCACCCCTCCTCCAAGAAAAGAAAACATAGGCCATGTAAGTTCAGGGCACTGGTTGCTCCATCCCTAACCTAAGTTAAACACCTTGTTTTATCTTCTCAGATCTCACAGGCGGGACAAATGTACTAGTCGTTTCCACATACTCAGATTTTCAGTTTTATTTTGGAATTGCTTATAAATATTCCAAATTATCTTTCAAAAACACTTAATTATCCTTTTTAAAACATCCATAATTTATTCTGGGAAACGTTGTTACATTTAACATTCAAAATGTCATAGAATTCGTAGCAGAAAAGTGCTGCGGAAAGTGCTATATAAGCTTAATTGATTAAGTCAACTTTTACACATTCAATAACTCATATTTTTCAATCCAAATCTCTTTCAAATAATTTAAATAAGTTTATCAAATTTATTCCATATTTTTCCATAATTAAAAATGTTCATTTAAACAGATTTCTTATTTTGGTCACTTAACTACACTAGCGCGATTTTTCTGGAAAATTGATTTGCACTTAATTTAAAATCTACTTATCGAAACTTTGATTTTTCTTTCTTCGTTTAGAAGATATGGATATAATAGTCCAGAATTTTCTTATCTCAAAGAATTCCGAGCTATATTCCACTCTACACATTCATTTGAACTTTTCGGCGCGAAATCGCAAACTACCGTTGCGCGACGCGTCTAGTTTCAACTTATTTTTCAATATTTCAAATAATCTATTAAAATTGGATTTCAGCACTTATAAAATCATTACAGATCATTTTAAATCAATATTTCCACTTTTTAAAGTATTTAAAATATATTTCACTATTACCATATTATAATACTATTATATTCCCATTATTTTAATATTAAATTTTAAATTCCAATTTCAACTCAATTTCAATTCTAATCTCAAACTATACATATTTAAAACATAGATTTTAAATCTAATTTCAATTTAGACCTCAATTCAATTTCAAATTAAACTTCATTTTCTCAAAATCCATTTCAATTTCAATTTCACTGTTCATCTCAATTTCAATTTCTAATTAGCTACCCTTTTCATATCTGTTTCACTTCAAATTTCAAATTCTCTTTCGTTTTAACTTTAATTTCACTTCTAAATGAAAAGAGACTTATTTTTCCACAATTTCTCATATTACTAAAATATGGTCTTTTTTAACAAAGGGATTACTAAATAAATTGAAATTTGATGTCCAAATTATCATCACAACCATACAACAATCATATAACATTAACATATTCATTATGGTAAATGTCATAACATCACTACGGATTATCCAATATATTCAAACAATCAATCAAACATCCATATCATCAAATAGTGATTATCTAACATAACAATTAAGCACGATAATCAATATAATTCAAAAAGTGGTGAGAATTTCTCACCTTCATATTCACTCCGTCAAACTTTAACGTAAGATTTCCGTCTTTCGCTAACATGATATTTCCAACGTCTCGCCTTTTGCCGTTTCCTTTCCGAATGCTTTTGTTTCCCTTTTCTTTTTCCTTTTCTTTTCTTTTCTCTTTGTTTTTCTTTTTTTTTTATATGGAGAAGAATGTATACGGCTCAGCTAGCGGGTGCATGACCTAGGGAGGACGGCCTAGGTGGAGGTGGGTAGGTGGTTTGGAGGGCTCGGGTTGGTGCTTTTGGGCTCGGCCTTGGGTGGAGAGGCCATGGCCGTGGATTTGGGTGGGGGTGTGAGGTGTTGGAGGCTTGGAGGAGGCGGGTAGGTGATTTTGGAGAGGGGTAAGGTGGTTTAGGTGAAGGTGTGGCTAGATATTGATGATGTGGCGGTGATGGCTTGGAGGTAGAAGGAAAAATGGTGGTGGAAGAGAGGTTGGATGGCATGGAAATGGAGGGTAGAAGAAGGAGAAAGTGAAGAAGAAGGTAGAGAATGAAGTGTGAAAAATGAAAGGTATGGATGCATATTTATATTTGAGCTTTGGATGACAAATGACTAAAATATCCTTCTCTACTTTTTTGACTTTTTTATTTACTTTTTTACCCTTGATTTGACCTTTGCTTAGTGGAAAAGAAATGGTTTGATTTGAATTTGTACTTAATGAAATGATGTTTGCCTCTTTTTATTAAATTTTAAAATGTTAAAATAACACTTGCTCCTTTTCCATGTAAATTAGTAACATCTCATAAATGTGATTTGAATTTGTGAAATGATTACTCTCTTTTTTCTTAAACTTATTGTAAAAAAGAAAGAAGACTTTTGCTTGATTTGATATGCATTAATGGTGGAAAGATGGTTTAGTAATGATGTTGTTTTTACGTCAAATCATGTCTTTTTTACTTTTTATACATTTATTTAAACTTTTTAAAAGTGAACTCATTTTGTCTTTTAGTGCTAAATGTAAAGTGTTTAAATAGTCTGTAAACTTGTATTTATAAGTTAGAAAATGTATCAAGTTGCAATAACTTGTGGACAACTTGTTTTGGTTAGAAATGGTGTTTTTAACGACAAATTATACAATCAAAATTTGACGTTTTATTAAGCTATATATTGAAGTAAACCAAACTTTAAAATAAACTTTTTACTTCTTTAAATAAATTAAAACAAGTCTCTTTATATTTAAAAATCATATTTAAATAATATCAAAATCTCTAATTTTACAGTGTATGTAAAACTAACAAAACGCGACAAATTTTGGTTATTTTTGTAAAACGATTATCAACATACTTTTAAACCTTTTAATATACTTTTATTATATTTATTAGATGTTTTAAATAAGATTTACCTTTTTAAACAAATATTTAAATCCATTTATTTAAGCCTTTATTTATTATTAACGAAACTTAACTTTTGTTGATTTGTTCTAAAATCCAAATTTATAATTTTTTATTTATTAATTATAAGAATAAATAATTTATTTATTATATATAACATATTTATTTTAAATTTAAATTCCTTTTAAATTTAAAACGAACGAAATCTCTTATTTTCGAAGTAGCGAAATTACGGGTCGTTACATTCTCCCCTACTTAAAAGTATTTCGTCCTCGAAATAAAAATTAGATAAAGGAATCTATCTCATACTCATATTCTCAAATAATTTGACTTATTTCTACTGATGATAGAAAAGAAGAAGGTCGATATCATAACAACACTAAAAAAAATGATGTCAAACATACATACAAAGATTCTCCACATTAACCTGAGTATCTATTACGTACTTATGGTTATTTGTACATACATCAAGTCAAACTTCTATCCTACCCATCCTAGTGCGTACTGCACACTTAAGATGGAATATACAACAACCAAACAAGACTATACATCCAAAAACAACCAAACAGATACTATAAATACATCCATATAACTCATTCCCTGACCTAAGCATGTACTGTACCTGAGGTCTATATATACACATACCAAAACATTAGTCCAACAACTATATCTTAGTGTCTAAGATGACTATCTAACTACTATATAGATAGACCCAAAACATCATACTATATGTGATATTTGATTCGATCTATTATTCAAATCCACAACTTTACTTCCGAACTAGCATCGATCCTCCGATTTTCTAGTGCGGACTTTGATCAGACTTCTTGATCATAAATCCTTGCTTTCCTTGCATAGCTCTCAACTATGATAGAAAACTTTTTTACATAATCATAAACTCCCATCAATGCTCGCCGTTAAGAATCGAGTGATAAATCCTTTTTCGGATTGGTGTAAACACCTCAAAGTTCTTTACTCAATATCTTAGATCAAAATTTATGTGCTGAAATGATCTTTGTTTAACTTGTGTACTTATTCACATTCATCTTTACCTAATACATTTCTTCAAAATTTCTATTAATCCAAGTTTATTTCACAACCATTTACTTTCTTCTAAATCCATTATTACTTAAGCATTTAAATATGACTTAAATTTGTATAATATACCTTTACTTCCTAAGAGTATATATACATATCCCCAATCTTCAAACCATCATTACTTCAACTAAGGTGTTTAATAATTGTGGAACTCTACTATTATATCAAATTAATAAGTTATAAAACTCAATCTTAGTTTTCTTTACCTAAGGTTTTCATTTGGCTAATATTATTTATCTAATCCATATTAATCAGACAACTTTACTAAGTGTACATCTTTTTCTCACCGATTCTATGATTAACTACTTAACTTATTTACCTATCCATTTTCTAAATCAAATTTCTTAATCTTAAATCCATCAAATACCTTATAGTCAAATTTTGAAACTTAATTCACATGGTATTTGTTACTTAAACATTTTCATCCAACAATCAAACTACTAACCATATTATTCAAAAATATCCACTTCTATTCTTACTTCATTTTGAATTACGAATATTACCCTAATGTATCACTAATTCAAATTTTTATATTAGGATGATATTTCTTATACCTCTTGTTTCTAAATTTCACTTTGATTTTAACCTAGTCACAGTGTCTAAATTTGAAAGTGACTTAACTCCTTTATTAGTTATAGAACTTATCTTTTTATATTATATTTAGTAAAAAGTCTCAACTTAGGTTTATATTTTTCCTATCTTGTTGATAAGAATTTTTTTCTAAGTATACATTTTTTTTTTACTTTCTCTAATTGCACTTCTAGCTTCAACATTACCATCAAATATCTTATAATCAAATTGTGAATTTTACTTCACAAGATATTTGTACTTAGCTTTTAAATCCATCCGTTATGATAATCACTTAATCATTATTATTTCTTAATACTAAGTATCTAAGGGTATATGATTAAAGTTTTAAATTTTAAGTTTCAACTAATTGATTCGATATGGAATATCTTATAGTCAAATTATGCAATTCTAATCACAAGATATTTATATTTTAGCTAAGCTAAATTACAAACAATCCTTAATTTCCAACCAAAAATAATAATATCCCCTTTAATATTTATAATATAAACCCAAGGTAAAATTATTTCATTTACCAATTTTAAAATAAAATCACTTTTATAAAATTAACAAATACGCTCTCATATATATACTCTCATTCTAGGGTGTTACTAACCTTATCTCTAATGAGTTACTCATCCTAGGATATTACTAATCCTATCTTCGATGAGACTTACCCCTATCAGGCTTCGGTGTTCTCTCAACCAAAAGCTCTGATACCATATGTAAAGATCTAGGCTTTTCAACCATCGACAACGGCCATTTTCCGCCATAGCTTACACTGGTACCTCACGCTTTGCTTTTACGGCCAGCCTCTCGACTGAAACTAACCCTTTGATACTCGAACTCAGGGACATGTAGGAGTAAGAGTCATCCGCTCGCTACCTAGCAAGAAGCAAGAACCCCTGTCATGTACGAACCTCACTAAGCAAAGCTGATAATAGAATATGCTCATACGTCGATGAATATCTCCAGCTCTCCTCTGGAAACTCCAATCGTCTTTGACTAAACCTATAACTACTCGGTTCTGACCCGAGTATTGAAAATACCTGGATCAGGCTTGATAAACCAGCGTGAGAAAAACTCAATAATAGATGATAGTGTCATATATTAGCCTTTGGATAAAATTCTTGGAAATAAAGAGTATCCCATAAGACCACGCCCACATATAAACACGGACGGGTTTTTACCTTATGATAACTAAAACACTTTTATATCAAAACATTTGATATTATTTCTAATGGCATCTCTTTGAAAACATTTGCAAATAAACTTACTAATCTTAGCCGAAATTGTTACCATTATTAAGTTCCAACATACTAGGCTTTACATACAAAACCGTAGGTTCTTATTGGAGAATGGATTTCCATACAAATGACCAGGCCCAGGATCTATCTTCCAAAATGGGCACACCTCTAGATGGATGTCTCGAGAAACCATCACACAGCTTCTCTACCAACACAAGACCAGCCCACCTCTATAACTAAATGGTACCGAATATGTCATCCCCCGATCGTTACCGACCTTTATTCGAGGGCCCTCGTAGCATTTAGCACATTAATTTACACCCCGACGTCATAACGGGAAGAAATATATCTAGAAGGGGATGATCATACCCTAATTGGGAATGACCGACTTAGCCTTGCCGCATCTAATCCTGTTTCGGTCAATTCCGGTTTGATGAGGCTTGAGGCAAACGATTACCTTTTCACATAGCACATATCACATCTTCGAATGCCACATTTCCATTTCCGTTAACTACTAATTGCCTTCCACAAAAATACAACCCTTGAGCTCGTATGTCTCAAGAAGGGTGTTAAGCTAAGAGAAGTTGCCTTGTCCGCCACCAGTGATGTACGTTTGTAAAAACCAATGTACGTAATCGTTAGAAATGCAATGTCCGAAAAATGTCCATACAAGTTGTCCAGGAATAGGACAAACCGAAGGCACTTTCCTCGGCCATTATTAGGCGAGAAGCCCTTGCAATCCGAAAAATCTCCATCACGAGGAGAGCACTGCTATAAATAACTCTGTAAATGGGAGCTACCATGAGCATGTTCAACAAGCAGTCTTCGTGCTATGAAGATCCACGGTCTTCAATCACCATCTTCAACATGTCTTCAGGTTCGAATGTATACATTGGTTCGAAGTGGTTTTTGGATAGGAATTAACCAAATCCGACTCCAGTTCCTTCGAAATCCAATCATCGATAAAAGTGAATGCGACGACCCAGAATTTTTGGTATTTGAATTTGAAAATATTTAAGTAATTTTAAATGTTTGTAAGATAGTTTAACTTGAATTTTAAAATTTACTATGAATTTGGCAATTTAATTATTGAATTTAATTTATTGAAGTTGGATAAAAATTTGATCTTCAGTTTTAAAATGATTAAAAATATTTGCAAGGTTTGAAAATTTTTTATTGATAATATTGAAGATAATGGAAGCTACAGAATTGAATTTGGAAATGATTTATTCAGTTTTGAATTTTTGTCATTTAATTCGATATTTATAAAAATAGCATTTCGAGGCGCAGTCTCAGAATTCGACGAAACCAGTTCCAATGGATCCGTAATGTTGTATTATTATCGGATTTCAATTTCCGTAGCATTCGGAGTTATCCTGTGGTCGTACGATAAGTAAAGGCGCTAAAATTTATATCAAATTCAATATAATAACTGGATCCAAAAAGCTATCTTCTCCATATGATCAAATTTAGACTCAAAACCTTTTCCATTGCATTCGGAATAGGAGTATTACATCATGAACGCATAGCGGCACGCCTCGATAGGAGGTCGAGATTTTTAGTTACGAATGCAAGTCGATCCAAATTTAAATAAGATATTCATATATTGTTTTGACTGGTCAAATAAGTCACATCAGCCTACCTTCTTTCACCATCATAAATTTTCCTTTCCCTTCATATTACCGTAGCCAGCAAGCTACATGCGAGGTATCTTATCCTCTTCAATTCAAAAACAAGAAGCAAAAAAACAAATGAAAATGAAATAAAATGGCCAATCCCCTAGTCCATCTCTTCCATCCTCCCTCAAATTAAATTCTCAACTCCCATTTCCATATTTTCTCGAGCAATCTGGAGGAGATCTAAATCGATCTCGATTTCGTATTGAAATCGCAAGGCGAAGGCACTCAATTTCGAGCGGCAGCTCGAGACAAGAAAGCAGGGGCGACGCGTGAGCTAGGGCTTGAACGCGAGATTCGACAAGGGCAGCCGCTTGGTAGTGGTGTGCGCTCGAGGCGGGGGGATGATGTCGACTCACATGAGGGTCGTGCTAGTTCGAAGACATTTTGGTCAAGCTCGAGCATGCTTGGGTGAGTAGTGTCCCGATGTCAGGCGCGATGGAGGCGGCGGCTCGGCGTGGAAGGGTTCGTGCAGGCAAGTCGAAGCCAGGGTCTGAACTCGACTTCGAATACTCGACTTCGAATACAAGCTCGTGGTGATGTGGTCATGTCAGGTGGGAGGTGCGGGTTTCAATCGAGTTCGATGGCAGGAGCTTCGTGGGTGGAGCTGGGTTCGTTAATTGGCAGTGAGGGAACGTGAGTGCTCGAATCAATCAAAACAAGCGAGATATTTCCTTTAATTTGATTTATATATATACAGATTTTTATTTATATATACATATAGAAAGCAGATATTTATAAATAAGGTTTACACAGAAAAAGAAAAGTTTTTTTAAAGAAAATTACTGTTTTGATTTTTTTCAGAGAAAAAATAAATAATAGATAAATATTAATTACAGTAAAGTAAAAAAATAAATATGTTTTTGATTTAATATTTATATATTAATTCACATACATATTTTATCTAAATCAGTAAATATATATAAAAGGTAAGATTTTGAAGAGTATATATGTATATATTATATTTTTTAAAAGAAAATCTATTTGGATTCTTTTAAGTATATATGAAGTTTGATAAAGTAAATATACATACACATGTTTCAATCTATTGGTTCATGCTTAAACAAATTGAAAAGGTGATTCATTTCGTTTAGTAACTTATTTAAAATTTATTTTAGTCACTAAAAATAATTTTAAAAGGTAATTAGTTCAAATAGAAAAAAATTGGTTTTAATTGTTTATTTAAAATTAAATCCTTAGTTTAAAAACCATTGGTTAATTAAATTTATCAAATGGAAATTGATTGTTCGATTTATTTCGAATATTAAAAAACTGTATAAAATTGTTTATACAAGGTCTAATACAGTGAAGAAAACAAGTCGAAATTGGTAATGGTTGCAAACAACAAAATAAAAGGTGAGATCTTCTCATTCAAATTTTAATAATTGCAAATTTCAGTTATTGATTGATGATTGAATTATGATAGTTAAATTTGATTGTTGATTGTGTGCTTGGATGATTAATTTATTATCAGTTATATTAGTTTAGACCCTATGCGCCGCATAATAGTGGAGGTTATTATATTAAACCCATATACCACGATATTCCACCTCGAAGTGGAATTGGTATTATATATGTATTTGGAGTTATTGATTTCCTGCATTATATAGCGGATGAGACCCTATGCGCCACATAATAACGGATGATATTTTATAAATCTCATATACCGGATATTCCACCTCGAAGTGGAATTGGTATTTAATTGTTGTGCTAACGTCTGTGGATGTAGGGAAAATAGGTTGGAGGAATCCAACTGGATTCCTCAAATAATTGAATTTGTTTCAATATTATATGTTGATTACTTATAATCTGTGTGTGACTATTTGTGATTGAAATTGTTGAAGGCTAAAATTTAGCCGAATATATTTTTGGTATCGTATGATACTAGAAATAGATAAAATTGGATTTTTTGAAATTTAGTAGAAAATTTATAGTAAATTAATTTTAGAAAATTAAATAAATTCAAAAGAAGGAATTTGTTTCAAAGGATAATAAATTTGGTGTTGAAATAAATTTAGAAATCAATTTTGGAAATTGATTTGGTATTTGAAAATAAATTTGGAAATAAATTTAGGATTTAATTCGGTGCTGAAAATGAATATTTGGAAATCGTATATCAATGGATATTTAGAAGTTTAAATTCACAATGGGAATTTATAAAGAAAGGGAAATTTGTTTTAAAAATAAACCTTTGGTTATTTTTAAAAGTGTGAAAGGAATTTACGGATTCGGAACGTAAATTTAAAATAAATCAAGAAATATTTATTAATTGATTTGCATGAACCATTTTGAAATGGAAAATGCATTTTCCCTGGAAAGCTGAGTATGATTTCGAAGTAGCCTATAAATATAAACTGGAAATTTTTAAGGATGGCTTTAGAAAGGATACTATGGATAAATTATTTTCTGAACTGGTTTCAAATCTTTAAAGTATGGATTTATTTAATCACTAGTAGAAGGGATTACTTTAAAGATTTAAAAAAGTATTTCTTTTAGAAAATGGATATTTAAACAGTTATATCCTATCTACTAATTTTGTTTAAAAATTAGTCTTGTACTTGAATTTTTAAGTGAGACATTAGTATAATATTTTCATAACTAATATTTAAGCAAGTGTTTCAAAACAGTTTTATTTTAAATATCTCTAAGTATATTTTGATAAGCATTTTAAATTATTTTAAAATATGTGAACTTGGCAGATTTTCAGTGGAAATAAATATTTGGAAATGTATTCCGCGTAAGGAAAAGTGATTTGGAATTTGTTTTCAAATGATTGAAGTGTTAAAAATATATATCTTATGAAGATATTCGAAATATTGGTGGTTGTTGTGAATATTTATTGATAGTTAAATAAGACTATCAATACTGGCCTTTAAGTGGCATTTGAATTTCAATGCGACGGGGGGTCGGATTCCAAATGGATATTCGAAACCCACATCAAATCTTTGTGAATGTGATGAATCTTTTGTTTAAAAGATCAAAGTAGAAATTTGTTGTGATTTGCTTGAATCTGAATGTAACGCTTATTATTAAAAATAAGCGTTCGTTATTCGGATTAGCCGGGAGATGACTTTGTGTCATAAAACCCATTCCGAATAACGATACGATGAAATGAGATTGCATTTGAAGATGGAGTTAAAGACCGGGTATTTTCGAAAATGAAAGGATTACCTGTCGAATGTCTCTGCACCGGGTTGCTTCGGTATAGAGATTTTATCACCCTTTGTGATGGGGATTCCGGACGTGATTAGTAAATATCCGGATTTGCAAGGGCTTCTTTGAAGTGCCTTCGGTTCCGTTTGATCCCGAAACAGACTTGTATGGATGTGTGTCTGACATTACACTTTCATATATAAAGCCGATTTCTATTAAATACATTTCTGTTGGTGGCGAAGAATTTATTCTCTTAGCTTAACACCCTTTTTTGAGACGTACATGCTCAGAGGTTATGTAGTTGATGTTTATTAGGGATATACTCCCAATTTGGTAATGTGTCATACGAAGTGCTGCTGGTCATTTGTTGATCAAAGCATGGCTTTTTGAAAAGTGTAGCTTTGTGGACGAGACCTCATCGGACCTCACACACCGGAAATGGTCGAAACAGGAAAGACGCGGCAAGGTTATGAGGGTCGCTCCCTTTAGGGTATGCCATTTTCTCCTGGAAAAAGGTGGTATCATGGTATGGAGCTCAGATACTTAACTTATGTGGTTACTGCAAATCTATTACTCTTTGTGGTTGTTGCTTTGTGGTTGAGGATCCTTGGATAAAGGTCGCAAACGACCGGGGGATGGCATACTCGAGTAGTAGTTACCTACTTGCAGAGGTAACCTGGCCTTGTGTTGGCAGAGATCCGGGTAGGTTCTCGGGACGTCCCTCCAGAGACGTACCATGTGGCAGTAGGAAGTTCCTTAGCCTGACCATTTGTTGGAAATCCAAAGAAACAATACGCACCTTGTACGGTTTTAGTTGTATAACCTGCCATGGAATGTGGCGGTAACCTGCTATTGAACATGGTAGCTATAGTAGGCATACAATAATGGTTGTATGCTGGCTAAGATTAATATTATACTTTCGAAATGTTTTCTGCACCATGCACTAATAATAGTAATATCAAAGGATTTTGCGTATCAGGCATGTTTAACTATCATGAGAAGAAATCTCCTCCAATTCGGTGTATGCATTGTGTGTGGAGGGAGGCCTTATGGTAGTTTCATTTTCCAAAAGCATAACGGATTTCTTTTTATATTCTTTGTGAAAATAACTGTTTTTAAGATCTCACACCAGTCCTACGACTGACCTAGAGTTTATTGTTCCCTTTTTAAACTCTGGGTGCCCACAATTTTCCACACGGGCAGCCTAGAGTCAGGTTTCAGTTATTCTGGAGTGAAGTCAGAAAAAGAAATGCTGTGGAGATCAGGAGCAAGATGGATGGAGAAGTGTATCACTAGTATATGTTATATTCTTTTCCGCTGTTTGTTGTTGTAACACTCTAATAATGTAATATGATGTAATGTAATAACCGATATAGTTCTTTGTTTTAAAGTTATTCATTTATCTATTATATTTGTTCCGCTGTGATATGTGAGATTTTGTTATTGTTTTCTTTTCTTCTTCTTCTACCTCTTTCTTCTTTAAACCCGAAGACTCGCACATTTGTTCCACTTTGGGCTGAATTGTTGTGGAGTTTTGCCAGCTCAAAAAGGGGTACGGATTTGCTGTCCTTCACAAGTGGCATCAAAGCATTTGGTTAAGCGACAACCTTGGCTCTGTTGGGTGTTACTCATTAGAGATAGAGTCAGTAGTACTCTAGAATGAGTTTGAGTGTAATAATAGATATGAGCACGTATTTGTTAGTGAATATAAAAAAATTATTTTATATTGTGATGATTGGTTTGTTGTGTGGTATATGGATACTGGTCGATATAGTCTGTACAACTCTATCGATAGGGATCTCTAAACACTCATACAGAATAATTCGACATGATATTGTTTTAAAATAGGGCGAATGAAATAATTTTACCCAAAATTATTTTCGTAGATAAAGGAAATAATCTCTGTAAATTATTATAGTATATGGTTGTTCGACTGTTAGGAAGTGATAATATTATTATCATTGAATAGGAAATTGAAAACGTAACTCCAAAGTTAAGAAATCAATTCACATACAAATGAAATTTGAGAATGTAAATTGAAAATGTGATTTGTAATTTGAAATGAAATTCCAGAGAAATATTTTGAAAAGAATTTGAAAAGTTTTGGAGTTTGGAAAGGATTGGAGATTTGAAAAAAAAATCAAATCACTTTTTAGTTTGAAAATGATTTTTCAAAGGTTTGGAAAAATGTTTTGAAGGGATGAAAGCACTAAACTCTTTTTGGTCGCTGGAGAATAATTTCGATGATGATCGCGACATCATCTGTGTTCATTTTCGAGTTTCTAAGAGAGGAATTGCTACCAAATTATTTTAAATGGAAATTGTTTGCAAGCTGGATTTGGTTTTGGAAATTCAAAAGAAAATTTGAATTGATTCCAAAAATGATTTAGAAAATGTTGGTAAGACTCTGGAATCTTATTTAAAATAATTATGGATAATAAATAAGTTAGAAAACTTAGAAAAATTCAGATTTAAACTGAAATTAACTTCAGTAATTTGAATAAAGGTAAATTAGTCTAATAGGCTAAATGATTGGAATAAAATTTACTATTGTGGAAAATAAAATTGAGAATGAATAAATAAATTTGCAATTGGAAATAAATGAGTGGGAAATTAAATGTTGAAATTCATTTCGAATTGGTAAACAAATAGAATTGAATTGGAATTGAATTTGATTTGTTATAAGCAAAGCGAAGTATTGAAATAAAATTAGTGAGTGAAGCTAATTGAAGGAATGACAAATTTGATATGGTTTGAAATGATTTGAATTCAATATTTATAAATAAAAAAGTAAATTAAATTCATATAGAATTGGAAACCCAGTTTAATATAAGTGGTTATAAACCAAAATAGTGAATCGAAAATAAATTTTTGGGACTGAACAAAAGAATAAAACTGGAATTGAAACTAAATATTGAAAACCAATTTGGATTGTGTGAAATAAAATGAAGTTGTAAAATTAGTTCGAAGTGAACTAAAGGTAATAGAAAAAAATGGTTTAAGATAAATTGAATTGGAATTTGTAATGAATTTGTAAATGAAACTAATTTAAAATAGTGATATGAATCAGTTGTGAATGAAAGATAGTTGATAAAAAATTAATATTTTGAAGTTAAATTGAATCCAAATAGAATTGGAAGTGTAAATCGAATTCAAATGAAATTGAAAATGTAAAGTTGAATGAAAATGAATATATAACTTCAGTAATGAAGTAAAAAATGGTATAAGAAGCATATATTGAAAATTTCGTAAAGGAATATGCAAAATGATATATGAATGTTGTAATTGAATATTATGGCTAGCAGGATAAACAAGTGTGTTAAAGACAAAGGATAAATTGGTTTTTGATTCTGAAGATAATTTAAGTTGCTCGACAAAAAGGTATGTATTTAAATTTCGATATGAAATTTGATGATTTTCTTATCTAGCCACTTGGCCTTTTGTTTTCTTTTGAAATCAGGGAGCCTGTGGTGCCATTTTGTAGTCGTACCAAGCTAGCCGCGCAAAGGAAACGCTGGTAAAATTTAGAGAGTTAGAATTTTTTTTGAGAAATTTTGACAATTTAAAATTTCAATTCAAATTTAAATTTGAATGGTTAAGATTTTGAAAATTTAGTAAGCAATAATGGTGTCTTTAGTAAAGAATTGTTTGGAAAGTTGAAACTGTTAAATTTTGGAAATTTGTTAAAACTATTTGGTTTGGGAAAATTATAAATGGGTTAAGGATCAATTTTCTTAACTAGTAATTTTGGGACCAAATTCTTTTAAGGGGGAAAGGATGTGACGACCCAGAATTTTGGGTATTTGAAATGCAAAATATTTAAGTAATTTTAAATGTTTGGAAGATAGTTTAACTTAAATTTCAAAATTTACTATGAATTTGGCAATTTAATTATTGAATTTAATTTATTGAAGTTGGATAAAAATTTGAATCTTCAGTTTTAAGGTGAGTAAAAATATTTTCAAGGTTTGGAAAATTTATATTGATAATATTGAAGATAATGGAAGCTACAGAATTGAATTTGGAAATGATTTATTCAGTTTTGAATTTTTATCATTTAATTCGATATTTAAAAAATAGCATTCCGAGGCGCAGTCTCGGAATTCGACGAAACCAGTTCCATTGGATCTATAATGTTGTATTATTATCGGATTTCAATTTTCGTAGCATTTAGGGTTGTCGTGTGGTCGTACGATAAGTAAACACGCTAAAATTTGTATCAAATTCAATATAATAACTGGATTCGTAAAGCTATCTTCTCCATACGATCAAATTTGGACTCAAAACCTTTTCCATTGCGTTCGGAATAGGGGTATAGCATTATGAACGCCTAGCGGCATGCCTCGATAGGAGGTCGCGATTTTTAGTTACGAATGCAAGTCGATCCAAATTTAAATAAGATATTCATATATTGTTTTGACTGGTCAAATAAGTCACATCAGCCTACCTTCTTTCACCGTCATAAAATTTTCCTTTCCCTTCATATTATCGAAGCCGGCAAGGTATCTTGTCCTCTTCAATTCAAAAACAAGAAGGAAAAAACAAACGAAAATAAAATAAAATGGCCGATCCCCCAGTCCTTCTCTTCCGTCCTCCCCTCAAATTAAATTCTCAACTCCTATTTCCATATTTTCTTGAGCAATCTAGAGTAGTTACCTAGTTACAGAGGTAACCCGGCCTTATGTTGGCAGAGATCCGGGTAGGTTCTCGGGACGTCCCTCCAGAGGCGTACCCATGTGGCAGTAGGCAGTTCCTTAGCCTGACCATTTGTTGGAAATCCAAAGAAACAATACGCGCCCTGTACGGTTTTAGTTGTATAACCTGCCATGGAATATGACGGTAACCTGCTATTGAACATGGTAGGTATAGTAGGCATACAATAATGGTTGTATGCTGGCTAAGATTAATATTATACTTTCGAAATGTTTTCTGCACTATGCACTAATAATAATAATATCAAAGGATTTTGCATATCAAGCATGTTTGACTATCATAAGGAGAAATCTCCTCCAATTCTGCGTTTGCATTGTGTGTGGCGGGAGGCCTTATGGTAGTTTCATTTTTCAAAAGCATAGCGGATTTCTTTTTATATTCTTTGTGAAAATAACTGTTTCAAAGATCTCACACCAGTCCCACGACTGACCTGGAGTTTATTATTTCCTTTCTAAACTCTGGGTGCCCACAATTTTCCACATGGGTAGCCTAGAGTCAGGTTTCAGTTATTCTGGAGTGAAGTCAGAAAAAGAGATGCTGTGGAGATTAGGAGCAAGCTGGATGGCGAAGCGTATCACTAGTATATGTTATATTCTTTTCCGCTGTTTGTTGTCGTAACACTCTGATAATGTAATGTGATGTAATGTAATAACTGATATAATTCCTTGTTTTAAAGATATTCATTTATCTATTATATTTGTTCCGCTGCGATATGTGAGATTCTGTTATTTTTTCTTTTCTTCTTCTACCTCTTTCTTCTTTAAACCCGAAGACTCGTACATTTGTTCCACTTTGGGCTGAATTGTTGTGGAGTTTTGCTAGCTCAAAAAGGGGTACGGATTTGCGGGCCTTCACAGTGAATATGAGTATATAGGATTTACTAAGTCTCTTTTCACTTTGGATGATTTCGAAATCTCTTTCTTTTAACTTGGGATAATTCTAAGTAATTCATTCTTTTGCTTTGGAAATATCTCAAATTTCCTTATTTAATTCTTGATCCAAACTTCTTAACTTTTAAGCGGGTCAAAAACAATTTTATTTAAGACCTCATTCACGATAAACCCTAAATCAATCTTAACAACATTTTTGAGTAGATAGGATCATAGAAATCATTCATTTTGGAAATTGTTTAACTTTTGGATAATACCAATCTCCTTTTATTTTGGAAAACTTAACAATTTTTTTTTCTAAGAGCATCCAGGCTTTTCCTTCGATCTGTTCCAACCGTCGCCTAAGAAAAGAAAACATAGGCCAGGTGAGTTCAGGGCACTGGTTGCTCCATCCCTATTCTTAGTTAAACACGTTGTTTTATCTTCTTAGATCTCACAGGCAGGACAAATGTACTAGTCGTTTCCACATACTCAGATTTTCAATTTTATTTTGGGATTGCTTATAAATATTCCAAATTATCTTTCAAAAACCTTTAATTATCCTTTTTAAAACATTCACAATTTATTTTGGGAAATGTTGCATTTAAACTCACATTCAAAATGTCATAGAATTCGCAGCAAAAAAGTGCTGCGGAAAGTGCTATATAGGCTTAATTGATTAAATCAACTTTTAAACATTCGATAACTCATATTTTTCAATCCAAATCTCTTTCAAATAATTTAAATAAATTTATCAAATTTATTCTATATTTTTCCATAATTAAAAACGTTCATTTAAACAGATTTCCTATTTTGGTCACTTAACTGCACTAGCGCGATTTTTCTGGAAAATTGATTTGGACTTAATTTAAAATCTACTTATCGAAACTTTGATTTTATTTCTTCGTTTAGAAGATATAAATATAATAGTCCATAATTTTCTTACCTCAAAGAATTCCGAGCTATATTCCACTCTACACATTCGTTTGAACTTTTCGGCGCGAAATCGCGAACTACCGTTGCGCGACGCGTCTAGTTTTAGCTTATTTTTCAATATTTGAAATAATCTATTCAAATTAGATTTCAACACTTATAAAATCATTACAAATCATTTTAAATCAACATTTTCACTTTTTAAAGTATTTAAAATATATTTTCATTATTACCATATTATTATATTCCCATTATTTTAATATTAAATTTTAAATTCCAATTTCAACTCAATTTCAATTCTAATATCAAATTAAACATATTTAAAACTTAGATTTCAAATCTAATTTCAATTTAGACTTCAATTCAATCTCAAACTAAACTTTATTTTCTCAAAAATCGATTTCAATTTCAATTTCACTATTCATCTCAATTTCAATTTCTAATTAGCTATCCTTTTCAAATCTGTTTCACTTCAAATTTCAAATTCTCTTTCATTTTAAATTTAATTTCACTTCTAAATGAAAAGAGACTTATTTTTCCACAATTTCTCATATTACTAAAATATGGCTTTTTAAATAAATGGATTACTAAATAAATGGAAATTTGATGTCCAAATTATCATCACAACCATACAACAATCATATAACATTAGCATATTCAATACGATAAATGTCATAACATCACTACGGATTATCCAACACATTCAAACAATCAATCAAACATCCATATCATCAAATAGTGATTATCTAACATAACGATTAAGCATGATAATCAATATAATTCAAAAAGTGGTGAGAATTTCTCAACTTCATATCCACTCCGTCAAACTTTAACGTAAGATTTCCGTCTCTCGCTAATGTGCTATTTCCAACGTCTCGCCTTTTGCCGTTTCCTTTTCGAACGCTTTTGTTTCCATTTTCCTTTTCTTTTCTTTTCTCTTTTTTTTCTTTTTTTATATGGAGAAGAGTGTATATGGCTCGGCTAGGGGGTGCATGACCTAGGGAAGAGGGTACGGCCTAGGTGGAGGTGGGTAGGTTGTTTGGAGGGCTCAGGTTGGTGCTTTTGGGCTTGGCCTTGGGTGGAGAGGCCATGGCCGTGGGTTTGGGTGGGGATGTAAGGTGTTGGAGGCTTGGAGGAGGTGGGTAGGTGATTTTGAAGAGGGTAAGGTGGTTTAGGTGAAGGTGTGGCTAGGTATTGATGATGCGGTTGTGATGGCTTGGAGGTAGAAGGAAAAATGGAGGTGGAAGAGAGGTTGGATGTCATGGAAATGGAGGGTAGAAGAAAGAGAAAGTGAAGAAGAAGGTAGAGAATGAAGTGTGAAAAATAAAAGGTATGGGCGCATATTTATATTTGAGCTTTGAATGGCAAATGACAAAAATACCCTTCTCTGCTTTTTTTGACTTTTTTATTTACTTTTTTACCCTTGATTTGAGCTTTGTTTAGTGGAAAAGAAATGGTTTGATTTGAATTTGTACTTAATGAAATGATGTTTGCCTCTTTTTATTAAATTTTAAAATGTTAAAATAACATTTGCTCATTTTCCATGTAAATTAGTAACATCTCATAAATGTGATTTGAATTTGTGAAATGATTACTCTTTTTTTTTCTTAAACTTTGTGTAAAAAAGAAAGAAGACTTTTGCTTGATTTGATATGCCTTAATGGTGGAAAGATGGTTTAGTAATGATGTTGTTTTTATGTCAAATCATGTCTTTTTCACTTTTTATACATTTATTTAAACTTTTCAAAAGTAAACTCCGTTTTCTTTTAGTGCTAAATGTAAAGTGTTTAAATAGTTTGTAAACTTATATTTATAAGTTAGAAAATGTATCAAGTTGCAACAACTTGTCGACAACTTGTTTTGGTTAAAAACGGTGTTTTTGACGACAAATTATACAGTCAAAATTTGATGTTTTTATTAACCTATATATTAAAGTAAACCAAACTTTAAAATAAACATTTTCTTCTTTAAATAAATTAAAACAAGTCTCTTTATTTTTAAAAATCATATTTAAATAATATCAAAATCTCTAATTTTACAGTGTATGTAAAACTGACAAAACGCGACAAATTTTGGTCATTTTTATAAAATGATTATTAACATACTTTTAAATCTTTTAATATACTTTTATTATCTTTATTAGATGTTTTAAATAAAATTTACCTTTTTAAATAAATATTTAAATCTATTTATTAAAGCCTTTATTTATTATTAACAAAACTTAATTTTTGTTGATTTGTTCTAAAATACAAATTTATACTTTTTTATTTATTAACTATAAAAATAAATAATTTAGTTATTATATATAACATATTTATTTCAGATTTAAATTCCTTTTAAATTTAAAATGAACGGAATCTCTTATTTTCGTTGTAGCGAAATTACGGGTCGTTACCCAAAACTTCAAATTTAAATCCATTTTAATTTATAAGTCACATTTATAAATTATACTCACTAAATTTCACTTTTTAAAAACATTCCACAAATGTTTTGTCATTGTTTATTTTATTATTGAGGAACAACAACCAATTAATGATAATAATCAATATTATCATTCCTAACAACCAAACGCACTATATATGCCATAATAATTTCTGAAAATTATTCCTTTATATATAAAATATAATCAGGGTAAAATTATTTCATTTACTCAATTTCAAATCAATACTGTGTCGATTTTTTTTCAAGTGTTTAGAGATCCCTATCAATATCCTTAATTACTCGTATTGACCAGAATCCATAAGCCACTCAACAAATCAATCAACACAATATAATTTTTTTATATTCACTAACAAATACGCGCTTATATATACACACTCAAACTTTGCCTAGGGTACTACTTACCCTATCTTTAATGAGTCGCACCCCACAAAGCTAAGGTTATTGCTAAACCAAAGCCGTGATATTAGATGTGATGAGCCATATTTATAAATGTTTAAATCGACAATAATTCACACATGTCCCACTTAGACAATCTGGAATACAAATAATCAATGGGGTTAATTAAGAAAAATAAGAATAGTAGAAGAAAAGAATCACAGAATCCCGCAGTGGAACAACAAAATATAATAGTCAAATAAATAGTTCATGAAGCTGTTTATATTATACATTTGATATAATCTATACAACATTTATCAGAGTTATATATACCTTAGGGATAAATAAAGTAATGCAGCAGACAACATGATGTAGGGATAATAATAATACCAAATATTCATCTTCATCCCTTAGAATAAATCTTTAATAAGCTGAAAAACTCAAGACCGACCCGAGCGTAATGAAAAGACAAAACACTCGAATCAGGACTAAAATATTCTTATGTGGGTCAAATTGATATCGCATATAACACGAGTGTCCTGGCATCAGAGATGTTTATGAGATTTCACATCTCCTATCCAGTGTATAACATGTATGCAATAACTCAAGAGATGTTATGAGATTTTCCATCTCTTAAGGATTCGTCAAAATATTTATATGTAGTAGAATACGCTGCATGTATAATGTCTAATCAATAAAATAAATATTTTTCTTAGCATTAAGGCTTTAAACCCCCTTAAAGCATTTTTAAGCATCATCGTATAGTTTTCATCTAAAACACCATAAGCTGTAGGTGGATAGGGATGCGTCGTGATAAGACAATAGTAAACCAAAATCGTATGTGTCTTATATAGGGATAAAAGTATGACAAGGCACATGAGGCAATGCCCAAGGTAGGATACTACTAGTTTACCCTTCCCGGCTGGTGGTAACACATCATAACCATAATTTCCCACCGCGTCCAACATTCCCATAATTTAGAGGTGTGCACTAATCAATCACAACGTAAATGATGGTAATATGAAGAAGTGTGTCCGCTAAGGATAGTTAACCCACTTGGCCGGTACAGCTCCTTTTTTCGTCATTTTAAATTAGCATATGTTCCAGGCTAATCCATCATTGTTCACTTTCTTCAAATCCAACAAACGATGCCAAATCCAACCATTTCTTTCTAGATCATCATTCCACATACACAAATGTTAAAGTGGTTCCGGTATCGACTGAGGTTATGCCCATATCTGACCTTAGTCTCTTTAACAACCAAACGTCACTTTATACACCGGTTGATACTTTTACATTTCAAAAATAGTTCATATTTGATGTTAAAATATCATATTTTCCTCAAAATGAAATCCATTTTGAAATCATCACATTTAGTCAAAATATACCATTTAATTCAATATAATGTCCATCTTAATATCTCGATTTCGATTCCAAAATTGTTTGGAATTTCAATTTAGGTTATAACTTCAATTTGACCTAATTCGTATTTAAATCCAAGATTTACATTTCACCCTATTGACCAGTGTTAACGCTTAAAATTGAACGCTAACACCCCGGTGTGTGAAGTGTGAATGTGAAAGCACCACCCGATGGTTCGGGAACGGAATATCAGCTAAAATAACAGAAAATACAGTAAGAGACAGCGATTTTATAGTGGTTCGGCTTAAGGAGTAGCCTACGTCCACTTTAAGTATCTTTATTACTGATCTTACTACCAAATGATACAATGCTCTTCAAGTACAAATCTCTTTAGTTACAAAACACTTTGAACAAGTAGCTTAAGCTTCGATGTAGATGAAAGTCTTCGAATCCATGTCGGACGTGTGAAAGTCTTTCAAAGTAGCTTGTGGTGTTCTTCGAGACTTCAAGTATAGAGTCGGTTTAGAAACTGGCAGAGTATCGGCGCTTGAAGAGTTTGCCCCCCCCAAAAGCCCCCGAAAGTTGGAGATGGCAATGTATTTATAGAGAATTCTGGGCAGGAATTATTGCCAAGTCCTAAGTCGTGGCCGACTTAGGATAAGTCGTGGCCGACCTATCGAGCCAAGTCCACGGTTTAGTAGAGGTAAGCTTGTCCACCTGAATTCATGTCATAAGTCCTAAGTCGCGAATGAGTTAAAAAGATGCGGCATAAGTATCACGACATTGGATTTTAACTCGGTAGCTTTAGGTCGTGGCCGACTCAAACTAAGTCGTGGGTCGTGGCCCAACTGGTAAGCTTGCTCATATATATCACAAGTCTTAAGTCGCAAACGAGTCAACCGGTCCTCTCGTAAGTGATGCGGCATTGAATCTTGACTCCGTAGTCTTAAGTCGTGAACGACCTAGCAAAGGTCGTAAGTCGGTTGCGACTTAAGTGTAGTTGTCTTAACCTTTTCGTGTCTTGATTCGTTAAGTCGTACCCTTTTTAGGTTGTTAGATCGCAACTTCTTAAGTCGTGAACTGCTTAGACCGTTTCAATTCTTAGGTCGTCTAGACCTTAACTCGTTAGGTTGTGAAGTACTCTGAGTTGTTAGGTCGTCAATGCCTTAAGTCGTGTACTTCCTTAAGTCGTAGGCTTCCTTAAGTCGTGTACTTCCTTAAGTCGTTAGGTCGTAGCCTTCTTTAGGTCGTGACATTTCTTAAGTCGTTAGGTCGTAGAGAAAGCGGAGTTAACATTTGCCCCTCGAAGTACATGCCTAAGTCGTAGGTCGTGTGCTTCGACTTTCCTTAACTCGCGTGTGCCGATTCAGGTTCCACTGTCTTGAGATATAAAAGACTTGAGTCGTTTCTCTTACTTCTTTCTTCTCATTACCTATATCCTAAGTCGCATCTGCCGTTAGCATTTCTCCGAGCTCCCTACGGTGATTCCTTTCTGATTCGTTTCTGATTCTCTCCAGCATCACACTACGTAAGCGATCCTGCTTCTTTTTCAATCATCGAACATCGTCAATCTACGAGCCCCATTCTTCGTCTCCGATTCACCCCTTTAGCCGTGCGAGTATTGTTGCATTGGTCATCGATGGACTCAAAGCTGTTTGATTTGACTTAAGACGACTCGCATTTTGTAGCGATTCAGCGGTGTGATAGAACTAGGGTTGTTGTTGATCGAGAGGTTATTGGGTTAACTGGTTTAGAGTTAGATGGTTAACGGGTTAGGAGTTAGATAGGAAGGTAATTTGGCCAAATAGAGTGGGATATTGCCTCGGGTACGATCTAGCAGTTTTATGCGGCCAAGTGATCTCTGTGATTTAACTATGAACCGACCTAGCAACCTTTACGACTTAAGCCCTGAGTCGTGGCCGAGTTTGGACTTCGAGAATTTCTCACTGCTTTGAAATGAAGCTTTTCTTCTGTTCCACGACTTACGACTCAAAGCACTGCCGATTTAAAACATCAACGACTCAAAATTGAAGCGACCTAACCTGACTCGCCTCATAATCCTTAGGTCGTGGACGAGTTAGCCAGTGAACCAACGACTTAACTTAACCAGTAGGAAAAATTCTTAACTCGTCGGCGAGTTAGCACTTGATCATTCTGAACTTTGGATTGCTTGAACCTTGAACTGTTTAGTCTTTAAACTGTTAAACTTTGTTGCATTCTTTCATAGATCACTTTTGACTTGCAAGCTAACAATCTGTTCAATACATCATTTACAGAAAATTGGGACGAATATACTGCCACTGACTGCCCACATCAAATGGCAGATTAGTTAACAACAGATAATCAATTTAAATAGATTGTGTGAACGAAGTGCTTTTAAATCATCAAATTCAAGTAAAGTATTAAAGCAACATTGAAATAGTCAACTGAAATTGTCCAGTTTGCACTAATACTATACCTGAACTTTAAATTAACAAGTCCTGAAATTTGGTAATCGATCAATTGTCGACTAGTTTAATTCCAGTTATATTTACTTGTTATTTTTATTAGTTCTGCACAACACTTCACACTTTTAGGAAACGTGCACCTTCACATTTGAATATCCTGTTGCTTGTGTAGAATGACTTCTCAACAAGAAGAGATAACAGCCCAGACTAGAGAAGCCACTCTTATTCTGGCTCCCCTAGTTAATCCTCCAGAGAGAGCCTCTACCACTTTATCATACAAAGTTTTTCGTCAGTTATGCACTCAGTTTGGCATTGCTGAAGCAGATTCCATTCTTCCTGAGAAAACTAACACTGCTGATGTGGCGCCTCCTGGCTTTGTAGCGGTCAACCGCCAAATGTGCTTGTGCGGTGCTATACCTCCCTTCAATGACTTTCTTCAACAGTTCCTACTTCGATTGACCATCTCTCCGTTCCAACTGCACCCCAATGGTTATGCCATTCTGATGGGGTTGTGTGTTTTTTTCATGAGAACTCTGAATCGACTGCCGAGTTTCGAGAAAATTTGTTATTTATGTTCTTTCACAAAGACTAAAGATCATCCCTCCATTGTTGTTATAAGAAGCGCTAGGAATCGCAAACTCATCACTGATCTTTCCGAAAGAGTTCATGGCTTCTTAAATCAGTTTTTCTTTATTCGCTGTCCCCCAGGGTTTTACGCCATCTGGAGAGTAGGAAGTAAGATTACCTGCTTCTATTTTCCATTCCTGAGCTTTTCGACATCTGAGTCGCTAATTGCTAATTTCACTCTTTTCTTTTTCAGCATTTCCTCCCCCCTCTAGAGATCCAGGTCATAAGCAAGTTTTTGAAAGATTGAATGCTGTGACCGCTGAAGAGAGAAGTATAAAGTTTTTGTTGAGGGACGAACTTTTGTATCAGTATGGACTTTTACAAATTTATCGCTCTACACACCCCCATGAGGTCCCAGACACCCCAGTTAAAGCATTAGATGCCCAGTTTCTACTGACGCACCCACATCAAAAGAACCTGCCTTTGATTCTTCTCTAGTGAAGTGCTCTACTTCTATTGATGTTGTGGGGTTATCTGGTAAATTTGCACTTGCCCCGGTCATTGAAGAAGAAGAGCCTCAGGGATCTCCCCAATATTCAAAGAAGTCTGGTGATGAAGAAGCCGGGAAAACAAGCCCTGTCAAGCAGAGCGGGGACGACACTTTTGAAGGGTTAAGCGACTTGTTTGTCACTTCACAGGAGCTCTTTAAAGACGACCCTATTACTACTATGGTTTCTTCTTCAGTAGTTGAAGCGACTTCTACTTTGCAACAAGCTCCGTCGACTCAAGAGTTGACGTTAACTACTACCCCCACCATTCTTCCGCGATCGAAGAGTGGTTCGTAGTTTGACGCACGTAGTTTGCACATCACACACACTTAGAACTTTTCGGCACTTTCATGCACTTAGCTCTTTGTACTTTGAAGATTCTAAAGTTACGCTTCTTTTTCATTTTCAGGTTCTCCAATGAGGCGAAGTGGTTCATATTACGATGACTTCAAGCAATACGGAAAGCGTGGTCAGTATGACTATAGGCGCTATCTTCCCACTTATAGGGAAACTGATGAAGAGAGGGTTGCTCGAAAGGCTAATGAGAGATGTTCTTATGAAGAACGCTATGGAAGAGGGGATGAGCGGTACGATTCTTCCCATAGAGAGGGTGATTCCCATAAACGTAAATCCCATGATGACAGAGGGAAGAGCCACATGGCTGATGACCCAAGCAAACGGGCTAAAGTTAGTGAGCAATCAGTGCCTACAATTTCTAAGAAGACCACTGCTCCCATTCCTTCTCAATCTCCTGCCCCTTCCCGTACCGATATCCAGACAATCATCAATAGGCCTTCATATCAAGTTGGGCCAGTTCCAGCTACTCTCCAAAGCCGGTTTCCACAATGGTGCTTGAAGGGGGTTCACTTTGATCTCGACTTAGTTCCAACTGACAAGCCTTCCATGTTGCGAAATCTTGATGCTGTCAGACTTGATATTGAGAGAATGTCAAGCTGGCAAAAACTTGTTGACAAACTCCAGAGAGTGAATCGTGCGAATCTTGAGGCTATGCTGACCATGGAGAACGATAAATCTGAATGGCAGAAAATTCTCAATGAACATGACGCAGAGATGAGGAGCATCACTGACTATAACGAAAAGCTCGATGCGGAAGTTGGAAAACTTAAAGAGGAGCTTGCTACTTCTTCTACTTCCTACTCCCAGAGGGAGAAAGTGCTTCAGGAACAAGTTCGGGACGCTCATGCTGCTCAGAGGGATGCCGAAGATAGGCTGGAAGTGCAAAACAGAATTAACGAGGGCCATACTGCCGATATTGCTGAGCTTCGAAAGAAAACTAGTTCCCAGGAGATGGAGATCGAAATGTTAAAGCTTCAACTCTCCAAGATTGAAAGAGAGCGTGACGAGGCAGTGGCCGGCAAAATTGCATCTGAAGAAGCTCATCAAGCCACAAAAGCGATGTCAGTTCAACATTATTTGACTTCTATCTACACAGCGTCCTGGGACGCGGCAGTCTCGCCTTTCTCGGCCCCAAATATGAAATTACTCTGGCTGAAATGTGGAAGGCCGCACTTGACATGCTTGGTGCTAAAGGTGCTGGCTACGTCGAATCAGCTCTTGAGGAGCATTACTTGGATGACGAAGCTTGCGCCGCTCTTGTCAGAGGAAAAGAACAACTTGCGAAATTAAGAGCCGAAATGGCAGAAGGGGAACATTTAGGAAAAACTACTTCAACTGATCCAGTTCAGCCTTCACCTTCGGCCGAAATCGACATTGTCGGCTCCAGTTCTCATTCTCCACCCCCACCAAAGCTATCACAGAAGGTGCAACTGTCCATAGTGGAGACGAAAGCCAAGAGAGCGGTGAAGCGTTGGGTTTTGAGATTGACGTAGTAAAGCCTACTTCGCCAGGTAATCCTAATGCTGATCTTTCTCAAATAGACTGCTCATTTGCTTCCTATGAGTTTGATGAGCTTCTTGACTACTTCCTTAATCTTAACGAGCCTTTATCTCCTCTCTTTACTGACTTTAACTTCTTTTCTTCTGTAGAGAAAGTGCCGAGCATCGTTCAGACTCCCCCTCCTTCAGTTATTCCTCCCTCGCCTCTCCAGGTCACCCCTCCATCCGCCTCTCAACCCGGGTCGCAAGAGGAGCAAATAGAGGCTCTCCGAGACTTAGATGATCCTAATGCTTCACAGGAACACGGGGGAGAAGGGCTTGGAGATGGCAATGAGTCCCTGGAGCGAACCATTTCCGATGATATAAAATTGTCTGCTCTTTTTACTCCGGGAAGCGAGTCTTCTTCGAAGAGGAGGAGGAAGAGTACTACTTCTAAGAAGAGAAGGAAAAGCATTTCCGTTACTGAAAAGGAAGCGGAGGTTGATCCGGCAGTAGCCCTCTCTCCTTCTTCCCCAAGTCTCCCAAGCCGTCTTGAAAAACTACCTATTAGGCCAGGTGAAGGCTCCAAAGGTGGTGGTAAGAAGAAGAAGTGATGAGCCTTGCTTCCCCTTCCTTGTTTTTACTTTTTGCTTTTAGCTTTTTGTTTGTACTGACCGGATGTTGTGCGGGTACCGGCCCCCGCTTTTCTTTTATTCTGAAACCTGCATATGTACATAATTTTCATAACGTTGAATAAATGTACATAATTTTCATAACGTTGAATAAAATGATTCTCTTGCTTGTACAAACTTCTGTCTGTGTTTGAGAATGCATCTATTCTTTCCTTCTTCTTTTTTATATATGCAAGTTTCTTTATATAATATTACAGTGAGCTTGTGGTATGTTGTTCGGGCGTTGCTTTTACCAATGCAGCCATACCGTATTTCCCCTATACCATAAGCTCATCGTAATATTTCCAATCTCGAGGGGACTTGTACTCCTATTTTTGGAGAACAATTATTCCATATTTGTGGAAATATCATTTTGCCCTAAACAGAGTACACCTCGTTACATACAAGTTTTTACGCTTCAACCTTCGAAGATATCACTTTTTCTTTTGTGCATATATACATTTTTACAAAGCGAATTCTCCTATGTGGTAGAGCGGGCCTCTGAAGGGCACTTTAGTCTTTTGAGGAAGGGCCTTCTCAAAATAGATGAACCAATCTTCCTTTGAGAGCTGAAGTGTACCTTTGAAGGGGACCTTTTTTTTTATATTGCGCCTCGGTGGAGGGCTTTTTGATCTTTGTTTTGCATTTCTGATGAAATGCTTCTTTGAAAAGTTGTACCTCTGAGGAGGGCTTTTTCACGTTTCAACACTTGGAAGTTTTATTTCAATCTCGGTGAAACGTGTGCCTCCGAAGAGGTCTTTTTATCATTTCAGCTTCTGGTGAAGTGGACCTCCGAAGAGCGACTCTTACACCTCAACTCCTTATGAAATGGGCCTCCAAAGAGGGCTTTTCACGTTTCAACACTTGAAAGTTTTATTTCAATTTCGGTGAAACGTGTGCCTCTTAAGAGGTCTTTGGTCTCTGAAGAGAAGCATTTGGTCTCCGTAGAGAAGTGTTTTGTCTCCGTAGAGAAGCATTTTGCCTCCGAAGAGGGCTTTGGTCTCTGAGGAGAAGCTTTTAGTCTCCGTAGAGAAGCGTTTTGCCTCCGAAGAGGGCTTTGGTCTCTGAGGAGAAGCATTTGGTCTCCGTAGAGAAGCGTTTTGCCTTCGAAGAGGGCTTTGGTCTCTGAGGAGAAGCATTTGGTCTCCGTAGAGAAGCGTTGTGCCTCCGAAGAGGGCTTTGGTCTCTGAGGAGAAGCATTTGGTCTCCGTAGAGAAGCGTTTTGCCTCCGAAGAGGGCTTTGGTCTCTGAGGAGAAGCATTTGGTCTCCGTAGAGAAGCGTTTTGCCTCCGAAGAGGGCTTTGGTCTCTGAGGAGAAGCATTTGGTCTCCGTAGAGAAGCGTTTTGCCTCCGAAGAGGGCTTTGGTCTCTGAGGAGAAGCATTTGGTCTCCGTAGAGAAGCGTTTTGCCTCCGAAGAGGGCTTTGGTCTCTGAGGAGAAGCATTTGGTCTCCGTAGAGAAGCGTTTTGCCTCTGAAGAGGGCTTTGGTCTCCGAGGAGAAGCATTTGGTCTCTGAGGAGAAGCATTTGGTCTCCGTAGAGAAGCGTTTTGCCTCCGAAGAGGGCTTTGGTCTTTGAGGAGAAGCATTTGGTCTCCGTAGAGAAGCGTTTTGCCTCCGAAGAGGGCTTTGGTCTCTGAGGAGAAGCATTTGGTCTCCGTAGAGAAGCGTTTTGCCTCCGAAGAGGGCTTTGGTCTCTGAGGAGAAGCATTTGGTCTCCGTAGAGAAGCGTTTTGCCTCCGAAGAGGGATTTGGTCTCTGAGGAGAAGCATTTGGTCTCCGTAGAGAAGCATTTTGCCTCCGAAGAGGGCTTTGGTCTCTGAGGAGAAGCATTTGGTCTCCGTAGAGAAGCGTTTTGCCTCCGAAGAGGGCTTTGGTCTCTGTAGAGAAGCGTTTTGCCTCCGAAGAGGGCTTTGGTCTCTGAGGAGAAGCATTTGGTCTCCATAGAGAAGCGTTTTGCCTCCGAAGAGGGCTTTGGTCTATGAGGAGAAGCATTTGGTCTCCGTAGAGAAGCGTTTTGCCTCCGAAGAGGGCTTTGGTCACGTCCTTTTCATCATCTGCTCCTTAGCGATTTTGAGTTCACATCCCATTCTCTTGGCAGTTGTTCGCCTTTGCCGGAGAAGTGTACTTTATTATTGGGCGAATCCATGGGGCAGATGCGAGCCACTTCACCGGATGTTTGTTAGCACAAACTATTACGGTTTAATGGCAAAGGTCCGGACCCTTCTCGTTAGGAAGGTGCCCACTTTAGTGGAGTCATCAACCATTTGTAAATAACACTTCCCTTGTAGGAGTAGGGTTTGGGACTTTTGGGACTTGTAGGAATCGCTAAGCTTTGCGATGTGTTGAATAGGTAAGCTTTGCTTTGATAGCCTGCAATTTGAAATCGAGATTTTAGCAATATTTTAAATATATTTGCATATCGAAATAAAACAGGCATTAAATTGTAGTAAAGAACACAAGATGTATATTTCTCTTTTATTGATCAACACTACTTTTATAGTGGTTTTTTCAACATAAGAACGATACATTCATGGTAACTTCACAATTTTAAGCAAAGCTATTAAAAATGAAGTGATTATTGTTCCATGGTTCCAGGGTTGGATTTCCCTTTGGAGCGGAATATGCTGAGCTGCAGTTCTTGTGGGTAGTTGGCAACACTTTGGTTAATTTCTTCTCAAAGCATAAGCATATCTCTCCAACTCGTCCCAACTTTCGCCTGCTGGGTGAGGACCCCTGTGATAACGTCAATGACAAGTTTTTCAGATTCTTGCGCTGCAGTTTTGTTGCCTAAACCAGATTGACGTTGTTGTCCCTGAGTGGATGAGGTTGGGTCGACTCTGTTTTTCTTCACATACTGTTGCAGTTTATTTTGTTTCAGCAATTCTTCAATCACGTTCTTTAACTGGTGACATTGGTCAGTGTCATGGCCAGGTTGATTGTGGAATCGACAGAACTTCCCATTATTCACTGCACCTCTCTTCATCTTAGGTGGTTTGGGATACTCAACAACATCCTTAGTTGCGAAAAAGATATTCTCTGGAGTATCAGTTAAAGGAGTAAAGTCTGAGGGATCGAAGCGGCGAGGTTTCTTCTCATCTTTCTGCTTCTTTCCTTCGTCATTTTTCCTTTTCTGGTTACCAGATTCTCTCTTGTTAGAAGCAACATTATTATCCTCGACTTTGGCAACAACTACTTTTGCTGGCCCAGAAAGGCTTTCTAGTCGCATGAATTCGTCGGCCTTTTTATAAAACTTGTCAAGTGCGTTCGGCTCCTTCATTTTCATCCATTTTTCGAATTCACTCGACTTGTCGATGGCTCGCATCAAGTAGGTCAGGATCATACGGGGCTATGCATTGTCTACTTCGGCCAAAACTATGTGGAAGCGATTCAAGAAAGATTTGATAGATTCTCCGAGAGCTTGCTCAAGGCTGGACAGCGACATTATATCCTTTGCCTTTGATGCATATAGCCTGAACTGTTCTTTAAATTTTCGAGTTAAGTCGGAGAATTGGTCTATAGACCGGACCGGTAGCTTTGTGAACCAAAGTAGGGCCACAACTTCCAAGTACACTGGAAAGTATCGACATTTAACCTCGTCAGATGCTCTTGCCCCTGTCATATGCCAATCGTACTTGTATAGGAAATGGTTAGGGTCACTAATTCCATTATAGGCCGGGATAGTAGGAGTCACAAATTTCTTTGGAAATTCTGCTTTCAAGATCTTTTCAGTGAACGGAGTCTTGCTTGGAGCGAAGCCCCAGTCTTTTTCATCTTCTTCCCTTTGCATGCTCTCTTTCATGATTTGGCGAACCATCCCTGATAGGTACTCCTCGTCGTTAAGAGGCCTCGCTGGGCGGACGTCGGCTGTTCTTTCGAAAGTTTTCCTTGGCAAATATTCACGAACAGTTGGTTACGGCCTTGAACCCCCAGCTTGGGAAGGTGCCCCTGTGGCGATGCCAGCTGTTCTTCGAGGAATACTTTTGTCCTGGGAATCATGAGCATCTTCGGCAAGGTTTACTTCGTTATTTTCTGGTTGTCGACTTGCCCCAAGCATGGCATTCAATCTATCCATCATTAAAGCGTTTTGAGCTTCAATCTGTTGATGTAACCTGGACACTGCATCGTCTAATTCAGCTCTTGTGACTCCGACAGTAGGAGTTGCCCGATCCGGTATTGGGGAAGCAGAGGTCCCTTCTTGAGCAGTTTCAGATATAGTAGATTTACCCTTTCTTCCAGGAGCCATGATTTCTAATGGACTTCTGGTTTGGAGAGAAACTCTTTCCACAAACTTTTGCGGAGCAATGATGGAAGTATCCTGAGTTGGGTTCTCAGTGAAAGCACCAAAAATGTTAACGCTTAAAATTGAACGCTAACACCCCGGTGTGTGAAGTGTGAATGTGAAAGCACCACCCGATGGTTCGGGAACGGAATATCAGCTAAAATAACAGAAAATACAGTAAGAGACAGCGATTTTATAGTGGTTCGGCTTAAGGAGTAGCCTACGTCCACTTTAAGTATCTTTATTACTGATCTTGCTACCAAACGATACAATGCTCTTCAAGTACAAATCTCTTTAGTTACAAAACACTTTGAACAAGTAGCTTAAGTTTCGATGTAGATGAAAGTCTTCGAATCCATGTCGGACGTGTGAAAGTCTTTCAAAGTAGCTTGTAGTGTTCTTCGAGACTTCAAGTATAGAGTCGGTTTAGAAACTGGCAGAGTATCGGCGCTTGAAGAGATTGTCCCTCTCTCAAAAGCCCCCTGAAAGTTGGAGATGGCAATGTATTTATAGAGAATTCTGGGCAGGAATTATTGCCAAGTCCTAAGTCGTGGCCGACTTAGGATAAGTCGTGGCCGACCTATCGAGCCAAGTCCACGGTTTAGTAGAGGTAAGCTTGTCTACCTGAATTCATGTCATAAGTCCTAAGTCGCGAATGAGTTAAAAAGATGCGGCATAAGTATCACGGCATTGGATTTTAACTCGGTAGCTTTAGGTCGTGGCCGACTCAAACTAAGTCGTGGGTCGTGGCCCAACTGGTAAGCTTGCTCATATATATCACAAGTCTTAAGTCGCAAACGAGTCAACCGGTCCTCTCGTAAGTGATGCGGCATTGAATCTTGACTCCGTAATCTTAAGTCATGAACGACCTAGCAAAGGTCGTAAGTCGGTTGCGACTTAAGTGTAGTTGTCTTAACCTTTTCGTGCCTTGAGTCGTTAAGTCATACCCTTTTTAGGTTGTTAGATCGTAACTTCTTAAGTCGTGGACTGCTTAGACCGTTTCAATTCTTAGGTTGTCTAGACCTTAACTCGTTAGGTCGTGAAGTACTCTGAGTTGTTAGGTCGTCAATGCCTTAAGTCGTGTACTTCCTTAAGTCGTAGGCTTCCTTAAGTCGTGTACTTCCTTAAGTCGTTAGGTCGTAGCCTCCTTTAGGTTGTGACATTTCTTAAGTCGTTAGGTCGTAGAGAAAGCGGAGTTAACAACCAGCTTGAATTTTTAGAAAATAGTTGATTAATTTTTAAAATAGTTTAAATAATTAAAATAGTGTAAAAGGTTAAAATAGTTAAAAATAGTTTAAATGGTTAAAATAGTTTAAGTATTAAAATGGTTTATATAGTAAAATTGTCTGGAAAATCCAAAATAATTTGAATATTTAAAAAAGATAGATTTAAATAGTTTGTATCAAAATAATTTTATTGAAAATCGCTTCAAAGTCAAACCGGTTCAATTCCAACTTCCAAATTCGAATCAATTCCAATTTCCATTCAATCGATTCAATTTTGATTTCAGTTCAAATCAATTTCAACTTCGATTTCAAATTAGTTTCAATTTCAATTCCAAGTTAATTTCAATTTAAATTCCGAAATTTTAAACCATTTCAACTTATATCAATTCCAAGTTCGATTTTGAAAATATCAATTCAAAACACTTAAGTCAGATTTACCTTCAATATCCAATTTAAAATCTGAATCTTCAGATATAATTCAATTCCAAGTACAAATTTGAAATATCATTTATATTATTTTTACTTAGCAATATTCAAAGTTCAAATAAAAGTCCAATATTTTGAAACAAATCAATTTTTGGAATTTAAATCAATTCCAAATTATAGCTTCGAAATCTCACTTTAATTATTTAAACGATTCCCATTACCAAATTTACATTTCAACATCCCTAGCTCAAGTTCGAAAATAATTTGATTTCTATAAATTTGGTTTCTATTTCTTTAAATTCCATAATTTTAGTAATTTCAAATAAAATTTTTAAAATCAATTAATTTAACTAATCCGATGTTCGTATATAATTTTGTATCCTATAGCCAAGTGATCAGTTATTCCAATTTAATTTCAGGGAATGATATATATATATATATATATATATATATATATATATCCTTTCGATCCAAATCACAGTATCATAGAAATATATTATTTCAACCTATTTCTTAGTTTATTCGAAATAATTCAATTTATAGTTTATATAAAGTAAATAATATACAGGATGATAACATGATATATCATAATAAATAAACACCCAAAATATCAACCAATAGCATCCATCCCAATCAATCATCCAAACAGTTAATTTAATTCACAATAATTTCATAAAAATATAACTATCATAAAAATATTCTAGTACTTATGAGCATTGTAAAATACTCACCTTTTATTTTATGTTGTTTCCAAGGCATTCCGTTTGGAACTAAAACCGAACAACGTCTGATTTTAGCCCAGATTTCTACTATCTCCAAATCCATCCAAACTAGTTTCATTGTGAAGCTATCTTCATCATGATCACAATGCAAAAAGTCTTGTCCCAATCGACCTCATATGAGAGAGTTATTAAATTTTTAAGTTCATCGATTAAAATAAAAGTTAAAACATAAACATGACTTTATTTTTTTTAAATCCACTTAAACGCTTCAACTCGACCCGCTACTACTTCTTCCTCAATTTCCTTTTCCTCTGATACGAGAAAGAACCCACATCTGCCGTGCATATATTTTAGTGATATGGAGCATCTTCCAAGGAAAACCAAAACCGATCGCATCGATGAACTCCTCTCGACGTGCTCGACCGGCTCGTACCCTCACCATCACCTCCCGCCCCTAGAGCAAAACGCGACATGTCTTTCCTTGCATACAGTAAAACGTCGACGTCACCGTATGGTGATTGAACCTCATGAAAATGCGAGCCTAGATGCTATGTGCTGCTCCAAATCCAAATTCAATGTCATTTCCTTCCATCAATGCTTACAATTACCGAAATCACGAGCCCTAACTCCTTCCTATGAACGTCATCGACCCCAAATAGCTGCCGCACCTATCATAACTCATATGAACAGAAAACTCACGATGAATTAGGAATTCTAAAATTGGTTTCATATATTTTTTGTTTTGTATATCAAGAGAAATAAATTTTTGAAGTTTTCCTTTTCAATTTCTTTTACTATGAATTGCTCGGCTGTTACTTAACATGTAAGAGAGGTAATAGTGTTTTGAAAGGAACAGTAGGTAGTATGGTGGCTGAAATGATAGAATATACGGCTGTGTTTGACTTAAAAACAATTTAAAATATTATTTAATTACAAATATCTCATTTAAAAGCAGCTTAAAATTTCGAACTCCTATCGAGGTGTGCCGCTAGGCGTTCATAATGTTATACCCCTATTCCAAATGCGATGGAACAAGTTTCAAGTTCTAATTCGATTATATGGAGACCCTATAATTAAATTGAATTTTCGATATAAAATTCAACGCGTTTCTATCCCGTACGGCTAAACAATAACTCCAAACAATACGAAATTTAAAATTTGATAATAATACACTATTATAGATCCAATGGAACTAGTTTCATTGATTCCGAGACTGTGCCTAGGAATGCTATATGCTAATTTAAAAGAGTTATTTTTAAAATCGAGTAAATCGCTTTTAAATTCAATTTAAAAGTTCTATTACCTTCAGTCCTATGAATATGAATTTAATAAGCCTTTAAACTAAAAAAAATTCCAAAGAAAAATCCAAGATTTAAATTATTATCACGATCTCAATTATTTAATTTAACAATTGAATTATCAATAAATCATTATATCTGAAATTCAACCTATCAAATCGATAACTTTCCAATATTTGAAATCAATTAAATAAATAATTTCAAACGACCCAAAATTTTGGGTCATTACAAGATTCTTCTCATATATTAATTCTCCAATATTAACAGGATTTTAGAATTAGCATTCTAAAGAATTTATTATCTTTTATAAAAAAATCACATTTTGCATTTAAATTTACAATTTAAATCATTATTTATTTATTTAAACGACTAAAAATCAGGGTTGTTACAGCAAGTGAATGTCATGATTTCCATAAGAAATGCCACTGAAAAAGGAACTGTCCATAGTACCTAAAGATTGTTAATGAGAGAAAGCAAAATGGTTATATAGCTCCATTAGGTATATTTATTATTCAAAAGTGTTTTCAATTAATAAAATTTCTCGGGTTTTAGATACTAGATTTGGAACTTATATATGTAATTTGTAATAAGAGCTTTGAAACTAGTGCCATGTTGCTAAAGGAGAAATAAGGCTTTAGGTTGCTAATGGTTTTATCATAAATGCAATGGTAGTAGAAGATTTTAAGTTTGCCTAGTGGAGTAGTGTTGATATCAAATAATTGCTATTTTATTAGCAACTTTATTAGTGGAATCATATTTGTTTCTAGACTACTGAAACTGAGTATGCATTTCTTATGCAAATTGTGTTATAAACATTAATTCGAATGGAAATAAAGTATGCGATTATGTTTTGAAAATGGAATTTATGTAATCAGCACGAATTAAGTGTGTTCTGTTAGTAGTTCTTCTAATAATATAAATGACAATTATCTATGGCATTGTAGGTTAGGTCAAATTACTGAAAAACACTGCACAGACTAAAAACTAAAAACCAAAGGTTTTCTCTTGTCCCTTGATTTTGAATAGTTAAGTCATTTCTTAAAGGTAAAATGACTAAGAATCCCTTTAGTCAGAGTAATGAAAGAGTTGATGAACTCTTAGGCCTGGTACATAGTGATATATATGGCCTGATGCCTATAAAAACCAAGGATAATAGTTCTTACTTTGTTAACTTGATTAAAAATTTCTTAAGACTAGGATATATGTATATTATGAAGAAAAAATCCGATGTCTCCAAGAAATTTGTTGAGTATAAGAATGTAGTTTAAAATCAGACGGACCGAATGATCAAAATTCTTCGATTCGATTAAGGAGGTGAGTACGTTGGATGGGAGTTCTAATAATACTTAAAAGATAAATGGGATTATCTCTCATATTACTCCATCCTATACTTTGCAATGCAACGATGTGACGGAGTGAAGGAACCGAACCCTGTTAGATATGGTTCATTTCATGATAAGTAAGGTTAAGCTACCTTTGTCCTATTGAGGATATGCATTGGAAACTGCAATGCATATATTGAACTTATTGCCTTATTGGCCACTAAATTTATGCATAAAACACCATCTGAGATGAGGAAAGGTAAGAAATCTCAACTCAATTAATTAACGTATAGGGTTACCTGGCCTACATTAAGAATGTTAATCCGAATAAACAAGAGGCAAGATTGATACTGTGTAAACATATAGGATATCTCAAAAAATCAATGTGATATATACTCTATAGTACCGAGGAACAAAATGTTATTGTTTCTCAGCATGCTTTCTTTTTGGAAAATAAATTTCTATGAAAGGAAATTAACAACGAGGCTACAGACTTTGATGAGATCCAAGAAGTTAACACCGAGGCCGAACTAGTGAGAGAACTGTGTTTACTTATATATGATGGCACGTAACCTATTAGAAGGTCTAGTGGGAAATCTTGCACATCAAAGAGATATTATGTTTTTATCATTGATAGAGACAAGAAGGATCGTGTCTTAGATGATGACACTCCTCTATCTTTTCAACAAGCACCGTAGAGTAAAGACTCTGTACTTTGGCTTAGAGTGATGAAATCCAAGATGGATTCCATATATGAAGACAATGCATGGACTTTGTCAGACGTATCCGAAGGGATAAATCCCATTGGATACAAATGTATTTTAAAAAAAAAGCTAGATGCAGGAGGAAAAGTAGACTTGTAAGGTAAGGCTCGTTGCGAAAGGATTTTTCCATATTCAAGGTGTTGATTATGACGAGACCTTTTCGTCCAAAACCATGCTTAAGTCCATTCAGATTATGCCGGCCATTACTACATTCTATGACTATAAAATATAGCAAATGGACATGAAGAAAACTTTTTCAAATGGTGATTTAGAATAGATCATCTATATGTCGCAGCCTAAGAGTGGTTAGTGGTGATAAGGGAAAGACTCACCAGTTGTTAAAGTTCATTTATGGGCTCAGATAAGATTTAAGGAGCTGGAACCAGTGTTTTGATAAGATAATCAAATAGTTTGGTTTATATAAAAACATACAGGAAGAGCGTGTGTGTATAGAAAGGAATAGGGCAACATTGTCATATTCTTAGTGCTATATGTCGAAATGACACTTCGTAATTGCAATCGGTGAAAATTGGCTTTCCAAGAACTTATGCATGAAGGAAGAGAACCATCCTATATACTAGGTATAAAGATATAAGAAGAAAGTCTAAGAGGCTGTTGGGATTGTCCCAATCCCTATGCACACACACCAAATCGAAAAGGTTTAGCATGGATAATTCCAATCTTAGAAATATTCCAGTGCAATCTAGAATCATCATTTCTATGAAGGACACTCCTTATACTGACGAGGAGAAAGAATGTATGAAGAGTATCCCCTATGCTTTAGCTATAGGATTTATAATGTATGCTATGTTATGTGTCAGATCGGATATGGAATATGCATTAGGATGTGTAAGTTGATACCAATCCAATCCAGGAGAAAAAAAATTAGATGGCTGTAAAATGTATGCTGAAGTATTTAAGAAATATTCAAGACTTATTCCTCATATAAGGGAAAGGAGACCTCCTTATAAAGGGGTATACCAACTCTATCTTTTAGAGTGATATTGGTGATAGTAAGTTGGTGTCTAGTTATGTTTTATACTTAACAGCGGGACCATTAGTTGGAAAAGTTCCAAACAAAAAACAGTAGCTGATTCCGATGGTGTAACACCCTATAAAAATGAACTATAAATTAATAAAGTAAATTAAATTAAATATCATAAGGGTTGAACATTTATATGTTATAAAAGTTGGAATTTGACCTCGAAAGTTATTCCATTGCGTTGGTGGTAAAATTACGATATGTTCCCATATATAATATGCAAAAAATGGAGCTCAAACAAAGTAGTTACGAGCATTTGAAGTTCTCAAATTTAAATTAATTTAGTTTGAATTCAAATTCAAATGATAAATCAAATTTATAATTTAAATTTCAAAAATTAGCTTGGGGTCCAAGTAAACGATTAGTTAAGACTTAACGTTAAAAAGAAAATTTGGGAATTAAATAATTTGGCAACGAAAACAAAAATAAACACCCAGAATAAAAGAGTGGTCGACCTAAATCAGTCAACTGATCGACCGTAAGTGTTGATCGGTCGCCCAAGGGCAGTCGACCGTTTGGCAACGATAGTGGCCAGTGGTGGCTAGGGTTTTATGTTGTGTTCTATTCGGTTGTGCGCTCTAGATTTACTCGTTTTCTACCTACTTCAATACCACGGTTATATTGTTTTTTAACTTTTATAAATAGGATCCTATCCTCTCCACTTTATTCATATTATTTTGGAAAATACGACGAAACTCTGCCATTGCTATCTCTCTAATAGGATTCAAAAACTCCTTAGAAATTTCAAGTAAGGATTCACATATTTCCTATTTGTTTCTTCTTCCTCCAATCTATTATTATCCTATTCTTCTCCAATTATTCCAAATCTAATGAATATATATACCTCTTCCCTATGGTGTGTGTGTATCAAAAGAGAGATTCTAGAAGAGATCGGAAGGCTACAAATCCATTTGAGTAAAGTTAAGGCTGTTCTGTGAGTGGAAACCTTTGTATTTCTTTTCAGCAATTGCTTAATGTATTTTTTTGGATTTGAATATGCCTTATGGATTTTGAGATTTTGAAAATATGATAGATAAAATCTTCCAAAATTCCTTTTTAATTTTAGAAATGTGAATTCTATGTTGAGATCCTCAATAATGTAATTAATTTGACGGAATTTGTTTCGTTTATGCAATTTTTGATAATTTCATAGTCTATTCCACTTATCCTTCTTCCTTGGATAAAATTGTGATCCTTCAATAAAATAAGGGGTTTAGATTATAAATTCTATTCGTACTTCGTACCACTTATTCTTATCTATCTCTTTATAGGAGTTGAATACAATATAGGGGTTTAGATTGTAATTCTTAGTGTTGAAGATATTCCATTGACTTGGTGTAATAAATTGAGTTTCTATTTTATTTACTAGTTTGTTATTGCAGTTTTGATTATGAATATTTGTTCCCTATTTTGGACATTAGAATTCCATGAAATCTTGGAAAATTGAAGAAAAAGGACTTGATATTATAATTGGTTAGGGAATTAACATTTAACGCTAGTTTATGGCATAAAATCTATGCCTTTAGAACTTATTAAGCGCGAATAGTTACGTAATTAGCGTATAGCTATTGCGTATATGGCATAGTTAATTAGACATTTATTTTCTCCCATTAGAAGGGTAATTGATTTTGAGGTGAAAATAAGAGAAAACGATTATATAGCCTAATTATTATTTTAAGGCATAATAAGAAAGATTTCTTATAAGGCCTTATTTGTGAAACGGTGAGATAAGTATGTGTGTATATATATGGAGAGTAATTGATTTATGGCTAAGTCATAGGATGCAAGGTCAATAGAGTTATATGACAGAAGTCCGTCCTTCACTTTCAGGCTACCAACAGTTGTGTACCTTATATTGATGTGAGATATTTTTATGATTAATATTTTTAATGATGTGAGGTTTTTCAAATTCTATAGAGGAAATCTGCCCAGTTGATCTGGCTATCGGTTCCTAGAATAGAGGACTAATATGAGACATCATTATGGGTATGGGCCAAAAGATGAAGGGCCCACTTAAGGGTTTGAGGTATTAAGTGGTTGGACTCACCTTTTCCCCATATGAAGTATTAAATGGCCAAGAGGTTACGCTAGGTGGTATCTCTACAGGGGTCCACTTCTGGAATTAGGACTTAAATGACGGGGTCTGCCTATTTTCCACTTGGAAGTATTAAATGGCCTATGGGATTCTATACGACATCAGGTAGATAGTACCATTGAGGAGCACGCTTATGAAATTGGGCCTTAAATGATAGGTTCTGTCTATTTTCCATTGGGAAGTATCAAGAGGCTTGGGCATCCTCTCTTACATCATAGGCTATTTATTACGTATGATTGAGATATGGAATTTACTTCTAAAATGGAAGGTATTAAGTGGTTGGACCTGCCTCCTTTCCTTATAAAGAAGTATTGAATTATTCTAATGATTTTATGTTCGTAGGCATATTCTTATTTTGAAATATACTGCCCAAGTAGTGCAAATAAGACTCGAGGTTTTTAGTCACCAGACCTTGTTGGCGTATTTATGCTTATATGATAGGGGGTTCTCTCATTGTGAAGGATGGAAAAATTTTATCTCTTACCCCTACATGTCCATGCAATGTGGGTTGGTTGACAGTCGAGCGGCTGGCGGTAAAGCAATAAAGTTTGGGGTTATAATTTGTAGCCACGCTCTTTAAGGGGTGACCATATATGTCGTTACATTTGACATCAAAGCTCTAGGTTACCCGATCAACAGAGAAAAACTATACATATGAGAGACATATTTGTTATTTTAAAAAAGTTTTTCAAAAAGAATTTTCAAAGGAATTCTTACTATATATATACATACACCAATACCCCCTCCTCTAGAACATATGCACATATACTAGGCAAACTTTTCTTTTCTTTCAGCATGTTAATACTATCTTAGAAAATCATCACTAAAGGTTTAACCTATAGATATTTGATATGGTTGATAATCAATCTTCTTTCGAATAAGAGAAATCGAACCGTGGATGACCACCCATTCATGGATTGCCTAAATGGTTTAAACAATATCTTAGGACTGTCGGGCAGATTCCTATTCCTTCAGCTGCACCAGTAGCATCCACTGCCCCGACCGTTGATGCAACACCACGTCCTACCAACTTTCCTAAGTTATGTAAGGACTTTCTCAATATGGGAGGGAGGACATATTCTAGAGTTGAAGGATATTTGAAAGCTAAAGCATGGATTGGTACCTATGAGAATATATTTATAGAGCTTGGTTACGATGATTACTTAAGAAGAAGAATGGTGGCTTGGAACCTTAGGGAAGAAGCTTTAAATTGGTGAAACTTTGTGACTGATGAGCGGTCGGGCAGGATATTTTCTTAGGAGGAATTCAAGGACCGATTCAAGATGAGATTCATGTCTAGAGCAGAGGTTAACTTACAATTGGAAAAGTTCATTCAGTAGAAACACAGAGATTCTACCCTAAAGGTGTGCATAGCTAAGTTATTGAATTGGCTAAATTCGAGATTAACCTGATAGATACATCTATGAAAAAGGCCATGAAGTTCATGAATGGCTTAACTTCCCTGCTAAGAGAAATGTTGTTGGCCTAAGTACCTATGGGGGCCGAGATGCTAGTAGAAGCAGTGATGTTGCACATGGCCAATGAGGAAGATAAGAGAGAGAAAGAGAAGTCTGCATAGACCCAAAAGCAAGAAGGGCTTAAGAAGGGGAGTTTTTGAACCAACGAAGTCGAAGGGAAAGTTTAAGACAGAAGTAAAGGTGTGTAAGAGATGCCAAAGGAGGGGTCATAAAGCTAAAGATTGTAGGACGAGTCTGATGAAGGAAGCCTTTAAAGGAAAGTGCTTTAATTGCCAAGAGGAAGGGAAACACAAGAATCAATATCCCAAGATGGCTAAGAAAGGACAAGACAGACAAGCCTATGTTATTTAAAGCTGTCCCTATTGCTAATAACCCACCAAGGGACCAAGGAAAAGCAGCTTTAGAAGGTATAACTCTTATTTTTGGGGTTACTATTTGTAGCCTACTTGATTCAGGGGAAAACACAAATGGTCGATAACCCAATAGTGGGTTTCGATCTCATTAGGGGTTCGATCCATATTTCTCTTATTTGCAAAGACCTAGCATTAGACATATGCAACATTGATTTCATACGTACTGCATACATTCTAAATTTCATGAGGTATAGACTGATCTTGGGTATGGATTGATTTATATATTATGGAGCCATTCTTGAGTGTGACAAAAGGGTAGTACGACTAAGGAGTCATCGAGGTCGTGACGTAGAATTTCTTTGTACTCCCAAAGCTTTAGTTGAGTTAAACCATTTATACTCACTAAATCTATCTACTGGTCGAGAACCACTATCTATACCCATAGTTTGTGAGTTTCTTAATGTCTTTGACGAGGTCTCAGGTTTCTTACTCTATAGGGAGATGGAGTTTCGAATTGATTTAGAGAAGGACCCACGACCCATTGCTCTTCCTTTGAGAAATATGGCCCTTAAAGAAAGAAGGGAATTAGATAAGAAAATCTCATAGCTATTGAAAAAAGGATTAATCTGTAGGAGTGATTCTGAATGAGGAGCCCCTTTCGTTTTTGCTACTAAGGCAGATGGTTTTTATGAATTTACGTCAATTATAGAGACTTGAACAAGTTAACAAGGAAAAATAATTACCCTTTACCTAGAACAAATGACTTGTTCAACCAACTTGTAGGAGCTAAAGTCTTTTCCCAATTAAACTTAGCAATGGGATTCAAGCAGTTGAGGGTTACAAAGCAAAGCAAGCCAAAGACCGCTTTTTTTACACTAGATGGACTCTATGGATACTATGAGTGGGAAGAAATGCCTTTTGGACTGACAAATGCCCCAACATACTTCGTGGACTTGATGAGTAGAATATTTAGAGGGAAACTTAATAAATTTGTCATGGTGTTTGTTGATGATATCTTGGTTTTCTCCTAAAGCAAGAAGGACCATGAGGACTACTTTAAGGAGGTATTGGAGGCCTTGAGAAGAAATCAACTAAAAGCCAAGTTTTCTAAATGCAACTTTTGAAAAAATAAAGTTAGGTTCCTTGGGCATATTATTTAAGAGAAAGGATTGGCAGAGGACCCTACTAAAGTGGAGGCTGTCCGAGGATGGAAGTTCCTAGTAATGCATCGGAGGTTAATAGTTTTCAAAGGTTGGCAGGCTACTATAGGAGGTTCATCAAGATCTTTGCACAACTTGCAGCTCCTTTAACCCGATTGACTAAGAAGAATCTAGCCATTGTTTGGGATGGTAAGTGCACCAAGGCATTTGAGAAGCTTAAGGAGTCATTGAGTAGCGCACATGTGCTCAATATTGCAGATGGAACTAAACCATTTATGGATTCCATGGATGCACATAGCATATGATAAGGAGCAGTTCTTATGCAAGAATGGAAGATAGTTTCTTATGCTAGTAGACAGTTAAATGTTCATGGGAAGATGTATCTAGTGCATGATTTAGAATTAGCAGCCATTGGATTTGCTTTAAAGATGTGGAGGCATTATCTGTTGGGGGAAAGGTTTGAGCTCTTTATTGATTATAAATCACTCAAATACCTATTTTTCCAAAAATATTTGAATCTTAGGAAGTAGTTGTGGATGGAGTATATTGCATCCTTTGACTTTGGTATTCAATATATACCCCTGGAAAGGGGAATGTAGTATCAATGCCCTTAGCAGGAGACACGCTACCATAGGTGCTACATATGAATGAAGACAGTTGGATTTCCTCTTGAATTCTACCCTCCAACCATTAACAAAACCCATACAAGGGTTTCTATCAGTTATGGAAGTTAGAAATGCCTTGATGTATCGTATAGGGAACGAGCAAGTAAAAGATAAGGAGTTAGTGGAGATTTTGGAAATTTAAGAAAGGAGAGCATTTTCCTCATGCTAGGAGATAGTCGGTTGATGAAAAGGGGTATTTGAGAAGAGGTTGACGTCCTTGTGTCCTAATGATTTATGACTTGATGAGAGATGTTCTTATGGAGTGTCACCACTCAAGGATGGCCATTCATCCCGAAAGAGATAAGATGTACAAGGACATGAAAAGAATTTTCTTTTAGAATGGAATGAAGAGGGCATAGCTGAATTTGTTGCTAGGTGTTTGACATGTCAAATGACAAAAGTTTAGCAAGGAAACCTCGGTGATTATTATTACCTTTGGAAATTCCGACTTGGAAGTTGAGTACGGATGATATTGGAATTTTGACCATTACCAAATTCCATAAGTCCAAAGTGATATAATTTTGATGATAAGAATTAGCGTAAATAATTATCACTACTCGATAATGCTTTATAAAGTAAAACTAGATTTACTGATATTAAGCAAGTGATAAATTTGGATAAAAAAATCACCACCTGCTAAGTGAATGTGAACGTCTATATTCGATTTTTTCGATATTAATTGCTGACTGAATTTACACCTAAGAGTCACACAACTGGACCATCGAATGCTCATGTTACTACCCAATTTAATTAAATTATAATTTTTACAAATTAAGTAAATTAAGTAGTATTTATGACATGTTAATTATAAAATTTTATTGGATGTATATTAAATAATATACACAGTATGCACATAATAGCTATATAAACAATAAATGATATATGATATCGATACGCATTTAGTTTAGATTTAATTGCAATGAATATTATTCGCACTTGAAATGCATTACTGTCCCATACTGGGATTGCTGATTTTGGCCATGATACGAGAATGGTGAGGCCGACCATTTGATGGCATAAGTGATGGAGTTTGAATGTTTAAAAAGAAGATAATGGGTAAGAGATAAAGATGGATCTTGACCCTACCTTTGCTCTCTAGTATCTCCTTTATATGAGCATCTTAACCCTCACTTTAGAACCGATTTTATAACCTCCATCCGATTCTTTGCTGGATTAACCCACCCCTTTCATCTTCTTATTTTCAAGCCTTTAAAACATAAAAAATAATACAATTTGACTGTCGGTAAAACTATATGGGAGCTGGCAACTTCGGACTTGGAATTGGATTTAAAGAGTTCACTTCTTCGTTTTCAACATGTACGCATTAGGCACCGATGAAAGGTATATATCCGATCTATATTATCAAATTTATTTATTGTATTACTTATTTGTTAGTTAGCTTTTATATGACGAATTTGTATATTGATATGTTATCATATTTAGATGGTTGTGTATATGAATGCATATATATGTAATGTATGATTACTTTATTCCATGCCCACGGCCTAGTAATACAAAAAATTCGAATTAAAAAATATTATTAAATGAATTTCTAATTAACATAAAGCTATATTTAAAAGATTAATATTGTATAATACATATGTTTTAAATCTTATAAAGATTTACTTATATATAGAATGCATTTGGTGACAATATATATATATATATATATATATATATATATATATATATATATTATATATATATAAAACATAATTATTTATTTAACTCAGAATTGCTTATGTAATTAAAATGTATGTGCATGTGTGTGTATTTACAAGTAATAAAATTTTGTACAAATTATTTATAATAAATTATACACATTATGTTTTCGAAAATAATTTTTTTAGTTTAATTTTCCACATGGATTTTGTATGTAATAAGTGTTTAAATAATTTATTTATAAAACTGGAAAGGAAATAATTTTTTTAATTCCCGAATCGAAAAGGAAATAACATATTTTAACTCCTGGCCGAGAGTAAAATACAGAAATATATTTATTTATAGATTTTATTTTACTTTTTATATCAATATGTGTGTGTGAGTGTGATAGTTTATAACTAATTATATTTTTATATGTATTATATATAAATTAACAAAAAACTTTTTCTGGCTTTGTAATAGAATATACATATATAGTTAAAATTATTTTGTAAACTGATATTTAAATAATATTGTGATTTAGTTATTATATATATATACGTACATTTTATAAATGTTTTATATAAATTGTTTACAAATGGCACTTCAGTATATGTATGTCTATACACTTTTAATTTATAATATATAACTATTTATATCTATATAATTGTAACCACCCGAGATTTTTGACATCCCGAGTTGTGAATATTAATTTATAATATTCAATAATCTTTTATTTTAATATACAATATTCCCATTAATCAATAATCAATAATTGTATAGAATTTTCCAAAACCCATATAATTTGAATTTTCAGATCTAAATAAATATACAGAATGATCAAATGGAAATTCCTTATATATGTCTAAAATAAAAAATGTATATTTTGTTTTAGATAAAAAATATATATATTTTTAGATTAAATATGTGTATTTTGTTTTAGAGATAAAATATGTATATTTTATTCTAAAGAATTAAATTAACTGGAAAAGTCATATGCATATATTTTTACATATAGGATAATAAAATTTATGTGTATATAAAATTTGGATAGAAATTCATAATGAAGTAAAATGAGATATTTTTGATTTTGGGTATGTAAACAATATTGTTTATATTAAATAAAAAGAGTTTAAATTGAAAGCTTCTAAAATAATATATATATATATATATATATATATATATATTCCATGAATAAGAAAATTTGTATATATAAGGTTAAATTCACAAGGAAAACTTATAATATTTATAGATAGAAAAATGTTATAATATAAATGATGTGTATAGCAATCACTTAAAGTATAATTTAGGAGAAACTATATATACGTAGATAACTAATAAATTTAGTTTGAAAGTAATATACTTCTATATTATCAATAAATTTTTTATATATGGTTACATATATACATAAAGGCTTAAAAATAGTTTTATATCACTTTGTAATCCTTGTTTTAAAGTAACTTATCTATATAGGGTGTTTAACATAGAATGTTATTTTATTTCATTTTGTTCAGAGTAACATATATACATATATATAAAGGTATATACCAAGAAGTGTTATTTTAATCTAATTTCTCATTTCTTTTATTTTAAAATGTATAAGAAACAAATGCAAACACTACTTTGACAAGTAATGTTAACTATGGGCTATCTAAATTCTTGAGTATACTAACATTACCTTTAATATTGTATGGTTTATATTATAAATATAATAATAGGATAAGATTGTAAGTCATTTATTGTTAAGTGAAAAACAAGAAACTAAAACTGTTTTAATTTAAGTAATACAATGGGAAATTAAGTGATAAATTTAATCAGAGAACAAACTAACATCTGGCAGTGAAACACTGATAAAAGATTTTAATGAACATTTCTTTTCTTTTCAAATTACACTCATATCACCTCCAGCCCCCAAAATCTCTTTCCAAGTCCATCATCTGATATTGCAAGCTTGTATATATTTAGGTTTTAGATCTGTGTAGTTGTTTTAAAATTTTAAACCTATAGCTTTAAAAAGAAATAGCCTCTGTTCAAACTGTATGCAATCAAAAAACAAAATTTAAAAGAAAAAGAAGAAAAACAAGCACCTTGTAACCAAGTCTGGAAATTAACAAGACAGGAGCATCTCTGTTTTAATTCAAACCCAGGAGATTTTAAAAAACAAGTTTTCAAATTTAAAGATTTAAAATTCAACTTTTTAAAAGCTTCTAGAATCAAATGTTTAAGGTGAGGAACATTTGATTTAAATTTGAAAATGAATTGATCTCTCCTCCATTGACGGTGAGTTTATTTTTCATCCCCACTTCAAAAATCTAGATCTCTTAATCTAAATCGATTCTGTTGATGCTGTAAACTAGGAATTTGTTTATTTTCTATTATAGTTTAGGTAAAAATAGTTTGGAATGAATTTTTCTTTATAGTTCATTAATGTCAGGTTTTACAATAAGTATCATATTTTAGTGAAAATTTAATGTTTTGAATTCAAGGATTCGAGCATGCAATCGGGTTCCCGGTATTGAAATATGAATTTTAGTGGTAAGATTGTAATTTTTAGTGATCTATATGTCGAGAAATAGGTAGATGAATGGTTTCCATTCAAAAATAAATTTTTGACGATCTCGTCATCGAGAGATGACACAGCTTTGACTAGAGGGAGCAAGTGGACCTAGGGGAGGTGTCGACCGTGGTAGAATCTTGGTTTTGGGCTTGGATTGGATGATCAAGTCGACTTTAAGGTTTTGGGAAGGTTTTGGGTGGTTGGAGAACGCGAGTGAATTGGGAAGTGGTGGTGCGACCGAAATTCATGGGGTTTGGCTTGGAGGTGGCTGCATGGGTGAGCTTTCAATTGAGGTAGGTGGCGTGTGAAGAAGTGGTCGATCGATGTTGAGGTGGGTTGATTTGCTGGGGTAGATTGGTCTTCTGGGTTTTGGAAGGCTGAGGAGTTGACTGATTTTCGATCAGAGAGGGTTGCTGGCATCGGTGTAGTGGCGATTGGGATCGGGAAGTGATGAGTAACTGGGTGGTGGTGTCACGGAGGCGAGATGGTCAGTATCGTGGGTGTGGGCATGCACGTATATCACCGTGCACGAGTGATCCAGGCTAAGAGCAGTGTTCTCGTGATTGATGTAAGTGTGATCGGTATAGCTTCAAGCTTTATCGAAGTGGTGTTCGAAATCGATCTAAGCTCGGTATTGTTTCCTGAGTCGATCGTGGTTCCTAATGTTGGAACAGGATTTTGGTGGTAAGGAAGAAGAGGGGAGGAGATAGGGGAAGCGAGTAGCTTGTTCGGGTTGGGCTTCAGCCCGTTAGTGCTATGTCTAATTAATAGGTTCAGGTTGTTTTTTAAGTTTTAGGTTGTGGGCCTCGAGCCAATGGGTTTTGCTTTAATTTAAACAAGATTTGTTAATAAAAGAATTTGGTTATAAAGTAAAAACAAAATCCATAACCAATTGACTTTCCAAAAGTTTATAACAGGCATGTTGATTTAAAGTAAATATTTTAAAACCAATTTTATTTAATGTTAAATGTTTATTTAAAGTTTTATATAGACAAAGGAATTTTGGAAATAAACAACTTGATTTACTTTGAAATTATTTAATTAAGGTCATTTAAGTAAATTATTTTATAATAAATTAGTTAAGATTTAAAGAATAATTTTATTAGAATACCATTACTTGTATAAATTCTTGAGTTATATTTGAATAAATTGAAGTATAATTCAGATAATTAAGGGAAAAAAATTGTTTAGACTTTTGAATTAATACAAATTCTTAAGTGATTTTAATAATTATTTAATTTCACGTATAATAAAGTGTTATTAAGAATATGGTTTGTATCGACGGATATTACGCCGTCATATAACCCTTTGTGAAGTTAAATAAGTGAAATTTTATAAGCTCATTCAGACAGAATTAATTATCGTTTGGTTATGAATGCTGTTATATAATTTTATACGGTCTATCAGGTAAGATGTTCCCAAACTAAACAGATGTATTAATTGTAGAATATTCAAACTATTTGACATCTGGGTAGCAGAAACGGACACCATTTTGCTAAATAGTTAATTTAACTTCTGTGGGTAGTTTAAGCTATCAATCTGATATTATCTGTGTAATTGTTTAGTAGCGATGATAATTTCTGATCTACTTATTCATGCATATATCTTTTTGTTTCCTTGTTAGTTATATTTGAGTGTATAATGTGAATCGATCTGTGGAAGCTGTTCGATTTTGAATATCCGTATTGACTGTGATTTGTAGCTTGATAAGTACCGTTGAGACAGATAAGCCTTATTCTGTTTAGGATTGATTTTGAACCTAGTTTTGTTTTTTTAAAAATGGTGAATATTGTTTTTAACGTTGTTTTAAAACAATTGGTAAATATTTTGGAAATGTCAAAAGGAAGTTAATTTATTGTTACTATTATTTTTTATTGAAATTTTTATAGAGGTATAATTTTTATAAGTATGTATTATTTAAACTATTTCAAGTATAAAACTATTTTTTTAATGTTCATTTAAAGGTTATTTTTTATTAAATTAGTTAATATAATCTATTAAATGATAAATGATGATTTAAATAATATATTATAGTAAATTATAAAAGTGTATTTTATTTTTGAACTTGAGAAATTTATTTGGAAATTTTATAAGTATGATTTGGAAAGAAATTGTTATACATATATATATATATATACCCAGTGGAATAAGCTTTCTTAGTAAATTTTAATCTGTTTGGATTTTAAATGTGAACGAGGCTTAATGGTTGAAATGAGAAATAATTTGGCTGAGTTGATTGATTATTATGATAGTTAAATAACAAACTATCAAATCTGGACAAAACTTAATTTTGGAAATACCTAGAGGAAACCCGGGAAATTATATGGTACGGTTACCGTTCGAAGTGCTATACCATACGTATAAACTCGTTTATTCTCTAGGGTGAATTATTAGGAAACCCATCCACTAACTGTTAGGAGGTGAACTCCAATCTTATACTTCATCTGTATATTTCCTAAAGAACCAGTGTTGAGTTAACTGGGAAATAGTGAACGTTGTTTGGAAGAGACCAGAATCAGAGTTATAATCTGAAAACCACTTCGATCCAACGGGTACATTTTCGTGGTGAAGCCAAGAGCTTAGAGTCGAAGATGGAGCAGTGGAGTGCAAGGGCTAATCGCTACTAATCCTGAGGGTGATTCCAAAATGATGTTGTGACGACCGGACCTCGATGTCCGACAAACAATATCAAATTCGTATCGCCGGAGCTTGCAACAACAATAGGTGATAAATAACACAGCGGAAACAAAGGATGATATCATTGATACAACATGAATACAATATCTGATACATCAATTTGACACAATGATAATCATCAATATCAGAGAATATATACAACACAAACTACAGCGGAACACGACACAATATGAGATGAGTCTTCAACAGAATCCAATAATGCAACACCAATCCAAAACTCCAAAGCTAGAGCTCCAAAACTTCAAGCTTGAATCTCCATCAAGCTTGCACAATGATAAGCAAGTGCAGCCCATGCACTCCAAAGAGTCAAAATGTATCAAACAAAAAGCTGAAGGCTACCAAATCGATATCCACTACCTGACTATCTAAAAAACCAAACTCTAGACTGCCCGTGTGGAAAATGGTGGGCACCCAGAGTTTAGGAAGGAATAATAGACTCCGGGTCATTCGTGGGACTGGTGTGAGCAAACAAAAACAGTTTTGTCTTTAAAACAAAAGAATTTAAATTTGAAATCTGCAACGCTTTTTGGAAAATGAAACTACCATAAGGGCTCCCGGCACACACACCATGCAATCGCACACTTGGGGGAGATTTCTCCTTATGATAGTCAAATATGCTTACTACGCAAAAATCCTTTTTGATATTATTATTAGTGCACAGTGGAAAACATTTAGAAAATATAATACTAAACCTAACCAGCATAGGTACCATTATACTATGCCTATTATAACTACCACCTGAGGTGACAGGTAATACAACTGCAATCGTAAAGGGCTCGTATTGGATGATTGGATTTCCAACAAATAGTCAGGCTAAGGAACTTCCTATTGCCACATGGGAACGCCTCTGGAGGGACTCCCCAAGAACCTACCCGGCTCTCTGGCAATGCAAGGCCGGTTACGCCCTTCTTGGGGAGTAAAACCTAAGATATGCCACCTCCCGTCGTTTGCGACCTTTATCGAGGATCCTCTACACCAACAACCACAAAAAAAAGTATATTTTCAGTAACCACATAGGTTAAATATCAGGGCTCCATACCTGATACCACCCTTTTCCCGAAGGAATGGGCATACCCTAGGGGAGCTACCCTTGAAACCTTGCCGCATCTTTCCTGTTTCGACCATTACCGGTTTGTGAGGCTCGATGAGGTCTCCTCTACAAAGCTACGCTTTTCCACAAAGCCATGCTTTGATCAACAATTGATCAACAGCACTTCGTATGCCACATTACCAAATTGGGAATGTGTCACTAGTAACCATCAACCGCATAACCTCTAAGCTCGTACGTCTCAAAGAAGGGTGTTAAGCTAAGAGAATAAATTCTCTGCCACCAAGCAGAAATGTATTTGATAGAAACCAGCTTTACATCTTAAAGTGTAACGTCAGACACACATCCATACAAGTCTGTTCCGGGTTCGAACAGAACCGAAGGCACTTTCGAAGAAGCCCTTGCAATCTGGGTATTCACAATCCCGATCGGACTTCCCATCACTTAGGGAATCTCTATACCGTGGCTACTCAATGCAGAGACAATCGATATGTCATCCTATCGTTCTCGCAAATACCCGGTCTTCACCACCGGTCTTCAAATGCTATCCATAACGTCGTATCATTATTCGGAATGGGTTATATGGCACAAGGTCCTCTCCCAGCTAAACTGAATAATGAGCGTAATATTTAAAAACATATGGATATGGAATTTCAGTTAAGTCACAAATTTAAAATTCAAAACTATTTCAAATGGTTTAAACAAATTACCATTTCAAATCTTTATACAAAAAGATTCCTTTCACAAAGTTCACCCAGTTTTACAAAGATCTATTCACGGATTTCAAAACAATTTCCATTTTAATTAGATTAACTCATTTAAGCTTTAAATAGAAGATTTAACTTATAGCTTTCAAAACCTGTTTCCAAATATTCATTCATAACTTGGAAAACCATTTTCAATTCAAACTTGAAATACCTTTAACACAAATTGGAAACTCATTTCTTATTTGAACTCTTTTTTATCATTTGGAAACAAACAGTTTTTATTTTGGAAAAATTCCGATTTCATTTATAAAAGTTAAAATCTTTGGGTTAATTCAAATTCCCAAAACAATACTTTCTAAAATGGTTAAAAACCCATATAAACTTTTATAACCTTTTAAAATCATAAATTCTCAACATATAATGCAATTTCAAATTTTGAATTCAAATTTAAATCAAATTTCTAAAGTAAGTTATTCAAAAATAACTTTTATCTTTGAAATTCCTTTTCAAAAGTTTTTTTCACTTTAAATCCGATCTATTTCCGAAACCATTTGGATTCAAAAATTCAATTTTAAAACTATTTTAAAAATCCGTGACTTAACCAATTTCCATGTGCAATCCACATTTGTGTGTGTATAGTGTAGTCCAGGGGTTTAACATAATAGTGCAACATCATCAGTGATTACAGATACAATCACAGCAATATCAATAAGTGGTATATCCTATAATGCTTATCTATATACACATGATCACGGATAGATAATATAAATGCATTATAAATAAACAAATTACATTCATCACAGCTTGAAATTAAAACAATTTACATTGCAAAGCATCAAACAGTAGAGGATATCAAACAATTCACAGCATCCAATAGAATATGGTCATCCATAAGTTAAACCAATTAAGATATCTGATTAATCTAAACCAGAATCATTTGCCTATGGATAATTCCTAGTCAAGGTTAATTAATAATTAATTAATTACAAACATTTAATTAATTATTCTTTACTAATCATTCTTTAATTAATAATTAATCCTTAATTAATTATTCTTAATTAATTACAATAATTAATTACTCCTTAATTAATAATTATTTCTTAATTACTTTAATTAATTAACCTTTAATTAATTAACCTTTAATTAATTATTCTTAATTAATTACCTTAATTTATTAACCACATTAATTAATTATTCTTTAAAGTAATTAACCCTTAATTACTTGGTTAATCGATCTTTGATCAGTAATTATCTGTTCTTAATTACTTCCATTTAAGTAATTACTTTTAATCAATCAATCATTAATTACTTGATTAATTAACTTTAATTATCAATTAATTCTATATTAATTACTTCCATTAAGTAATTTACTTCAAGTAATTAATTTTTTTTAACAATAAAAGTTAGCTTACCCTCGAAAAGTTAATTAACAATTATAAAGCATCCTTAATGTTAACTTCTTGAAATATCATTAAGTTTATTTAAAATAAACTTTAAAAATAAAAGCTATGTTTATTAAAAAACCATTTTAAAACTTGGTAAATTTAAAACAATTTGTCTAAAAATACTTCTTAACTAATTTAAAACTGGGTTAACATTTAATGTTTACAAAAAACTGTTTTAACAAAATTATTTCAAAGTAAACTAGATTTTTTTCTTTTAAAATCTGAAACTGTTTCTGCCCCAAAACAAATGACCGGAGACATACTATTAAAACGCCAAGCAAATCTTGGGTTTCCTCGAGAACAACTTCGATCACACGAAATATTCATATGCTTTGAGAAAAATGACAAATTCCTCGTGCTTGGCTCCAAGCCTCTCTCTTCTTCCCCAAACTGATACACGACATTCTTACGTATACGTGCACAAGCGCGTTGGCCAACGCCGATCAACGTCGAGGCCACCAACACATCATCGTTGATCATCGAAGCCAATTCGAACACCCCAAAACACGAAAGCGCTGTTGAATCAAAATCGAGCTCAATTTCAAACTTCCTGGAACCCTAACCCAAACTGTAATCACCTCGCACACACTCCTCCGACCACCTGAACGTCACCACCTCCGGCTACTTCTTTGACAACCCCCAAGCTAGCATTTCCCCGAGTATGGATACACTCGATCAACCAGAGAGATCATACTGATCAAGACACTCTACCCAACCAAAGCAAGGGTTACAGGAAAAAATTCATCACCGCCGACACCTCAAGGCTCTGATCACCGTCCGGACAATTTTGCCGAAGTCCCTGATCATCGTTGCATCTCCACTCGAAGCCCCGACATCCCCAGTACCGTTGACTACCGGAATTCCCTCAAAATTCAATTTCTGGTTAACCCAGGATTCCACACTAAATATCCAATTAAAAATCATGATTTTTGTTTCAAAAATCGAGTTTAAGTTTAAGTATTCAATATATATTCCTGAATTTGCAAATTGTTGCAGTTGATTTTTTACTTGGTCTTTAATTCCACTGTTTTTTTCTATTTCCCAGAAATATTTAAACTACTTATGCTAAGAAATCATTTTTTTTAAACCTAAAATATGATTAACAAACATGTTTCATTTTGGATTCCAGAACCTACAGGAGATTGGAGAGGGAATGTTTACATTTTTTTTTACACAGTTTGAAACCTGGAACAGAGCATGCCTTTGAATATACAGACATGCACAAAACATAACTAACACGCCCAGATTTCTGCATGCACATTCATTAAACAACTTAAAACATATAAGGGTTTAAGTGTTTGCTCACCTGCTTTCCTGAAAGAATAGAGAAGCTTTAAGTTTTTTTCCTAAGTATTTTGAAAATCCTGCTTGATTTTGTTTTTCTTGGTCGTTCTACTTGATGATGAACTGCTTTAACTTTGCTTGCTGAATTAATTTGATCTTACTTTGTTTGACTCTAGAACTTTATCTTGTATTTGTTTCTGATGCTGTTGTTTAAGATCTGAAGCTTGTTCTTCTGTTTTTCAAATCTGCATTGTTTGATTTGTTGTTCTTGAACTCCTCTGGTTGACTACAGGTTCTTATTTTTCCAGATTTTGGTTTTGATCTTGCAGTCTTGAACTGAAGCGTTGTTTGATATTGAGATAAACTTTTGTTCTTGATTTTTTTCAGTTTTGTATTTAAACTGAAAATGATCTTGCTGTTTCTCTGAGTCAAAACTTTGATTTCTATTTCAGAAATGAACTGAAGCTCTCTCTCTCTCTCTTTTTTCTTCTATTTCCTTTGGTGTTGAGTTTGTGATGTTATAGATTTCTTTACTTTTCTTTCAAAAATCTATGAGGCTAAATAATTGAAAAGAGAAGCTGAAGGGTTTCTATGATTTTTTTTTATATTATTTTTTCAATTAACAAAGTTGAATGCCACTTATTAGAACCAATTGTGGGATTTCCACACTTGTCATTCATTTTAGCTTATTTCTTTACCAATGTTCATATGTGACATTTTTATGTTTATACCGTTGGTTCAAATTATTCTTGTAAATTTGGCTTTAACCCTTCATGTAAATATATTTCCATATATATCATATGCCTCCATTTCAAAATGGTTTATATCTTCTTTTATATTCATATTTACACAAATAATTTTTTTTATCTCTATTGTTTTTCACATTCAATCTTTAATTTAGTTCAATAAATTTATATACATATGATTTATATATTCTACATTCATGCATTTCTTATCATTTATTTTTGTACAACTTTTAAAAAGGAAAAGAATGATTTAAAAATTTTGATTACATATTAACAAATAGTCACATTTATTTATATAAGTGTATATATATAAGAAGATTAAATCTTAAAAATAATATTTTGAAAATTAGTACATTAACTCTTTGAAAATTAATACATCTCCCAAATATATTTAAAATTTTAGAAAACAAACCATCATTAACTTTTTAAAGCTTTTAAATTCTACTTTATTTCTAATACATTTTATTTTTAAATCTAATATTTGATTATAAAATACTTATTCTTATTATTTCAAATCAAATTGCTACTTCGTAATCCAAAATCTTTGATTTATTCTGGAAATTTCTAATTTATTCACAAATTATTTCCATAATTTAAATTAATTGTCAAACTAAACATGGTTGATTTTTAGGAATGGTACAGATGTAGTAGGAATGGTGCCTTCGGTTCCATTCGATCCCGGAACGGAATTGTATGGATGAACGCTTTCAGAAAGTTGTCAGAAGGACGGTGAGATTCTTGGTGAAATGTTCTAAAAAGGTAATGCTGAGCCTCGAACATCATCAATCGAGAATGACTGAAAATTCGGGGATATGCAGTAAGGCAAAGTGGGTAGCACCCAATTAAGGTAAGGTCACCCTGTCTAGAGGTCCCTTTTTATTTCGGCTGTGTGGGCGGTTGCTGATCCAACCCGTAGGGTGATCTTTCTCGGGCTATCCAGTGAGGGGTAGCCCGGTCCTGTGTTGCAGGGGAACGGAGGGGTCCTCGGTATGCTGATCTAGACCGGGTACTGCGATAGGTGGTACCTCAGTGCCTAGTCATTCATTGGAAATCCATTCTCCCTACGTGCCTTTACGGTTTTGGTTGTACACCTATGTATGCTGGAATTTAATAATGTAACAATTTCGGCTATTTGAATAGGTATTTGTATATAGATACTACTATAATATTAGAGGATTTTGTAAGAAATGTTTTGATTATCGGAAGGTAAAAACCCAACATGTTTATTTGTGGCGTGGTCTTATGAGATACCTTTAATTTCAAAAGGACTTTTAAATTTTATTTAATCAAGTTGAGTGTGTTTCTCACGCTGGTTTACCAGATTGACCCGGGCTTGGTATTTTTCTTATATCCTCGGGTCAGACCGGGATTATTTTCAGGTTTAGTAGGAAGATGGGAAGCTTCAGGAGAGGAGCTGGAACCAGGAAATGTATTCACATAGATGATTATATTCAGTGGTCTTTGGTCGCGTTGTCAACAAGTTATAAGGACAGGTTATTATAAACTGTCCAATTTGAATGGTTGTAACTCTAATTTAAAGTCTGTATATGTTATCAAAGCAACATTTTTGGTTTTCATGTAAAGATTTGTTTATATTATAGTTTATTCGTTCCGTTGTGAGATTTTGATTGTTCTCTTTTCTTCTATCTTCTTTCTTTTTCTACCTTCTTTCTTTCTTTCACTATCCATCTTCCCATGCGATTTGGCTAACAAGTGTGGTTTAATGTCAGTTCAAATCAGTACGGAAAAATGGGTCGTGACATTGTTATATCGGAGCCTAGGTTGAGTGAATACCTAGGTTCGAGTGGGTTGCTCATTAGGGATAAAGTCTGTAGCAACTTTTTTGAGTCTGAGTGTGTGTGTATGTTATATATACACGAGAGCGTGTATTTGTTAGTTATATAAAAAAATGATTTTATATATTGTGTTAGTTGACCGGTGAAGTGGCATATGGATTCTGGTCAATACGAGTAGCTAACGTTATTGATAGGGATCTCTAAACAGTTGAACCACGCCAACGGACACAATATTGTTTTAAGGGATGATGAAATAATTTTGCCCAAAATATATTTTCTATAAAAAGGTATGATTTTTAAATATACGTGGTATTTAAAATGATTGGTTGTGATGATAATAATTTATCATCTAGGATTGAGTGGTCTTAGCCTTCAACCATGGGTATTTTCATTTGTTGTCGTTTTTTGACTTGAGTATACCCTTAGAAATCTGGACGCTTTAGGTTTTGAATCTTGGGAAAATGGATTTTTATTGAGTTTATTTACTAGAGGAATTTGAAAAACTATTAAACTAATATTTTGGAAAAAAATTTTCCACCGTTAAAGATAATTTCATAATTATGGATTTCTAAAGGATATTTGAGAATTTAAAACCTTATAACACTTTACTTTGTTGCATATATATATATATATATATATATATATATATGAATTGAAGAAATAAATTATTGATAAACTTATTATATTATTATATATTTATCTCTGCCTTATAACCACTTTCTAAATATATACTTAAATTATTTTTGGAAAGATGATTTTATACATTTTGGGTTAGAAATTTTAAAGGGGGGAATAAATTTTGAAATGTAAACTTTGATGTACTCTTTAGCCTATAGAAGTATAACCTTAGGGTCTCAACTTTGGGTTTTGGTATTGATTGTAGAAAACCCATAGCATCAGTCGAGGTAGAGCTTTGGCTAGGGCTAGGAGGGATGGTGATTTTGACTGGGTCAGGAGAATTCGAGCGGATCTTAACGAGCCGTCCTTATATGAAGAAGAGCCAGATGAGCTGGTATAGCCAGTTAAGCAACCTTAGCCTCAGCTTTAGGAGGAAGACCCCGAGGAGGAATTCGACATTAAAGAAGAGTTTGAAGTCGAGGGTGAAGATGAAGAGTTCGACGATGAGGAAGAGTTCAAAGTAGAGGAGGATCTTGAATCGGAAAATGACGACGCAGTCATTTGGGAGATAGGCGAGGTTATTGAGGAGCCAGTTGCTGAGGTAGATTTCCTTCAGAGAAAGCCTAGTCCAGATATTGTATGTGTTCCAAACAGTGATGTGGAGTCCAGGAAATTATCGGGACCCGAAGAGGAGGACTCTGGTAGTAAGAGTCCATTGTTGATGTTGGGTTGCTTTTTCTAGGTAGTGTATGCCTTTTGTATGTGTGTATGACCCTTGGACATCAAGGATGTTAGTGTTAAATGTTTGGTAGGGTAAAATATATATATATATATATATATATATATATATGCATGTATGTATATATATGTATGTATGTCTGTATGGATGATGATAGCACTCGTAGGAATATTTTGGCTGGTACTAGATATAATGTATATTCGATATACAATATGAATCTACTTAGTTACTGGTGTAGTTTGGATTGTTATTGATCAGTTCTAATTTGTGTGGATAGTTTTACTAGCTTAGCTATGGAATTTCGGGGACGAAATTCTTTTAAGGGGGAAGGAATGTAACGACCCGGGATTTTCGACATCTCGAGTTGTGAATATTAATTTCTAACATTCAATAATCTTGTATTTTAATATACAATATCCCCATTAGTCAATAATTAATAATTGTATACAATTTTGCAAAACCCACATAATCTGAATTTTCAGATCAAAATACATATACAGAATGATCAAATGGAAATTTCTTATATATGTCTAAAATAAAAAATGTATATTTTGTTTTAGATAAAATATATGTATATTTTGTTTTAGATAAAATATGTGTATTTTGTTTTGGAGATAGAAATTCATAATGAAGTAAAAAGAGATATTTTTGATTTTGGGTATATAAACAATATTGTTTATATTAAATAAAAAGAGTTTAAGTTGAAAGCTTCTTAAATAATATATATATATATATATATATATATATATATACCTTGAATAAGAAAAGTTGTATACATAAGGATAAATTCAAAAGGAAAACTATTAATATTTATAGATAGAAAAATGTTATAAAATAAATGATGTGTATAAGAGTTACTTAAATTATAATTTAGGAGAAACTATATACATACATAGATAACTAATAAATTTAGTTTATTTGAAAGTAATATACTTCTATATTATCAATAAATTTTTTATATATGGTTACCTATAAACATAAAGGCTTAAAAATAGTTTTATGTCACTTTGTAATCCTTGTTTTAAAGTAACTTATCTATATAGGGTGTTTAACATAGAATATTATTTTATTTCGTTTTGTTCAAAGTAACATATATATATAAAGGTATATAGCTTGAAGTGTTATTTTAATCTAGTTTCTAATTTCTTTTATTTTAAAATGTATAAGAAACAAATGCAAACACTACTTTGACAAGTAATGTTAACTATGGGCTGTCTAAATTCTTGAGTATAGTCACATATACTTTTAATATTGTATGGTTTATATTATAAATATATAATAATAGGATAAGATTGCAAGTCATTTACTGTTAAGTGAAAAATAAGAAACTAAAACTATTTTTAATTAAGTAAAACAATGGGAAATTAAGTGATAATTTTTTAATCAGAGAATAAACTAACATCTGGCAGCGAAACACTGATAAAAGATTTTAATGATCATTTCTTTTCTTTTCAAATTACACTCATATCACTCCAGCCTCTAAAATCTCTTTCCATGTCCATCATCTGATATTGCAAGCTTGTATATATATAGATTTTAGATCTATGTAGTTGTTTTAAGATTTTAAACCAATAGCTTAAGAAAGAAAAAGCCTCTGTTCAAACTGTATGCAATCAAAAAACAAAATTTAAAAGAAAAAGAAGAAAGACAAGCACCCTATAACCAAGTCTGGAAATTAAGAAGACAGGAGCATCTCTGTTTTAATTCAAACCCAGGAGATTTTCAAAAACAAGTTTTCAGATAAAGATTTCAAATTCAATTTTTAAAAGCTTTAGGAATCAAATGTTTAAGGTGAGAAACATTTATTTTAAATTTGAAAATGAATTGATCTCTGCTCTATTGACAGTGAGTTCATTTTTCATCCCCACTTCAAAAATCTGGATCTCTTAATCTGGATCGAATCTGTTGATGTTGTAAACTAGGAATTTGTTTATTTTCTAGTATAGTTTAGTTTAAAAATAGTTTGGGAATGAATTTTTCCGCATAGTTCATTAATATCAGGCTTTACAGTAAGTATCATATTTTAGTGAAAATTTAATGTTTTTAATTCAAGGATTCAAGCATGCAATCGGGTTCCTAGTGTTGAAATACGAATTTTAGTGGTAAGATTGTAATATTTTTATCATCTATCTCTCGAGAAATAGGTAAATGAACGATTTTCGTTCAAAAATAAATTTCTGACGATCTTGTCGTCGAGAGATGGCGAAGCTTTGACTGGAGGGAGCAAGTGGACCTAGGGAAGGTATCGACCGTGGCGGAATCTTGATTTTGGGCTTGGATTGGATGATCGAGTGGACTTTACGGTTTTGGGAAGGTTTTGGGTGGTCGGCAAACGAGAGTGAACTGGGAAGTGGTGGTGCGACTAGAGTTCATGGGGTTTGGCTCGGTGGTGGCTGCATGGGTGAGCTTTTATTGAGGAGGTGGCGTGTGAAGAAGTGGTCGATTGACGTTGAGGTGGGTCAATTTGTGGGGGTATGTTGGTCTTTTGGGTTCTGGAAGGTTGAGGAGTTGATCGATTTTCGATCAGAGATGGTTGCTGGCATCGGTGTAGTGGCGATTGTGATCGAGAAGTGATGAGTAACTGGGTGGTGGTGTTGCGGCGGCGAGATAGTCACTAGCGTGGGTGTGTGCGTGCACGTATGTCACCGTGCACGAGTGATCCAGACTAAGAGCAGTGTTCTCGTGATTGATGTATGTGTGATCGGCGTGGTATCGAGCTTTATCGAAGTGGTGTTTGAAATTGATCGAAGCTTGGTATTGTTTCCTGAGTCGATCGTGGTTGATCGTGAATCCTGATGTTGGAACAGGATTTTGGTGGTAAGGAAGAAGAGGGAAGGAGATAAGGGAAGCGAGTAGCTTGTTCAGGTTGGGCTTTAGCCCATTAGTGCTATGTTTAATTAATAGGATCGGGTTGTTTTTTTAGTTTTGGGTTGTAGGCCGATGGGTTTTGTTTTAATTTAAACAAGATTTGTTAATAAAAGAATTTGGTTATAAAGTAAGAACAAAATCCATAACCAATTGAATTTCCAAAAGTTTATAACAGGCATGTTGATTTAAAGTAAATATTTTAAAACCAATTTTCTTTAATGTTAAATGTTTGTTTAAAATTTTATATTGACAAAGGAATTTTGGAAATAAATAACTTTATTTGCTTTGAAATTATTTAATTAAGGTCATTTAAGTAAATTATTTTATAATAAATTAGTTAGGCTTTAAAGAATAATTTTATTAGATGTCCATTACTTTAATAAATTCTTGAGTTATATTTGAATAAATTGAAGTATAATTCAGATAATTAAGGGAAGACAAATTATTTATACTTTTGAATTAATATAAATTCTTAAGTGATTTTATAATAATTATTTAATTCATATATAATAAAGTGTTATTAAGAAGACGGTTTGTATCGATGGATACTACACCGTCATATAACCCGTTGTGAAGTTAAATAAGTGAAATTTTATAAGCTCATTCAGACAGAATTAATTACCATTTGGTAATGAATGCTGTTGTATAATTTTATATGGCCTATCTGTTAAGATGTTCCCAAACTAAATAGATGTGTTAATTATAGATTATTCAAACTATTTGACATCTGGTCAGCGGAAACATACACCATTCCGCTAAATAGTTAATTTAATTTCTCTGGGTAGTTTAAGCTATCAATCTGATATTATCTATGTAATTGTTTACTAGCAATGATAATCTCTGATATGTTTATTCATGCATATATCTATTTATTTACCTATTAGTTATATTTGAGTATATAACGTGAATCCATCTATGGAAGCTGATTGATTTTGAATATCTGTATTGACTGTGAATTGTAGCTTGATAAGTACCGTTGAGACTAATAAGCCTGTTTAGGATTGATTTTGAACCTAGTTTTGTTTCTAAATAATGATGAATATTGTTTTTAATCTTGTTTTAAAAGAATTGATAAATATTTTGGAAATGTCAAAAGGAAAATAATTTATTATTATTTTTTGAAATCTTTATAAAGGTATAATTTTTATAAGTATGTATTATTTAAACTACTTCAAGTATAAAACTATTTTTGTAATGTTCATTTAAAGGTTAATTTTTATTAAATTAGTGTTTAAGTAGATTTTCTTTAATATAACCTATTAAATAATAAATGATGATTTAAATAATATATTATAGTAACTTTATAAAAGAGTATTTTATTTTTAATCTTGAGAAATTTATTTGGAAATTTTATAAGTATGATTTGGAAAGAAATTGTTTATATATATATATATACCCAGTGGAATAAGCTTTCTTAGTAAATTTTAATCTGTTTGGATTTTAAATGTGAACAAGGCTTAATGGTTGAAATGAGAAATAACTTGGTTGAGTTGATTGATTATTTTGATAGTTAAATAACTGATTATCAAATCTGGACAAAACTTAAACTTTGGAAATATCTAGAGGAAACTCGGGAAATTATACGGTACGGTTGCCGTTCGAGGTGCTATATCGTACATATAAACTCGTTTACTCTCTAGGATGAATTATAAGGAAACACATTCACTAACGGTTAGGAGGTGAACCCCGATTTTATACTTCGTTTGTGTATTTCCTAAAGAACCGGGGTTGAGTTTATCGTAAAATAGCGAACGTTGTTTCAAAGAGATTGGGATCAGATTTATAATCCAAATACCACTTCGATCCAACAAGTACATTTTCGTAATGAAGACAAGAGCTTGAAGTCGAAGATGGAGCAGTGAAGTGCAAGGGCTAATCGTTACTAATCCTGAGGGTGATTCCAAAATGGATGTAGTAGGAATTGTGCTTTCGGTTCCGTTCGAACCCGGAATGGGCTTGTATGGATGAATGCTTTCAGAAAATTGTCAGGAGGACGGTGAGCATTCTAAGTGAAATGTCCTAAAAAGGTAACGCTGAGCCTTGAATCTCATCAACCGGGAATGACTGAAAATCAAGCGATATGTCGCAAGGCTAAGTGGGTAGCATCCAATTAGGATAAGGTCATCCCTGTCTAGAGGTCCCTTTTTATTTTGACTGTGTGGGCAGTTACTGATCCCAACCGCAAGGTGCTCTAACTCGGGCTATCCAGTAAGAGGTAGTCTGGTCTTATGTTGCAGGGGAATGGAAGGGTCCTCGGTATGATGATCTAGACCAGGTACTGTGATAGGTGGTACCCCAGTGCCTAGTCATTCGTTGGAAATCCATCCTCTCTACGTGCCTTTACGGTTTTGGTTGTATACCTATGTATGCTGGGATTTAATAATGTAACAATTTCGGCTATTTGAATAGGTATTTGTATATAGACACTACTATAATATTAGAGGATTTTATAAGAAATGTTTTGGTAATCGTAAGGTAAAAGCCCGACATGTTTATTTGTGGCATGGTCTTACGAGATACCTTTGATTTCAATAGGATTTTTAAACTTTAATTAATCAAGTTGCGTGTGTTTCTCATGCTGGTTTACCAGACTGACCCGGGCTTGGTGTTTTTTCCTATATACTCGGGTCAGACCGAGCATATTTCTAGGTTTAGCTGGAAGATTGGAAGGTTCAAGAGAGGAGCTGGAATCAGGAGATGTATTCACGTAGATGCTTATGTTCATTTGTCTTTGGTTGTGATGTCAACAAGTTGTAAGGACAGGTTGTTATAAACTGTCTGAGTTGAATGGTTGTAACTCTAATTTAAAGTCTGTATATGTTATCAAAGTAATGGTTTTGGTTTTCATGTAAAGATTTGTTTGTATTATAGTTTATTCATCCCGATGTGAGATTCTGATTGTTCTCCTTTCTTCTATCTTCTTTATATTTCTACCTTCTTTCTTTCTTTCACTATCCGTCTTCCCGTGCGATTTGGATGACAAGTGTGGTTTAATGTCAGTTTAAATCGGTACGGAAAAAGGGGTCATGACAATAATGTTTTGATGCAAATATGTATACATTTGGACAACAAATTTGTATATAAGAGGTGCTAACACATCTGTTGCTGTGTGTATCCCAACACTTATACACAGGCATGTCAAACCATCTACACGTTATCCTGTTGCATGTACATGTACATATATGTACTATATAATACAAATTATATAAATAAAACTTCATTCATAAATTTAAATAAAATGATGATTTTACTTGAATTAAAATTTAGAAAAGTTCTAAATGAATTTAAACTACACATTCCCAATAAAGATCCAAATAGGTAAAAAACCTGAAATTTGCTCAGTTACTCCGCTGTTGGCTGATCCAGTTCCGACACTATCTAGAAAGAGTACTATGACAATTTAGTATTTGTCAACAAAATCCCACATAACCCAATAAAGCCTAAAATATGTCATAGACGATTGAATGCTAATCAATATATTGTTGCGTTTGATAATTGTTTTTGGTATGTTGAAAATTGGTAAGATCATGTATTATCATCGAAATTAAGATTACAACTGGTGGTTGTAACACCCTGTAATTTTACGACAATTAATTGAAAAGAAAAATTATTTTTGTAATCATCAAGAATTTGGGTAATTGAATTTTAATATTTAATTAATTGGATTTTGAAATTTAATAATTTGAATTCAAATGTAGTAATACTTTAAATATTTGGATTGTGAATTAAATATTATTTGATGAACTAAATATTAATTAATGAATTTAGTAACCTTATTTAATTCCTTTTAATTAATAAATAATAATGGTGAATTCATTTTGTAAATTCATAATAATAATAAATCGGTCGAATAAATAATAAGAAAATCAATTGATAATAAAACAATTCGATTTCTAATGATGTATTTTTAATTTAATTTATTGGATTTTTCCATAATTTTTATTTTGGGAAATATTTGAGTTGTCGTTTGACGTTATTACAACAAACGAAGATATTTTTGTGATTTTGTAGAATGTGTTAACCAATATATATTATTTTTATCCTTGAGTCGCATCATTGTTCCAAGTGTGACCTATTTTTGATTTATCATTTGGAGTTCATGCACGATTAAAAATCTGTGTGACTAGATGTCGGAAATTGCAAAAAAATTAAAGTCAACACTTAACTTTAGCCAACATTTCTCTGATTCCTTTTTTGTCTCCCCCATGCTCTTATACTCATTTACATTCTTAAATCCACTTTGGAAAAATTATAACAAACCAAAGAAAAATCAAAAAATATAAAACTTATTTCTCTGGTCGTGCTTAAGCTAGCTCTATAAGTCGATGCATGTTTGAGAGGGTGCAACACTCTTTTGAGGGGTTTGACAGTGGAGCCGTGAACCATGGGTGAACTTGGGCATGCCTTGGCCGGAGTTGGTGGAGGTAGGAGGCTGAACGAAGGGTGGCAGTAGGTTGTACTTGGCAAGGAGCTTCTTCTCTCAAGTTTTCAACATCGTCGGCCTATGATTGTAAAATGCGACCTCTATCTTTGGCCACGAGTAAACCCTAGGTCATGAACTGTTTAAGAGAGACGAGCTTTACCGTTTATGGTCATATGCGGAGTGTTGGAGATAGGGAGTTGGTAGCAATTGTTGGACCTTCGTGTAGTGGTGTATTGCTCGCGCATGGGAGGAGAGATGGGGTGAAGTATGCACGCCATGTACTGATGCACGAGTGATTAGGTAGGAATTATTGTCTTGTTTGGGGAAGGAGGATTATTCTAGGGTAATTAAATTAAACGATTAATTAATGTGATTACTTATTCTAATTAATTTGATTTCTTATAAAACTGATATCTAGTTTAGACGAGGTCAGATTCGAACGCAGTCATTTGCGTTGTACTTGTGGAATTGATATCTACGTTATGGAGTTGGATTGAGGTAGATTGGAGCTTTTTGAATTTCAAGCTAAAATCAAATGCCCGTATGATTTTAGTCAAAATTGGAATGCTTCAGCATATTCGATGAGTTTACTCACCCTTAAATTAACTATATAATAGCTATGATGCTATAGATTTATTATTGAATGCCTGCTTAGTAGTTTAGATATTGTTGTCGTTGATTGTTTGGTTAAAATCCTATTTTGGAAAATGGATGACATATTAACTTAATTGATGTGAACATGTACGATTATATATATTGTCTATAACCGTTGTTTTGTAGGAAACATCTATGTGGAGACCCTAAGGGGTTTCTCGCCGATAATAATTATTTATTTCTTTATGCTATTTACATCGATGCTTAATTGAAAGTAATCGTGATATTCTATTTAAATTGTTAGTGTGTCTTTATAGCAATTTTTGCTATAACGTTAATTATTGAACACCATCTCTTAAGCCCTTTGTGTGTGTTGTCTTGAGCTTGTATTTTCACAGAATAGATATTTAAAGTCATTAATCATTTTGATTAACCATATTTTTAATTAAATCATTTTAATTAATTATGTTTTAATTTAATAACATCTTTTTAATTAAAAGGTAATTAAAATTTAGTTAATCCCTCTAGTTAATGATATTTGGATTTAATTTAATCATTTTAAGTAATGATTTTTTAAGTTAATAAATCATTTTAACCAAAAATGTTTAAATTTAATTAATCATTTTGATTAATGATGTTTAAATGAATTAATCATTTTAGTTGATGATATTTGAAATTAATAAATCATTTTAATTAATGATATTTGATTTTGATTAATCATTTTAATGAATGATTATTTGAATTTAATAAATTATTCTAATTAATAATGTTTAAAATCAATTAATTATTTTAACATTTGAATTTAGTCAATCATTTTAAGTAATGATATTTGAAACTTAAGTACTCATTCTAATTAAGATATTTGAATGTAATTAACCATATTAACTACTGGTATTTAAAGTTAATCAATGAATTTAAAAAAGGTATTTAAGTTAATTAATTGATTTTGTAAAGTGATTAACGTTAATCTAATGAAAGCATTTTAAAGTAATTTAACTAATTTAGTGTTTTAAAGTTAATTTATTAATTATGTAAAAGGGTTTTAAAAATAATTAACTATTTAAATAAAGGTAATTGATTGATTCATTAAAAGACATTATACATTTAATTTATTATCTTTCGAGATAATTAATGTTGTTTTAAATTTATAAAATGGATTTTTATTTAAATTTAATTTATTATGTTTGGGAAAAATTAATGTAGTTTTAAAAGTTATAAAAAGTTATATAAATTATCCTTCAGCATGATAAACCTTTGATGTAAAATTTATAAAAGTAATTTAGTTGATTTATTATCTTTTGGGATAATAAATATTGTTTTAGAATTTATAAATAATAGTTTCCAAATAATATCTTTTAAAAAGAATTGTTTCAAATGAAGCTAAGTGTAAATTGTCTTAGGTTTATAAGAAATAATGTTTTGACATTTGTTTTGACTATGGTTTTAAAAACACTTAGAAAAATATAATTTGTTCCTCTAAAAATATACTTTAAAATGGGTTTAATGTGTCTTTAAAAGTATTATGATTGAAAATCAAGCGCAAGTGAAAACAACCATCTTATCATTCCGATAGTTGATTTATTGACTATCAACTTTGATTCTACTTTCTTTATATTTCATCAATCTAAGATGATGTTGCACATTTGAGCCCTATTATCTTTTGTAGGAAATGACTAAACCCAAAGAGCGAATGTGGGCCAAGTTACATGGGGTTGCTTCCATTAGGGTATTTTCACATCACTCCAGATTGATTTGGTGTTGCACATTGAGATTTGAAATATTAGGATTCACGTAACAGTTGGTGGGGTCCGGCTTGAAGGTTTCCAAGAGCCATCAGAGTTCTCAAGTATATTTCTAGTGTATTCTTTCAGTGGGGAGGCACCCTCCTAGTCATGTTAGAAAAACTTCTTTTTTCACTTACTGTTAATTCAAATCTTTGAATTATTTCCTTAATTGCATGGATAACTTCTTTATGCTCTTCTCTTTGTTTGATTATTTATACCCATTCATTGAGTATGAGATTGGTTCTTACTAGTACTCACCCTTTTTATTTGGATTATTTCTGCTGTTTATTTTCATTATTTCTTGATTGGATTATTGTTCTTTTTTGTTTCCACTTTCTTCATTTATGGATGTTGCTCTTATGAGCTAAAGACCTGTTCCGTGTTAGCGGCGTTATTTTATAGAATTTTTATATGTTCATCGAATTACTTGAGTTTTCTCACATTTGTTTTTCAGACTGAACCAAGTGTTATTTTATTATAATGCTCAGTTAGATCGAGTTTTTCCAAGGTTGGCTTTGGTTATATGGAGTTATTAGAGAAGAGTTGGATGTGCACCTATCGTAGTGTTATATTTTTCACTAATATTATGTTATATAACTATAAGCAGTTGTAAGGTCATAATTTTATAATTGTCCAACTGATAAGGTTTGTTTGATATACTCTATATTTTGAAGTGACGTTTTTAATGTCTTTTTTATATTATATATTTCTGATTCCACTGTGAGATTCTAATTTCCCTTTTCTTTGTATTTTTTATTTTACCCTAACAATCTGCCTTTATGGCGATTGAATGTTTGACATTTGCATACCATGAATGTATTTAGTTTCGACTTTCGATGGTCAAAAAGGCGGATCGTTATAAGTTAATAAACAATAATGCCGAAAAATAGGATTTTTTTACAAATATCAAAATTTGATATGAATCTTACACCTTGGGCTCATAGCGATTTTCTAATCAATTTTCATGTATAAAGTTTTAAGGTTGGGGTTCAAACAAAAAAGTTATTTACATTAAATTTTTTGGATCGAAAATAATTCAGAACCAATTAAGGAAGTAAATGTTAATAATTTAACATTAAAATGGACATTAAATATAAATCTACATGTTAAATATACCTGTTACTCAAGGGCGCTTACTCAGTTCAAACCTACTTAAAATAGCGTATAAGTTTGAAACATAACTCGTGGGTTTCTATGTAATGAAAATTTTTAAGCTGTAAAAACATTATAGGGATGGACAATAGAAAGTGGTACAAGTTTGAAATAGAGAAAATAGTATGGGAAAAAAGATTTAAAACTCTAAAACAAAACAGTACACGAATGCATTAAATGGTTCAATTAGGAAGATAGTTAATTGAGAGAAAAGTACTTGATATAAAGGGCAGTTGTAACAACCCCAATTTCGTGCCATTTAAATCGACAATAATCCACACATGTCAGACTTGAATGATGCGAAATAACATATTGTAAATAAATTTGGAGCAAATAAAATCAGATATATAGAATCACAGACACAGAACAAACAGAATAACTCGCAGCGGAATATAAAAATACATAGTAGTTCATGAAGCTACTACAACAGAGTCTCAAACCAAATACATAATACAGTCTGAAAACAACATAATAGAAATCCCAAATACATAGAAGTTCACTAATACATGAGATACTAGAACAGCTGAAATAGAAGTAGATAAATATGTAGATAAGCAGAAACTCCAGCAAAGACCAGCCCCAGAAAGAGAATCCAAAGCTGTGAATAATCAGGCTGATCCGAGCGTAAAGCAAAAGACAAAACATTCGAGTCAGGACAATATATACTTATATAATGTAAACCAACTCAAGTGAACTGTAATCAAGATACAAGTAACTTAAAGGATGCCTGGGACCACCCATCTTCTAAGGATCCGTTAAACTATTTACTATATAGTAATATTTTGCTATCATAATAATGTCTACAGTAAAATAAACGTACCTTTAAATAGCGTCCTGGGCTACCCATATTACCTTTCACACATAATAGTCCCAGTAATCCATCCAATATCATGCCATATCCACTTCGGGTGACTGTCAGAGGAGCACGGGCTACGGGAGAAAAACAAACTCATAGTAAAGGCTCGGTATGGTAGGTGACACGACAGACAAGGAAATGCCAGGGTAGATATACCAATTACGCACATGGGCTGGTGGTAACATAGCAGCAACATACGCCCACCCTGAACAACACTCCAATATCAAAGGGTGCACCCAATCGATCACAACAGTAATAGAATGGTATCGAAGAAGTGTGTTCAACCAGAGGTGCTACCTCCTTTGGCCCGAGATCGCTCCTGTTTTAGCCACCTTAAGCTAACTCACGGGAGTTAGGTCCGCGTAAAATACCTTAGGAACGTCGTCACCATCCTACTTCATTCTGGAATCTCCACCGCGTACACAGTTGTTAAAGTGGTTTTCGGTATCGACAGAGAGTATGTCCATATCCGATCCCGGACTCTTTAACAACCAATCGTTATTATAACCCATAGATATAATTTAAAAATGGTATTTATTTCTCAAAATCCAATATCATTTCAAATCCATTTCAAAATATCAAACTTATCATTTCATTTGAAAAACATATTCATTTTATTCAATTTAAAAATACCATTTCAATTCACATTCAAAATAGTTCAATTCCAAACAAATTACTTCATTTAAATCATAAAAAAAATGAAGTTATTACATTTAATAATTAAATTATTAAATTTTCAACTTTCAAAGTTCATACTTTTACTTAATTTTATCAAAACAGTGAAAATTGAACTTTCGTCGCATTTGGAAAATGCTACAGAAAGTTATATTCAAAACAGTTCAATTTAACAAAAGGCAGCGTTTAAAATGCTGTAATAGAGTTACATTAGTTTCAAAGAAAACTTAGTTTAATCCAACAATTATAGCAAAAAAATAAAATGCTATAATAGCTTTTAATTCAGTTTAGCTATGTAGTTCACTTATAAACTACAGCATTTACAAATGTTGTATTATCATTTATATTGGATATAATAACATTTCAAAAATGTAGTTAATTTACTTCAAAATTTCAATATAATTTCACAACAATTATATTTTTCTATAAATCACTTTTAACTTATAAAATCACATATTTTTACTTTTATAACCATCATTTAATTTTCTTTAATTCCATGATTTCATAAAGTTAAATTTCCATTTAAAAATTCATATTTAACACTAATTCACTTATTAAATTGCAATGTCTAATTTTAAATTCATTACATTAAATTTCAACCTAACACTTAAGTTCAAATTCTCAAATATAACTTAGTTTTATTTTTATTTACTTAACTAAAAATTCACTTTTAAGTCAATTCCATAAATTTCCAATTTTAATTATATTTCAAAATTTCAGCTTAAATATTTATTCATTTCATATTTCAACTTTATTAAAAATCATTAATATGATATAAAATCACTTTAAATTCATTAAAATTCAAATTATCATAAATTTATCATGATTTTAGATTCAATTTAATTTCCATTTATAATTAAATCAAATTTTCCAAAATAACCGACATTAAAAATTTTCTAACTTTTTCATTAATTTATTTCACTTATAATTATTCAGAAAATCAATAATATTTTATAAAAATCAATTTTAATTAGATTTAATCAAAATCTTTTAATATTTACATTTCTAAAATAATTTCAAAATTTTTAGAAAACATACATTAACTACGGGTCTGTATATAATTTTCTACACTAGGAAAAGTGATACGGGTAATATATCATTTCAACCCGTAATTTACAAAGAAAATCCAGGTTTTATCATTTCAAACCCGCAGTCCCAAGTAAATGAAATAAATTGAAAATCATTCAGGCCTATCATTTCAGCCCATAACGATTTTCCCTTATTTTAAAGTCCGTTCGGGTATGTATCATTTCAACTCATAGTGATTCTAAACTAAAGGGAACATGCAGTGTGGTTAACTGATAAAATAACAAAACAGCAATAATATAACAGTAACATATGAAATAACTGGTGTTTAATCATGTCTGAACATCATATGATAGTGACATAGCAAATAAAATATGGTAATGCAGTTTACATATTCACAAGCGATCGATTTACTATTCATATAAGTACAAAACTGTTTGGTGAGAATAACTCACAGGTTTGAGCTGATGACCCAACGACAAATTTCACAAACGAGATCTACACAAGCACAAAAGCACGACATAGATTCGAATGGAGGAGCCAAATGTCAATTTCCTTGGATACACATCAAACAAAACAATATAACAACGATGAGTTTCAAATCAACTACGATCAAAACTACACTAGAATAGACTGCACAGAATCAAATAGAAACGCTTGCACTTTCTTTTAACCTTTACTAGGCTCAGCCATAAGGGGAAATAAAAAATAATGGCAGGTGTTTGGGTCAGTTTATGGTGGGTATGAGTCGGCCTAGATGTCATTTGTGATGGTGCCAAAGTCGGTGAAGGGAATAATACACATAAGCATGAATACATGCATTTGGTCATGGATTTGGGCTTGGCCAAGGCTCCAAGTGTCACGGTCAGAGGTGTGAGGTCCATTGTGGTGGTGTGGCCAAGGGTGTTGGAGGTGCTGGAGGTGCTGAAGGCATGGTGGGTGGCGGCTAGAGGGGTGGTGTGGTGATGGAAGTGATGTTGTGCTCGGCTAGGCTAGGAATTCGGGTTGTTTTGAAAAGTTTGTGGATGGGCATCACCAAGGGGGGTCACGGCATGGTTGGTTGCTGAGGAGGAGGTGTTGGTGGTGTGCCATCATGTGCTAGAGGCGGCTAGGCAGCAAGGTAGCATGGCCGAACCTAAATGGAAGAGCAAGTGCAAACAAAAATCAAAAGGAATAAGCAATATAAGTGAAAAAAAGAGATAAAAGAAATAATTTTTTTTTACCAACTTTCCAAGAATGTGATGGCCGAAATTTTTTTCTCAGGAAGGAGGAAAGGAAGATACATGAAATGAAAATGAATAAGTCAGCTGAAATGTGGGGAGTTATGCCAAAAGAAATGAAGAGTTGTGAGGAAAATGAAGAGGTGGAATTCAAAAGGCAAAAGGCAATTCAAAAGTCAAAAACTCTTCATATATCCTTATTTAATTTATATAATTTTATATTTCTGGAAATAATAATAATCCCAGATAAAATTTCGAAAATTTACCAAAATATAAAAATTTATATAATATTTATTAATTATATAAAGTTAAATTAAGAAAAATAGCTAAAAATAGTGAACTAGACTAGAAAATTTGGAATTAAATAGAATAATTTTTAGAAAATTCAATATGAGCTTGTAAAATATTTTTAAAAATAAATAATAACATAAATTAAAAATAAATTCACAAAATAAATATTTAAAATTTAATTTAAATATAATTTTTAATGAAGAAAATAGCAGAAAATAGGAAAACGACCCTTAAAAATAGGAAATAAATACAGTAAATTTTGAAAAAATTCTATTATTATTTTAAAAATATTTAGAGATGAAATTTTGACAAATAAAACAAATTTAAAATAATTTTTAAATGAAATAAGGTCAAATTCAAATTTATAGTCAAAATCTAGGGTTGTTGCACTCTCCCCACTCAAATCTTTTCATCCTCGAAAAGAACGGAAAGGAAAATAAAGAGAAACAATATAGAAAAGCAAAATAGTACCTGAAACAAATAATTCCGGATTCGAAGCACGAATGCTCTCCTCCGTTTCCCAAGTACAATCTCGATCGTCAATACTCCACTGTACTTTGACCAGATTCACAGATTTCCTTCTGAGCTGCTTCGTATCTCTACCAACTATACGAAGTGGCTTCCTCTCAACAGTCAGGTTAGGGTCAATATACAAACTATCAAGAGCAGAAGGCTGGACAATAAGAGATGGATCATGAAGATGACGGCGAAGATGCGAGACATGGAATACATCATGCACTCCAGAAATCTTCTCGGGCAAATCCAGACGATAAGCCAAAGAACCACTCTTTCCACAATGCGGAAAGGGCCAATGAACCTAGGAGAAAGCTTCCCTCTACGACCAAAGAAAATGACATTCCTCAAGGGAGAAACCTTAAGGAACACCTGATCACCAACAGCAAATTTCAAATTCCGCCTACGCCTATCGGCGTACTTCTTCTGTCTATCCAGAGCGGCTCTCAACCTCTTCTTAATCTCCTCAACTTTCTCAGAAGCTTCCAAAATCACTTCCGGACCAAGAACCAAATGATTACCGGATTCAATCCAGCAAGATGGAGATCTATAAGGTCGTCCATATAAAGCAGCAAACAGAGACATTTTGAGACTGGTCTGAATACAAAGATGGAATGAGATAGATGCAAAGGTCAAGAATAGACTGAAAACAGAAGATAAGATTATACCTGATAGCTATTATTGTAGGTAAATTGGGAAAGATGGAGATAATCTTCCCAAGATCCTCCATAATCAAGCACACAAGCACGAAGAAGATCCTCGAGAATCTGATTTACTCTTTCCGTTTGACCGTCAGTCTGAGGATGGTAAGTAGTGCTCAGATTCAAACGAGTACCCAAAGATTCCTGAAAAGCCTTCCAGAATTGACTAGTAAAAATAAGGTCACGATCACAAACAATACTGAGAGGAACACCATGGAGACGAACGATCTCTCTCATGTAAATCTCAGATAAACTAGAAGTAGAACGAGTAGACTTGAACGGAATAAAACGAGCGGACTTGGTCAGTCTATCAACAATAATCCAGATACTCTCATTGCCCTTCCAAGTCCTCGGTAAACCACCGATGAAATCCATGGAAACCTGTTCCCACTTCCAATTGGGAATCTCGAGGGGCTGCAACAAACCAGGGGTCTTCTGGTGATCGGCTTTGACTTGCTGACAAGTCGCACACCGACTAACAAAGATAGAAATATCCCTCTTCATCCCCTTCCACCAATAAAGCCTCTTCATATCCTGATACATCTTCGACACACCAGGATGAATAGAAAATCTGGATCGATGATTCTCCTGAAGCAACTCCTGCCTCAACCCATCAACATTTGGGACACAAATCCTGCCATTAATTCTTAATATCCCTCTATCATCAATTTGAGCTCCACTACTACCATTACTACCACCAACTCTGCTGCGAATGCCCTCTTTCATCAATCTAAACATCTCATCCTCATCCTGCTTAGCCATAATCCGATCCAGAAGAGGAGAAGAAGAAACAACAAGCTGACACAACAAAGCCTTCGTCCGACTCAGAGCATCGGCCACAACATTAGCTTTATCGGGAGTATAGCTAATATCAAGGTCTTAAGAAGCCAGAAACTCAAGCCAACGAACTTGCCTATGATTTAGATCCTTCTGGGAGAAGATATATCTTAGAGACTGATGATCTGTGAAAAGCTCAAACTTGGTTCCAAGAAGATGATGCCTCCAAAGTTTCAAAGCAAAGACAATAGCAAGTAACTCTAAATCATGAGCAGCATAATTTGCTTCGTGGGTTTCAACTGACGGCTGGCATAGGCAATAACACTACCATCCTACATGAGAATAGCATCCAAACCCTCATGACTAGCATCGGTATAAACTGTAAATCCCTCACTTCCATTCGAAACAGTAAGAACTGGTGCGGAAGTTAGCTTGCTCTTCAACTCACTGAATGCAGCCTTACACTGATCACTCCAGACAAATCTGGCATTCTTTCGAGTCAAAGCTGTGAGAGGTGCAGCAATCCGAGAAAAATTCTCAATAAATCTCCGGTAGTAACCGGCAAGGACCAGAAAACTACGAATATCAGATGGAGTCTTTGGAGTTTCCCAATTCTGGAACAAAATCGAGCGAAAATAAGGACAACAGGAAAAATAGAATTATTAGAAATGATAGAGAAAAGAGAAGAAAGAAAGACTTACATTGATCGTAGCGATCTTGACTGGATCAACAGAAACTCCATTACTAGAAACAATATGCCCGAGATAACGGACTTCATCCTTCCAGAAATGGCATTTAGAAAATTTAGCCTTTAACTGATGATTTCTGAGAGTCTCAAGAACATATTTCAAATGCGACTTATGCTCATCCTTAGTCTTAGAGAAGACAAGGATATCATCAATAAAGACTAGCATAAATTTATTAAGCACATCACGAAAAACACGATTCATCAAATCAACAAAAAAAGCAGGAGCATTAGTCAAACCAAAAGGCATGACTAGCCATTCATAAAATCCATTCTCAGTGCGGAAAGCAGTCTTGGGAATGTTATCCTCAGCAACCCTGAGCTGATGAAAACCTGTGGAAAGATCAAGCTGAGAGAAAATAGTGGCACCATAAAGCTGATCAAACATATCATTTATACGAGGCATTGGATATCTGTTTTTCATAGTGAGCTTGTTCAGCTCCGTATAATCAACACACATCCGAAGTGAACCATCAGATTTGGTGACAAAAACCACCGCAGCTCCCCATTCAGAAAAACTAGGCCTAATCAGACCTTTGGAAGATAAGTCTTCAATTTGCTTTCCCATCTCAACCTTCTCGTGGGGTGCCATTCTTCTAGGAGGAAGAACAACAGGTCGAGCACCAGGAATAAGATCAATCCGAAAATCAATTTCCCGCTTCGAAGGTAAAGAAGTGACTTCACCAAATACATCGAGATATAGTCTAACCACAGGAGTAGAATCGAGATCACTGGGAGAAGAATCCAAAGAATAAATAAAGTTGCCAGCAAAATCCTGAGGCATGCGGCACTGAATAATCAAGGCATTCCCATGATCATTAAAGAGACGAACATACCAGGCTTTACAAGAGATATGAGCACCATGATTCACTAATCAATCCTGATCAAGCAATAAATCAAAAGCATCGAATCCCAGAATATAAAAATCACCACTAAAGCGATGATCAGAATGGAAAAGTTTCACTTCTCGACAAATTCGATTAAGGTTAGCAGGACCCCCAATAGGATTTGAAACACATAACGGAACAGAAGTATACTCAGGAGATAAGAGATGCTCAAACTTATCGCACAAATCAACAGAAATAAGACCGTATGAAGCACCAGTATCAAACAATGCACGAACATGATGATGAAATAAAGTAAATGAACCCTGGAGTGTACCTTGGTCATCACTAGGAGCAGGAGCAAGTGGAGGAATTGGAGACGAGGCAGAAGTGACAGCAAATATACCAGAAGGAGTACCCCTCTGCTTGGGTAGGGCAATCCTTCTTAAAATGACCGGGCTGGAGACAGATATGGCAGAGATCACGTCTAGCCGACTGAGCGGGTAGAGGAACAGCAGCACCAGATAAAGTAGGACAGCTATTGGCATAGTGCCCCTTCTGATCACACCTAAAGCAAGTGATGGAGGAAAGATCAACTGGTTGCCTCTGAGCAGGAGCAGGTGATGAAGATCCCAAACCAGAACGCTTCTGCCAATTCTTCTTTTGCTGCTGGATGTTTGGCTTACGCTTCTTGGAAACTGCAGAGGAAGACTGAGCACCAGAAACAGCAGGACCTTTGGATGTGGGATTCTCATAGCGAATAGCCATATCCATGAGCTGGGTGAAAGAACCATGAACATGAGAAATGAGGCGATATAATACTCTGGACGAGCACCAGCAATAAATTTCTCATTCTTCTTGAGAGGAGTATCAATAAGGCTGGGACCGAATTTGGAAAGTTCATTGAACTTCCTCTCATACTCAGCAAAAGATATGGTACCCTGCTTCAAATCCATAAACTCACGATAAAGCTGAGATTTTCCGGCTTCTGGCATCCATTTTGCCACAAAAGCCTCCCTGGAAAAGAGATACAGAAAACAGGCTTAAGATAGATTCAATGAAAGGAAAAATAGGAACAAAATTAAGATAACACAAAGGATACCTAAACTGCTCCCAAGTGAGATCAGCCTCGACGGTGTTAGCCGTAATGGACTCCCACCAATCTAAAGCAGAATCACGCAACTGCCAAGCTGCTAGCTGACGCTGCTGGGCATCAGTAATATCAAGACTAGTAAATATACTCTCAAGACTCCGCAACCACTGTCGAGCCTCAATGATAGTCTCTGAACCGGTGAATGGGGTTCCACCTAGTTGAGAGAATTCCTTACAAAGAACAATGAACCAGACTGGAGCAACAGGTTGAGGAGCTGGGGCAATACCACGACCCCTAACTCTAGCGTTTCCTCGATTCATCCTGAAAAATATCAAGAATGAATTTAGGACAAGAATAAAGACAAGCCAAAGATAAATTAAGATAAGACAAGGTAATACACTTGGATGAATATCTTAAAGAACGAAAAATCCTAACAAGGTAGATACGAAAGAAAGGAAAGTTTGAAAACATTTGAAAATCCTTTAAAAGCAAGAAAAATTTATATATCAAAATAATCTTTGAAAATCCTATGAAAACATTTTGAAAAAAATCATTTTATACTTTAAAAATACGTTTATCACAAAGATATGATTCTGAGATTGATTTCACTCATTCTAGGGTAGAAATACCCTATCTCTAATGAGTTTTTTCTCCGTAGAGGCAATGGTTGCCAAAAACCAAAGCTCTGATACTAACTTGTAACAACCCCAATTTCGTGACATTCAAATCGACAATAATCCACACATGTCAGACTTGAATGATGCGAAATAACAGATTGTAAATAAATTTGGAGCAAATAAAATCAGATATACAGAATCACAGACACAGAACAAACAGAATAACTCGCAACGAAATATAAAAATACATAGTAGCTCATGAAGCTACTACAACAGAGTCTCAAATGAAATACATAATATAGTCTGAAAACAACATAATAGAAATCCAAAATACATAGAAGTTCACTAATACATGAGATACTAGAACAGCTGAAACAGAAGTAGATAAATATGTAGATAAGCAGAAACTCCAGCAAAGACCAGCTCCAGAAAGAGAATCCAAAGCTGTGAATACTCAGGCTGACCCGAGAATAAAGCAAAACACAAAACACTCGAGTCAGGATAATATATACTTATATAATGTAAACCAACTCAAGTGAACTGTAATCAAGATACAAGTAACTTAAAGGGTGCCTGGGACCACCCATCCTCTAAGGATCCGTTAAACTATTTACTATATAGTAATATTTCCTATTATAATAATGTCTACAGTAAAATAAACATACTTTTAAATAGCGTTCCGGGCTACCCATATCACCCTTCACACATAATAGTCCCAGTAGTCCATCCAATATCATGCCATCTCCACTCCGGGTGACTGTCAGAGGATACCACACGAGCTACGGGAGAAAAACAAACTCATAGTAAAGGCTCTGTATGTGACACGGCACACAAGGCAATGCCATGGTAGATATACCAATTACGCACACGGGCTGGTGGTAACGCAGAAGCCACATATGCCCACCCTGAACAACACTCCAATATTAAAGGGTGCACCCAATCGATCACAACAGTAATAGAATGGTACCGAAGAAGTGTGTTCAGCCAGAGGTGCTACCTCCTTTGGCCCGAGATCGCTCCTGTTTTAGCCACCTTAAGCTAACTCACGGGAGTTAGGTCCACGTAAAATACCTTAGGAATGTCGTCACCATCCTACTTCATTCTGGAATCTCCACCACGTACACAGTTGTTAAAGTGGTTTTCGATATCGACAGAGAGTATGTCCATATCCGATCCCGGACTCTTTAACAACCAATCGCTATTATAATCCATAGTTATAATTTAAAAATGGTATATATTTCTCAAAATCCAATATCATTTCAAATCCATTTCAAAATATCAAACTTATCATTTCATTTGAAAAACATATTCATTTTATTCAATTTAAAAATACCATTTCAATTCACATTCAAAATAGTTCAATTCCAAACAAATTACTTCATTTAAATCATAAAAAAATGAAGTTATTACATTTAATAATTAAATTATTAAATTTTCAAAATTTTCAACTTTGAAAGTTCATACATTCACTTAATTTTATCAAAACAGTGAAAATTCAACTTTCGCAGCATTTGGAAATGCTACAGAAAGTTATATTCAAAACAGTTCAATTTAACAAAAGACAGCGTTTAAAATGCTGTAATAGAGTTACATTAGTTTCAAAGAAAACTCAGTTTAATCCAACAATTATAGCAAAAAAATAAAATGCTATAATAGCTTTTAATTCAATTTAGCTATTTAGTTCACTTATCAACTACAGCATTTACAAATGTTGTATTATCATTTATATTAGATATAATAACATTTCAAAAATGTAGTTAATTTACTTCAAAATTTCAATATAATTTCACAACAATTATATTTCTCTATAAATCACTTTTAACTTATAAAATCACATATTTTTACTTTTATAACCATCATTTAATTTTCTTTAATTCCATAATTTCATAAAGTTAAATTTCCATTTAAAAATTCATATTTGACATTAATTCACTTATTAAATTGCAATGCTCAATTTTAAATTCATTACATTAAATTTCAACCTAACACTTAAGTTCAAATTCTCAAATATAACTTAGTTTTATTTTTGTTTACTTAACTAAAAATTCACTTTTAAGCAATTCCATAAATTTCCAATTTTAATTATATTTCAAAATTTCAGCTTAAATATTTATTCATTTCACATTTCAACTTTATTAAAAATCATTAATATGATATAAAGTCACTTTAAATTCAAATTATCATAAATTTATTATGATCTCGCATTCAATTTAATTTCCAATTATAATTAAATCAAATTTTCCAAAATAACTGACATTCAAAATTTTCTAACTTTTTCATTAATTTATTTCACTTATAATTATTCAGAAAATCAATAATATTTTACAAAAATCATTTTTAATTGGATTTAAATAAAATATTTTAATATTTACATTTCTAAAATAATTTTAAATTTTTTTGAAAACATACATTAACTACGGGTCTGTATATAATTTTCTACACTAGGAAAAGTGATACGGGTAATATATCATTTCAACCCGTAACTTACAAAGAAAATCCGGGTTTTATCATTTCAGACCCGCAGTTCCAAGTAAATGAAATAAATTGAAAATCATTCAGGCCTATCATTTCAGCGCATAACGATTTTCCCTTATTCTAAAGTCCGTTCGGGTATGTATCATTTCAACCCATAGTGATTCTAATCTAAAGGGAACTTGCAGTGTGATTAACTGATAAAATAACAAAACAACAATAATATAACAGTAACATATGATATAACTGGTGTTTAATCATGTGTGAACATCATATGATAGTGACATAGCAAATAAAATATGGTGATGCAGTTTACATATTCACAAGCGATCGATTTACTATTCATATAAGTATAAAACTGTCTGGTGAGAATAACTCACAGGTTTGAGCTGATGACCCAACGATAAATTTCACAAACGGGATCTACACAAGCACAAAAGCACGACACAGATTCGAATGGAGGAGCCAAATGTCAAATTCCTTGGATACACATCAAACAAAACAATATAACAACGATGAGTTTCAAATCAACGATCAAAACTACACTAGAATAGACTGCACAGAATCAAATAGAAATGCTTGCACTTGCTTTTAACCTTTACTAGGATCAGCCATAAGGGGAAATACAAAATAATGGCAGGTGTTTGGGTCAGGTTATGGTGGGTATGGGTCTGCCTAGATGTCATTTGTAATGGTGCCAAAGTGGGCGAAGGGAATAATACACATAAGCATGAATACATGCATTTGGTCATGGATTTGGGCTCGGCCAAGGCTCCAAGTGTCACGGCCAGAGGTGTGGGGTCTACTGTGGTGGTGTGGCCGAGGGTGTTGGAGGTGCTGGAGGTGCTGGAGGCGTGGTAGGTGGCGGCTAGAGGGGTGGTGAGGTGATGGAAGTGATGTTGTGCTCGGCTAGGCTAGGAATTCGGCTAGAGGTGTTGGTGGTGTGACATCAGGTGCTGGAGGCGGCTAGGCAGCAAGGTAGCATGGCCGAACCTAAATGGAAGAGCAAGTGCAAACAAAAATCAAAAGGAATAAGCAATATAAGTGAAAAAAGAGATAAAAGAAATAAAAAATTTTACCAACTTCCTAAGAATGTGATGGCTGAAATTTTTTTCTCAGGAAGGAGGAAAGGAAGAAACGTGAAATGAAAATGAATTAGTCAGCTGAAATGTGGGGAGTTATGACAAGAGAAATGAAGAGTTGTGAGGAAAATGAAGAGGTGGAATTCAAAAGGCAAAAGGCAATTCAAAAGTTAAAAACTCTTCATATATCCTTATTTAATTTATATAACTTTATATTTCTGGAAATAATAATAAACCCGGATAAAATTTCAAAAATTTATCAAAATATAAAAATTTGTATAGTATTTATTAATTATATAAAGTTAAATTAGGAAAAATAGCTAAAAATAGTGAACTAGACTAGAAAATTTGGAATTAAATAGAATAATTTTTAGAAAATTCATATGAGCTAGTAAAATATTTTTAAACATAATTAATAAAATAAAATAAAAATAAATTCACAAAATAAATATTTAAAATTTAATTTATATATAATTTTTAATGAAGAAAATAGCAGAAAATAGGAAAACAGCCCTTAAAAATAGAAAATAAATACATTAAATTTTGGAAAAATTATATTATTATTTTAAAAATATTTAGAGATGAAATTTAATAAATTAAATAAATTTAAAATAATTTTGAAATGAAATAAAGTCAAATTCAAATTTATAGTCAAAATCTAGGGTTGTTACAACAGTTTAGGTACAGGAAAATTGAATAGTAATTGTATTGCAAATATAAAAACAATATTAGGAAGTTAAATAAATTATGTTAGAAATAATGTTAGGCGGTTATATTAAGAATAATGCTAGCAGTCTAATATAGGAAATTAAAAAGGAAAAAAGATTGGATAGTTTTCATAGTAAGTGCAATAGTATTACATATCTTTTAGAAGTCCCCTTAATATGCTAGTAGAACCTCAGCTTGGGCTGAAAGTAGAGATAGAGAGAGTGATAGGAAAATCTTTTAAAAACATTGTAAATTATGCTTTTGAAAAAGGTTTAATGTAACAAATAAGTTTTGAAATGAAAACTTATTAAATAGTTGAACTAAAAATCCTTATTTTCAAGAAGTAAAAGTTGAAACGGTCTTTAAAAGAAAAGGTTGATTTGAAAAAAAAGGAAAGAAACTTTTTGAAATTAGATTTGCTAACAATTTCTTTTAGATTTAATGCATAAGCTAAATTCAAAAATCCTAAATTATAGGTTTTAAGACACCAAGTATTTTATAATTTAATAGAAGGTTTCTGAGTTGCATTTTTAAAGACAAAGGTTTTGGGATTAAATTAAAATTAATTTTAATTTTTGAAGAAAAATTAGTGAAGACTAAACTAATATTTTAAATATGAAGTAGATAAGGATAACTGCCTAGGTAAAACATGATAAAATATAAGGCTAGGAAATAGATAACGAAGACTAGTCTTAGAGTTGTAATAAGGAATCCCTTTAAAATGTGAAGAATGCTAGTGAGAACCTAGGAGTGTTTTGTTATCCATGTGTGCAAGCCATAAGAAGATCCACAAAGGAATGATAAATGACATTATTGTTCACTTCTACGACTCCCATGGCATGCTACTATGAAGAATCAAAGACAAAGAAAGTAAATGTAAGTTTTGAGAGTACTATTAAGAAATTTGGATTAAAAGAAGATAGAACAGAGGGCAATGAGATGACAAACACACATAGAGAACATCGGTAAACTGAAAGCTAATGAGGACAAGATGGAGGGTGGAAAATTATTCCGCCCAGCCAATTTGCTAATGATATTGTTCTAAATGGTGCATAATTTGTATTTCTCATCCAATACAGTGTGGGACGATGCACAATTTATTCCATAATTGGTATGGAAATGGAGATAACGATTGGATCTTATTCCTCAAAAGGCATAAAGGAAAATTTAAGATACGAGGATTATAAAAGGATGACATGTTGGAAAGGTCCATTCAAGTCAAAAGTGATAGAGCCACAACATTGTTATTGTTAGATAATGTTGAAGGGCAGCATCCAATAGCTGTTCCTTTTAGGTTAGGTTGTAAGCATTAGTTGTTTTATTTGGGTGTAAAAGCACGTATGATATTGTATGAAATGTTCCTTTTTGTTTTCCTAGTGTGGACCGCAATGTTATGGAAAAACAATAAGATAAGGAAACTTTTAGGAAAGACAATCAACTAATGCAAGAGGAAAGAAAATAGTAGAGACCGTAAGTTAAGAAATAAATTAAGAAAATTTATTTAATTGACTACTAAAATAAAAATGAAATAAGATTGTAAGTCTTGAAAATTTTTGAGAAATAAAGTTTAGTGAGTGGAGGACAGGGAAAGGATGTTATATAGACACGGGTCAATGTCCTTGTACCCTAAAGGCTGAAATTTATAATTGAACTTGTGTGCTGGTTACTAATATAAATAAAAGAAAAGTTTTGAAACTAAAAATTTATCGTGTAAATAGGGCGAAGTCCACTATGCACATTAGATTGTTGACTAAACCCTGATTTCATGAGATGTGGTATAAATTATTTTAAAGAAAATATATAATATGTGCACATTTGAGAATTATTTTTTTAATTCTTGGTTATTGAAAATAAAATATTTTTGTAGGAAGTTTTAGAAATTTTGTGATGAAGAAATTTACGGTCTAAATTTTTTATCGGTATTTTAGAAAGTAATATAAAAATATTTTTGGGCAGAAAAGAAAGAAATCAAATTTTGAAAATGCCACATAGTTGACATAGGGGAATAGTTGACTGGTTGGTTAGCATGGATATTACTGTGCGGCAGAAGTGGCAGTAAAATAAACTACGGTTAGTGATGAGGAAATTGTTTTTGCTACTTTTCCATATCTCGTTGGTAGGTAAACTAAACTGGTTTTAAAATAATTTTTTAAAATTTTAGAGATGTAAAATAAAAATCGTTTTTACGGACTGTACTTGGAAAATTGAAAGAGAATTGAGGGAAAAAGAGAAGGTTTCAAGGTATAGTGGAAAAAGGATACATCAAAAAATAATGGAAATATGGAATTTTCCATTTAGACCTTTCTCTAGAATAAGAATATAGGTTTAGAAAACCATATTTTCCTAAAACATAGACATTAGTAACGGTGTATGAGAATTTTAGATGGTAGGAATTAAATGCAAAATTGGTTGAACTATACTTCTATTCGTAGAAGTGTTGAGAAATTTGGATGTAAAAATAAGTTTTTGATTTTCAATGTTTGCATACATATAGAACTGCCAGTATATTTAGGTTGTTTGCACCATGTTTCAAAAATTATTCTAAAAGATGGATTTATATAGGAGGCTCGGGCTTAGAATTGATCAACATGCATATCATATGTTGTAATATAATGTGTGGTTGTATACGATTGGTTACAAAAGTGGCTGCACACTACTGGGATGGTTAGCTTAGAATGATTGTGCATTATGTTATGTGATTATGTCCTCAAGGAATTTCGAGGATGAAATTCTTTTAAGAACGAGGGAGAACATACCTCGTAATTTTACGACAACTAATTAAAGGAAAAGGTAGTTAATAAATGATAACGTCGAAAAATAAGATTTTAACAAATATCAGAATTTGGCTACGAAACTTACGTTGTTGGGTTCGTAGCTATTTTTTGATCAATTTTTATATATAAAGTTTTAGGATCAGAATTCAAACGAAAAGGTTATTTATGTTTGAAGTTTCGGATAAGAAATAATCCAAAACCAATCAAGGAAGTAAATGTTAACAACTTAATATTAAAATTGGCACTAAATATAAATGTTAACGTTAAATATAATAGTTAATCAGACAAGCACCATTGTCCAAGTGGTTAATTGATTCGGCTTTGGTGCAAAAGGTCACAAGTTCGAAACTTGCTTTCGAACATTTATTGACATGGTATATGTTGTCCCAATGATTTGTTGTATATAAAGTACCATTTCAAAAAAAAATATAATAGTTAATCAGGGGCGCTTAACCAAAATCGATTCTAATTATGAAAGCATATAAGTAAATAAATTGGATGCGGAAGTAAGTAAGTATCAATAATTTACGTTAGTGTAAAAATAGACCTAAATCTTAACATTTAGGTAATTAGCTATGTTAAATTTGATCAAATTAGAGATGAGATGGAAGTAATCGAAGGAGATTAGTGTCAAATCAAGTTAAGTTAGCGCTGAAAAGGAAATAAACAAATAAATAAATGAGAATTAATTAATGTTAAAACAAATGTTAACAAGAAAGATTGCTAAAATAAGGAAATCAATAAATAAATGTAACTGATTGATGTTAACTACACTTAACATTTACTTAATATGAAAGAAAAAGAAAATTAACATTAATTATTAACGCTAACGAAAGCTTGAATGTTAAGTAAGATTAATGTTACAGGATCCTATCAAATCTTTTATTAACGGATATGATTGATTCTAAAGCCAAAAATACCAGCCTAGTTTCTCACTTCTACAAAGTGGAGTTTTGCTATTCTTTTTTCTCTATAATTTCTAAAATTCTAAAGGTAGTAATACTATATTATATATATAAGTGGAGAAAAGGCGATGAATAAGAGAAGAAAAGAATAGGATCAATTCAAAATGCAGAAACAAAGGTAAATCATTAATCTTAAACTCAAATCAAAATTTAATTCAATCATTTCTCCAGATCTATAATTCTAATAAATGTATACCCTTTTTATATTTTGGATTTAAAGTAAGAGAGAGTCAAATAGAAAACGAATAGATCCAGACCCGAAGAATTGGAAAGCTAAAGTTAGGTAGGTGGGAAATTACATATTCTGCAATAATATTGGATTTATATCATTGTCAATCCATATATCATTTACGCTGAGATATAAACCACATTTTGGATATATAATTTTATACGTGTAAGGAATCGATATAGATTACGATTTGGATATTTAATTGTATACACGTAATGATTATGGCACATGTGCCTCTATGTTATGGAAAATCCTAAACTTGATGGATATTGTATATGTTTGGATTTGAAAAGTTAGAGGTATAAATAGTCCATAGATTTGTAAATAACTTGTTAATGAAATCAAATTGGAATTTCAGATTTGGTTAGTTTATATAGATTGTTGAACATAAATAAGAATCGATTATAAATTAAACTGGAATTAGGCAGTATTGTAATATATTGGAATGAATTGTGTAATAATGTGAATTTTTATAAACTGACTAAAAATATAAATAAAAGTGCATCGGTTGAAATAACAAGGAATGTAAACAAAAAGGAAGAGGTGTACAAAATAAGGGAATCGTCGTATTTGTTTGGTACTGCCTATTTTAATAGAAAAATAAAAGATAATTCCCTGTTATTTCACACATAACACAAGTCCTTTTTTAAGCAACTTATAGAATTTAATGTTAACAGTTTCCTTTGGTGCAAGAGATAATTCCAATGTATTAAGGTATAAAAATCCTTTATTATGACTAAAGTAATGTAAGTTGGAATAAGAACATCAATTTAAATGATAAATCTAAAATATGTAATCTAAGATGTTGTAGAAAAAAATGATAAACAAAGAAGATACAATTATATGAATACGGAAGTAATAAGTCTAAATAGGCAATTAAAGAAAGATATCAGTTAAAAAAAGGAGATTTCATCCAATAATGTTAAATGGAAGGGAAATGATAAATAACAATTAAGTTAATAAATTAGAAATGGATAGCAAATGATACTGAATGACAAGAATAAATCAAAAGTAAGTTATGTAATAATTAAATGAATGTATATTCAAATATACATTATGAAGCATGATATATATATATATATATATATATATATATATATATATATATGTATATGTATATGTATATGTATCTGTATATGCATATGCATATGTAAATAATTTAGTAATAAGAATGACATAGCCATTAGAGTGGCTGGAATGCGAGGTTAGTAGTATCATGCAATAGAAATCTGCCCACCATAAGGGGCTAAAAGCAGTTGTGTATACATTAAGATGTAGGATATATCCAACCGTAGGACCTGTGGAGAGTGTACACTAGTGTATAGATAGAGGAATACACCAATAGAAAGTGGAGTCTACTTCAAAAATAGGAAAATGGGGTATTGCCTTGATTGCGTTAGGAAATCTAAATAGGGTGGTGAGTAGCTCGATGTTATGTCGATAGATATGGCACCAAATCAGGACTAGGAGCCACATAGATTGAGTGGGTCCTTTTTCCAGAGCGGTCAAAACGGAAAAGACAGGGTTACACCTAATGGTCTATGCCTCCTCTAGGGTAGGCCATGTTAGATAATGCACAGCCATGATTGTTTGCTAGTTTGTTCGTTAGAGCAAGGCTAGTTAACCCATAGAAGAGTTCTTTTAAAAATGAATAGAGTAGTTCATGGAGTTGAGTCCATAATAGAAAGCAGACAAGTTAGTGGATCCCCAAGGTGAGATAACATAAGGTGAAACTTTTACGACGTCATTATTAGGCACTGACGGGAGGTTCTACTTTGTACGCGGGCAATTTGGCCTAGACATTGATGATCATGTATTACGGTGCAAAATTATGGATACTGGCGGGGATGGTATCTTTGTCCAAAGAGGGAAAGATACTTTTATATACACACATGTACATAGTTATAGTCTACCCTAGATAGATAGGGCGTATCGTACGCGAACGGTGAGTCGAGACGACTAAGTAAAATAAATGACATAACATGCAATGAAGAGCAATAGGCATAAACTTATGTTATATACAAAGTGTATAATTTACCATTCACTAAATTTTTTTCTGACCCCCTTCTCACTATAACCCACATGATATCTTTAGAGGGACAAGCACTAGTATAAGGCGGGAACAGTGGAAGATCATGGTTTTTAATGCATGTTAGGCACTAATAAGGATACTTGATTTTAGAAGTGTCAACCTGGTCACTAAATGTAACAACCAAAATTTGAGCTATAATAATTAATTAATGAATTAATTAAACGGTAAAATAAGTTTGTGAAATTGTCAGAATCGAGCCACGGAAGTTGCAACATTGGGTCCGTTGTAATTTTATGATTAATTTTCATATATAACTTGTCGAAATTCGAGCTAATATGGAGAAGTTACTAGAGAAACAAGAAATCAGAATTAAATAAACAAAAAGAAAAAAATAGCATAACAAGACCCTTAGGGGTCGATCCTTTTTTTGGTCAGATCGACCTATAGGTCGACCCCCAAGGAACATGGGTTGACCTGCACTTCTTCCTGGACGATATTTCGTCCAGGTACGAGCCGAAGAGAGTAATTTTGATTTTTAGTTAATCCTGTGCGTTTATAGCTACATCCGATGGTTCCTAGTGAATCTATGACGTTGTTGCACCAGATTTAATCTTCAAATCCGATGGCCTGAGATCCCTAAGCCACACTATGAATTGAACCTGGGCCTACCTATTTTTCTCATTCATATTTTTTCCCAATTGGGTTCATTGCTTTTGGCTGAACCCTAAATAGAAAAAATTTCTAGGGAGGAAATCTTTTTGATAAAAATATTCTACGCCCTAGAAGCGGATCTAAGATGGCACAGGAGTAGAGCTAAGGTGAGTGTTTTCTAGTTAATTTAGATTTATAAGCAATTTGAAATAATAGGGTTCTTAATAAATATAGTTTTCCTATAATTTTGAGACAGTTTTGATGAAAGTTTATTTACAGTCAGTTAAGTAAATTTTAGAAGTTTTTTCGGTCTATTTTTATTCAGCTATTTTATTCAGTTATTTGCAGTTATTTACAGTTAATTATAGTTATTTACATCTATCTTAAGTTGGACTTTAGCCTGTAAATGTTAATTTCTTTTTTTTATAAATTTATTCCTTTTTGACGCGAATAAAGTAATAAAAAGAGAAGAGTTCGCAAATATTGATTAAAATAGAATAACACTAAATTTACAGAAATCAATTGTAAAATGAGAAAACTGAAATAAAAATAGAGATGGACTGAAATAGGAAAATTTAAGATATTTGCAAGCATAATTATAACAAGTGGTTATAACTAAAAGGAGAAAATAGAAAAGTAACGGTTGCAAAAACAATTGTAACACATAGGTTATAATTAGAAAGAAGAGATAACAGAAGAAGGTTATTTTAAAACTTAGATCTTGGATTAAGTTAATAAGAAAATATAGAAGTAGAGCCCGTGCCAGCAGCATTCCTTTTAGGTCTAGGACTAACGGTTTCACATGTAGGTGAGGTTGGGACACCCTTATGTTGATTAGGATAAATAAGTGGCCACTAGATAGAGGCTCAAATCTGGGGATTTGGGAAAGGGGCGCAAAGCTAGAAGATTTGTTCCTTACGACCAGTACCGGCGGCATTCCCTTTCCGGTCGAGGACTGATGGTCTCACACGTAGGTAAGGCTGGATATGCTTATGCTGATCAGGGTAAATAAAGGGTTAGGGGCAGCAATTTGTGTGTACTGGCGATGACCGAGCATGAAACATCGATTAGGATAAATAATCCGCTATTACGTCCTAAGCGCTAAAGAGGTGTCTTTTGTTATGACCAACAGGATCGGTTCACAATGGCACAACAGAGATAGGAAGGCCGATCAATGGGTAGGATTAGGATTTCAGCCTAATCAAGTTAGCATTGAGATAGGATCATAATTTCAGCATAATCATAGTAGTTTAAGACAAGTGCAAACAATCAAACAATCAAACCAAACAGTCAAACAGAATCAGAAACGGTATTTTATCCGAGTTTTATCTTTTCTATATTTACCTTTCAAGCTAGAACAATTGCCTAGTCTATTATCTTTATCTTGCTTAGAAATACTAGTAATTACTTTCACCTGATCCGTTCCTCTATTTCCCCTCTTTTTCCCCCATAGGCCAACAGAGTTAAGGATAGTTGATTTAGGTTGCTTGGAGATTCATTCTCATTTCAGATGTATTCTTCTACTTTTCATCTTTTTCATTTGATTTATGATGGAATTGCACTTGTGAGAGGGATTATTATTGTTATCTTTATACTCTGATTTTATGAGACTGAGATGTATTTTCATGAGACATGAGACATTTTGAGTTTTTGAGATATGTTATGTTTTTATGACTTATTTTGAGATGAAGTTTAGTTTTGAATGATAAGTTATTATTTAAATGTTTCCGCTACTTTTACTTATTTGTCTTGTAAATCTTAGTCTCTGTGATGCATTAGTTATACCTATGACGCACCGCATCCTTTAGTGTGCTCTTTTTGGAAATACTAAGGGATGTGGGGGTGTTTCACTAACTATACATTTTATTATACTTTACTATTCCATTGTGAGTTGTATCAATAATGCTCTGATATACATTTATTTTTTACTTATAGGATGACAAACTGACGATCCATGCTATGGTGGACTTGATTTTTTGATTTAGCGAAAATTTAGACCCACTGAAGTGCAGGTTGTTACAATGGTCGAACCTTGGGACTGTACTACTAAACATATGTCATGGTACTTAAAAGTATGACTTCCTATAGTTCAACATCTGGAGATGAGGCAAAGTAGCAATAAAATGTTGACGTTGTTGAGAAAATGGTAAGATTTAGTTTATAATTTGTAATCTAATTTATTTCTTTTGTCATATGATTGTATTGTAAAATTTTCCATTTATGGAGATTGGCCGTTGGTATTGCTGTAGAAATGCTTAAGAAAAATTTGAATGCTCCGCCATCTAAAAGTGTAAAAAAGTTAATTGGAAGTAAACCAAACAGTTGTGGACATGTTGGAGGAAGCTTTGAATGTACTAGAAAAATACAAGAAACATAAGAAAAGCTTGAATGATACGACAAATTAACCATGGTCTTCGTAATATATGAACTTCTATTGTTTGGTGTTTGGCGATTGTAAAATTATGTTTTAATCTTTGACATGTAACAAACTTATGGTGGCTTTGTTGTGCTAGAAATTGGTGGATGATGACTTTGTAATATATTAGTGTGCTAGATTTAGTATATTAATTTTGTTGTTCAAACTATTGTTATTTATGTAAGTCAGTAACTTTTGTTGTTATTTATGCTATTTTTTTGTTATTTAGGTTTCGATAATCTTAGTAATATTAACTTTATTGTTATTTATGATGCTCAGTAACCTCAATACATTAACTTTGGGCTAAAACTTAGTATATTAACTTTATATGCTAAAAAATATTTATTTGGTATAAAACGGGTTGATTGACATTTATATGCCATTAAAATATTAAACATAAGGTTGTTAACCGCCATCGTAATAAGTTCTGGATGTTTCTAAAGCGTCAAGTGGACAAATTTTAATGGGTAATTCTCTATTTGATCATTGTTGAAGTCGTGGGTAAGCCAATGGAGGTTGCGCGCTGAAAATAAGCATATATCGTAGTGCACTACCACCTAACCAAAATTGCCAAATTTTCCCAATCCACCATTCGACAATTGAAACTGTCGTGGTGATTTCACGATGATTGTTTGTTGTAGAGATTTTAATATAGCAGTGGAATACCACTGCAAAGTAATAACAAAATTTTCTAAAATTCTAGCCGACGGTTGTCCTCGTCACTTTGCAAAACCTAATGATGTACTACCACCGAAGTATTGATCCAAAATACCAACAACCCACTATTCGATTGTTTTTTTTTTGCCGTCACACTCTCGCGATGATTGCCCGCCTTTAGTTTTGTATAGTTGTGGTGTTCAACTACCGATCTCTTTGCGCCAAAATGACAAAGCCCACTGGTTGGCTTTTCAACCATCGAAATAATTTTTTTACACGGCCATTGATTGCCATTTGCATTATCTTCACCGAATAAACATTTATGATGCATAACTCACCGATACAACAAATATGTACATAAATGTAGAGCCTAAAAAATTATAAAGAAAATCACATTTCATTAATTGATTTCGAAGTACAAAGATCCAATAAAAAATAGTATACACTACAACACAAAATAGTAATTTGCAAAATAGTAATTCGGAAAATATTATACCCTGTTATGAAAAATAATACACCCCACTTAACAAAAAAAATATTGATTGCCATCTTTGGAGGTCAAATTTTCATAAATTCAATTCGACATTTGATAAGCAGTTTCTCCAATGTATAGTCACGATGTTTGCAAATTTGTGCCAAAATTAGCTACCGATAGGATAGGTGCTTCATCTCTAAGTGTATATTTAATAAAATGGGATTCTTGTATAAATGAAAAGGTAACAAATTGATTTGCTTTTCAAGAGTTGGACCTTTTCTATATGGATAAAAGGTAAGTGATTGCTTACTTGGAATATATACGACAACACGATTAAATGCATTTTCTATCAAATATCTTGTCTTGGGTATTATCATCCAATTACCATATAAACAATTGGTTATATAACAATCCATGGTTACTTTCAAAGTTTCGCAAGTTGATGCACTAAAATGCCATGCATATAAACACCAATATGATTGATTTTCAATAAGATAATTTTTCTTACTTAAATCTTGTATTATTTAGTTCATCCACTTGCTCCGTTACACAATGAAACCTACATTTACCATCATGTATTACGTCTTGAACATTAACAATGTATAAGTGCATAAAATTGGGTATGAAAGCTAACAAATGAAAATAACCATTCAACTATTTTGGTAACTTTGCATCAAATTCTACCTTAGGCTTAGGATTCACATGCCTTGGTGTTAAATTCTTTTTAACACTTGATTGAGAAAGTTTTTCTTCCTGTATTGTTGCTAATTCCAGGATACTATAGTTACGAGCCTACAGATCAATGGTAATAGACTGTTTGGTTAGTGTGGCATCAGTGCATATCATCACACAATCTAAACATCAGCACACAACATGTGTATATATAACAAGGTGAGGCCATGGATCTGAGGCGTAGCCCCACGATCAGCCAACTAGTATAGACTCCAGTCTATCCAGATAGATAGCATATAACACGAATTGGCATACAATGCGTCCTTCCTCTAGACATTAACCCATAAAATAAGAGTGTCCCTCACTTACATAGAATAAATATCATGCAGACGTCCTATATCATTTGATGTTACTTGCTCACTTACGCAATGCTCGTAAACTACATTTCATATCCATAATAATATCATATACCATAAGTCAAAAAAGTAGCTGAATAGTATGAGCAAATGTTACATACCAGACGGTGTCACTGAATGTCCCATACTAGACGGTGTTATCGATTTGTTTACTCAACTTTCACACAATCTAGAATCTCACATGATATTATTTTATAAAACAAGTCCAAAAAAATAACTGCATAAATAGTACCGAAAATTTCATACTGGATAGTACTGTAACTTCGTTTATCCTAATTCCTCGTTACATAGAATATAAAATATTCAAAACACTCAATAATGTTGTTTATTTATTCGAAAAGAGGGTTCATCACAAAATACACTTTCCCTAAATAGCCAGAACGATTTCTAATATTGATATTCAATTGGAAGGAGATTAAATTATAAAATTCTTATACTTTTCGTCATAATCCTTTTATAATATCAAAATAAATATGTTCTTAATTTAATTTAAGGGAATTATTCAAATCAAACTTCATTTTGCAAAACTCTGAAACTCCTAAAATTAACACATACAATTTAATTCTCTATTACTTTAAAATCATAATAACATGAATGTTATCTAATTTATAATTTCCTTTTAACAATAAATTTAAATAATATCCAATAGGAAACTTTAATTAGAGTAATTTTCCAAAGCCAAGTATGAAATTCCATAATCAAAATATTATAACCCTCATTCAATTACCAAATCCTTCTAAGATATTATCGAAATTAATCCATCTATCAAAATTCCATCTTGTATAACAATTTTCTAAATATTCAATATTATAATATCGATTTATATGGGTAGCTCATACAATAAAATCGCCAAAAGTTTCTTCCAAAATGGTCCACTACTTTTATATAAAAATAATCAAACATAATAAAAATATACTTCTTACAAAATTTTAATTAACAATACCTATGCATATAATAAATCCATAAAACTCCTTCTAAATTAATTCATACCTTTTTAAGTTCTACTCTAATAATTAAAAATAATTTTATTAATAAATGAGTTTTATAATTTGAAATTTCCATTAAACGACGAATTTAATGAATTTGGTTTTTCCAATATGGATTTTAGAATAAAAATAAAATGTCTTCCCAAAGTCATAACTAAGATTCTGAAATGAAAATTTCCATCCAGTAATAAATTGTTTTTACTATTACTTCAAATTATTATTCACAACATCCAAATTTATTACATTCAAAAAAATTAACAACCAATTTAAAATATAAAAATTTAACCGCTTTTCATTAAAATCATTTAAATATCTTTATATCAAAATGGATAATAATATAAATATTCGAAAATTCACCTATTTTCTTAATAATTTTCCCATGATTCTCAATATTATTTCGCTTTTACATTTTCCAAAATCATTACGCTTTTAAATTTTCAATTCATTATAATTTCATTAAGATTAAATAAGAAAATCATTCCAAAACTCAGTAATTTATTTCCAAAATAATTTATTTATTTCAAAGCCTTTTAATTTAATCAATTAATTTGCTTTTGATCAGTTAATAATGTGAGCTTATCGCAACAATAGTCGATCGAAATTATGTGATCTCATCACAACAATCGATCAATATATGCAATTCAATTTTATATCAGAAAATAACACATCATAAGACAATCAAGAAGTATAGAAAATTAGGAGTAGATCATATTGGTGAGTTATCAAAATATAGCTCACCTAAACAACATCAATATATCTAGTTAACTATCCAATAGCATAGCACAATCAAGTAATTGCAGTCAAGCGATAAAATGCAAAACGATAGACAATAGTTGAGTTAAATAATTTACTCACCTTATCGATGCTTTCCCTTATGCATATGCAAGTATCGCAACCAACGCCGAAAACCACGTACCATACGTCTCAGCCTGACTACTGCCAAATTGCACACTCAATGTGCTAGAACCTCCGTCTCCAACAAAGACTCAACCTGATTGTCTTCTCATCTCACGCGCAAGCACCAACTGCTACCTCCATCGCGTCCTCAGCCATAACCGCGCATCATCCCCATACGCACGCTCAAAAGTAACAGTGCGACATTAATGGAAGCTCCATCATAAGATTTCCTCCGTTGCTAGCGTCACACGTACTAGTGCATTGCCATCAACATACAAACATACGTGCCTCTTTTGGTTCAAAGTCAACAGTCACTCGGCCATCATCAATCTTTGATCACTCCCTCCCCACTCGTGATAATGTCCTGATCCCCATTCGTGATAATGGCCTAATATCCATAGCAATGCTTGAGATTTTATTTTCTTTTTTTTCTTTATGTTTATTGTGATTTTTCTCTTTAGAGTGGAATTAGGATTGGAGGGAGGATTGCAGGTCGGGTTTTGGAGTTTGATTGGTTTGGCAAAGATAAATTTTAGAATCAATGAGTAAAAGAATGGGATTGATTTGAGTTGGGCCTTGATTTAATTCAACCCAATCTAGTTTAATTTTTCATTTCATTTCTTCTCCTTTCACAACTCCATTTAATTTATTTATAAATAAATATCAATACTATTTAAATTAATTTACACTTAATAATACTAAATTTATTTTGATAACTGCCTATTTCACTTAATTTAATGTCCGTTTAATAATTTTTCCACTATTTTAATCACAAACAGTTATTTACACTTAGAAAATTATTTTATATTCAATTAAATATTTCTATTCAATTTCAATATATTATCAGAAAATAATTTATAAATTTAATTCAATTTATTAAATCAAAATATTTTATTAAACAAAATTTAATTAACTGAAAAAATTATTTTTAAAAGACCAAATACCAAATTGCAAATTCAAATAATTTTATTTTAATTAAATTCATTTATTTATACGGCATAGAAAGTAGGGTTGTTATAGACTTTCCCTCCTAAGAAAATTGCATCCTCGTAGTTTCCTATAGGGAACTTCAAATACAGCTCAAATCCTGACTTTCTTCATATTCTACAAACTTCTAGAAGTAAGACAATCCTCTATGTGGCTTCATAATCCAACACATCTTACCATATGCTACTATTTTAAATAGATTCAATTAGTGACTTTTTATTTTTTTGCATACGATATATTTTGTAAAACTTTTTTTATGTCAGATTTTTCGAATTTTTTAAGCCGAGTCTCCTTTCTACCGAAAGCGTTCTGAAAAATTAAAACACAATATATCAAAAATCATATACATCTAGTCAATGGGGAATCCTGAAACATGGGAAAACAAGATATAATCACATAATATAACAATATACTGTAACAATGTACCTTTGTCTATCTTTTTAAGAAACTTTCTTAGCTATAAGTGTGCAAAAGCATGTCAACATCACCGTTAATCCAAATTTGTCTCTGGAACACCTATTATTATCATCTCAATATAAATATTAGTTGCGTATAGAAAAGAAATATGATAAGAATATATAATTCCAATGCATATGCAACATGCATTATAATGAAGCCAATATTCGACAAACTTTCCACAGTTAAAAACACAAAATCAGACAATGATATGAAGGGTGAATTGTTGCATAATGCCTTAACTTCTCAAAACAATTTTTGGATTACAAAAATGTAAGAGTTAAATGTTTTTCATAAGGAGGGACAAAATTGAAATGATGTTACCAAAGCAGGTCCATCGTTTACTTCCCGTTTTTGCAATAAAAACATCAAAAATTTGCAAAACACTTTAAAAGAAGTTGTTTCTTATGTTACAAGCTTTCCGGAATGGTAAAGATCACTAAAATCTTACACACCATTCAAAAGTGACCGTCAGTGCGGTTAGGAGGCAATTTCAGTTTTGGAACAACAAGATAGATTGATTGAAATTCGTGCTTAAACCATAATTGAACTCATAATTTTTTCAAAGTGATTAATATGAAAGTTTCTACTTATGAAAATATATTAAAAAGAAATAAAAATCACTAAACTCTGATCACATAATCAAAAGTTATGTCTTTTACTACAACACTTGAAATTAAAATTTTCACAAACTTTTCCTTTGAAACTATATAATTTGGATCCAACTTCTTATATCAAAGTTGATTTTTTTCCCCGAATTACTAAATATTTATTTTCTTAAGAATTTTCTGATAATTGAAACTAATTTTTCAAAACTATCATCAATTTTTTCAAACTTTTTACAAAATATTTGGTACCATATTTCCAAAGCCATCAAGAATCATTTTGTTCCAAATATTTTTCCTAAACAATTATAATATTATTCATTAATCAAAGAGCTTAATTCAAAAATATCTACAAAAACCATTTATCGAACACTCATCAAATTTGCAAATCTCTTTCGATAAAAATTTGCATCACTTTTCAATATATCCTTTTAAATAGATATCAATTCTTACGTAGCCAACAACAGTCTAAATACTCCTAAATACGCTGCGTATGAACATCTCTTTATCACTATAATAGAACATCTTTATTAATTCTATGAATTGTAATACATGAATTCCCTTTAAATTTTTCACTCAAAGATTAGATTTTAAATTCACTATGTGTATACTTATACTTTTACTTACTATAAAAATCCACTTTAACACAAAACGTCCAAAATTAATACTTTATTTCATTATTCGCGAGACACCATTCCTAAACACCTAATATTAATTTCAAACAATCCTTATCTTTTTATAATACCACTTATACTCTTATATATACATGTATATTTTCTCATATCAATTTTTTTTTAAAAAAACTTTAATATTTTATACATATCTTCATATAATATAATTTATGTTTGCGTCAAAATTGGTCACAAACACCGGATAGTTGATAATTCATAATCACAGATCTCGGAAAAATCAAAAGAAAGCAGTAAACAACACACGTTTTAAAGTGGTTCGTCGATCTTGCCTACGTCCACTCTGAACTTGATAACTTTATTGATTCACTTGATGATTTCAATCTATTAAAGTAGGTTACAGTAGATTATAGCTCTGAAGTTTGAATACAACGGTGATGGTAAGATGTAGAATTGAATCCCGCAGAGTCTAGACGTCGAATAGCCCAAAAGATCCCTTTTCCTTAAGCTTCAAGGGGCTATTTATAGGTGTAGGAGGCTGATATCATGCTCAGACTTCGAAAGACTTGTTCTGACACGTGAGTGGGCCCACGCGACCGACCCCACCAAGTTTCGACTCGATCTGTGATCGATACGAATCAATTTCGTATCGATCAAGAAATGATCCAATCGAGCTGAAAATTGGCAGTATCATTCTTTTGCTTGTACGTAAGCTTCTGTGAAAATTTCGTAGCATTTGGACTGGTGGATTGTGAGTTATGATCGATATGAGTTGAAGTTTCTTGGTTGGTTGTTTGCTTCAAGTCGATCACTTCGAATCCATGTCTTCGAATCGATGGATGCACGTGTCTTCGAGACGACGTGGCGTGCAGTCCGTGGATCGATCCACTTCTTATGCCGAATCGACTGGGTTGCTCCTTGAACTTCGCCTCCTTTGTATCGAGGGCCGTTACACAGCTCAAACTGATCAACAACGTGCACTTCATATCGATTTGGCGGTTCGAATCAAAGGAGATGGCATAGCTCGTATCGATGAAGGTGGAGTATCTATGGAAGGTGATATTTGTGATGGATACGAACTAAGGTCACCTGATGGATACAAACCAAGGCTATCTGGTGGATTCGAGCAAACGCATCCTCTATGGATACTAACTAGATATTGATCGATCGATACGAAGCGAGTTACTTGTTGACGGAGTCGATCGATACGAACTAGTGCTTGAGGATGGATACAAAGTAGATCGATGCGAACTGTGACGTGATGATGGGTATGGAAATGATCGACTCGAAACATGGCCCATGATGGATACGAAGATGAGACTATTCTGATTGAGGCAAACGCGATCGATTAGAGCTATGGGTTAGTGATGCATGCGAAAACAGGGTTATCTCCTCCAACTTGCATCGATCATAACTTGAACATACGGACTTGGATTGACTTGAAATTTGGAATACAGGCTTCTATGGCTTTGCTTGTCATGTCCTGTTAATTGTGGCCTGATCGGGACTCGGACAAAATTCATTGATATCCATAGCGAACCTGCAATGCATAATCGACATTCATGACTAGTAATCATTGTTTTTCAGTTAATTTTTGGTTGTCACGGCCTTGCCAAAAGGCGGGATAACACTTGCCCCCCAAAACATGCCTTGCGATAGGAAGGTGTGTTTTGCAATGTCATAAGCTGGATGTTCATATCTGGTCAACAACCTATAACGAACTCGATAGTTTCATATGACCTCGAATGATGATCGTTCGGGATCGTATACCATTTGAGGTGAAACGGGACTGCCACGGTCGATGCCGTTCGCGGCAAATGGTGAAATGGGACCGTTCGCGGTCGGATGCTGTTCGCGGCAAATGGTGACCGTTCGAGGTCGGGACACCGCTTCAAACGAAGGGCGGCTGTTTGAGGTTAGACGTCGTTCTAGACGATTTGCGATCGTTCGCGATCAGGCGTCGTTCGTGACGAATAGTGACCGTTGGCGGTCGGGTGCCGCACGAGATTAAATGCGATCGTTCACGATCGGATGCCGCACGAGGCAGAATGTGATTGTTTGTGATCGGATGCTACACGAGGCAGAATGTGATCATTCGCGATCGGATATCATACTAGGTGAATCGTGACCGTTCGCGGTCGGGTGCCGCACGGGGAAGAGTGTGACCATTCGCGATCGAATGCCACACGAGGCAGAATGTGATCGTTCGCGATCGAATATTGAAGGGGACTTGGCATCACTAGAGTCAGGTATCACGTTTGGGTGAATTTCTGAACTAGCGGTTTTGGTAGTTCATCGCCATACAAGTTGTGCTTGTGGACCGTTCGCGATCCAACGGGTATACAAGTAAATTCTTTCACAGAATTGCAAATATTAAAGCAATGTTCACATGAATTCCATAACAGAAATGTCCAAAAAAACTAAGTCCAAATGTCCAAACCAAAACAAAACAACAACAAGACAAGGATGTCAAAGTGTAAGATCTTACTATAATGCGGTCAGTAGTCATTCAGAGCATGCCTGTGGATCGTTCGCGATCTCATACATGTGTAAATGATTTAACCGTGTTAGTGAGAAGTTTACGACTTGTTCATCGTTATTTCAATCAATTGATAACCATCTGGTGTCCCAGTTCAGGGTCACCCCTAGCTGATGTAGATGGTGGTCGCTTTGGCTCCACCGTTGGAGCTCGCCTCCTCACATACTGAAGTAGCATATCGTTCCTGATATGCCCTTCCACCTCATCCTTCATATGTCTACAGTCGCTAGTGTTATGACCGTTCAGTTCGTGGAATAAGCAATATCTGTCTGATTTCTCTTGTCAATAGTGGGGTCCCTTCGCATTGGTCTACGATAGGGAACTTGCTCTCTGGTATCTTGGTAGATTCGCTCCAAATTTTCATTCAGCTCTGAATAAGTGGTGAATCGTGGCTCTCTCCGCAGTCGCTTTGACCTATCACCATTATCCTCAGTCTTTCGTTTACCTTTACCAGTCTCCGCATCCTTTCCAGGTGGATTTCCGCCCTTGATTGCGTAAACGTCGAATCCTTCTTCTCTTTCTGCATTAGCGTCTTCCAGTCGCAAAAACTTTTATGCCTCGTGATAAAATTCTACTAGATCCATAGGTGGGTCATTAGTTAATGAATTTTTGAACTCTGTGCCATCAGCTATTCCGGACACAGCTGCCATCATAACCATGGATGGATCTGGTCGATCCACCGATGCTGCCGCCGCATTGAATCGTGTCAGAAAATTCCTCAAAGACTCCCCAGCTTTCTGCTTTAAAGTTGCCAAACTCATCACATTCTTGGGTCCTGCGATGTGAACCCTGATTTGCCTCATGAACTTCTCGTCTAAATCAGCCCACGTTCCTATGGAGTTGCTCTCCAGGTGCCTAAACCATAGTGCTGCGATATCTGTCAGATACAATGGAAAGCACCGGGACATGACTTCCTGTGATGCCCCCAGCACTTCCATGTGCCTCATATATTTTGTCAGACGGACCGCGGGGTCCGTCCTCACATCATACATCTCCACTGATGGTAACTTGAATTCTGGTAGGTTCCTAGCCATCCTAATCGCAGGAGAAAAAGGACTCCTGTTTACATCTTCAAGATCTCTATTTACTAATCCGCCCCTCATGGCTCGCCTGACCATTTCTGCCAATCTATCATTGTCTCCAAGATGTAGTCCTCGTTCATTGCCTTTGACCTGCCCCCCGAGTCCATGAGAGCTTTCAGGAATCTGCCCCCCTGCTGAGCGTTCATCCCTCTATCGCCACCAGGTTGCTTGGATGCCGCTGTCTCTCTTCCTAGGTTGGATCAACATGCTCTAAGCGTGTGCCCCCTAGTCCTGATGCTATGCCGGATGGTCCTGCTCCATTCTGAACTCCATCTGCTCCTCAATTTTGCGCTCCAAGTTGCCCAATCTGTTGAAACAAATTCTGGATCATTTCCTCTTGTCTCCTCATCATTGCCTCCATCTCATCCCTGGTGATGAAGATCGACGCCTAATCTGCGCCTGAAGAAGCCTCTTGACTCCCTTCATGTCGACTCCTATCAGCCCTTTGTTTTCTACTTGATTGCCTCGTCATGACCCTTCCGATCTGAATCTCTAAACCTTCTAATTCAACTCTTAAACGATAGAACTCCTGAATTAGCCTTCTCAGTGAATGCACCAAAATGTTTGCGCCAAAATTGGTCACAAACACCCGATAGTTGATAATTCACAATCACAAATCTTAGAAAAATTCAAAAGAAAGTAGTAAACATCACAGGTTTTATAGTGGTTCGGCGATCTTGCCTACGTCCACTCTGAACTTGATAACTTTATTGATTCACTTGATGATTTCAATCTATTACAGCAGGTTACACTAGATTATAGCTATGAAGTCTGAATACAACGGTGATGGTAAGATGTAGAATTGAATTCGGCAAAGTTTGGACGTCGAATAACCCAAAAGATCCCTTTTCCTTAGGCTTCAGGGGGCTATTTATAAGTGTAGGAGGCTGATATCGCGCTCAAACTTTGGGAGACTTCTTCTGACACGTGAGTGGGCCCACGCGACCGACCCCGCCAAGTTTCGACTCAATTTCGTATCGATCAAAAAACGATCCAATCGAGATGAAAATTGGCAGTATCGTTCTTTTGCTTGTACGTAAGCTCCTGTGAAAATATCATAGCATTTGGACTGGTGGATTGTAAGTTATGATCGATACGAGTTGAAGTTTCTCGGTTGGTTGTTTGCTTCGAGTCGATCACTTCGAATCCATGTCTTCGAATCGATGGATGCACGTGTCTTTGATATGACATGGCGCGCACTCCTCGGATCGATCCACTTCTTATGCCGAATCGACTGGGTCGCTCCTTGGACATCGCCTCCTTTGTATTGAGGGCCGTTACATAGCTCGAACCGATCAACAACTTGCACTTCATATCGATTTGCAGTATACCCGGTCCGAATCAAAGGAGACGGCTTAGCTCGTACCGATGAAGGTGGCGTAGTTCGTATCAATGGAAGGTGATATTTGTGATGGATACGAACTAAGGTCACCTGATGGACACGGACCAAGGCTATCTGATGGATTCGAGAAAACGCATCCATTATGGATACTAACTAGAAATTGATCAATCGATACGAAGCGGGTTATTTGTTAACGGAGTCGATCGATACGAACTAGTGCTTAAGGATGGATACGAAGTAGATCGATGCGAACTGTGACGCGATGATGGGTATGGAAATGATCGATTCGAAACATGGCCCACTGATGGATACGAAGACGAGGCTATTCTGATCGAGGCGAACGCGATCGGTTCAAACTGTGGGTTAGTGATGGATGCGAAAACAGGGTTATCTCCTCCAACTTGCATTGATCATAACTTGAACATACAGACTCGGATTGACTTGAAATTTGGAATATAGGGTTCTATGGCTTTGCTTGTCATGTCCTGTCAATTGTGGCTCGATCCGGACTCGGTAAAAATTCATTGATATCCAGAGCGAACCTGCAATGCATAATCGACATTCATGACTAGTAATCATTGGTTTTCAGTTAATTTTTGGGTGTCACGGCCTTGCCAAAAGGCGGGATAACAATTTGATAATACATTATTTCAAAAATAGGATTTCTCTCTTCAAAATGTTTCACATTGAAATATTTTCTAAAACGCCCTTTTAAAATGCTATTACAATTTGCCGAAATATACAAATATTCTTTTCTAAATAATAGTTCTTTATTTTCTAAAACATAAAATATAACTCCTTCAGAATATTTATTCCAATATAGCCCAAAAGGTTTTCTTAAAAATATAGTTTTCTTCTCAAAACACTTTTCTCAAAAATATTCTTCATATCACACCGTTCTCTTCAAAATACAGAATATAATATTCTTCGAAATATTATTTGAAAACATTGATCTCTATATAGCTCAAAATACTTTACTTCTTTTCAAAGCATTATATCGCTTTCTCAAAACTTTATGTCTATATGTCTCGTTCTAATGTATAGGAATCCCTATCGATAACGTTGATCGGGTGCATGGACCAGAATTCTTAAATCAGTCGGCGGACAGATTAACAAGAAATCAATTTCAAAATTTTTATTAAATAAATATACTTAAATATTTCATATGGAAAACAACTGTTTGCAAAAACCAAAATATTTTTGATATCTTACAAAAATAAGTACCTTTAATCAAAAATCTTTCGATCCTAAAATATACTTGCTTTAGAATATTATTCTATCTTTAAATTATCTTTTCCTAAATCATTACTAATATTTATCATCCAAAGTTTCGGTTTCTTTCAAATTAATATTCAACTTATCTCAAATTATTATTACTTTTTTCCAAAATCTCACATATTAATTGAAAATATGATTTTCAATCACTTTATTTTATTAAATTATATGCTTGTTTGATTATGAATATTTATTTTCAAAACACATATATACATTCAATTCAGAAACCATTAACAATAATATAAAACATCACACATCATCCATCCATAATATCAAACAAGCATTTACATAAATACACACATTTTCAACAAACAAATGAACATCTCCAATGGAAAACTATCCGCTACACAACTCTGATCACTACTGGATCTTCTACTCAAGCCACATAGAGGTTTAACATTCATCGTCAATATTGACACTACTAGCCGGATTAACTACTACCTTCATAACATTCGTCAGCTACTTTGCATCTCATATAGAGACTTACAATCCAAAAAAGCAAAATAAATATATTATTATGTAATAAGAAGAATACAAATACGTTCCTAGATGATTACACTAGTAACCATCGTATACTCCTACTACCACTTAAATATAAACAATAATATTACACACCCATGGGGATAGGGACTCTAAGTCTCCTCTAAGGCCAGGACTCATGTCCCTTATACTCTGTACTATTCTAAACCTTTCTCTGATACTAATTGTAACATCCCACCTTCATACCCATACTACTAAAGAGTATTACAGTGTAATACTACATGATAATATAGAGAATAAGGCGATATTTGATTTACAAACATGAATTTTCCATTAGGGTAACATTAGTACGTATTTTAAAAATCATAAACAACTCACCTATATGTATATAGTATTAGCACAAAGCAATTAACATGTGTGATTTTAGGATAAAACTATACACAATATAAAATAAACCACAAAAGTCATCAACGAGCGATAACTCATAATATAAAATATACATGAGTCCAAGTGGGTCCACAAAATAGTCAAGTACCCACTATCATTAAAAAAATACATAACATGTCCAAACTATACATCTCATCAATAAATGAACACATGTAGCTGTAATATACAAAATGATATACAAATATTCTATCCACCATCCATGCCTAACATCCACAATCATGTCAAATCATCCCTGAATTTGACACGTCTCATACTGACCCGAGTACTATATAAATAACACAAGGGTCAGACCATGTCTAGAATGTAGAAGTCGGTGTATAATAATAACTAGCATAGTGCTAAAAATATAACCAATAAATATGCATGAACATCTCAAGTATATCTCATTTATCACACCATGCACAAATCATTGCCCTTCAAAATAAACATCACATCTCATAGGTAAATAAGACTTCCATATATCAAACATCCAACAACAACACCCATCGATAAAACCATAACATAGCGGGTGAATCAACCATATATCCAATCATTAACCAACACACCATAACCCATATTAGGAATCAACTATCAATAAGCACACAACCTAATGAGTTGTTATAAGTATGGAATCGTCAGTCTATATATCTCAAATCACATAATCCATCTGGGAGCCTCAAAGCACATAGCACAGCGGGTTAAGAGGTCCTCCCCTCTAATTAGATGTCTACAAAAGATATCAAAATATATAGTATAATCATATAATCTCATATATTCAAAATGGGAACTACGCAAGACGCTCCAAGGGATAGCACACAACACACCCATAGTCTTAGTTACTCCACATCATAATATTTTTAAAACCCTCATAATCCTTCTAAAGCGATTATTGAAATTAGTCCATCAATCAAAATTCCATCTTGACCTTTTGAAATATTTAATATTATAAGATCAATTTATATGAGCAGCTTATTCAATAAAATCCCTAAATTTTCATCCAAAATAATCCATTAATTTTATACGAAAATAGTCAAACATAATAAAAATATATTACTTCCAAAAATTTACCTAATAATACATATGCATATAATAAATCCCATAAAACTCCTTCTAAATTAATTCATACCTTTTTAAGTTCTACTTTAATAATTAAAAATAATTTTATTAAAAATTGAGTTTTATCATTCAAAATTTCCATTAAACGTTACAAATTGAATAAATTTGGCTTTTCCAATACGAATTTTAAAATAAAAATAAAAATAATCTCCCAAAAGTCATAATTAAGGTTCCAAAATGAAAATTTCCATCCAATAAATAAATTGCATCAAATTACAATTACCTCAAAGTATTATTTATAACTTTCAAATTCATTACATTCAAATAAAATTAACAACCACTTTAAAATTTAAAAATTTAATCGCAATTTCATAAAAACCATTTAAATATCTTTGTAATCAATGATAAATGAATAATAATAAAAATGTTTGAAAATTCACTTATTTTCTGAATAGTTTCAATTCCCATGATTCTTAATATTATTTCACTTTCATATTTTTTCAAAATCGCTCCACTTTCAAAGTTTCAATTCATTACAATTTCATCGATACTGAATAATAAAATCATTCCAAAAGTTCATTAATTTATTTCCAATATAATTTATTTATTTCAAAGCCTTTTGTTATAATCAATTAATTCACTTTTGAACAATTATTAATGTGGTCTCATCACAACAACAGTCGATCGAAATTATGTGATCTCATCACAACAATCGTTCATGATTCAATTTCATATCAACAAATAATACATCACTAGACAATCAACAAAGTATTAAAAATAGGGTTTAGATCATATTGGTGAGTTATCAAATTATAACTCACCTAAACAATGTTAATATATCATCAATTGTCCAATAGCATAACACAATCAAGTAATTGCAGTCAAGCGACAAAATGAAAAATGATAGATAATAGTTGTGAGTAAAAGGATTTACTCACCTTATCAATGCTTTCCCTAATACACATGCAAGTATCACAACTGACGACAACAACTAAGCCCTCACGTCTTCTACTGCCAAACTACACATTCAAATGGACCAGAACTTCCATATCCAGCAAAGCCTCAACCAGGACGTCTTCTCATCTCACGTCAAGCACCAACTGCTACCTCCATCAAATCCCCACACATAACCGTGCATCATCCCTATATGCATGCTTGAAATTACCGGCACGATATTAATGGAAGCGCCATCATCAGATCACCTCCGTTGCCAACGTCAGACATCCTAGCCCATCGCCAATTATATACGAATGTATGCACACCTCAATCAAGTCAACGTCAATAGTCGCTCGGCTTCATCAATCTTCGATCGCTCCCTTCCCACTCGTGACAATCGCTTGATGTTCGTAGTGATGCTCGAGATTTTTTTCCTTTTTTGCTTTATGTTCATCATGGTTTTTCTCTTTAAGGTAGAATCTTGGAGGGTGGAAATCAAGTCGGGTTTTGGAGTCTGAGGGGTGAGGCAAAGGTAAGTTCTATAATTAATGAGAAAAGAGATGAACATGATTTGAGTTGGGCTTTGATTTAATTCAATTTAATCTAGTTTAATTTTTTGTTTCATTCTTTTCTTTACAACCCCTTTTAATTTTTTGTAAATAGATATCAATTGATTAAGTTGATTAACACTTCATTATACTGAATCTATTTTAATAACTGCCAATTTCATTCAATTCGATGCCCGTTTAATAATTTTACTACTATTTTAATCATAAACAGTTATTTACACTTATAAAACTATTTTGTATTCAATTAAACGATTTATTCGATTTCAATATATTATTTGAAAAGAATTCATAATTTTTATTCAATTTATTAAATCAAAATCTTTTATTAAACAATTTAATTATGTAAAAAATTATTTTTATAAGATCAAATATCAGATATCAAATTCAAACAACTTTATTTTAATTAAATTCATTTATTTATGCGTCGTAGAAAGTAAGGTCGTTACACAAGCACTGCCCACGCATCCTTTAGTTCCTTCTAGGAATCCATATACTTGAAGATTTTGCTATGGCACCTAATCTAGGGCTTGGGTAATGTTGATATGTATCCTCAGTCTTGATGTAGAGAGCTTCTCTGCACCTATCCCTTTCTCACATCACTTCACTTTTTTGAGTTCATTGACATAGCATTAACGACCTACACCTTGGTCGTCTTGAATAACACCAACCTCATTCTCCTTTGGAAACTTGTTCCATTCTAAAACTAGCAAGGAATGATCGGCCCAACAAGAGGTAGTAAGCCAAAAACTCGTCAATAATGATGAATATCTACATCCGCACAATATTGTGGTCTCCTTAATTTATTTAATTTTACTGATAGGTTAATAGTTTTGACATGTTCCTTTGCCTCTCAGCTAAATTTATGAATCTTAGATTTACTTTCTTGATGTCCTTCGGACTAATTTTCATCTGATCAAAGGTCTTTTTGAACAAAATATTAACCGAGCTTCCATTAATCAACCCTTATTGTATAGTAGCTAGCCCGACAATGGCCATAACCACTATGGGATCAGTCGTTAACTCTTTGATCTCATCAGAATCTTTATCACGAAAACAATGCCATCTTTTATTGTCCTTAATTATTTTTCTTGAGCTCTATATTTGATGGCAAAACAGCTCCCCCATGGCAGATTAAATGAAGTTTCATACCATTCAATCTCATTCCACCTCTTTTTCGTTGGATTACGTCCTTTAGTTGTCGTATTAAGCACTATTCTGCCATCTGATCGCCTAGGTGCTTCTCTGTTGTAACCAGGTCAATCCCTCATGGTGTTTTTCTACTGAGATCTAACATCCTTTCAGCCATTATGTAGGTCTCTTACATACTACCGCTACTTATTCCTTCATATCAGTTCTACAATCACGTTTCTCAAGTGACGACACTCATTGATATTATGTCCATGAGTGTCATGGAAGCGACGATACTTCCTAGAGTATCGTTAAGGTTTTATTTCTTCCTTTCGAGGCAACTTCTTATACCTTTCCATTACTTCAACAACAAGGTATATATTCATCATAGTATCATTAAGAGGAGTGTACTCCTTTGCTTTCAAATGTTTTGGGCATTTTTTGGCATCATTTCTTCTACCACTTGCACCTTAATTTCTCTTCTTCTTACCATTATTTTTATTTCTCACATTTATTGCAACATTCTCAATGCTTTTAACAGTTTGCTTAATAGACACATTACTTTGTAAAACACTTCCAGGGTTCATTAGCAGTCTTCCCAACAACCATATTTTCCTCTGCCGAGGATGGATATTGGTTGGCCTTTCAATAGTACTCCTCCATAGTAGGTGGTTTTTTCATCTTCAACCATTTACCAAAGTCCATGTCCGGATGTATCCCTTAGACAAATGCCATCGATACGGTATCCGCTCTCAGGTTTTTCACTTCCATCATAACAGTATAAAATCTAGTTTAAAATCCCTTCAAAGTTTCCCTTGGACCTTGATTAGCGTTTAACAAGGACATCGCATCTTTTGGTTGGGCAGTGTGGAGCTTGAACTACTCCATAAACATCTCCACTAGCTCATCAAAAGTTGATATCGATCTTGGCATGAGCAAGTGAACCGCATCAAACTCACTCCATCCAAAAAGAAGGAAAACACCTCATTACCATATCAGTCACTCTAGCACCATTAGTGTGCCACTGGTACTTCAATGAATGATGTCTAGGATATGTTGTCTCATTATACGACAGCATCGTAGGCATTAAGAACTTCTTTGGATACCCCTCCCATTAAGCATTTTTTATGAATGGAGTTCTACTAGGTGTGGAGCACCACTCTTTATTCTTTCTCCATTTATTTTCATTTTCTAGTTACTTCACCGTATCAGCAATATATTGCTCATTGGCTCGATGATCGAGAAGATGACTTACAAGTGCATCTTCTGGTATTTGACTCTGCAAACGTTCTCGGTTTACTCGATGACATCTATGCTCTACTGTCTTTATGAGAGCCACTCCTTTGTATCTTTTATGATGCCTAGTTAGTTCGGTTGTGGTTGTTTGAGCACTAGCATTCTTCATTTTGACGTTTTACCCAATGTCTTTGTCAGTGCCTTATAAATCATACTTACTATCTGGCAAGTTGACAGCATTAGGAAATTGAACTCCAGGACCACCCTCATTTTTATCCATACCCATCTGATTTTGATTAATACTGACTATTCTATGTGGCCAAAACCTAGCAACTTCCTCCTATGGTCTTCCTTGAGGCTCTAGAAGTCTATTCTTTCATTTTGGCTTCCCGTCTCTTATTTTGATGAAGATGAATCCTCTTCTCCAAAACTTAAAGATGACGTAACTCTTTGGCTTTTCATATGCCTTTGGGTTTGTTGGGTCAATAAGGAAATACTCGCATCAATCTTATCAAGGAGCACCTTTTGGCTATCCACCATCCACTGGTTCAATTTAACCATCATTCTGTCAAACTCAACCTTTATCACCATCTCCATCAAGACAGATAGTCCTGGAAAAGTGGTCATCAATTGGTTAGCCTCTTTGTTATGGTGATAAACTTCATCTTCTTCACCTACCACATCTCTAGATCTTTAGGATCTCCTAGGAGCCATTACTTAGGATCTACAATAATAAAGTTCTAAATCTAACTTTTGGATGCTCTAATCCTGAGTACTAAGTAGATCTACCCTCGAGAAGCTCTATTTTCAATGAAAGCACTAAAAATGTTGAACTAAAAATTGGCACAACACCTCAAATCTGCTAGAGAAGAGATAGATCAAATTCAGATAGCATAATACAGTACAAATACGAAGGACTTTATAGCGGTTCAGCAAAATCTTTGGCCAAATTCACTTTCATCTCATTAAAGGTTGATTGTCACAAGTACAAGAGCTTTGTAATTTGTTTTCGAGTCTAGAACAACAAAAGTAAGCTCAAAAGTGAAAAAGTTGTGTCGACAATAGAAGATGAAAAAGATGAAGGTCCAAAGTCATTTTCTAGTAGCCATAGTGCTACTATTTATAGTAGAATCGCCTAGCCGAATTGCCAGATCATGAAATATTAGGTTAGACTAGGCCTGTCAACTGATGCTTTTGGACGCGGATAGTGTTATATCCGCATCTGCATCCGAAATCATTTTCGAATATCGAATATCCACATCCACAGATATGGACGGATATCGGATAATTATCCTATCGGCTAACGGCCAATAAATCAAGAATCACAAAAAGAAAATTTTAGTTTAACATAAATATATTTCAATCCCATTGATTATAAAAGTGTTAGAAATTAACAAATATGATGATAATAAATAGTTTTGAGCAGTTAAAATAAATGCATATAATATAAACTACTAACATAATAAAATAATAAATAAATATCTTTCACTACAGTAAAATGCACATAATTTGAACTATAATCTTGACAAAAACTGGACGGATAATTTTCAAATGCGGATGTCTTCATATCCACAACCACATCTCTTTTAGGATATCTGATATTTATCCGCTTTTCGGTTGCACATGCGAATGGATTTTGGATTTTTCGGGTATCCATTGACAGCCCTAGGTTAGACATCAGATCAATGAAGATAGGAACGAAGATAAACTCTTTTTGTATGAACAATTATATCTACACCGACCATAAATATGATATGTGCTGATCATGTTAGCCAGGTGGCGAAATTCCACTTACCATATAAAACATCTTCAATATCTTCAACTATGTCCATACTTCGAGAAATATCTCGGTACCCATGTGATTGGCCTTATACAGAACTTGTCTTCTTCTACATAGCTCTGGAGTTGTTCATCTATTCTTTTAGGAGTAGCCCATACATTAGAAATTAACTCAATGCCGATATGATTGTTATAACACTTCATTCTTTAGCCATATCGTAGATCTCCACCAAAACAATGCCTTAAGAAATCATACCTATAACGATCAAACTTTGATCGATACTGATAAATCTTATATTTAAGTTAGGCCTTCTGACTCATAAGGATTCTTTCCCATGTCACTTCAAGAAGGTCCTTAAGATCTTGAGCAGTTTCATTCTTGACTCATCATCTACATTCATATAGAAGCTGCTCTGTTCAAACGCTGAATAACACATATATGCATGGAAAATTAATATGCATATCAGGAATACAAATGCCTAGGTATATGCATATGTTTGAATATACTATAATATATGTATATGGTTTGTATACACGTATTAATAGTACAATGTATATACTTTATATATATAATGTATTTCCAATTGCTTATTTACATATATTGTGATTAATTACTCATAATTTCAACTATTTACAACTACAATTATATAACACTTCACTTGAGGACTTTCTTATTAACATACTTCAAAATTATTTACTTAATTTATTTATATCAAATATAACAGAATATATAGTAGAAATCAAACACATTTATTATGAACAAGATTTACTACAGAGTTGGATATATGTAACAAATTGCATGATTGCTCTTAATGCATACCACTAACTCTATCAATCTTTTGCTTACACTTGGGGTTAGCTACAGAATTGTAATCCCATTCCTTTGATCTATCTTCCCAAAACTGATTGACTTAGTCCTTTAGCGAACGCATCTAATATATTGTTTTATTATTCACTTTGTCAACCACCATCTCTCCATCATTGATAAACTATTTTTATCATGTGGCACTTTTGGAACATGCGTCTAGACATCCTGTGAACCCTAATTTCTTTTATGATATGTATCATGGCATTTTTTTCATAAAACAATGTCATGAAATTTTCAACATTTGGAATACTCCTACCTCAATTGTAAACTTGTGCCTATATGTGTACTGCTTTTATTGCAACTCTATTCAAGGCAATGTACTTAGAGTTTTAGTTGAATCAACCACCACCTCTTGTTTTGTACATTTATAATTTAAAGCTCTTTAACTAGAGTTGAGCATGAATTTTGGATTGACATACTATATTCAATATCACTTATGATTTTCAAGTCCAAGCAACCCTTTATAAGGAGTTCGTTGTTTCGTAAACAATTCTCTAGTATTGTATAAATACTCGAGAATCCTTTTAATTACCATTTAATGATCTTACTTTGGATTTAATACTCGTCTAATGTGCCAATTACATATGTGAACTGCGGTGTAGAAGATAATATAGCATATATGATAATTGCTATTCTTGGTGCATAAGGAATTCATTCTATATGCTGCACGTTAAACATTTTAATACGATGTTTATGTATATCATTAGGGATAATCCCAACATCCTTTTATGCTAATTATAAAGGTTTTGTTTACAAGTCCAATCTCAAGGGTTAAGTCACCAAACTAAAACTGATTTAGACATGGACATATCGTTAACAATCAGTAATATGTTATTTATTTATAGTTTTATAAATATTTTATACCTTGCAATATTCTTTCTTATAGGCACATGCTTTCTTTGCATTTTAATAAAAAATCAAACTATTTGATATATCTGTCGAAATATTCGTTTAACTCTGATGCTTATTAGATTGTTGTTCATTCTTCGATCATGTCCAAAATATACAAATCATGTTACCATTCCCACTAACTTTGAGACATTTTGATTGCTATATGCAAACAATATTTTTTAAATCACTATTTAGAAGTTCCCTTTCAACATCAATATGTCAAAACTCAAAATTAAATTATGTGATGATTGCATGTAAAATCGAATGAACTTAAGGACATTGACTAATGAAATTATTTCACCGATTTCAACATTTGGAATCGATAAATTCATTTCATAATAACAATTCTTTATATGATTCTAATTACATCGATCTCCTTGAAGAGGAATTTGCGGCTGATGGATGCTATCCTTTTGGGCGTAGCTATCAGAATCATATTTTGATAATGTACTTGGAATCTTGTTTAGATTTAAAGCATCATGTCATATAACAGAGTTTAAACTCCTCATGTCTTATTGACAACTAAGGAAATTGTTAGTACTAACAATTATTTTTCTGAACATTGAAAAGAAACACATAGTTTCTTCTTAATCTACCATAATTAGTACTACATATTTTTATGAGTTGTGTCCATTTTAGCCTTTGTTGCTTAGAAAATTTCCCATAGCCTCGAAACAGACTTAGATGATTAAACGATTGAACCGGATTGCGAAGCAATGAAGAAATGAACACAAGGACTTGGGGAGCTCACATAAAGGCAAAATGAAGAAAATAGAAAAATTGGATGAAATATAACAACTGGAACACCTCAACTCAGTGGCCATAACACGAGTGTGAGTTGACTCGTGCTAAGTGGAGAATTGGTCAAGTTGGTGAGCCCACATCAAATACTCAAGAAGAAATGGGTGTAAACCACTTGAAAAACATCAAAAAATAATAGAGAGGAGATTCATCATAATTGAAAATGAAAAGTTTATTTTGACAAGTCGGTGCTTTAGGCCGGACTTGAATCATACCCGAGCCGAACCTAGGAAAAATGGGGAAAAAAAACCTAAAGCAAGAAATGACAGGATAAGAAACAATGAAAATTTATGGTAAATCTAAGTTGAACCCTAGTCAAACCTAAGCTTAACCCAAGTAAACTCCGTTATGACCTGAAATTCACAACTTGGTGACGAGTTGCGAATTCTTGGGTCCGATCGATCGTGGAACTTTTTATGGAGCGATGTAATAATCATGGAGAACGTGCTGGAGCATTTTCAAGAGCTTATTTAAGCGACTTTCATCTATAAATAGAAGTAGATTGGAAAAGAACTTTAACTTCTTCTTTTTAAGCTCCTAAGTTTGATAAGTGGTGAATTTGGCTTTTGGATTGCACTTTGTTGGATCCTTGCCGAGTTTAAGCAACCGAATTGTAAGAAAAACTTTGTAAAAATAAAGGATAATCAATAAAAATTGAATATAGTGGCGTAGGCCATAGTATTTGTCGAACCGCAATAAAAATTGTATATTCTTTCCTTGCTTTTGTTATCTTTTCTTTTCAAATTTTTATGTTTTATATTTCATTGATGTTTGTGCCATTTTTGGTCCTAACATTTTGGTGCTTTCACCGAGAGCGGCCGGATTTAGCACTTGAAATGAGATTTGAAGAAGATGAAGAGGCCTAATATAAGATCTGTTGTTGGAGGTATCCAATTAGAAAAGGGGGCAACCCTGAAGTTTCCTTAGGATCAAACTCCTCGCCTATCTATGTATCTAGAGAAGAGATGGAGAGAATGATGAAGGAAATACAAGATAGTATGGTGGCTGAGTAGATCCATTAGAAGGATGGGGAAACAAACAATAGCTGAAATAGCTAGAAACTAGAATCAAAGACCGAAAGGTGGAACTAGTGAACCTGAAAATGGAATGGAAGGAGTTAGAGTCAATCGTCTAGAGACTTCACAACTCAGTGCCCACCCACTCACAAGTCAGTGCCGACCAACGTTCACAAGTCAGTGCCAAGCTAAGGAGATAGGGGACATGACTGATGTAGACTTGGGATAGGATGGAGCACGTCCGAAGAATGACATAGAGCCATAGAACAAGGGTCAAAATACAAACGCACAATAATAGGAGCTGGAATCAGGAGTTCCTTATACGAACAAGTGGGTAGGATAAAAGTACTAATCAAAGACTTCCATTGGACGATGATAGGAACGCTAAAACTATAAGACTGGTACTAAGAAGTAGAACCCAAGAATAGACCTGAAGGAAGTGAATAGAATCCTTTCACCCTAAAAATCGGATACGTAAAGACTCCACCTGATTTCAGGCTACCAACATTAGAGACGTATAGACTCCACCTGATTTCAGGCTACCAACACTAGAGACGTATGATGGAAGGTCCGTTCTGACCTAAACTTGATGAGGTATATCCAATATATAGAGGTGTTGGTTGCTTCTAAGGAAGTAAGGGAATAATTCTTCCTTTTATATTTGATGGATTTGGCAGCAATGTGTTTCAAACAACAGGAGAATTGGCCTATTAGCACATGAATCAAATTGGTAGATGAATTCATGAAATAGTTCAAACTTCACATAATACGACCGAAGAATGTGATGACACTTTCAAGCATGAAATAAAGAACAAGGGAGACCCTACAGAGTTATTTAATTAGATTCAACGTGGAAATTGCTGCAGTTCATAAGCCAAATCCATTGACAGTTCCAATAGGAGTGGTATAAGGAGTTGCTAGAAAAACTAATTTCAAAACTTCTTTGGAATGGGATTCCTCAGTGGATCTAGCAGATTTATATTACCAAGATGAGAGGTTTCTGCATGTTAAAGTGAATGAAGGTACTGATGTGAACACCATAGATGTTGGAGGATCATTCGGAACGGGATATAGAAAAGTCAGAGGAAAACGAAGGCTAACGATGGCTTTGAATTACCAAAATGAAAAAGGAGGGAACCAAAATTCTCTTCCTATACTAAACCGATAGAGACCCCTGAGGGGATTTATTTGGATACTGGGGGTAGATTCCTTATAGAAAACCTATGAGAAGAGAACCAACAGATTGGTATTTTTTTTGAAACACCGCATATTCCATCAGTTGATTAGCATGAGAAGAACAAGTGCAAACATCCGTATGACCTAATGGAGGAATAAGTTTAGAGTAACCACTTGCAATAGTAATTGAGAAATTAAAACACAATGGCACAGCCGGAGCTACCACTATCTACCGCAGATGTATTTGGATCTAGTTAGCTATCTAGGCTAAGGATGATTATCCCTTTATCGGGATGAATTAGGATTAAGTACGAACTCCGCACTCTTATTTTCTTTGAATAAGATTCAGAGGATTACTACTATGCCATATATACGTGCATAGGATATCAATCGATCCCCAAACACGCTATGAGTTTGGGTCCAAGAGCAATCCTTAATTGGATTGAAAGCTTTGATTTTGTTTAATATATTGATTTGAACCCAATAGATGGACAACTTACGTATGTGTGGACGCCAAAATTGTAACACCTCATATTTTGGAGGGTACATAATGTGAGAAATTAAATTAATAATACAGAGACATTATTAATCAAATTATTAAAGTGATTTAATTGCAAGAATTGTTTAAGGGAAATTTAATTAATTAAGTAATGGTCTAATGGATGGACCAAAAGTTAACTATAGCAATTTGGTTGGCCTTGATTAATGAAATAAATTAATTTTAGTTTTAAAGGAAAGGATTTTGTTAAGGGGAATAAGTTAGTAAAGCCCCAACCACCAACCCATATTCCTTAGCCCCAACTCCTCATTCTATCTCATTTCATTTCACAAAAGCAATTTTTTTTAAAATCTAAGTATGGCGAACATTTTCCAAGGAAGAAGAGGAGGATTTCAAAGATAGAAGATCAAAGCTTTTAAGTTTAAGAAAAATAAAAGACTAAACCAAGTCTCTTAAGCTAAAGGAGAAAAAAGTTTCTCTAAAACCATCCTAATTTATTGGGTTTGGTTTTGGCTTTCATAAGAATGTTGCAGTGATGATAAATATGTTTGGATGTTTGAATATAATTTTAACCATGGTTTAAAATTTAATTAAAGTGATTTTGTTCTTGTTTTAGCGTAAAATATGGACTAATTACATTCAAATACCATGAAGTTTTTATAAAATATGCCTAATGATGAAGTAGAGATGGGTGTTTTAAAATAATTTTTGGAACTAATGCGAATATTTTATGAATTTTCTAAGTTGGGAAAAATGGTTAATTTCGGTTAATAAATTGTTAAAATTAATCAAATTAATTATTTTGGCCTGAAATTTTAATATGAGGTAAAATATGATAAAAGATATTTTTGGTGATTTTTTAGGATTTTCCTATCCACTTCTATTTTGTATGAATTATTAGTGAAGAAAAGCACTAATTAATTAAGGGTGCAATCGAGGGAGAAGAATCATGCCAATGAAGAAAAGAATTAGAGTTCGCAGCAGGCGATCATGTATTCATGAAGGTTTCTCCAATGAGCGGAATTATGCACTTTGGAATAGCGAAAAAGTTGGCATCTAGATACATTGGACCATTTCTAGTGACTGAGAAGATCGGCACACTTGCATAAAGAGCGAAGTTACCATGTAGTTTGGCTGGTGTGCATAATCTGTCTCATATATCGCATTAAGGAAATGTGTGCATGACCCAAGTTCGGTAGTGGAACAGAGGGCAATAGAGGATTTATCTATAGAGCCAGATTTGACATATTTGGGACGACCAAAGGGAATAGTAGGTTGTGATACGAAGGGAAGAAGGAACAAAGTTATTAGACTTGTTCATGTCCAGTAGAGTGATGATAAAGAAGACTGTACCTAGGAGGTAGAGAATAGGATCAAAGGTAACTACTCTGAGTTGTTTTAGACATTCATATGTGTATATAGATATATTTATAATAGTGTGATTTGTTTGTCTATTATATGGACAGTAGGGTACTTGTGGGGACCACCCTATACATCATCACCCAATATACCTGTATAGTAGTGGTGCTCGATCGATGCAGGACGACCATCAAGGTCGTAAATAAATAAAACAATCACAGAACCTATCATATATCTCACAGTATATCAAATAAAATAAAATAGTAAACATCTCAGATACAAAACAGGTGAAACAGCGAATAACTGAATGAACCACAGAATTAGAGTGCACAAATCAATACTCTATACATCATAAGAAATAGAGTTATACACAAATATTAACTCATAAATAACTATCTCTAGGTAAAAAAGGCACTAGCAAGCTCCATACTTTGTGCAGCGGAATGACATATAAGTAAATGTAGTAATATGATAGTATAGCCTCTTGCTCGCCACCTGTCTAGCTCCACATACTCAACAGACCTGATATCCCTAATCTACTCATTTAAGAGTACCAAATGTAATAGGAATCAAAGCATAAAATCCCGGTCAAACAACAGTCCGGTATGAGCGGTAAAAAATCACTAAATACTAATATACCAATTAATATGGCAAATGTTGTGAAGGATCATACCTAACCTGTCCCTACATCCACAAAGTTAGAACATTTACAAAATATATGCTACTCTACATCATAATCATCATAGGTGAACCATACATCAAAGTATTATGGTGCGTCTAGATATGTGACATCCCTAGGGTGATAAGCAATCCAGCAAACATAACATCCATCCTTACATCACTTACTGAATGCATTATATATGAAATCAGTCGATGGCCAACACACCCAAAACTCAAAGAGAACGCCATCATATCTTAAAGCAAGTGTAGGAAGAACTCAAAGCAACTCAAGTGCTCCAACCATCGAACGATAACCATCGAACAATAACCACCAATTGATAGTCACAGACCCATCATTGTCGATCTCACATGTCACTTCATTCAGTATACTCCATCCTATAAAAGTCTCCCCTCACTGATTCATTACCAATACCAAGTGATGCTCATGGATCGGTACTGATCCATGGCCACTGATCCCTGCCTTAACCAAAATTCAACCTCTTTTGCTTCATTGGTCCAACCTATAACACGAACCAAGTAATTCCCATGGATCACTACCAATCCATGGGCTCCATCGATCCATGCTTTAACATCTCCACCCATCTCTTCATGTGATCCATATACTTACATGAGCGACCTGAAGCAAGCACCCATAAAACCTGAAGCGATCCATCCTCTGGCTCGAACCATGCCTCAAAGAAACCCAATAAGCATCTATAGCCTCCAAATCACAACCAATCCATTAATATCTCGAGCATACTAATTCCAAACAACTTGAAACTTAGAGCGTATCCTTATGTGGCCTTCCTTGTCGCCTCGCATCAATTGCATGGAATTTGGACTGGTATCGATCCATAGCTACTGATCCCTGAAGTATTCATATAACTAATTCGCCATTTGATTGGTGTTTTCAACCAAACAACATCACACATTCAAGCAATTATCATGTACAATCTATACTAACAAGCACATGGTTATCTGTACTAACAAGCAAACATCCATATACGTCAAAGCAAAGCCTAAATCTAAAGGTAGTCTGCATAAGAACAAAGGAGATCCATAAGAACACTAGTTTTACAAATCTTTTCTAAATCATTTGAAATTTACATATGTTGTTAAAGAGGGTTTAAAACGTATTTTAGAGTTTGAAAATCATTTAAAAACATCATTAAACGTGTAATTGTGGCTAATTAGTGAGTATAAGCTTAAACCGCTCACATAAATCCAAAGAAATCCAATCCAAGCCCATTGGTGCATTAATTCCAAGATGAACAACAGATCTAAGATGATCTCCAATAGCAAATCTTCAATCCAAGGGGCTAACCTTGCTAATCTTTCTCTCATGACACATTTTGGCTGATTAAGGTAGGCATTATGGTAACTTTTTGGCTAAAAGATGATTAATGGGGGATTTCTCCCAATTTTGGGTAAGTGGGAAATGATGGTGAGAAATCCCATTAGCCATAAACTCATGCTAAATGGGCTTTGGGCCTAATCATTAACCTGCCACCCATTAAGCTGTCCAAAATCAAGTGAAACTTCAAACAACCACAACTCCGTAGCGGTAAGTCTATTTTCTTATTATGACCATTCCACAAAAAGAGAAACCATCGTCTCAATCTAACTATAGTGTTTTTAGACTCGAATTCGGCTCCTATAAAAAATTATAGGCCATACAAAAATTTTAGGATCAAAAGTCAAAATCGTCCAATAAAAATTTGAAGGATGGAAAATGCTCCAATAGTCATTTCCCAAAATCATAGATTTATATAACCTTATATAAAACTAATATTAATATCCTAAGATCCTCCAAAACATAGAATTCAGGTCGTTACCACACTAATATATTCATGTTGAAAGTGATGTTCATCATATAATATGGCTTGTTTATTAATATGTGAGTGTATACTAATATATGTACTGACTAAGGCAATATAGTAGAGTATAGTAATAGTAAAGAATAAAAATAAGCACGTCGAAGTTTTTATACTAGTTCAGACCTCCTGTCCTAGGTCCAATCCCGAAGCTCCCCTACGATATGTTACTAATCAATAACCCTCGCTTCACCTGGAGGAATAGACCTATACAAAAGTATTTTTTGGCAAGCTTTGTGTTCCAAATAACATAGTATTGACTTCTAGTATAATTCTTCCCATAATCTCCTTTGGATGTTCATGAATGAAAATTCTTAGATTTAGGAAGTTTACCAAAATATAGATTTTGGTTGTGATTGATTGAGAGTATGAAATCAACAATAGCACAAGAGAGTTTAAGTACTTATAGAAAACAGAGAGTAATAGTAGTTGTAAGTAAGTTTCAATTTCAATTGCTCGATATATTTATAAATAACAAAGAGTTGTATTTTAAAGAATATGCATTCTCGAAGAGCTTCCTTTTGATCAAGAATTATAGCTATAAGGAAGAAGGCCTGAACATTTAAAATGAAGAGAAGTGATTATTTGAAATATGACAGTTAAAATAGTGTTAGACATTTGGCATATGTTGTTAGACGTCTGAGACATTAGGTTTTTAACCCGAACTGTCTGTCGATGTCTGACATTATGTCCCGATGTCTAAGACTATTATGTTTGTAAAATCTGAGTTTTTTTTTTCTAAGATTTGATAAGTGTTCTGATGATATGCTTTCGTGTGTGTTTATATAACTCAGGGGGATTGTACAAGATATTTTAAGACCATGGTACAAATATATGATCTTGCTTTAATAGTATGATCCATCATTCTTCAGGACTATCTTCATGCCATGATATCAGTGATCCCCTATCATATACATGTAAATAGATAAGGTATTGCTTATATACGCGATTGTACAGTTGTTGTTATTAAAATTCCAGCAGAGAGATTTTGACATTCCCCCTTCTGATGATGATAACTATACAATCTTTTGTAATGATATTTAAAAAATGAACTCCCCTTGAATATGTTATCCCTCCTTATCTATATCCACACAAATATCCTACTATTCTCTCTCACTTTTTCATTAGCAAAAAGGAATAAACTAAATGTATAATTCACATAAAACTTAAAGAAAACACCATAGAATATAAATAAATCATAAAAATAATACAGAGTTCAACCAAAAAACACTAGTTTTACGAACATCACAGTCAAAATAAAAAAATAATACTGGTGAATAAAAAAATAATGCAAAAACATAAAGAAAATATTACTGAGAAAACGAAGAAATTATTGATACCCGTGATTAAAGAGAGTCCACCATAATTTTCATAGTACTCCTAGTAGGTGGACGGATCAGTTTGATAGTCCCCTGGCATTGATGTATAGAGGTGTTGTACTCATCATCTTCATGAATAGATAGACCCTGAAAAGAGGCATACCGCATGTGTTTAGGTGATGGTGGGTAAAACCAAGATTTCTTTCTTTCTTCTTCTTCTGGTTGTTCATGCATAATATTTTTTCCTCTATCATCAGCAGAGGCTCTAGCACTATGAGACGACTCATGAGGCTTAGGTACAGGAGTATGTAATGGAGGGGGTGTAGGAGAAGAAGACAAAGATGGTCTAGAAGAAGATCTACCATGGACTTTCCTCATAACCTTGCCCAAATTGGATACAACTGTTTCCATAGTTTTCTCAAGTTTGATTATGCGTGTTGGAAAAGTCTTCTCTAAATCAATCGTGTTGGAAAAGTCTTCTCTAAAGATAATTACCTGATTCTCATCGAAATTGATCTGTGGTCGAATGCAAGCAGCAAGTGTTAGTTCTTGAAGTTGGTATTCTTCAAATTTAGATAATCGATAGAAAGGTCCAGCATGAAATTTCTTAATTTTCAAATCCTTAAATCTCTTCATAATGTTTGGACTATTGTGAAACCATTTTTGGATGTGTGAATCAGTGATGGTAGTTGGTTGAGAAGAGGAAGATTTGTCTTTCTTAGCTCTCTTATTCACTAGGTTTGTAGTTTTGGGGGCCATGATTGAAAAATTGGAATTTTTCAAGAAGCCGGGGCTTTAGATTTGGGAAAAACTAAAATGGTTTGGGGAAAAGAAATAATGGAGTAGAAAATATATGCGACTATTTAGATTGGTAGCCAAAACTTTTCTTAGACATTTAAGAGTATTTCCTAGACATTTGAGGAGCATTCATAAAATTAACCTGAGTATTTTGTCAAACGTTTGGCGCTTTTTCCTCAGATGTCTGAGAGCTGTTAATTTCTGCATTTTTAAATTTGAATTATATATTTTGAATTTGTAATTCATATATTTATTTTAAACTAGGATAAATGATATTTATAATTATTAGTAAAGAAATACACATGCAATTTACATATTTAGTTATATATAGGTAGTCATATTCATATTATTATTGAAAAGAAACTATTTCTCCCCCAGTGATTCCGAATCCTTATGCTCGATTTGATTCCAAGAATTGTGTCATTTTTAGTTTACAAAGTTGTAGGCTTAAGTGGAGACCAATTTGGACTAACCGGAGTATGATTCCAATCTTGGCTTGATGGCCATACTTTCCACAAATTCCTTGGAGTAACGTTGTGAGTTTTTTACAGGAGCCTCTATTAAACAAGGAGATTTTTAATGTAAACATTCCTTTGTTGGTGAATGTCCATAGATTTTCAGAACACATCGTTCGAAAAAGTTAAGATGACTTCATTGTCTTTGTTTCTTGTAATACATTTCTCTTTGAAATCCCTCATTTTTTTGTTGATAGTGAAAATTTTCATCAACTTTAGTGTTGATAGATGATGATTCAAGATTAATCTTTTGTTCGACTTTCTTTCTTTTTGGAGAGTAACTGGTGTAATATGTAGTGATGGTATAATATCTAGTTAGGATGATTTATTCAAAGGAAGAGTGGTTTTTTTGGTGAGTTGTATGTACTCTTAAACAAGGGTGAGCTAAACCAATTGTTGAATAAGCGGAGTCATGGTCGAAAGATGTTTTAGGTCTTCTATTTTTATATTAAAAATATTTCTACCCATTTTTCTTTAAAAAAAATTGCCAAGTAAATAGAGCATATTGTTTATTTGTAGGAATTAATTTGTAAGGAAAAAACTTATTTAACCATAAAATTGTTAACAGTTTTTAGTTATGGTAGTTTTAAAACCTTATTAAAAAAACTATACTAAATTTTTTAAATAGGCATAGAATTAGAGTTTAATATTCACTGCAATTATTAGTTAATGTTTGTGAAATTAATTCACTATGTGAACATATACCTAGATCATCTTAGTTTATAAAAGTTGATTCACATAGTGGTTTGGTGAAAATATCGGTAGTCTGATTTTCTATGTCAACAAATTTAAGAGTGATAATACCTTTTTCAACACCGTCTCTCGGAAAATGGTGACAAACATCAATACATTTAGTTCAAGAATGGTTAATTGGTTTTCTAGACAAATATATAGTACTTGTATTATCATAATATATAAGAGACTTAGTTATAATTTTTCTACAACCTTGAAGTGTTTGTTGCATATAAATTACTTGAGCACACGCTAAGGCAGTGGAGATATACTCAGCTTCACAAGTAGAGGGAAACACAATATTGCTTTTAACCAAACCATGAAATCAAAAATTGACAAATAAAATGACATGTGCCACTTGTACCTTTCTACATATGTTGCAACCACTAAAATCGACATCACTATATGATACGAGTTCGAAGTAGTCGTCTTTTGGGTAAAAAAGCTCGTAATCTCGGATGTTGGTTAAATATTGCAAAATTCTCTTAACCGCTTCATGATGTGATTCCTTAGGTTGGGCTTGAAATCGTGCACATAAACATATGAACATTATTACATTTGATCTACTAGCCGTTAAGTATAATTAAGACCCTATTATACTTGGTATAATTTTTGATCAAAATCTTTTCCATTTTCATCTTCGTCTAAATGTAAACTACTGCTCATTGAAGTTGGTTTACTAGAGGTATTATCCATTCCAAACCATTTTAACAACTCTCTACAATATTTTTCATGATTTATAAAAATTCTATTTTATAATTGTTTTATTTGTAAACCTAAGAAAATATTAATTCTCCCATATGAGACATCTCGAATTCGTTTTTCATTACGTTGAAAAATCATTACATGGTTTCTGGTTTGTTGATCCAAATATGATACTGTCAACATATATTTATACAATTAATGTAGCATCATTTTCTCTTTTTATAAATAATTTTGTCTTAATTTTACCAATTTGAAAATCAAAACTTGTTAAATGTGTTTTTAATCTCGCATACCAAGCATGGAGTGCTTGTTTTAGCCCATATAATGCCTTTTTAAGTTTGAAAATGTGATCCGTATATTTTTCGTGAACAAAGAGGGGGCGGTTGTTTAGCGTAGACTTTTCTTTTGTAAAACCATTTAAAATGCACTTTAACATCCATTTGAAATAATTTGAAATTATGATGACGTGCAAAAGCAAGTAATGTTTTTATAGCTTCAAGACGTGCTACAGAGGTAAACATTCTTTATAATCAATTCCTTCTTCTTGGCTGTATCCATGAGCAACTAATCTTGCTTTATTACTAACTATATTTCCTTTTTCATCTGCTTTATTTTTAAAAGCCAATTTTGTTCCTATTACAGATTGATCTTTTGGTCTTGGCACAAATTCCCATACATCGTTTTATCGAAATTGATTATTCCTCTTACATTGCTATAATCCAAAAATCATCATTTGATGCTTCATTATAATTTTTACTTTCTAAGTTAGATATGAAAGCTACATGAATCATTTGATTTATTTGATTTCTAGTTGCAACTCTTGTGTTTAAGTCACCAATTAATTATTAATTGGATGATCCTTTAAGATTCGAGTTGGAGATTTTAAAAGATTATCATTATTGTCATTATTATTTATGATATTATTATCTTCAGTTACAATATTACTACTACTACTACTATGATCGAAAAATTCTTCATTATTATTATTTTGGCTATTATAAAAATCTTCATCAAAGGAAATATAAACACTTTCTTCTACAGTATAAGTTCGTTTATTAAAAACTATATAGGCTTTACTCCGATTTGAATAACCAATAAAGATTCCTTCATCGGCTTTTGGATCAAAATTTCCAAGATTATCTTTAATATTCAAGATAAATCATTTAGAAATGCAACAATCCAGAATTTCAGTCATTTGCATGCATGGGATAGAAGGGAAAGTGTATAGGTCCGTGAATGAGAGTGGTAAGGTGGAAGCGGGTCGTTACACTTGGTATCAGAGCTTAGATTAGCGAACATCTAGACATTGTTTAAGTTCTCATTGTAGATAGGGTTAGTAATACCTTAGAATGAGTTTAAGAGTGTGTGTGTGTCTATATATATATAAACACACACACACACACACACACACATATATATATATGAGCGCGTATTTGCTAGTGATATAAAAATGTTTTATATTGTGTTGATTGATCTGTTGAGTGGCTTATGGATTCCACTCAATAAAAGTAATTAACTTTATTGATAGGGATCTCTAAAGATTTGAACATAGAGATTTGACATGGTATTCTTTTAAAATTGGGTAAATGAAATAACTTTGTCTTGATTATATTTTATATATAAAGGAATAATTTTTCAAAATTATTATAACTATATATGGTATGTTGGTTGGATTTAAAATGTAATGTTAATAAAAGTTGTTATTATTAAAACTTTAACAAAGATAAACAATTAAGAAATGGTTTTATATAACCAAAGTGAAATTATATATAAGAAAAATTTATAAATATAATCCGTAAATTAAAAGGATTTAAAGGAAAAAGAAAGCAATGAACTCACTTTATTTGTTGGAAACTAATTCTAGTGATGACTGCAACATCATCAATGGTCATTTTTTAGTTTCTAAGTGATATAGTGCATCTCGTTATCTTATTGATTTATTTATTTTGCATCTCGTTGTCTACAAATTTTTATGTAAATTATTTAAAATTAATTTATAGATTGAATACATGTTCACATATTTGTTATTTTGAACACAATTTTGGTGGTTGTTGACATTTGTTTAAAAGTTGTTTCAGTTAGAAAAGATAAGTGGACTTTTGTACAAAACATTATAAACCTTTGGAATCCCCCTTAAGTTAAAAGTTGATTTTAATTTATTGCTTTAATTTTCAAATGTGATAAATTACAAAGTTTGTATGTGTATGTGCGTGCATGTGACTATATATACATACATACATATATGTATGTATGTATGTATGTATATGTTATTTTAATTTAAAACGTAGTTTGCATTTATACATATATGCATACATTTATGTGTTTGAGTATTCAAATTATTTTAAAATAGCATTAAAGACGAATTAATGAAATAAGATAACTCCTCCTTTTCCTCTTCTTATTAACTGCTTTCTTTAACATAATTGATTGTCCTTTTATATACATGTAAACTTTTGGTTAGCTAAAATAACTTTCTAACATATTATGTACAAGTAAATACAAGTACTTTAATGAAATGGGATAACTCCTTCACATTTTCCTTTTTTCATTCATTGCTTTTATTAACATAATTGATTGTCCTTTTATATATATATGTAAAATTTCGATTAGGTAAAATAAATCTCTAACATATTATGTATAAACAAATATAAGTAAACTATATGTATGCATATATTAATATATTATATACTTTGAAAATAAACTATAGACAACAAAGGGATATATAAAAGGTGAATATGTCAATTGCGATGTAAATCACAACGCATATACGTACATATTAACTATGTATATTGCTTCTACATTGGACTTGCATCACACACATGAATGTATTTGATACATTCATTATTATACATTTAAATTCAAATTAAATTTAAAACTCATTTAGCTTATGAAATAAAATATTTGTTCTATTTAAAAGAAACTTTGAAAAGTTCTAAATAAATTTAGATCTCATAGGCGCATTAAAGATCCAATAAAGGAAATTTTTGAAATTTATCCTTTAACTCCGTTGTGGGTTAGCCTAGCTCATTCCATGGTATTATAGCCCAATAGCTTATGTAGTCTAAATTAGTCATGTTATGACTAACTAATTAAGTTTCCTTGCTTAGTACGATGTCTAGGAAGGTAATGTCTAGGATTGGAATTGGATAATCAAGTACCTTATCCTACTTGGTCATCGGTCTGACCTAGAAGGTGAAGTGAGTCCAAAGGTTGCCGTTAATAGAAAAGACCCAATTTGAATTAGGCCTTAAGCTAAATTTCTAAATATTTTTGAAAATTAAGATAAGAAATTAAACTCAAAAGTTAAATTTAAAATAAAACATTTTTTATTATAAAAGGTTATAGTATAATGTAAATTTTCAAAATGTTTGAAAAGGTAATAAAATTTCAAAATGTTTGAAAATATTTAAATATTAGTTTCAAGATTTAAAATTTATTACTAATATTCTAAAAATAAATAAATTAAATGATACTTATAAGCATGCATTATATATATAATATATGTTATTTTGTTTTAAAGCCTTTAAGATAACTTAAGTATACATGTATGTATATCAGATAAAATTTTGAAATTAATATAATTTAATTAAAAAAATTTAGTGAAATAAATTAATTAAAGGTTAATTAATTAAATATAAATACACATATATAAGATATATGTGTTATACTATAAAGGTAATAGTATTTGTGTATGGAAGTGGGTATGATATTCTAACCCTAGCAGCCGCCACCTTCCTCGTCTAAAATTTTCTGCGATTGATCTTTCTTCTTGTTCGTGTATACTCTCGCTTCAATCCTCCTTGATGTCCTCTTTTCCTTCTACTGAGCAGGGATCTCCACATCCCGTTCCATCTCCGATCTACCTTGAACATCCTCCGGGATTTGAACCTCAAGGATGTGACGCCAATTGGATCCATGCTAATGATGGCTTCACACAAGTTCAGTCCCGAAAGTGGAAATGACAACTCAAAAGCGCTGCTTATAATAATAGTAATCAAACCGAGAGAAGAACATATCCAAATTCTAGAGAATCTACAACATCGAATTTAACATCAAACCAGATTAGAACATCTAACCCTTTGGTTTCAGATGTTCATGCTTCCTCTCAAAATAAAAAAAATGGATCTGTTAAATGGAATTATTCATCTACTCAAGTAAAACGTGGAACGAGGTTGTCAAAGGCAACAATATTCCTATTTCTGTTCCACTGAAATTTTACCATCCTCGGGAAATTAATTCTTTGAAATGTGCAAAAATGTCTACTGAAGTGATTTTGGATGCCAGAAAGCAATGAAGTAACGCCATAGTGATTATGTAGTTGGCCCTAAACCGTATTATCCATATTTTAAGGACTACATAATTAGAGTTTGGAAACCAGCAGAGGAGTTCTCGATCTTTTCGATGGAAAATGGATTCTATGTGATTAAATTCAACAAAGAACAAGATTGTGTGAATGCTCTAGAAGGTGGACCCTATTACTATAACAAGAAACTTATGATGATCAAATGATGGCATCCAGGAATGCAACTCAACAAAGAGCTACTTCATACTATCCTGATATGGATTCGTCTACCTAACTTGCCACTTGACTTTTGGACGGAAGAGGGGATAAGTTGTATTGCTTCCGTAATTGGTTCTCCTATCAAACTTGACAAATTCACTGAAGGTATAATTAAGATTGCATATGCTAGGGTTTTAATAGAAATTGAAAAATCTTTTAAATTCCCCACTAAAATTCCTATACTAAATGAAAAAGATGAGATTATATGGCAAGAAGTTGTCTACGAATGGAAGCCTAGTACGTGTTCAAATTGTTCGAGTTTTGGACATGCGGAAACTCAATGTCAATTTAATAAAGTATGGGTTCAGAAAACAAATCAAGACACAATAGATGACAATTCAGCCATGAATATTGACCCAAATGATCCCCTCCCAAATAATAATGGTACAAGTGAAGAATTAGTTAAGCAGAAGGCCAGTTTGATCGACGAATCTACTAAAGTCCAAAATCGGCCTAAGGTTACAGATCAAAATTACTATAACAATCCTCAAACAAAAGTCATAATTTCAGAACATAATCAAAGTGCCATGCTCAATTTACAAACAATCCAGCCAACTAATTCTAGTTTGACAATTACTACATCAGCAGATAAAAACAAGTTTGATAATCTGCAATCTCTAAATGATACTAACTATACAAATGTTCATATTGTGACTCAGTCCACAGAATCAAATGATACTTCCTTAAAAGAAGATGCAGCACATATGACAACTGATCCATCTTCGAACCAACAGGAATACTTTCCCAACCCAGAGCCCCTATCTTTCGCTAAATCAAAAGTTTCCCGCAAAATTAGAACAGAGGAAGCCCCTTTTGAATTCAAAGCCTCTTTGAACTCTGAAGTAATGAATAACCCTGCATGGGTAAATATGGTTAATCAATTGAAAGGAAAACAGAAAAAATCCAAGAAAGCTAAGACTTTGGGAAAAGCTACTTCACCGGAAGAGAGTAGCAACCCGAATATTAATAGTTAATGGAGTTCCTATTCTGGAACATTAGAGGGATGAATGCCCTCTACAAACAAGTGGAAGTTCTAAATATTCTAAACTCGAATAAGTATTCCCTTATTGGGATTCTTGAGAATAAGCACTTTAATCAGTCTATAGAAAGTTTTATAAATAAAATAGACAAAAAATGGAAATTCTCCAACAATATTTCTGAAGGACTAAGAAGTCGCATACTTATCATTTGGGACTCGTCTGTTTGGTCCACTATTATATTACATACCAGTGAACAATTCATAACATGTATAATTTATAATGCTAGTAACATCAATATAATGTGCACTGTTGTTTATGCTTTTAATGAGGAGGAGAAGCGTAAACCACTATGGGATTATATAATGGCCCAATCCAAAAATGTCAACCTGCCGTGGCTAGTGGCAGGTGATTTCAACACTATTCTTTACAGCAGTGATAGAATGCACAATGGATGTTATAATTCTGTTGGAGAGCATAATTTCATTGAATGCATAACCCTATCAAAGCTAGTGGAACCTGATTTCTCAGGTAATTTTTTTACTTGACGAGGAGGTAACTCATTTTCTATACATAGTAAGATAGATCGTGTGTTTGTAAATTCTATTTGGCTTGATAAACTTGATAAATTTGGCATCTGTTTTGGTAATCATTCTTTGAGTGATCATACCCCAATTTTAATTAATCTCCAAATGCAAAACATGAGAAAGAGAAAGATACCTTTCAAATATAAAAATTCTTGGCATGTCTATGATGACTACCACCAAGTAATCCATGAATCTCTAGTAACTTGCAACACTGGCAATCCTCTTTGTAAGCTGATCTGAAAACTGAAAACAGTGAAAAATAAACTGCAGAAATGGTCTAGCAATATAAGAAATGTGACAGTAACGATTAGTAGATTGAAAGATCAAAACAACAGCACCTACAATCAATTAGTAAACAATCTTCTTGACGAAAATCCTTGAAAACTTATTCTAATAATTGTGATTGTCTACACAAGATGATGAGGAAAGTTGCTATAGACAATGAACAAAAATGAAATTTAATTGGCTTACTAAACGGGATAGACCTACGGAGTTCTTCTACAGTAAAATCTCTGATAATAAGCCTAATAGAAGAATCAACTTCACTTTTAGTAGCGAAGGAAAGTGGGTCTCAACATCAGAAACTATAGCTGAAGAAGTAATTTGCTATTTCTCAGATTTATTTCATTTGCCACAAGCCTTAAATCAATTTCCTAACATTACTTGTAAGAAAATCTTAATAGATAATGCTAGATTCAATTTATGTCGACCTTTTTAGATGGAAGAAATCAAAGAGGCTGTTTTTCATATCAATGAAAATAGCTCTCCCGGTCCTGATGGTTTCAACTCCAAATTTTATAAAGTTCAATGGGATAGCATTAAAAGGGACATCTGGGAAGCTATGAATGGTATTCTACAATCTGGTAAAATCATCAAAGAAATTAATCATACATTCATTTGTCTAACTCCTAAAAAACCAGATGCTACTATCATGTCGGATTTTCGACCAATCTCTCTATGTAATGTTTCTTATAAAATTCTAGCCAATCTTCTTTGCAATCGAATGAACTTATACATGAATGGTTTAATATCATATAATCAAAATGCTTTCATCCCAAATAGATCAATTTCAGAAAATTCACTTCTTGCTTGTGAGATGATCAGAAATTTTAATAGGAAAAATTCAAATAATATTTGTATGAAAATTGATTTACATAAGGCCTATGACAAAATCAATAGAGAATTTATTCATCATATGTTGATTTCCATGGGATTTCCACTTCCCTTTGCCAATCTCATATATGAGTGTATATCCATTCCATCGTTTCCAATTTTAATCGAAGGTTCCCCTTATGGTTTTATAAATAGCTCGAGAGGACTCAGACAAGGGGACCCACTATCCCCATATTTATTTTCTATTGCTATGGAATTCCTGACTTTGAATTTGGAGCTTGAATTCCTAAAAGGAAATCTCAGCCCTATTTATCAAGTTGAGCCAATAATTACTCATTTATTGTATGCTGATGATATTCTTGTTATGGAAAAAGCTACTACTAATAATGCAGAAACCATCCACCATGTATTTCAGAGCATGAAAAATCTTACAGGCCTTGAATTAAGCAGCTTATTTTTCGGTAAAGGGGCAAAATTTAAGCAACAAATAGTTGATATAATTAAAATCAAGCAAGATAACCTGCCAATCAAATATCCAGGAATTCCTCTTTCAAATAATTCTTTGAAAGCTAGAGACTTTGGTTTGCTCATAGACAAAATCAATAAAAAATTCAGCAACTAGCATAGCAGGTTTCTCAATATTAGTGGCAGGGTAGAACTCATCAAAACTGTTATTCACCCCATGTTACATTTCTGGTTACAAATTGCTCAAATCCCTGTATCTATTATCCAAAAAATCAATTCCCTATGTGCAAATTTCTTGTGGAAATCAAAATCTCACAAAATGAGTTGGGAAGAGGTATGCAAGACCAAAAGTGAAGGGTGCCTGGGAATCAGGAAAATTAAAGATATAGCAAAAGCCATTGCTGCAAAGTTGCTATGGAATTATATTAATGGAGACTCTTTATGGACAAAATGGATGCACAACAAATATTGCAAAAAAGGAAATTTCTAGGTAGCCAGAATGGATAATAACACATCACACACCTGGAAGACTATAATGCGTGCTAGACAATGGTGCAAGGGTCATATAGACAGAAAAATTGTTGATGGTGCAAACACTGACATATGGTTTGACCCATGGCTTCAGGGTTCCAACCTAATTGACACATATGGGTGGAACACCATGAGCACTTTGGATGGTTGCTACAAAACTGTTTCAAGGCTAATAGCTAATTACAGATGGAAACAAAGACTCAATTTCATTCCTATGAACTCACATGCAGAGGTTAGAAAAGTTTTCGTACATCAAAATATGAAACATGATTTCTGGTGGTGGCTGCCTACCAATCAAGGCCAATTTTCTTTAAAATCTGCATGAAACATCTTTAGAACCAGACATAATGAGTTTGACTGGTCCATCATTGTATGGGACAAGGGCTGTGCCCCCTAAAATGTCTACATGTTCTATGATGGCCATAAGAGACAAGTTGCAAACAAAGTTCAGAATCAGTAAGTGGCCCCCTAATATAGATCAAAAATGTGTGCTTTGTGCTAATCAAAATGAAGATAAAAATCATCTATTTTTTCAATGCACATACTTGAGGCATGTTCTGGATGCTCTTATGCCTAAGCTTAACATAAAGCTAGATATGAACTACAACATCAATTTCTTACTGAATTTGATTTTACAAGCTCAGGAAAAAATTAAATCGTCGATAAAAAGCACTCTCAGTATTTTCTTTACAACTATCATATGGAATATTTGGTGTGAACGAAATAACCGTGTATTTAAAGGTCTTGAGAAACCCTTCAGGTTAAGAACCAAACATATAATTATTGAAAGCAAACAACTCTTCCATCTTAGATTTCAAGCTCATAAATTAAACGAAGAGGAAAAACTTATCATTATGAAATTCGATCCGGAGATTGGACTTCAAGAATGTTTTCGCCCTCCCTGACTTCGTTCTGATGTTGGTCAAACATTTTCATCTTGTACTTTCAGATGCGAATAGAAATCTTTCTCCGTTTCTACCATTATTTTGTTCGATTTAGAACTAAATTCGTTGCTTTTGGGATCTTTCTTCTCTCTCCTTGTTTCGGCTGTGATGAGAAGAGTAGACGTCTTTTTGTTTCCTTTTTGATCTGAAGTATTAATGTTGTAGTTACAAGTTGCTGTGTTTGTATTTTATTTTAATTTTTCTTGTGCAAGCTGATCGTACGGATGGTTTTGAGTGTCCTTTATCTCGGTTTTAACTCCATCTGTTTGACGGCTTGGCACAAAAATTCGGTCTGTTGTACTGTTAATATACGGAAATGATATGTACTCTTTTTCCTTCTCCAATGCACCCATTTAGGTTAGGGGGTTGAAAGGTTTTAATGAGATATATCATAGAAGTATATGTTATCTTGTTAATAAAGTACCTTTTTCCAAAAAAAATAGTATTTGTGTATATACATACGTACATACATATATATGTATAAGTATAACAATAAAGTTTATAGTACATATGTCCAGTATAAAAGTTTTATTAGAATACTAATATAAAACTAACTAAAGTGTTAATCAATTAAAATTAATTAAATAAGGTTTAATTATACATATATTATACATATATTATACGTAAGACTATTACACAAGTAATATGAAATATAAAAGTTGTATAATAATAAAACTTATATGATATGAATGTATAAACTAAATATGGAAGATTAAAGAAACCCAAATCAACTTAAGGAATAAATACATACGTAAATGTATATATACCATGATTTCCGATGTGTTTGACACTTGAATCTGGTATCACTCGGTATAATATATTGAAGATTATGAATCTTTAATATAATGTTGTTCTCTACCATATATATATATATACACTAACAAATTACTTCCATACTCCTTAGTTATTGGACAAAGGATATTATGTATAATATTATTAATATATTGAATAGACGAGGTAAGGTAACTATATGTATTTATTGAGAAAACTCAAGATACATATACTATACTAAGGTTATCGCGATATGGTAGGTACGAGTGAATAATCTCTTTCAATTTATTAAGCAAACTCAAGGTCGAAATGAGATTATGATAAGAAACCATGGGTTAGGAGTTGTATGTTTTACAACCGATAAGGAGTTATTCATTGTTTATAGGGCTATGATTTGTTGAGCAAAATCTTGGTCAGAATCCCAAGACAGACGAGTCTTAAAACCCACTAATGAAGTCGAAAGACTTCTATGTTTCATCTTAGAGTTTAGAGAAACATAAAAGACTGGTTATATAATGTAAGTGTTATATAATTTTATAATAATCTAAATTGATAAATTTGTGCATTTAATATGATAGATAAGATGTTTATCAATTAAGATATACAAATGAACTGAATCGAAAATAGACAAATAGAAATATCACATATATTTACTACTAATACTTTTTACATGTAAATGTTTCTAAACCCATGCAGTCTAACATAGAGGCTGACTACAAAGCTGTCTATTTACTGATGGATATTCTAAGGAGCATAGACCAATTGTGATATATCTAGTAGGGAAATTTAGGAGTGAAATGTAATATTGTGTCTGTATTATGGATAACTAGTATGTAATAAAAATTTGTTTTTATTTCATTTTTGTAGTATTTCGTAATTTATAAATAATATTTATTCATTTAACTATATTATTTAAATATTAATCAAAATGAAATAAATAAATTATTTATAACAAAACAATTAAAATACATCTTTTATATGCCTCTTCGTAACACAAGAACGCATGCTCCTTTCCTTAACCACTCTTCTTTTGTGCCCTTTCAAATGCTCATTTTCCATATCCTTTTTATGTATCAAAAGAACATACCTTATATCTATCCCTATTTAGAGTTATAACATCATTTAGTTATAGATTAACTAAACCCAAATTAAAATAACAATTCAAGCCGCATTTTTATGAAATGGCCGATACCGCTAATGAAAAACGTGTATTTTTGGATTCAAATATGACGTTCGCATGCGGAGCGGGTCGGGCTAATTTTGTAACACCCTAACCCTATACCTGTAAGGACCCACCACTATACCCATATTGTTAAAGAACATTACAAGTAATGTCATCAATAACACAAAGAATACGGCTAGCAAGGCGATCAAATGTGAATATATCTTTGTGCTAACACTATCGCATCTTTATTACCTTCTAATGATTTGAACCGAACATTTTGATGAGTAAAGTATTAATAAAAAGTAATAAGCATTCCTATTAAAATATTCAGAATAGTATATAATACAAATAAGTTAAAATCAGAGTCATAGATCACAACAGAATAATATACATCATATACATAATAAAATACGAGTCTACGAAATATCAGTACTAGACCCACATAATATATACATCACATCCAAAATACTATATCGGGTACACAGTAACCACTGAATAATATACATGAAATATCCTCCTAAATGTCGATATATACAAGAATGAAGTAAACTGGAACAGTCAAAATAGCATACGCCAATGCTATCACAAAATCCAATGAGCAATGAGTCCCCGTACCTGTAGAGTCTCGGCACGAATGAAGTATTTTTAAAATAAACGGGTCAGACTGTATCTAATAAAAAGATAAGATACTGATATCGTAATTATATGACTTGTGTTATAGAATAAAGAAAAATAGAAGCCATTGGAGAGAGACAAAAGATATATTATTCACTTCTGAGAATAGATATGTATTTACATTACATAACCTCCTTTGTATAAATGCTTCAGAGCAAAGGACTTAACCAATTCCACGATGTTGGACTAAACAAAAAAACCATAAAAGCATATTCACTTATATATTTACATATATTATAACACTCCCCCTTGAATAAGCGTCTTCAAAATCTTGAATGCTTGGATAATTTGAAATTTCCATTTCAAAACGTATATGATGATTGCTCCCCCTCATTATTATCTTGCTTGCATTTATCGTTTCAGTCAATATAGATATTGTCTGTTGCCTCATTAAAAACCTCCATTAGAAAAACCCAGTGGGAAAAAATCTTGAACGAGGAAAAGAGTGCAACTTGTGAAATCATAAATATCATACCAAAAATGATATCCGTTATAAGAGTTTGATACTTCAGGATTAAAATAATGCCTTATTAAAATCTTACTAAGAAAAATCCAATGGGAAAAATCTTAGTGAAGGAAAAAGAGTACAATGACATATTTTATTTTCTTATTTCTTTAAATAAAGCTTGATACTTCTAGATCAAACTAATGCCTCATTAAAACCTTACTAAGTAAAACCCTATGGGAAAAATCTTAGTGAAGGAAAAAGAGTACAATATAGTATGTCATATTTCAATAATTTACTGCATCTGACAGAGTTTGATACTTCTGGATCAATTTAATACGTCAGTAAAAACCTTACAAAGGAAAACCCGATGGAAAAAACCTTAGTCAAGGATAAAAATATAATTTAACTTATATAACATATTTAAGATGTTATTTCTTGAAAAGACGTTTGATTCTTCTAGATCAAGATAATATCTCATTAAAACCTTAATAAGAAAAACCCAGTGGAAAAAAATCTTAAATAAGGAAAAAGAGTACATTATAGCTTATTTCAAATATTACTAGGGAGTTGATACTTCTGGATCAAGATAATACCTCATTAAAACCTTACTAATAAAAACCCGGTGAGAAAAATCTTAGTTAAGGAAAAAGAGTGCATTATAAAATGCTTATAGATGCCCTCCCTGATTTAAAGTTTCCTCTGAATTTGTATTCGTCTTTCGATAACTCAAATTAGTTATAGATACTTCTGGATCTATAAATATGTGTCTCATTAATAATACAATTTATTAATAGTTTCATTCAATACAATCAAATTTTTTAAGATTGTTTCTTTCAAATATAATTTGCATTTTATGCAATTTTATGCTACTTTTATGAAAAACACTTCATGTGTTTTCATTTTTATGCTTCAAATTAGTTTTGCGCATTGCAACTATACATCTTTCATGAATATTAAAAATTTCATTACAACATTACTAAAAAGTAGGAAGTTATCTACTCATCTTGAGTTATATCAAGATTTTCATTACAACAATACTTAGAAGAAGGTTGTAATCTACACTTCATGTCTTTTGCATTCTTTATAACTACAAAAGTTATATATATTCTTCAGGAATTTGTATACTTTAATAAGTATTTGCATATCGCAACTACCACTTCAATGGGTATTAAGAGTTTTATTACAACAATACTTAAAAATAGGAAGTAATCTACTCATCATGAATTATATCAAGATTTTCATTACAACAATACTCAAAAGTAGGTTGTAATCTATGCTTCTTGTTCTTTGCATTCTCTATAACCATAAAAGTTATTTATATTCTTCAGGAATTTGTATATTTTCATCATTTAATATGATTTAAACCATAGTTATACCTTCGGGGTATATTAAACATTTCAAGTACTTTCGCTACTTTGCAGACTACGTGTCCATATTTCTCTATTGGTAAAGGATTCATGATGGCCAGTCATGTTTTCCCTTAATTCAGGATCTTTAATCCATTTATAAACATAAGCGCTTTATTATTTATAAATTTATCATCGATGATTATTTCTTGCCAGTTCTAGACATGATTTATTGAGATCTCTTTAATTATGTTTTATGTACCTAACCCACTTCTAGGGTTATTTGGGAATCATGTCATGGATCTCTTTCAGAAAATCCTTAAGTGTTTCTTCAAGAACACACACCTCCTTTATTTTCATCTTTATTACATACTCCAAAAATATTTTGAAGTGACTTTTGAATCATATTTCAGATGTGGTTTACAAACTTTGATCCTTCAGGGATTCAAATCTATATTGGAGAAAGTCTATTAGGGATAATATTGATAATATTTTGCAGCATTGTATATTTTAATAAATATTTAACATTGATGATCAAAATGAACTTGTATCCCTTTATCCTCCCCCTCAATGTTGACAAACATTGAATAATTATCGTCTTTGGATTCTTATTTTGATCCATTATGATATTGCTACTAGCAAATACATCATACATATTAATAATAGGAGGATAATTCTTTTATTCGTTGATAAGATGCATTAAATTGATATTGATTATTAGAGTTTGTTCTCATCCATTGATCTAAGCTATTGGAGGAATTTACTTATTGTGTAGATCATTTGAATACATACATGACTTCAGGTCATTCAACATTTATGTTGATTGAATTTTAAATCACTAAATAATATCTATGCATAATCACTAAATAATAGCTTATAACAAACTTCAGGTTGTTAGCTAAATATTTACATATATGGATGTATATGTGCGTCCACGTATCACATATATATTATAAAGTTTTCATATTCTTTCTCATTTGAATTAGTGATTTTTAGAACAAACTATTACAAGGATCAAAATATTAATTTCTATTTATAAATCAATGTCAATGCAAACCTGTCAAAACCGCATGATAATGTTCAAAACATTTGGTTTGAAACCATATCGAACTTCTGGTTCGAACAAAATATACACAACTTCAAGTTGTTAAGTTTTATTCCTCAATTATATCTCAAATACCAGTTTTGAACACTAATTATGATTACTTATCAAGGAGTAATTTTTAATTGCATACAGACATTTCTACACATCTCTATTGAGGGTTCTGTAAAAAAAATTACAGCAAAAATAATAATAGTATCTTCTAGATTCTTGGAATGTTACAAATACAGATTTCCTCAGGACCGTATGTATAGCTCTCAAACTTTTAGGATCTAATCTAAGCTAAATTAGGATCCTTTATAGTCAAATTCCTATGCATTTATTTGGTTTAATAAAATTACCAAACATATAAGCAAATCTCTTCTAGAGATATGTTATCATTTCCTAATTTATTAGTCTCTTTTAGGGATATTTTATTATCACTACTTCTGGAGTGAATTTATCTCTTCTAGAGATATATATGTACTATTGGAATGTCATATCAATGTACAATGTTTCTATTTGTAGAAATTACATAATTACTACCTTTACAATAACATAAAACATCCCTACTGGAATTTTTTTTTTTGTTGTAACTATCTTTGAAATGACATTTCAGACTTTAAATACAGTAACAAAATTAGATGCACCAAATGAAAGTAAGATGCGAAAGATAAAACCACTACTTCTGGAGTGTAATATTGATATACAATATCATTTTTTTCTCTCGATAAATTATTGTTATTACTCAAAAATATTTATATCATTATTCCTTCGGGGAATATAGTATTTCCTTTTAAGGAATTGCAATGTAACAAAAATAAAATTTCTATAACATCTCTTCTGGGATGTTAAATTTTGCAATATAAATATAAATAAATCTCTAAAACATCTTTTCAAGAGTATAAAACACACACATCCAATGATGTTTGATATATCATATAACATAATATCTTCAGGATATTTGGTTAATATAATATAAATATGAAGATATAAGGTAAGGTATAACTCATTTGGAGATTTTTGTAATCTCTTGAATGCAGCGTTTTTATCTCATATGATAATATATTATTTTTCTTTAACTTCTTCAAGAAGTACAACCTTATCATTTTACACAATTTCAATAGAGCTTCGGGCTTCTAATTCATGAACTTCAAGTTCACTAATTTATTACGAACTTCGGGTCTTAAATTTTGTGTAAACTGCCCTTCTTCTTTTTTTTTTAGAAGCTTGTACATTTTGACAAATTAAAAAAAATACTGACAAGAATTCGAGTTTGTAAAGTTTGTCAGAAAATCTTTTCATAATTCCAGACTTCAGGCCTTGGACTTTGAGTTATAAAACTTCTATTAAAATAATTCCTTTGCACAACTTCAAGTTGTTGTTAAACCTATTTTTTCCATTACAACAGACATTACTTGTCAAAATAAATACATCAAATAGTAAATCATACGTCTATTCTTATTCCAAACACAAACATACAACGTCATTTAATTTGCAATAATCAATGCATTTAATGCATTTATGACAATAAATGATTTAATTTATTACCATAACACTTGCAATTAATTCATTTGTGATAAAATAACTACAATTAACCTTTATGTGGTTTAGGATACAACTACTGTCATAGCAAAATAATTTCATTATAAATATATGAACTAATTGAACAAACAGTACTCAAAGTAACACAATTTCATCTCAAATATAGGTTCAATATTACTCAATAATTAAAATAAATATCTTAAAGCGAAACTTTATTTCCCAATAATCAGAATTTCTAAATAAACAAAATTATCTCAGATCTATCCATATCATTCATAATCATAAATAACTATAAATCTCAGATCCAAATCATTATTATTTTCATAAGAAAACTAACTTCATAATCCTTTACCAAATATATCAAAACAAACATGTAAATCTTCAAATCAACACAAGTTATTTTAGAAATTTAGGAAATTAAGATTATTTCAGATCTATTATATTTTACCTTTTGAAAAGCGATTGGATGCACGGAAGAAGGAAAAAAAAATAAGAAATAAACTTTCTATTAGAACAGCTTATTTTTAATTAAAAAGAAAGAGAGTGGGAGAGTATATATATTTCTACGTATTTAATTGGTTTAGTAAAAGCACCAAATATATCAACAAATCTCTCCTGGAGACCTTTTTTTGTAATATATTATTATCACTACTTCCGGAGTGAACAAGTTTCTATACATTTATTTGATTTAGTAGTTAATACCATTGGCAAATATTTTAGAACTTCAGGTTCCAATTTTACTTTAAAAAAAGTCTTTGTTTAGTACTTTAGATCCTAAATGGTACAACTTGATTTTCATTATCAAACTTCAGGTTTGATTGCAATTGAAATTTACCATAATCTGAATTAGATTTTCTAACAATTCAAAGCTTCACATCTCAAATTTATATATTTGAGTTTCGATATATAATCCTTTTTTTTAGTTAGAACTTCTGGTTCTTTATTTTGAGGAAACTTGTAATTTACTGATTTATGAAAACTGCAGGTTCTCAGTTATTATTTCCTTTTCCTTTTTTTTAAGGAAACATTGGAAGATACTAAGCTTATCATGTAAGCTTTTACTAATGTTTCCATTCACTTAATACGATCTTCTAAATACGTATTATATTTATATTTGTTTCTCTTAGAAACAATAAAATATTTCCTCTGGAAATGTAAATCATATATCAAAATAATTTCCAAAGTCTTCATTCAAATCTAAATCAAATCAAAAGGTTTTCAAAATGAAAACCCCATTTACCAACCATGTTTGATTTCTCAAATCCATGTCCAAACTAAATACAATAAAATTCAAAAAAATTGCTTTAATCAACAATATCAAAATTTTGTCAAGTTCAAACTTGCATTCCAAAATAAATGAACTCAAAAGCATAAAAATAAGTATGATATTGAGATCTACAATATAATATTATCAGAAAAATAGCAACAACAAACAAATTAGATCGTTTTGAGATCTATAATTAGATCTGGAGAAGAATAGATTTGATTTCATAAATTATCACAATTGTAGATCTGAAAAAAAAACTTTTGTGGAGATCGTGCTGATAACGTGTTATAGAATAAAGAAAAATAGAAGCCATTGGAGAGATACAAAAGATATATTATTCACTTCTGAGAATAGATATGTATTTACATTACATAACCGCCTTTATATAAAGGCTTCAGAGCAAAGGACTTAACCAATTCCACGATGTGGGACTAAACAAAAAACCATAAAAGCATATTCACTTATATATTTACATATATTATAACAACTTGACAATAATAATAAGCCATAAATACAAATATGCCAAAACCAAATCTGAAGAAACAATGGACTATGATAAAAAATATATGGTGATAACAGTTAAACATTATCTAGAGCCAAAAGATACTAAATATCCATCCAAAAATATCTGAAGAAACAATCATCACTAATAAATAATTATAATCTCAGATCTAAAAAGAAAGATTATGATAACTTTCAGAGGTATGACCAAGTCACTAACACCTCACTCGTAATTTGATCAGGTTGTTAACACCTCTCTCGTAGCTCGGCCAGGTCGCTAACACCTTACTCGTAGTTTCGTCCCATGACAAGGTCGCTAACACCTCTTAAGCGGGTTTTCCAAGTCGCTAACACCTTACTTGCTGTTTTGTTAGGTCGCTTACACCTTACTCATAATTTTGTCAAGTCGCTAACACCTTACTCGTAGTTTTGTCACATGATTAGGTCAATTACACCTTACTTGTAATTTTGTCAGGTCGCTAATACATTACTCACAGTTTCGTCAAATGAAGGTCGCTAACACCTCTTAAATTAATGAATAAAAGAAGTCATCATCGCATAAGGATCTATCAGCCTGAAATTCAAACACCCTAAGAAAATACAAATCTAGGTGTAGTTTACTTTCACTTTAGTAATAAACAGAATCTAACTAACTGTCCCATACCAGAAAGTGAAATTCCAATATTTACTAAAAGCAATTAAATTATATTTCAACTCTATTTAACAAATTGTAATAATAAGCAAAAGAACTGACGTACTATCACACACCAATCCGACAATTCAATCGTTTATTCGTTTCTTCATAGAAAAGCATGAAATCTAATAGAAATTTAAATCAAAATTTATTCTCTTGTATTTAGAATGAAAAGAGTTACAAGATTTTTATTTAGAATTAAGATTTCATCACTAAATTTAGGAATCAAACCAGTAATTTTTTATAAAAAATAACATACTTTATTCTAAAATTTATATAGTAAAATATATTTACTTTTCATAAAATACTATCAACTTTAAAACCTTATAATTATTTCTGAAAATGAATAAATTATTTTAAAAATATAAGTATGTTCCAAAGGATTTTAAACTCTTTCTAAAATCATTTAAACAGATTTTATAACTAAATCACTTGAAATTGAATTTATTACTTTCATAACCACTTTTCTAAAATAATACCATATCTTATCTCTTGCCTCTAAATCATTTTAAAATTTATATATTTATAAATTGTAAATTTAAAAAGGTTTTATAAATAAATATCACTATTCTTTAAAAGCTTTAATTAGAAATTTTTAATTGAGAAATAAATAATATAAAATAATTTAATTATATTCTACTAACTAAATTCCAATAAGGATCAAATAGACAAATCTCATTTTGAGAATCTTTTAAAAACATTTAAACAATAAGTTCATCCAAAATGCATCTTTTAGAGTCAACGTCACTCTATAAAATATCATTTCATAATATAAGTTTCTTAAAGATCTGTGTTATTTTTTGACAAATCTAGTCACATGACGATATATGGATATCGACGTACTATAAAATTTTAAATTCACAAACAAATGGATTTACTATCTTGCCATTCATGGAATCAACATCCCAATCCAATCAAGTTTATTCAAATATATGCAAAACATAGAACAATTCATTGTATGCATTCATATTTTAACTAATTCAACAATTAGAAATAAACAATTATCACCCAAACAACCATATCATGACATGCATAAGAATATTTATTTATATAGATATAGAAGTGTGAGTTAAAAATAATTCACCTCAATCCAAAAGCCAGAATAACATTCAATATATGCCTCATTCTGAATTTCAATTGCTCGCTCCAATTCCATATTGCCACGACAAGCCAGCCTTCGACTAACGCAGTTGAACTGCCTTGCACCAAAAATCAATGTCGCACGCCTCCACCAACATCACAAACCATAGTCATTGCAGTCTATTTGCATCGCGTCCATCCCCTCCACTCAGCCAACAATGGTCTATGTTGCCTAGGTTGTGCATGGCATCCGCCATTATACGCCCGAACTCGAGCATGAGTTCCAACATCACCAGCCGCCATCCCTACCATCGCGCGACCTCTTGCCCTGACCTACATGCGCCCTACACCTTCGTCGATTGCACTTCGAAGTCATGCAACCACTTCCCATGCTAGCATCTTCGAGGTAGTCATGTCACCGAGCGCGATCTAGTTGGGGTTTCTTTTTTTTCCCTTTTCAACGATTTTGATTTTCAATCCGCTAGGGCCCAAGTGCGACCCGTATTTTATAAAGCAAGGAACCATGTTGCCAAAAGAGGTTAAAGGTTTGTTTGGGATTTTGGGCTCTTATACTTTATATGGGTATCTATTTATTTTTGTTTTCTTTCTTTTTCTTACATTTTAAGCCTTGAAACAATTACCATTTTAATTGATCTCTTTTCATTTTTAATTACATACCAAATCCCCTTACTTTCATATATAATTCCATCATTGATTAACACATAATATTCCCAATAATTTATCTCAAATATTTTTAAATTTAGTAATTGTTTAATTTTGTTGATTCATTAACTTTATTGTTATCAAATAATAATTTTTCCCTTCAATCTATTTTAATTCATATAAAATTATTTATACTTTAAAATATTTTTATATTTATTAAAACATTTCATTTGAATTTTAATATATTATCTAAAAAAGAATTTATTATCTAATTAAATTTTGTTATAACAAAATCGTTCATTAAATAAACTCTAATTGAATAATAATTTGATTCCAAAAATAAATATCAAAAATATTTGAATTCAAATACTTCTATTTTAATTAAACTAGTTTTATATTACCATTGCAAAACTGGTTTGTTACAATACCCATACTATCAAAGAGTTTACCAAATAATATTGTCTGATAATAAAGAGAATGAGACGATATTGGGCTGGAAGAAGAAAATGAAAGAGTGACTTACTATTATAAAAAAAATTAATCAAGTCCTTTAAATTATTTTCCTCCTCCAATTGCAAATTAAATTTCTATATTCAGATATAAATAATTTTATCAAATAATTGCAAATATCTTTTCAATACAATTCAAATTGATGTTTTTGCAAAAATATGTTTTAGTAGATTACATAAGATATTAGAATTCAATAATTATTCTATCTTCGTTGATTTTATCAATATCAAACAAAATCTCTTTTCATCTATTTAAACCATATAAAAATCATTTAGACGTTAAAAAATATTTTATATTTATCTCAATATTTTATTCAAATTAAATATTTTCTAAAAGAATCGATTTCAATTTATTAAATTTAAAATCCGTTTGTCGTTAATCTTAAATAAATTATATTATAAACATCAAAATTATCCATAAATCAGATTCAAGTGTTTTAGTTTCAATTAAAATTATTTTATTACAACAACACGGAAAGTAGGGTTGTTATAAATTTGTTGTCCTAGTCAATTTCAAATAAAATTGATTCTAACATTCACTTGAGACATAGCACAACTAATATATAAATTGCACTTCAATATTATATAATTTCACTTGTTTTAGAAAATCAACATGAATGTCATCCTTGTTGTTAGCTCCACTATGCCTAAGGCCGATGCCTTAGCAATTGCCTTATGGTTGGGCTGTCGATATGACGCTAGAAACAGATATTTCCAATACCATTGTGATGATATATGTGGTGTTGGAAAATAGCTCGCAGTAAAAATATTACCGACACCTTTCCAATGTCGTGTGTGGCCAAGTTAGCGATGTCATCTCGACATCTAGTTTTCCGATGCCAAGTCAACACCAAGTAGTACGTACACCTTATCAACGTCGAGTTGACACCTACATGTAAGAAAAAGTTCAATATTTCTGACCCTTGCAGACGTCAATGTAACACCATACCGACTCCATTCTGATATTTTACACTGCCAAACCAAATTGCTAAAAATGACTACATTATCCAATGCCAACGTGTCTCTGTTGTCATTCCTGAAATAATTTTATAGCATTTCAACTTTATACCCTTCCCTCGAGCACGTATCATTCAAAATCTATATATATCATCCTGGGAATGTCAAGTAGACAATAATAACTATTGAATTTTTGAGTATTAAATTTTTGAGAGAAGAATGAATATGATGAATTATTAGTTTTACTGCTATTTTGTAATTCTACAAGCTCTCTGTACATGATTATATATAGCCTAATTCTACTAGCTGTTTCTTATTTCTTAAATTACAATTCTACTAGCCATTGCTTATTTTCTAAATTATAATTGTCTAATTACACCATAATTATAGGCTAAGTACTAAGTATAGCTGTATAATGGATGCTAGCCTTTTCTTTGTTTTCTGTTTACAGCCTATGATGATATGTTCTGATGCTATCATTCCTATTTCTTCACAGCCTTTATTTGTTTTCCATTTACAATACATGATGAAATATTTCTAAGGATACCATTTCTATTTCTCCACAATAACAATTTATTACAATTAATATTTAAATAACTAACCAACAATATATCAATGGAGCAAGAAACCATTATAGATATCAAAAACCAAACTAAGTACCAACCAAAACAATCATAACATGTCAATCGTAATATCAATTACATCGTACAAAACTACACAAATCAATGTCAACATTTTCCCATCAATAACTCATATATATATATATATATATATATATATATATATATATATATATATATATATATATATATCGACTCACTCATCATTGCCACCCTCATCATCTCAATCCTACTCAGCTCCACCTTGTATGCTTCGGCCACGAAAAGTTGAATCGTCATTTGCTTCAGCTCTTCTTAATTCTTCTCAGGCACTTCAAACAGCTTTCACAATTCTATATCGTCATGCGGTGCCTGTTCATTATTGTACACGGCATCTTGATTTCTTGGTTTCTACTGTTAAATCTAATGTCATTTCAAATTTTGGTATAAGCTAAATTATTGATAAATCTTGATATAACTTAAGTTTTCGTAGTGTTATATTTGACATATTTGTAATGTTGCTACAAATGTCGAGATATATAAATTTTTATTTTGGTTTTAATTTTTTCTGCTATAATTTTAAATTTTAATACTTTTCATTTTCATATAACTTTAATTTTAAATTTTACCATTGTTTTAATTTCGATAAAATTTGAACTATTGTACGGTTAGAATTTCATTGAATTTTACTTTTGTTTGGATATAACTAAGTAAAATTTAACTTTCCATATAGTTTTAGCTTTGATATAATTTTAACTTTTAACTTCTCATTTTTTTAAGAGTTGACGGTGGATGCCTTATAAAACCATTTCCTTATAATCAGTTGTGAAAATGGAGTTGTACAAATTAATTAATTAAGATGAGATATTATATCAATGAAACAAAAGTAGGTATTAAAGAAAATCTCATTCATGAATACTGAAAAATAATACACATATTTTGAAGATAAGGTATGGAATTTCATCACTGATGTACTAGATCGTTGCGTAAACCTATTTCAGTCACCAAAATTCTATATAAAGATGATAAAACCTCCAATACACTAAACAAAAAAGTTAGAAGAATACAAGCCTAAAGAATAATAAAACAAAATGAAAGTCTACTTATATGTCACTGTTGCTCTCCTGATTAGTGTAATTGCTGTTGATGCATCACTTAAAGACGTATGCAAACAAGCTCTTGAAAGCGAAAACGATGTAACTTACGTCGATTTCTGTGTGTCATCTTTGCAAGCTGATCCTAAAAGCCGAAATGCCAACACCAAAGGTATACAATCAGCATTTGATTTAATAACCTATCTAAACCATGAATACCATGATTATTAATAATACTATTCTACAGGTCTTGCACTGATTTCAAGCAATTTAGCAAAGGCCAACTTGACTCATAACCAAGCAATGATTGAGCGGCTATTAAACAGTAAAAGCTTGCCAGAAAATAGCAAAAAGGCATTGCGAGACTGCAAGGAACTCTATTCTGACTCTGTTGAAGATGTTAATCAAGCCATTAATGCCTTGAAAACAAATGATAAATTTACTGCACAGACAGTTTTGAGTTCATTGCTAACTAATATCGGTACATGCATAACTTCTTTTGAGGAAGTAAAGGCAAAACCAGTGATGGTCAAGGAGAACAATGATGCTACTAGAATCTGTACTGTTTCCCTTGCTATCACTAATTTGTTGTAGTCATATCACATTATACTTTTATGTTGTAGTACGCTCCAGAAATTACATCATAATTGTTGCCCAAGGTAATTACTGCTAATGATGGACATTAATAAAATAGCTTATGTTTAATTTTCACTATAATTTGGAATAAATTGAAAGGCGAGTATAAATAGAAGAGTATGTTGCCTTAGTTCCTTTCATTTTTTTTCCATTTGTAATCTATGAAAAATTACATCATCATTTACTCATTAATGAATCTACAACGTTCTTCCGTAATCTCAGTACTGATCACAGCTAGCTTGCAATAGTTTGGTAAATACATTGGCTTTTATATTAAAGAACACGAAGATACTGGATCACTTTTTCAATCTTAAACTTAAAAAATGTTAGTGGCCTTCTTCTTTACCATGGTTGATGATGGTTATTTGATGATATTCAGGAGTTTAAAGGCTGTGTAGATGAGTTTTGAATGAGGGAATGTGAATAATGGAATTGCAGTTTGTAGTCTTTAAGGAAATTGGAGAAAATGAAAGCAAAACTCTGAGTAAAACATTAAGAAACTGAGAAGTTTATTGAGGAGAAAGTGAAACAAGAATGAGTATTTTAAGCTAGAATTCCAGATACAAAAGGAAACAAAAGGAGATGGTGCACAGCAGAAGTTAGGTGGATTTTTAGAAAAAGAAAAGAAAACTTGTGTTAATTCAAAGACTACATATCCACAACTGTGATTTCGGCCCTATTTATATACTCTTATGTGGAGAATAACAGAGTTATTATATCTGTTAACTATCCATTAACCATTCCCAAATTAAAACAACAATTCAGGCTGCATCTTTATGAAATGGTCAATATGCACAACCGTACACACGTGCGCATGCACAACCAACTCACTAGACATTTGTAGATATTACTGTTGGAATTCCTATATAACAAAATGAATGAAAAATACATGAAGTCCCACATCACCCAATATACTAAGAAAGCCAAGTATATTAATAGCTTTCTCATGAGGAGGTTGGGGGCCTGAGGCTCCCAAATGTATGTTTCGTTGTGAGGAGGGAGATCATGCATCTCCACCATGTGCGCCGCCGCCGCCGCCGACGACCGACCAGGCCGGGCTTCGGTTTGGGTTTGAGTTTGGGTTTGGGTCTAATATGATACTCGTATTTTTACTTCAAACTGGACCAGGCTTTCTGACAGGTGCAGGCCATACGAACAGATGTGGATCTGTTCGGAGCGGGGGTGCGACTATTTGAGCGAACGGGTGCAGACACGACCGTTCGGAAGAGATACGGACCAGCTATAAATAAGAAGGAAAACTGATCACTTTGCTTGTGATTTTAGAATCCGAATCTTCTTCTTCTCTTCTGCTGCTATACTCTAAATCATAGAGTTATATACTCATTACAATCTCGAGCAGAATACGTCTGTTGTATCTTAGGGGAATTTTGAAATAAAATTCTTAGGAAAATTGTTACGACAAGCCTCAGACGGAATTTCTTTTATAATCCGGTTAGAATTTTAGTTTGTTTGTATATTTATATACACTATTTTATATTCTATCCATTATTCTGGTTATACTATTTATTCAAAATAGCATAACGCTGTTGTTGTAACTTATTTACAACATTCATATTGTTTTAATAATTAATACAGAATTCTAGTGTAGTGAAAATCTGAGTTATAAACTTGTGCGACGAGTTTATATTTGATTATTCTCTATTTTGGTATACGAGACATATAACAATTACTGATGCAAACTTCTTACTAACATCGTTCTCATCACTACCAGACCCTTAGTTGACATTCTCATGGTCGTGGCTGACCACTGTGGTTGTGTCGGCAGTTTGAAACTGATTGGAATATAAAGTGTTTATGAAAATTCCTAAAACATTTGCACTCCCTCCCCTCTCAGAAGATGTCCTTGTCTCAAAGTCAAAGGCTAGATATCTTGCCATCATTAGCTAATAATCTTCCCATTTAGCTTCTTCAATACTTTAATTCTTCTATTTGACCAAAGCTTGAGTGGTTGCTCTCTTATTTTTCTACACCATCCTTCTATCAACTACTTTTTCAGGCTCCTCCAGTAATTCTTCAACTAAAGTAGGTAAATTGCTCTACAATATGATGTCAGATCCTATTCTCTTATTCAATTGTGATACATGAAGGACATCATGTATCATTGATCCTTTAGGTAATGTAAGCTTATACGCCACTTTGCCAAAAATAATTCCAGAATCCAATAGGGTCCATAGAATTTAGGTCATAGCTTATGAGTTTTCTGTTTGCTAACAGTTATCTGTCTAAATAGTTGCAGTTATGTCAATCCGATAGGGTAGGAGGTGGTCTTGGTACATGTTATCCCTCCTTTTGGCGAAGTCGTGATATCATCGATTCGACCAGAGACGAATAGTCGACGGCTTGAAGACCCAGCTATATATGGTACAATAGATTACAGTCGAACAGATTCGAACCAAAACCAAATCGAAGTATGGCAAAGTTGAAGTCACTAGCCTGGCTCCATGAAGCTATATATCAATTTTGGAATAGACTGAAGTACGCATATACAAACTACGGGTGAAACAACGACTTGTTTGGATCGACTAAAGAATGATCAAGGAAAATAATTAAAATCATTAGAGAACATTTGATATTTTGAGAACCATGAAGCCAACCCATGTAAGACTTTCAGGACATCGGCATAGGGGTAAGTGAAGCATCCCCTGATGATCGTACACCGTAACATGAAGGTGAGAGGAAGACTGATCGACATAGGCCGATCGCTATTAATGGGTATAACCTAACGATCGGCATATTTCGATGTATATTCTGCCTTCGAATTAAAACAACTTATAGCTTGCAATCTGTGACCCGGAATGATCCCATATTGTCACGACTCGAATTTCAGCGTTCGAAAATCGACATCCGTACTTCACTTGTACTCGAATGCCGCAGATTCAACCATTGAAATCCAATTCTTGCAGGAGCTTATAACACATTAAGTATAACAACACAGCAGAAGAAAAGAGTATAACATATAATTCCAATGAATACAATATATAATGATATACAACAATGATACAACCACCCAACAAAAATCCGAGATATGATACAACAGATCACAATGGAATAATCATGTAAACTTGAACTCCAAAGAAGGAATTCCAATATTAGAAATCTCCATCTCCAAAGCTTCAATCTAGAAATAGCTCGAACTCCCAATCAAGTTGTACTAGGAAAGGCCAGTCATCAAAGACTGAAGAAAATTACCAAAGACTCCAATCCAATAAGCTCGAATCACCATCATCAAGTTGTATTATGCAGGGTCGGTCCCGAATGTGGAAGAGAAGCACAAAGCGATAGCCAAAGTCCAAAGACTTCGAAGGCTATCAAATCTACACCTATTATATGATTATCTGAAAAACCCAATTCTAGACTGCCTGTGTGGAAAATTATGGGCACCCGGAGTTTAGGAATGAAAGAATAAACTCCATGTCAGTCATGAGACTGGTATGAGCAAACAAAAACAGTTTATTTTTGAAACAAACAACAAAGGAATTTAGAATTGAGATCCGCAATGCTTTTAAAAAAATGGAACTACCATAAGGCCTCTCCGCACACACACAATGCAAGCGCACAGTTGGAGGAGATTTCTCCTTATGATAGTCAAACATGCTTAATACGCAAAAACCATTTTGATATTATTATTAGTGCATAGTGGAAAACATTTGCAAGTACAATATTAATCTTAGCCAGCATACATACCATGATAGTATGCCTATTATAGCTATCATATTAGATGGCAGGTTCTGCAACTACAACCGTACAGGCGCGTATTGGGTGATTGCATTTTCAACAAATGGTCAGGCTAAGGAACTTCCTACTGCCACATGTGTACGCCTCTGGAGGGACGTCCCAAGAACCTACCCGGCTCTCTGCCAACGAAAGGTCGGGTTACCTCTGTAACTTGGTAACTACTACTCGAGAATGTCATCCCTCGGTCGTTTGCGACCTTTATCCGAGGTACCTCTGCACCAACAACCACAAAGCAATCATAAAGTAATAGATTTGCAGTGACCACATAAGTTAAGTATCTGGGCTCCATACCATGATAACACCCTTTTCCAGAAGGGAATGACACACCCTAAAGGGCACGACCCTCATAACCTTGCCGCATCTTTCCTGTTTCGACCATTTTCGGGGTGTGAGGTCATGATGCAGTCTCGTCCAGTAAGCTACGCTTTACACAAAATCCATGCTTTGATCAACAAATAATCAACAACACACAGTAGCATTCAGCATGCCTCACTACCAAATTGGAAGTATATCACTGATAACTATCAATTACATAACCTCTGAGCTCGTACGTCTCAGAAAAGGGTGTTAAGCTAAGAGAATAAATTCATCGCCACCAAACAGAAATTTATTTGATAAGATCAGTTTTATATCCCAAAGTGTAATGTCAGACATACAACCATACAAGTCCGTTCCGGGTTCGAACGGAACCCAAGGCACTTCGTCCAATAAAGGAAGAAGCCCTTGTTATCCGGGCACCCACAATCCCGATTGGAATCCCCATCACATATGGAGATCTCTATATCGGAGCAACTCAGTGCAGAGTCATTCGACGAGTTATCCTATCATTCTCGAAGATACTCGGTCTTCACCACCGTTCTTCAAATGCTATCCATTTCGTTGTATCACTATTTGCAATGGGTTATATGACACAAAGTCCTCTCTCGGCTAAACTGAATAGTGAGCGCAATATTTTAAAACATAAGGATAATGAGATTTCATTTAAGTCACAACTTATTACCCAAAACTTTTTTTCAAATGGTTTAAAACAGTCACCATTTTTAAATCTTTAAATAAAAAGATTCACTTCACAAAGTTCACCCATTTTTCACAAAGATTCATCCCCAATTTCAAAACAATTTCCACTTCAAATTGGATTAACTCATTCAATCTTTAAATCAAATATTTAATTCACAGCTTTCAAAACAATTTCAATTCTATTTCAAACTTGAAATTTTTCAACACATATTGAAAATCCTTTCTTTATATGAAAGCTATTATTATTTGAAAACAAATAGTTTCCGTTTCGGAAAAATCTGATTTAATTTGCACGAGTTAAAGCCCTTAAATCTTGGGTTAATTTTAAATTTAAAAAAAACAATACTTTTAAAATGATTTAAAAACTCATATAAACATATTTATAATTTATATAACTTTTTTTAAACCATAATTTCTAACTATAGAATTCAATTTCAAATACTGAATTCGAATTCAATTCAAATTATTTAAATTCCAAACTTTTTCAAGTTATTCAAAATAACTTCTATCTTCAAAACCCCTTTTCAAAAACTTTTCACATTTTACTTAACTCCATTTCCAAAACCATTTGGATTCAAAATTAAATTTTAAAACCATTTTAAAAATCTATAACTTAACCAATTTCCCCGTGCAATCCATATCTCTGTGTGTAAGGTGTAGTCTAGGGGTTTTACCCAATAGTGCAATAACATCAATCATCACAGATTCAAACATAACAATATCGATAAGCGGTATAATCCTTTAACGCTTATCGTTTATTCACAGATGATATTATTTATCACAGATAAATAAGTGACATTTATCACAAATCACACCAAAACGATTCATAACACAGCATAACACATCAGGGATATCAAACAATTCAACAATTAGTAGAATTCAAACATTCATTAGTCGGATTAATTAATCATCTGATTAATTTTAAATCAGATTAATTACTAATCCCGGTTAATTAACATTAATTAATTACAAATCATTTGATTAGTCAACCTTTAATCCTTTTTTAATTAATCTTTAATCCTTTATTAATTAACCTTTAATAATAAATTATCTACCTTCAATAATTAATTAATCAATCTTAATTGATAAATAAATCAACCTTTAATCATTAAATAATTTGTCTTTAATTATTTTAATTATCCCTTGGTTAATTACGCTTAATTAATTAATTAATTATCCCTTAATTACTTACCATTTAATTAACCATTCTTAATTAATAAATTAATCTTAATTAATCTCATTAATTAATTAACTCTTAATAAATTATCTTTTAATTTAATTATCCAAAATTAATTAACCTTTGATTAATTAATCACTTTAATTACATTCAATAATTATTCATAAATAAATCACCTTAATTAATTAATTTATAAATTTAATTAACCCTTAAGTAATCTTAAATTAGTTACATAAATTTATCACATTTTAATTACATTGAAGTAATTAACTTTTAAGTAACCGCATTAAGTAATTAAACTTTAATTACTTACATTACTAAATCAATCTTTGATTAATTACATTAATTAATCTCTAAGTATATTCATCAAAATAATTAATTTTTAAAACGTTTACTCTTCTTAATTAATTCCTTAATTATCTTATTAAAATTATTAAAAATAATATATTGAAATAATTTTTAAACTCAAAGAATAATTTTACTTTCAAACCTTTAATATATTTCAACTTAAATAACATTGATTACTTTTAAAAGTAGTGGTAAATAAAATTTTTTTAAGCTTGATTTAAACTTTAAAACTTGTTTCTTTAACTAGCTTTGAAAACTTACTTTTAAAAAAAAATTTTAATACTTTAATTTGGAAAGTTGTTCACTAAAATTTATATGTATATCTACATAACCAAATCATTGCTTTAGTTTTAAAACCCGGTTGAATTCTAAAACCTAAAACAAGTTTTAGTTTAAAATTTAAAAACTTTTTATCGCTAAATCACTAAATTTACCCGAGCCAATTCGTAATTTTCTCTAGCCTAACATCCAGAATCTCGTGAGCAAACTCGAGGCGTCCCCTTCTTCCTTAAACCTGTAATCAATGGGAATACAGATGAACTCATGCACGTGCACGACTGAAGTGGCCACCTCCGACCATTGCCAATATCTCGACATGTCATCTATGACCATCTCAGACCACCAGACCATCCATCACCACGAATCATCAGAAAATTCAAAAACAAGTCATCAATCCCCTTCCTGGAACAACACAGTCAACCAAACTGCCCCCTTTGCCGACGATCTCGCCCACCGTCAACCACGCCACTTCGACCAAAGTTGCCTCTACGACCTACGAACATTTTCCTATAGATGCGATTGACAACGATCAACCATTGACACCGCGTCAGCCATTTAAACCTAGTCGACTGAAATTGTAAATCAAGCCCTAATTCGATACTGCGCCACCTCCGCAGTGCCTTATAAATTCAACCATTATTTTTCTGATGATTGTCATTCTTTCAACTATCATCACGATCAAACACGACACCTAATTCAACGTTAATCAACGGAATTTGACCAGAACCCACAAAACGATCATCTCGAGAGATTTTGACATTCACGTTCTTAAAAATCCTGATTTCTATCTTAAAATTCATTATATTCTAGTGTGAATTCAATTATCAAATCAAAACATGAATCTGAGAATATTGATTTTTTTTTCTTCAGATTTTAAAAGTTTCATTGTAAATCTTTTCTTTCCATTAAAATACCTTTCTGATTTTCTTATAAATATTTTTAAAAATGATATTACCATCTCACAATCATTTTTCATTTAGAAATCAAAAGCAAAATTTGATTAGATAAGGGGTAATTAAATTTCCTTAGCAGGTTTGAGTTTGTAGTACAACAGGGAACATAGATACATATACATAGACTTGCTTATACACATGCATACACAAATTCATACATGCAGAATATCATTCACTATTTTAATTCAAGGATCAATCACAGTCATCAAGACATAAAAATAGATTCAGGTCTAGTTTGCTCATCTGGCAAATTGAACAGAGAACAAGCCTGGAAATAGTTTTGTTTGAAATTTGGAACTTGAATTTTTAATCTGATCCTAACTTGCATAACGCTAAGTTGATCTGAACTGTTGCTTGACGTTTTAGAGTTGAATTAAATCTTGATAGCTTGCTGTTGAAATTCCAGGCTTTGACTTCCAGTTTTGTTTTTTCTTTGATCTTTTACATTGATTTCTTGCTTCCAGGCTGAAGATTTTGAAATCAGGTTTTTGATTTGTTTTTGTTTCCAGATTGAAGATGACAGAAACCTTTTAACTTTTTTTAACTGAAACCATATTTTCTTTTTCTTTGCTTTGATTTATTTCAGGTTGAAACAGAAAAATTCTTGTTTTTTATTTCTTTTCAGTTTTGGTTTTGATGTTGAGATGATTTGGTTTGTTGAAACTTTTCTCAGGAGTTGATCTGAGAAATGGAGATGAAAGAAATACACCCTGGTTTGGTTATTTTTCTTATGCATGTTATTTATGTTTTTAATTAATTTTTTGTAAACCATTTTGCCACTTGTTTATTTCATGCTACCTATTTTTACACTTGGTTAAACAATCCAATACAAATTATGCTTATATCCTTACTTCAATTTATTTTATCAATTTTGTTTTTAAACCTTTAATCATTTATATTTACATATCCTAACATATGTTTATATTCACATGGGTGTATGTATTTTAAACTTTATACTTTCAAAATATACATTCATATCAAAGCTTTGTATTTATTTATCAACTATATTTATGAACTATGATTTTATAAATATTTATCTCATGTATATATACAAACCATTTTTTTCCATTTTCAAAAGATATATATATATATATATATACGTATATGTAAGTTTAAAGCTTTTATTAATTCATTTTAATTACTTATATTTATATCAATTTAAAGAAAACTGATTTTAAAACTAATTATATTTTAATAAATAAACACACATTTTCATTATTAATACTTACATAACTTTATAAAAGAAAGGTGATTTCGAAATCAATTATACACAAATATATAATCTTAAACAAGTTTTCCAAATCAATATATACATATATATACACCAAAATTAGAAAACAAATGTTCATTACTTCTAAAATATATAGTTTCCAAATTCAATTTATTTTCAAATTATCTACATTTGAATTCCCAAATTAAATTCTTTACCTATTCAAACACATCTTTTATATTTGTTTTAGAAATCTGACAAATAATTTTACAATTTTATCCAAAAATTGTATTAAATTACAAAATAAATTTTGACTAAAATCCGGGAATGTTACAAATTCTCCTCTTAAGAAAATTTCGTCCTCGAAATTTGCAGGCAGGGAGACAACAAAAGAATATAAAAAGATGGAGAGATGAATCGCCAGATCAAACTGAATATCTATCCTACATTTGGCTTACCAAATTAGAATATCACCAATAATTATGAGAACAAGCTCATTCAATACTACACAAGACACTCGGGTCACCAAATCTACGAATATACAGGGGTATTGATTAGTTCGAAGGGATAACTAATCATTCATATAATATATCTAGACCCAAACAATAGATAAATGGATTCAATCTACCATAATTCTCAAACACTGGGTATGGATTCCAAATTCAGGTCAGAATACTTCAAAGTATACACCAGCTTGTCCCTCTTTGGACTTTAATCCTCACAAGAAATTACAACAAAACTCTAAAAAAAAATCGAAATCGCTTCATTGATGAAATAAAATTTAGCTTCATATTTTAGTTAACCAATTTATTTTAAATAGAATTCCAAATTCATTGAAGTTAAAAATGGGAAGATGAATAAGAAACCGATGAAGATATGAAATAAGGATTCTTGACAGCGATTCGTAGGGCCACCATCATACCAAAACTTCTCCATCAAGCTGCCACGAAGCAATCAAAGAATTGAAATTGGACGATCAACAAAGGAAACTGATAGAGAAAGATATTTCAGTTTTTGCAGGGTATTGACCATTTGGTGGTACTCCCCTATCACTTACCTCGTGCTCTTCTTGCACTCATACTTACTATCAGTGAATAGTAAGAGAATTTACTTAGGTACATGAACGGATATCTTAGGGATATACCCATTCTAGGGTATACTTCACCCTATCTCTAATGAATTATCTAATGTATTATACTCCTGAGCTAAAGTTTCAACCTTCAGCTCTGATACCAAGATGTCACGACCCGAATTTCAGCGTTCGAAAATCGATATCCATACTTCACTTGTACTCGAATGCCGCATATTCAACCATTGAAATCTTATTCGTGCCGGAGCTTATAACACATTAAGTATAACAACACAGTAGAAGAAAAGAGTACATCATATAATTCCAATGAATACGATATACAATGATATACAACAATGATACAACCACCCAACAAAAATTCAAGATACGATACAACAGATCACAGCGGAATAATCATATAAACTTGAACTCCAAAGAAGGAATTCCAATATCAGAAATCTCCATCTGCAAAGCTTCAATCTAGAAATAGCTCGAACTCTCAATCAAGTTGTACCAAGCAAGGCCAGTCATCCAAAGACTGAAGAAGGTTACCAAAGACTCCAATCCAATAAGCTCGAATCACCATCATCACGTTGTATTATGCAGGGTCGGTCCCGAATGTGGAAGAGAAGCACAAAGCGATAGCCAAAATCCAAAGACTTCGAAGGCTATGGAATCTACATCTATTATATGATTATCTGAAAAATCCAACTCTAGACTGCCCGTGTGGAAAATTGTAGGCACCCAGAGTTTAATAATGGAACAATAAACTCCAGGTCAGTTATGGGACTGGTATGAGCAAACAAAAACAGTTTACTTTTAAAAAAACAACAAAGGAACATAGAATTGAAATCGCAATGCTTTTAAGAAAATGAAACTACCATAAGGCCTCTCCGCACACACAATGCAAGCGCACGGTTGGAGGAGATTTCTCCTTATGATAGTCAAACATGCTTAATATGCAAAAACCATTTTGATATTATTATTAGTGCATAGTGGAAAACATTTGCAAGTATAATATTAATCTTAGCCAGCATACGTACCATTATAGTATGCCTACTATAGCTACCATATTAGATGGCAGGTTCTGCAACAAAAATCGTACAGGGCGCGTATTGGGTGATTGGAATTCCAACAAATGGTCAAGCTAAGGAACTTCCTACTGCCACATGGGTACGCCTCTGGAGGGACGTCCCGAGAACCTACCTGGCTCTCTGCCAACACAAGGCCGTGTTACCTCTGTAACTAGGTAACTACTACTCGAGCATGTCATCCCCGATCATTTGCGACCTTTATCCGAGGTACCTCTACCCCAACAACCACAAAGCAATCACAAAGTAGTAGATTTGCAGTGACCGCATGAGTTAAGTATCTGGGCTCCATACCATGATACCACCCTTTTCCAGAAGGGAATGACACACCCTAAAGGGAGCGACCCTCATAACATTGCCGCATCTTTCCTGTTTCGACCATTTCGGGGGTGTGAGGTCCTGATGCAGTCTCGTCCACAAAGCTACGCTTTACACAAAAGCCATGCTTTGATCAACAACACACAGTAGCACTCAGCATGCCACACTACCAAATTGGGAGTATATCACTGATAACTATCAACTACATAACCTCTGAGCTCGTACGTCTCAGAGAAGGGTGTTAAGCTAAGAGAATAAATTCTCCGCCACCAAACAGATATATATTTGATAGAGATCAGTTTTATATCTCAAAGTGTAATGTCAGACATACAACCATACAAGTCTGTTTCGGGTTCGAATGGAACCGAAGGCACTTCGTCCAATAAAGGAAGAAGATCTTGCAATCCGGGTATCCACAATTCCGATCGGAATCACATCACATATGGAGATCTCTATACCGGAGCAACTCAGTGCAAAGTCATTCGACAGGTTATTCTATCCTTCTCGAAGATACCCGGTCTTCACCATCGTTCTTCAAATGCTACCCATTTCGTTGTATCAGTATTTGCAATGGGTTATATGACACAAAGTCCTCTCTCGGCTAAACCGAATAGTGAGCGCAATATTTTAAAACATAAGGATAATGGGTTTCAGTTAAGTCACAACTTATTACCCAAAACTTTTCTTTCAAATGGTTTAAAACAATCACCATTTTTAAATCTTTAAACAAAAAGATTCACCTCACAAAGTTCACCCATTTTTCACAAAGATTCATCCCCAGATTTCAAAACAATTTCCACTTCAAATTGGATTAACTCATCCAATCTTTAAATCAAAGATTTAATTCATAGCTTTCAAAACAATTTCAATTCTATTTCAAACTTGAAATTTTTCAATACAAATTGAAAATCCTTTCTTTATATGAAAGCTATTATTATTTTAAAACAAATAGTTTCCATTTCGAAAAAATCTGATTTCACTTGCACGAGTCAAAGCCCTTAAATCTTGGGTTAATTTTACATTTCAAAAAAGAAATACTTTTAAAATGGTTTAAAACTCATATAAACATATTTATAACTTATATAACTTTTTTTAAACTATAATTTCTAATTATAGAATTCAATTTCAAATATTGAATTCGAATTCAATTCAACTTATTTAAATTCCAAACTTTATCAAGTTATCCAAAATAACTTCTAACTTTAAAACTCCTTTACAAAAACTTTTCACATTTAACCTAACTCCATTTCCAAAGCCATCTGGATTCAAAATTTAATTTTAAAACCATTTCAAAAATCTGTGACTTAACCAATTTCCCCGTGTAATCCATATCTGTGTGTGTAAGGCGTAGTCCAGGGGTTTTACCCAATAGTACAACAACATCAATCATCACAGATTCAAACACAACAATATCGATAAGCGGTATAATCCTATAACACTTATGTTTATTCACATATTCACAGATGATATAATTTATCACAGATAAATAAATGACACTTATCACAGATCACACCAAAACGATTCATAGCACAAAGCATAACGCATTAGTGATATCAAACAATTCAATAATCAGTAGAATTCAAACATTCATTAGTCATATTAATTAATCATCTGATTAATTCTAAATCAGATTAATTACTAATCTCGGTTAATTAACATTAATTAATTACAAATCATTTAATTAATCAACCTTAATCCTTTATTAATTAATCTTTAAGCCTTTATTAATTAACCTTTAATAATAAATTAATCAACCTTTGATTATTAATTAATCAATCTTAATTGATAAATAAATCAATCTTTAATCATTAAATAATTTGCCTTTAATTATTTTAATTATCCCTTAGTTAGTTACCCTTAATTAATTAATTAATTAATTAATTAATTCTCCCTTAATTACTTACAATTTAATTAACCATTCTTAATTAATAAATTAATCTTAATTAATCTCATTAATGAATTAACTCTTAATATATTATCTTTTAATTAATTATCCAAAATTAATTAACCTTTGATTAATTAATCATTTTAATTACATTCAATAATTATTCATAAATTATCACCTTAATTAATTAGTTTATAAATTTAATTAACCCTTAATTAATCTTAAATTAGTTACATAAATTTATCACATTTTAATTACATTGAAGTAATTAACTTTTAAGTAATCACATTAAGTAATTAAATTTTAATTACTTACATTACTAAATCAATCTTTGATTAATTAAATTAATTAATCTCTAAGTATATTCATCAAAATAAATAATTTTTAAAACATTTAATCTTCTTAATTAATTCCTTAATTATCTTATTAAATTTATTAAAAATAATATATTGAAATAATTTTTAAACTCAAAGAATAATTTTACTTTCAGACCTTTAGTATATTTTAACTTAAATAATATTGATTACTTTTAAAAGTAGTGGTAAATAAATTGCTTTAAGCTTGATTTAAACTTTAAAATTTAAAACTTGTTTCTTTAACTAGCTTTGAAAACTTGCTTTTTAAAAAAAATTGTGTAATACTTTAATTTGGAAACTTGTTCGCTAAAATTTATATGTATATCTACATAATCAAATCCTTGCTTTAGTTTTAAAACCTGGTTGAATTCTAAAACCTATTTTTGGTTTAAAATTTAAAAACCAATTATCACTAAATCACTAAATTTACCCGAGCCAATTCGTAATTTTCCCAAGCCTAACATCCATATTCTCATGAGCAAACTCGAGTCATCCCCTTCTTCCTTAAACCTGTAATCAATGGGTATACAGGTGAACTCGTGCACGTGCACGATTGAAGTGGCCACCTCTGACCATTGCCAATACCCTCGACATGTCATCTATGACCATCTCAGACCACCAGACCATCCATCACCAGGAATCATCAGAAAATTCGAAAATGAGTCATCAATCCCCTTCCTGGAACAACATAGTCAACCAAACTACCCCCTTTGCCGACGACCTCGTCCACCGTCAACCACGCCATTTCGACCAAAGTTGCCTCTACGACCCACGAACATTTTCCCCTAGGTGCGATTGACAACAATCAATTATTGTCACCGTGGTAGCCATTTAAACCTAGTCGACTGAAATTGTAAATCAACCCCTAATTCCGTACTGCGCCACCTCCACAATGCTTTATAAATTCAACCATTATTTTCCTGATGATTGTCATTCTTTTAACTATCATCACGATCAAACACGACACCTAATTCAACGTGAATCAACGGAATTTGACCAGAACCCATAAAACAATCATCTCGGGAGATTTTGACTTTCACGTTCTTAAAAATCCTGATTTTTATATTAAAATTCATTATATTCTAGTGTGAATCCAATTATCAAATCAAAATACGAATCTGAGAATATTGATTTTTTTTCAGATTTTAAAAGTTTCACTGTAAATCTTTCTTTCCATTAAAATACCTTTCTGATTTTCTTATTAATATTTTTAAAAATGATATTACCATCTCACAATCATTTTTAATTTAGAAATCAAGAGCAAATTTTGATTAGATAAGGAGTAATTAAATTTCCTTAGCGGGTTTGAGTCTGTAGTATAACAGGGAACATAGATACATATACACAGACTTGCTTATACACATGCGTACACAAATTCATATATGCAGAACATCATTCACTATTTTAATTCAAGGATCAATCACAGTCATAAAGACATAAAAATAGATTCAGGTCTAGTTTGCTCACCTGGCAGTTTGAACAGAGAATAAGCCTGCGAATGGTTCTTTTTGAAATCTAGAGCTTGAATTTTTAATCTGATCCTAACTTGCATGATGTTAAGTTGATATGAACTGTTGCTTTTTGTTTTAGACTTGAACTAATCTTGATAGCTTGTTGTTGAGATTCCAGGCTTTGATTTCCAGTTTTGTTTTTTTCTTTGATCTTTTGCATTGATTTCTTGCTTCCAGGATGAAGATTTTGAAATCAGGTTTTTGATTTGTTTTTGTTTCCAAATTAAAGATGAGAGAAAGCTGTAACTTTTTTAACTGAAACCATTTTTTTCTTTTTCTTTGCTTTGATTTGTTTCAGGTTGAAAAAGAAAAACTGTTGTTTTTTATTTCTTTTTTGCTTTGGTTTTGATGTTGAAATGATTTGGTTTGTAGAAACTTTTCTCAGGTTTGTTGATCTGAGAAATTAAGATGAAAGAAATACACCCTAGTTTGGTTATTTTCCTTATGCATGTTATTTATATTTTTAATTAATTTTTTATAAACCATTTTGCCACTTTTTTATTTCATGCTACTTATTTTTACACTTGTTAAAACAATCCAATACAAATTATGCTTATGTCCTTACTTCAATTTATTTTATCAATTTTGATTTTAAACCTTTAAGCATTTATATTTTCATATCCTAACATATGTTTATATTCACATGAGTGTATGTATTTTAAACTTTATACTTTCAAAATATACATTCATATCAAAGCTTTGTATTTATTTATCAACTATATGTATAAACTATGATTTTACAAATATTTATCTCATGTATATATACAGACCATTTTCTTTTTTTTCTTTTTCAAAAGATATATATACACACACATATATGTAAGTTTAAAGCTTTTATTACTTCCTGCTTTACATTTGCATTCATAGATTTTAATTACTCATATTTATATCAATTTAAAGAAAATTGATTTTAAAAGTAATTATATTTTAATAAATGAACACACATATTCATTATTAATACTTATATAACTTTATAAAAGAAAGATGATTTAGGAATCAATTATACACAAATATATAATCTTAAACAAGTTTTCCAAATCAATATATACATATATATATATATACTAAAATTAGAAAACAAATGTTCATTGCTTCTAAAATATAGAGTTTTCAAATTCAATTTATTTTCAAAATATCTACATTTGAATTCCCAAATTAAATTCTTTATTTACTGTCTATTCAAACACATCTTTTATATTTGTTTTGGAAATACCTACAAATAATTTCACAAGATTGTATTTAGTTACAAAATAAATTTTGGCTAAAATCCGAGAATGTAACACATATTCTAGAAGCGATACCAGAAAGCCTTTAGGATCCTCCAAAAATGATCGTGAGTTGTTTAGGGAAAATAAAAACGATCGGATATATATGCATCGATTGTTATTAGATATTGAGTTAACACAGGCGATCGATATAGTGGGCACTACTGGACCTAGGGTGTTTCCTTGCAAAGTTTCATCCCGATCCGTGTGCGTCTCCTGCTATAAATACTACATGCATGGTATTAGAAAAGGGGACTTTGTCTTCTTCTTCCTACTCCGGAAGCTCTGCCATTTATATTTCTTGAAAACTTATATCAATGGATCCTAGATGATCCAAATGTTCTTGTAATTGTAAATTAGTGATCGATTAATAAAAGTATAAAGTGGATGTAGGCCAAGATTGCCGAACCACTAAAAAATCTGGGTGTTCATTTACTTTTATGTTTGGTTCTTAAGATTTCATTCATTGTCTGATATCCATAAGTTTCTATGGATGTTAATGCCCATTTTTGACTTCAACATTTTGGTGCTTTCACCAGAATGGATTCCCTATTTAATTGGATCTCATTTTCTACTGGTGAACTCACATGTTCACGAAATTGATCCACTTTTGATTGATAAGTTTCCTTCCCTACTTAGATTTGAAAAAGTCTAGATGGAAGTTACTATACAAGGCCATGAAATCATATCTACTACCTTGGCCAAAAGTAAGAAAGGATGAGATTAGTAACAAGTAGCCATATGGTTCATGAATGTCTTTGCATTCTCAGGTTTCAATGCGAGGACAAATGATCGGCATTTGGCCAAGGACCTTATGCACTAGGAAAACAACTATTCACTACGAATTCACCCATCCCAGCATCCTACTCGATCATTTTTACAACGGCCCGCACCTGTTATTCCACCAGTATGATAGAGGCTACTTCATACACGAACGCTTATCTCCAATCGTTCCTATACGGTTGTTCATCACCCAATTGTTTCACCCACTTTCTTGGGCCTGATCGTTTTTTTGCATATGACCGGTCATTTTATGTTGATGCTCCTGCCTACTGAATACGATTCATCATCCTTATACGATCGTTTTTACACGATCGTTCCAGATCGGCCCCCCAGCAACTGATTATGTGTGCAAGTTCCAGCATGATCATTTTGATACGATCGTTCCATTCTCGTCCTTGTAATCGACCGTTTCCTATCAGCCTCTCTACCAATCTATAACTGAATTATGGTTGCTTCTTTATGATTGATCTAGTACGATCGTTCCGAGGTCATTGAGTTCGACCGATCGTTCTGGTTTACATACTATAAACCTATATCCATGGCCTGATGCTTCGAGGCTGATCCAGTAATAGTGGGAACTAACAACACCTCTTCAAGTTAGCAGATTTAGCACCTTCTTAGAAAAGATGCTTCGAGTTATTAAATGTTAGAGATGATATGCTTGATCCTTGTGGGAGGCAGGCATGAAGGAGTGGCATGGAAATTTTGACAAGTACAAGAAAGATTTTATAGCATTAGCTATGACCTGAAGCAGGGCTCGGCTTAATGATGTTTTTCCCGAAGCAAACCCCAAAAAGACCCTAAGTGCATATTGCCAAGCCTTGGAGATTTCTGACTTCATGTGATTCAGTCTTCGACTCCAAGCAACCCAATGTCTGACTCCAAGCAGCTATCAGATTTCCCGAAGTCTGACCCTAAGTGATTAGCAACTAACTATTAATTCCGGACCACATAGCCATGCACAAATCTTGGACATACAGATAGTCTTGGCAAGCGAAACGAGTAGCTATAGCCAAAGAACATTTTGGCTCAATGATAACAGAAACATCATAGTCCTGTCAATAAAGAACCTCGATTATCAACTAGAGCGACGATGGATGATGCCCCGCTAAAAGGAACATGGGCAAAGTAGAATAGCGAGCGCACAATGCTGTTTCGCTTATTGATGAGATCTATTCTGAATTTCTTTTAAATAGTTTACTATAATTTCAATCTCAATTATGTTGATCGAGTTGAATTAAAATACATGCGTATAATGCAAGTATTCGAGTGTTTAGATTCGAGTGCCGACCAATCTCTACAGATCGCGATAGAACCTGTGGAGCTTTTTATCGAGAGTAGTGTGATTTGATTGATTTTCTGCTACCGCATGTCCTTGATTTGGGGTGCCGAGGAACAGAATAAAGAACCCGACAAGTTCGGAATACAATAGAACGTAGATAGAGTTGACTGTCCGTTCAGCCACCTTCATGTTAGACTTGAAGTAGCCGTGATTTACTGCCTATGTGTTAATTATGGATTTCAACAAATGAACATGATAACAGTCCAAAACGGATGCGAATTAATTTGTCTGCTCGATAATCCATGATCCTCATTTGCTAGAAATAAATACGAAGCAAATTATGCAAGACTCGGTCATCCAACCCCAGCATGGATGTGATCCAATAATTCATCACATGCTTCTTTCCTCGACTTAATGGGAAAAGCAACAACTACCAAGTGGATGAGAATTGACCACCTGATAGCCAAGTTTAGTCCCGAATGCTCCGGGAAGAATTCCATTCTATGAACGAACGCGGTTCGACCGTTCATGCGACAACTTTTGCCTCGACACGGTGAATGAAGTATAAATCAAGCGAGTGAAAATACGGCTGCTCACACTGAAAATCTCTAAGTCCCTGGAGCATGGACTAGAGTACTCTAGTCCCTGGAGTGCGGACTAGAGTACTCTAAGTCCCCGAAGCATAGACTAGAGTATAAAAAAATTCAACAAAATTCTCTAAGTCCCTGGAGCACGGACTAGAGTACTCTAAGTAGCATGGACTAGAGTATAAACGATTCAACAAATATTTCTAAGTCCCTAAAGTGAGAACTAGAGTACTCTAAGTCCCCGGAGCGTGGACTAGAGTATAAACGATTCGACAAAAATCTTTAAGTCCCCGGAGCACGGACTGGAGTATTCTAAATCTTCGGAGTGCGGACTAGAGTATAAATGATTCAGCAAAAATCTCTAAGTCCCCAAAGCGCGAACTAGAGTATAAACGATTTAATAAAAATCTCCAAGTCCTCCGAGTGCGGACTAGAGTATAAATGATTCAACAAAAATCTCTAAGTCCCCGGAGAATGGACCAAAATATGAACACAATTGAGTGCGAGTCGATCGCCCATAGAATGACTCTAAGTTTCCAGAATGCGGAACAGAATGCAAACTCTATGAACCGATGAGTGGGTTTCAACCGTTCCCCATTCCAGTAATTCCAACCTAAAATCGACAAAAAAAGTGCAAACCGTTAAGGACTATAATAGGCACGACTTAGTTCACTATCCATTAGCTAGATCCCATGGTTTGGCGGGACATAGCACGAAGTCAAAGCAAGTATAACTTGCCCTCTTACTTATTAAAGTATACCATGGGCTGAGGGGCACGAGAAAAATATGATGAATGTGAATTGACCATCCATCGACCAGCTTTATATCTTCTAGAGGCTATGTTAGAATATTAGTACCATTGGGACGAGACTCGATAGTCCACATAGTGCACTTACCGACCCAAAAGCCGGGTATAGAAATGTGGATGTCAAGGAATAATTATGATAGCTTAACACTGCGGTTCATATTCCACGTTTTCAATAACTCGAGGCCATGACCATAAAGAAGCCTTAAGACAGATTGGTTAAATTAATGTTCAATTCGACAACCAACAAGTCGCAAGCACATGAAGTGAGAAATGCGGCAATTTAGACATTTAAGCAAGTGAACGCAAAAATCATACACAAGAACAAAAGAGTTTTTATTCACATTAAACCAGTTGTACAAGTTACAAGACAAAATTGAAGGGCTATGCCCAAACAAATACAACCAGCAAAAAGAGAAGTAGCTATCTAAATTATTGGCATGTCCAAAGGCTAGACTTAGATTTCTTGTCCCTCTTTCACTTCTTTGGAGTGACTCCCTCCGAACTACTGCTATCCCCCCTCTTCAATCCCATTCCACCTAGACCTTTCTTGAAAGGAGTATCCCCAGTTGTATGGACCGAGGCGGTATCATCTTTGGAAGTTGGAGGGATAGGGGCATCTTCGGTGCCAGAAGTATGAGGAACGTCTTTTGGAGGAGTCGCCCCTTTAGGAGGAATCATCTGAAGAGGGGAAGGTATCCGCTCATCTTAGACCTGTTCGACTAGCTCTCTTTACCTTCCTTTTCTGGAGCTCCTCTCACTCAATCCTTTCTTTCATACTGGGCCCACTAGGAGGATCAGAGGAGCCTGTGATCACCACTTCTACGTCAAAGGAGATTTCATGATGTGGGTCTCCTCCCTCCTTAAATAACGCCTCCATTTGTTGATCGTTAAAAAATAAGGCCTCTTCGAGAGCACTCTGAGTGGTGGCCGAAGTAGTAACTGTAACGGACTCTGTTGCAGCTGTCTGTGACTCCAGCTGAGGTCCTCCGAGAGGGAGAGAAGCAGTATTTGACGAGTCTAAGGTTGAGAAAGGGAAATGAAAAAAATTAGAAAGAATGATTAGTAACATCCCAAATTTACTAGAAAAGGGAAAAATCAACTGAATACCTTCTATGGTATAGATTTCAAGCTGGGATGAAGCATCCTTAGAACCATGCTCAAGGATCGGAGATAGTCGTGGTTTATCCTGATCATACCCGGGGACGGTCGAGGGGCTCGTCGTAGAATATTTCATGGTTTGAGACACCGGGTGCAACTTAGTTGCAATATCAAAATGTGCCGACTCAGATCCTTCGCCCATCTCATGTGAAGGAGCAGTCATAAACTCTTTTTGAAAAGAAAACTGAGTGTCGTGTAGTATTTTGGATTCACCGCCCATTAGCACTTCGCTCTCGATTTTGGTTATGTTGACATTCTCCAAGCCGTGAAGTCTTTTCTCCTTCGAGATAAGAAATTCCTAGGAACAACGAAGCTGGTAAGGGTAGTCTTCCCCAAGCCACGCTAAATTCCTATGTTTGAGTACATTGACATTGTAAATAATTAGAAGTGCATCAAGCTCATTCATCACGTCTTATCTCAACCTTGTTCGCGACTATTTCTCTCTCACATTGAATGAGCGTGTTGATGTTTTTGGCTTTTTCAATAGCCGCATCTCTCTCGAGCCTAACACGAACCAGCTCTTCATAAGAATCTTGAGCGATATTTTAAGCACCATCCCTATCTTTTATCGCATCTTCAAGCTTGGCTTTAGGTTCGGCTATCCTTCAAGGCCGCGGACTGTAATGACCTGTATTTTTAACTATTTTAAAATTATAGAATTTGATATAATTACTGAATAGAAATGGTTAAAAATAACATTTAGTGATTTACTAGTGTAGTTATTGAATATGAACTTGAATAAAATTTTGAGACAAAAAAATTCCGAAGATTTTAGCGATAATAAATATTGAAATAAAATTCTATATGTTGAACTTGTTAGTAATCCATAGTTGGAACTGAATAACGAATGGTGAATTACTGAAAAAATGGAAGTTGTTATTATTTGAATTTGGGTTTAAAAGTTAAATTTTATAAGTTAAATAACTTGTATTGAAATATGGTGATTTATGGGATAATTAAATTTTTTAAATTTAATATTGGAAATTAGTTAAATAGTGGAATCCTGGATTTAATATGAATAAAATTGATATCGAAAGTTGATTTAAATTTTATTTAAACAACAATGAAGATTGTTAACATTTAAAATTGAATTTAAAAATGAATAAATAGAAACTGGGAATTTTATATTTTAAATTGACGAGTAAAAATAACCATTTTGGCCACTATCTCGGATTTTAACGAAACCAGTTTCATCGAATCCGCAATAATGAGTCGTGGTAGGATTTCAAGTTTCATAGTGATCGGACTTGCTGTTTGGCCGTATGTGCTTGAAACACGATCGAACTAGACCATGAAACTAGTTCCATTGCGTTCAGAATAGGGGTAACATTATGATGCCAAGTGGCATGCTTCTTTTGGAGTTCTTGATTTCGCGGACCAATCGAATCAGATATTTCTTATTATTATAATATAATATTAAAAATATCTCAACGACTCCTTCCAAACACTCGCATATTTCAGCCCATATCTCCCTCTTTTCCTTCAATTCAAATCGTAGTCTTCATTTCAAAAAAAAAACCGAGTGTAATAAATAAATGGTCGCGATCAAAATTCATTAAATCAAGATTGGTTTCTCGACTTGGAATAGTGGAGGATGTAACGCGCTTGCTCACAGCGAGCGAAAGAGATGGCACTTATTTATTCATGCGCGTGTTAGGTGCAGCAGCGTTTGATTAGGGTTGAGCAACGACATTGGTTGGTGTCTAGGGTTTTGGAGCGTCGACTTCGCGTAGAGGGATGTTGGAGTGGCAGTGAGTGGTCGAGGTGGCGCTGGTAGCGGATCTGCGAGGCCTCAAATCGTTCGTATGCTAAAAAAAGAATAACGGAAGAGGAACGGAATCACGACAGGGGAAAGTTGTAGCAGGCCTGCGTGTTTAGGTTAGTTTTTATTTATTTTAATCTTTGTTAATAAGTATATTAATTATATTGATATTAATAAAATCATAAATCTTTCGTACAAGGTCCATTTCGAATGAAACGAGCTGCAGTGCATTCATATCGACGTCATCTTCGATATGGGGTCGAGTTGGAATTTATTTGTGAAAGTGACTATGCTATAGGATCTTGTAATATTGAATATATATTAACTAAACTTATAATCTAGTGTGGAAAATGACTATAAAATAAGACATCAGTAAAGTAAATGATGATACTAAAGATTTTTATACTGGTTCGAACTGTCCGTTCTACATCAAGTCCCAAACTCCTTTTGAAATTTAAAATAGCAGTCCTCACTTAACTCGAAGGAATATGTTTACACCACCTGAGCAACCAAATAGGACTTGACCGCCTGAGCAACCGAATAGGACTTTTCCTCTGAGCAACCAAACAGTACTTAACCACCAGAGAAATTGAATAGGACTTGATTACAAAGTAGATTGTCATGACCTTGTGTGTTCTAATTACATGACCTTATGTGTATGATTGTGCATGTATGAAAAATAGGAAGCTGCAGATTGCTTGTAAGATATGGAATTGTGATAGTAAGCAATGAATATATGAAATCAATTTAGCAATAGATTCGAAGAATATTATTCAAGTTAGATCAAGAGGGAGAAGTAAATTAAGTGATTTGATTAATGAAACTCAAGCATATATATAGTAGATAAAGAGTTGCAACTGCTAGTGAAGAGACCTCAACGAACAGCAATGGTTGCAACCCTTTGCGGGAGAGAAATCTTTTCAAAAAGAAAGTGTCCATTTAAAAAATGATAGTTATACAGTTTTCAGTAGACTAATTTGGTGGCTTAAGTTGACTGAATTCAAAATGTACACATGCATTTGAAAATGCACAGATTCAGTCGACTGAATGATGCACTCATTCGGCTGGTCCATGTAAATTTATTTTCAAAATTTATGCACAGGTTCAATCGACCAAGGGCAGAAGTTCAATCGACCGAACTGTGTCTTTTCTGAAACCTAAATGCAAGTAAGTTAAAAATGATAATTTTTAAATCGAATGCTATGCATGTGAATATATGAGAAGGGGTGATGATCCTTGAGGAAAGATTTTAACAAAGTAACTAAACTTGACTCTAATATATATAGTACTTGACTCTAGATCAAATATATAATACATATATGAACCATACATCGAGCCGTTGGGTGCGGTCTTCATAGTTGTAGTAGATTCATGAATCGTTGTGTCTGTTGAAATTCTTGTCTACAATCAAAACTTAAGATCCAACATTCTCCCCCTTTTTGATAATGACAACTCCATTTGAAATGAATGAATCTTGACAAGCCTTATTGATCTATAACTCCCCATGAAAATATGCTAGCCTTATTTTGTTGTTTCTCCCACTGAATCTATACTTCTATTTCCCTATAAATAGTAATTGAGCAATATCTTTCTCCCCCTTTGTCATCGAAAAAAGAGAGTTTCCAAACTAATAACATTTATAAGCTAAGTGCATATAGTTAACATGGATAATTATATAAGCATTCAAAAACCATAAAGAGTCAAATATATCTCATAGCCACATTGTCACACATATATTACAAAGAGAAAATAAAGAGAATACCTACCATTGTTTGCAAAATAATAACATACCAGTTTGTTAACTTATTGAAACTAGTAAGCAAAACAACTTACTCATCACCATCTCCTTCTTCAGCGGAACTGTCTTCTTGATCATCTCCCTCGGTTTCTCCTTCTTCACCGATGGAATTTCCTTCTTCTTCCCGTCCTTCTTCAGAAGTCGACAAAGTAAAATGTGGTTGAGATCATTTTCCTTGAGATGTAGGAATATGAGCATATGTAGAAGAAGGTTGTCTACATGAAATTGCTTCCCAAACATTATTTAAGAAATCTTTGATGTGATTAAGCTTTTTGTTCAACTTTGTGATAGTTTTCTCAACATGAGAGACATTTGTCTTGACATGAGTAAGGCATTGATATAGAAGCCTTTGATTTATGGAAATGATGGTCAAGGCCTCCTGTGGTCGAGCTTGTAAACCAATTTCTTGTACCTCGCTAAATTCCTTTGGAGGTGGTGGTGGTTGAGAAGAACTTGTAGCTTTGACACGGGGAGCTTGTTGCGTAGAGGTTGGTTATGGTTGTCTGAAAGCTTGGTTCTCTTTCCAATGCTCGAAGGTGATAATCATATGGTCACAATATTGTTTTGGGAGACCCATTAAGTTTAAAATTTTGGTATTCAATGAGCCAATTGCAGAAAAATCCGAATCGGGGAATGGAACTTCAAAATGCTTAATTATCCTAATGATATATGCACCATAATGAATTGTTTTCTTACACCCTTGAGTAAAAGTTTGAAATTCTTTTAGGATTACCCTAGACCAATTTACATGACATGCACCCCATATGGCATAAAGCGATCGAAAATCGTGCATATAAACTTTTTCATAGCTTCTAGTTCTTGGGTTGATGGAGTGAGTCAGTGCGCAATGCATAATTCTTGCTTTAGGTCTAAGTGCAACAGCCTTAAGTTCTATCATATCGTCGAAGAGGAATAGGTGGCTAACTCAATCTCTAGACTCTATATTTACTATAATTTCAGCCAACTCTTCTCCTTCGGATGGACCTTGCAGAATTCTTCCAAGTGGAGCTAGGGGCTGAAAGATCTTTACCCTACAGACAAGAGTCCAAATACAATCATCGGTACTCTAAATAGTATGGTGGTCTAAATTGAGATTGGTGTAGAATAGTTTGGTGAGGAGATGGTTTATTTTGATACTATTTGCAGTGTAATCTATTAGAGACTCCAATCCACTCCTTCTCGCGGGATCTTAGATGGCTAAGATGAAAAATCTGGGAATTTAACAAATGAACATTCGAATATTCTCTAATTCTTCATCGTGTCGAATCTTTATGCAGCTTTCTCATTATATAGCCAACTGTGAATCTTAGATTCCAAAGGACCAGTAGAAGATGAAGAATCCCTTGCTCTCTTTGGTGCCATAGTAGAGTTTTTGAACGAAAAAATTGAAAATTGATGTGGAGATTTTGGAAATTTTTTAGAGTGGAGACGCAGAGGTAATGAGCAAATTGAAGTAGGAATGAAAAGATGTGAAAATTTATAAGTTTATATTGACATTTGAAATGTCTTTTGGCCAAAAGTTACTCGATTTTACCAGCTTCAGTCGACTAAAGTTGCACAAGCAGTTGACTGACTGGAGTTGTTAAAAAATAAAAAAGAGGATTCAGTCGACTGACCTATGGATTCAGCTGACTGAATCATTCTCGAAAGATTATAGTGTATTTTTGGAGTATTTAGTCGACCGAGTTGTAGAAAAATATAGTTAAAAAATTTCATTCAGTCGATCGTTTACATTATTCAACCGACTGTTTCTGGTGAAAATTTGCAGAAATGAATTTTATTAAATAATGAAAAGAACATACATAAAGAAAATTTAGGGAATAGCATAAAAAACAGAAAAAATGTAAAAATATATATATATATGACTCAGTAGACTTTGGGGTCGTTACGAACGCGTTTTGAGTCGGGTGTATATCCGATGTGATAGCTATGAGGCATAATTGGCACGAGTTCGTAGATTGGCGTTGGTGTGGGTAAATTTGTCGAACCTAAACTAGGTGAAGAAAAGTCAATGGAAGAGTACTCAGACGATCATGAGAAGACATGATTACAAGTGAAGTTCCTTTAGAGAAAAACTTGCGTTTTGAAAAGAAAATTGAATATATAAAACTTTTGGTAAAGAAAGGTATATATATATATATATATAGGCTAAACCACATCAGAAATAGTAAGAAAGTTTGAGGTTAAATATGTTTTAACCAGAAATGAATGTTTGGTTAAAAAGGAATATGCAAATGTAAGGTTGAAAATATTTATTAAGAATAGAAAAGTATAATATTAATGAAAAGAATGAATCTGGTGTAAATAAACTGTAGTAGAGTGGTAGTACATCTCACTTACAAGCAAGAGACCAGAGTTTGAAAAAGATTAATTATAAATCTTTTAATGATAAAATTCCTAATTCTCTTCTTAGATTTATAAAAATATTTTGATTTAAAGGTTTTTTAAATATATCAGCCAGCTGAGGATACAAATTCTAATTTGACTACATCCTTTTCAATATTATCATGAAGGAAATGATGACGAATGTCAATATGTTTAGTTCATAAATGATTGACAAGATTTCTTGATAAGTTTATAATACGTGTGTTATCACAAAAAATTGTTTATTTAGATAAATTTACACCAAAATCTTGAAGTGTTTGTTGTATGTAAATGACTTGCATACATGCTAAAGCAGCAGAAATGTATTCTGCTTCACACGTCTATAATGATACACAATTTTGTTTCTTGCTAAACCTGGAGACTAAAAATTGTCCAATGAAGTGACAAGTCCCACTCGTACTTTTTTGACCCGTCCGACATCCTCCAAAGTCAGCGTCACTATATGATACTGACTGGAAAGGACATTCTTTTGGATAGAAAAGTCCAAAATCTTTGGTTTTGCTTAGATAAGGTAATATTTGTTTCACTACCCGCATATGTGAATCTTTAGGATTTGCTTGAAATCTAGCATATAAACAAACACTCATCATAATTTCAAGTCTGCTAGTAGTTAAATAAAGTAATGATCCAATTATACTTCGATAAAATTTGTGTTCAACACTCTTGCCATCTTCATCTCTATCAAGATGTATTATTGTACGCATTGGAGTTGGTTTGGCAGAAGTATTTTCCATACCAAAGAGTTTAATTAGATTATTACGATATTTTTCTTGATTAATAAAAATTCCATCATCTAATTGTTTAATTTGCAAACCAAGAAAATAAGATAATTCCCCCATATGCGACATATTTGGCCATTATATTAGAAAATTCCTGACAAAATTTTTCATTTGTAGACCCAAAAATAACATCATCTACATAAATTTGAATAAATAAAATATTCTTTTTAGCTCGTTTAATAAAGAGAGTTTGATCAACCTTCCCAATTTAAAAACCAAAATCTATAAGATAGCTTATAAGACATTTATACCAAGCATAGGGTTCTAGTTTTAGACTGTATTATGCTTTGTTAAGTTTATAGACATGGTCTGGAAAATTTTCATGTGCGAATAAAGGAGGTTGTTCAACATAAACATTTTATTTTATATATCCATTTAAAAAAGCACTTTTAACATCCATTTGATAAAGTTTAAAATTATGAAAACATGCAAAGGCCAGTAGATACGTATTGTTTCTAGTCCTGTGACTGGAGCAAATATTTCCTCATAGTCAATTCCTTCTTCTTGATTATACCTTGTGCAACTAATCTAGCTTTTTTCCTACTTATATTTCCTTGTTCATCTGCTTTATTTTTGAAGTCCCATTTAGTACCAATGACTGTTTGATCACTTGGTCTACAAACTAATTCCCAAACTTTGTTTCGTTCGAATTGGTTTAGCTCTTCTTGCATAGCTATAATCCAATAGTAATCGGTAGAGGCTTCTTTGGTATTTTCAGTTCAATATTAGAAAGGAATGCTACATGGCCCATTTGATTAAGTTGATTTCTAGTTCTGACATGTGAATCAATTTCTCCTATGATATTTTCTACCGGATGATCTTGTAAAATCCTAGAAGGAGATCTTAATTCATTTTCATTATGGACAATGCTTTCATTTTCTTCAAAATTATAAACAATGTTTTCATCTTCTTCAAAATCATTTTGAGTAACTGTATTTGTGACCGTCTTAGTGATTATCTCATCATGCTCAATATTTTTATTAAACTCAAAATTTTCATCAAAGGAAACATGAAGTGTTTCTTCACTTATTTTAGTTATTTTATTAAAAATTCGATAAGCTTTGCTTCGTTCCGAATATCCTATGAAAATTCATTCATCGAATTTTGGATCGAATTTTCCAAGCTGATCTTTTGTGTTTAAAATAAAACGTTTTGAGCCAAAAACTTTAAAACATGAAATATTTGGTTTTCTTTGATGAAATAGTTCATACGGAGTGTGTTTAGTTAGTGGTCGGATGGAAACACGATTTAGAACATAGTAGTCAGTTGCTACAGCTTCTGCCTAGAAATGTTTTCGTAAAGTGCTTCCGTAACAACGTTCTTGCACATTCTTGTGAAGTTCTATTTTTTCTTTCTGTAACTCCATTTTGTTGTGGTGTTGTAGCAAAAGAAAAATTATGATAAATTCCCTTTTTATTACAAAAATGTTTAAAAACTTCATTTTCGAATCCACCTCCATGATCACTTCTAATATTTTTAATTGTTAAATCTTTGAGATTTTGAATTCCTTTAGCAAAAGTTTTGAAATTATTAAAAGTGTCACTTTTATTTTTCAGAAAAATAGTCCAAGTATACCTTGAGAAATCATCTACTATAACAAACACATATTTACTATGGTTTATGGATTGAACTTGAGTTGAACCAAAGAGATCCAAATGCAATAGTTCAAGTGGTCGTATTGTAGAAATATTTTTCTTTGATTTAAAAGATGATTTTGATAATTTACCCAATTGACAAGCATCACAAATATTATTTACTTTAAAATTCATTTTTGGTAAAATTTTTACTATTTCATTTTTAGATAATTTATTTATAGCTTTGAAATTAATATGACAAAATCTCTTGTGCCATAGCCAAGGATCATTTTCTTTGGCTACTAAACACACATTAATATTGTAATTTACATTTATATTCAAAACATATATATTTTTATATCTAAAACCTTCAAAAATATTATTTTTATTCTGATAAAAAATGCTACACATATTTTCAGTAAAATAAATATTGAATTCTTTGTTACACAATTGGTTGATGCTAAGTAAATTGTGCTTTAATTTTTAAGTAAAAAAATATTTGTAAAAAGAGGTAAATTAGATATACTGTTATTGCTCACATCACCTTTGCCAATGATACATCCTTTGGAATTGTCTCCAAAAGTGATGGATCCTCCATCTGAGTAGGCAATGTTCGTTAGCATCTCTTTGTTTCCTGTCATGTATTTTGAGTAACCACTGCCAATATCCATTTTCCTCCCTTTTTAGATGGTACCTGCAAAATATAGAATTAACATTAATACCCACCATTTTATTTGGGTCCTAAGAGATAGACCTTAGGAAGCGAAACCCAAGAGGGTTCTGAATTCCTTTTAAAAGTAAAGTCTTCATTTTTATGAACAGTTTTTATAAAAGATTTTATATATTTATCTCTAATTAAAGAATTATTTGTTTTAGAAACCCAAATCTTAATTGATTTAGAATAATTTGTAACTTTTGGACTCGATTTTTCAATTTTATTGTTATTCCTTTCAAAACTACTATATAATGAATACTTTTCCTTTGGAATAACTTTGGAAACTTTCTTATATCCCAATCCTCTTTTATTTGAAACTATTTGAGAATTTTCTATAATTTTTTAGAAAGATTTTCTCTACCTTTGTTAAAATTAGAAACATTTTTAGTAATATCATCTAAATTTGTTTTAAGACTAAAATTATCTAATTCCAATATTTTAATATTAGCTTTGAGATCATGATTTTCATCCAAAAGAGCATCATTCTTTTCTTTCTGAGTTTCTATTTCTGGACTTAACATAGAAAGTTGAGATGTCGTATTAGAAGAAGATTATTGAGTAATTTCAAGTTCTTCTTCTAAAATTTGTTTCTATATCTTAACATATCTATCTCAATTTCAGTCCTATTTAAATTTTCAAGAGTTTCTTTATACTTTCTTTTCATGTCTCTTAGTTTGTCAAGTAATTCAAAGTTTATTTCCAATAGATCATCAAAGTTAGTTCACTCACTTCGTCATTTGTGGCCATAAAACATACATTGGCTTGTTCTGTATCACTATATGAGTCACTATCTGACGATGAAGATGATTCTGAATCGTCCCAAATGACAGAGAATGCTTTCTTTTTGAATTTGTCTTTCTTTTGTTTATATTTATCTTTCTTTCGATCAGGACAGTCTTTCTTAATGTGGCCTTTCTTGTGACATTCATAACATTCTAGAATAGAAGATGATGGTTTGTTGTTGTTATTATTGCTGGAGCTATTTTTATTGCTTCTAAATTTGTTGCTCTTTTTGAATTTCAAAAACTTTTTAAATTTTTTAGCAATAAACGCCATATCTTCTTCATCTGGATATGATTCATCCTTTTCTGCTTGGAATGCTATATTCTTCTTATCTTGAGCTTGTACTCGTTCTCCTGGAGATTAACTTCGTATGACATTAGATTTCCTATCAACTCCTCTGGTTTAATGGTTGAAATGTCGTTACTTTCTTCGTTTGCTAAGACCTTTCGTTCCCACTCATCGGTTAGATAGTTGAGGATTTTGAAACAATATCAAAGTCTGTATATGTTTCTCCTAATGTTAAAAGAGAATGATATATATCTTGGAATCTAGAGTATATTTCATTTATTGTTTCATCTTGCTTCATTTTGAAATTCTGGAACTGATTCTTGAGCATAAAATTTTAACTCTGCTTTACTTTATTGATACCTTCATGTGTAACTTTAAGTGTACGCCAAATTTCATAAGCTGTTTTACACATGCTCACTCTATTAAATTCGTTCTTGTCTAATGCACCGTATAACATATTAATGGCTTTAGCACTTGAGTAGCATCCAGTTTTTTTGTGTTAGACCATTGTGAATATTCTATAGTAGGTATGGTATATTCAGTTTGAGTATTCCAAGTTTCATAACAATTTGCTTGAATGTAAATTATCATCCTAGTAGCCCAATAGTTATAGTTCATTCCATTAAATAGAGGTGGTCGAGCAGTAGATTGACCTTTAAGAAAGCTAGTGTTAGTTACATTGCTAGTGTTGTTTTCCATATTAAAATATCAGATAACTATGCTATCGTTATAAGATGACCTAGCTCTGATACAAAACGAAAGTGACAATGCTATAGGATCTTGTAATATGGAATATATATTAACTAAACTTATAGTCTAGTGTGGAAAATAACTATAAAATAAGATAGTAGTAAAGTAAATGATGACACCAGAGATTTTTATACTAGTTCGAACTTCCCATTCTACGTCCAGTCCCAGACTCCTTCTGGAATTTAAACCAGAAGCCTTACTTAACCCGGAGGAATAGGTTTACACTTCCTAAGCAATCGAACATGACTTGACCGCCTGAGCAACTAAACAGGACTTTATCGTCTGAGCAACCAAATAGGAGTTGACCGCTTGAGCAACCGAACAGGACATGATTACAAAGTAGATTGTCTTGACCTTGTGTGTTCTAATGACAACCAAAATTGCTACAACCCTTCGTGAGAGAGAAATCTTTTCAAAAAAGGAAGCATCTTTTCAAAAAATGACAGTTATACAGTTTTCAGTCGACTGACTTGGTGGCTTCAGTCGACTGAATTCAAAATGTGCACATGCATTTGAAATGCATAGATTCATTTAACTGAATGATGCACTTAGTCGACTTGTCCATGTAAATTTTTTTAAAAAAATTTATGCACAGGTTCAGTTGACTGAGGGCATCGGCTCTATCGATAGAACTGTGTCTTTTCTGAGACCTGAATGCAAGTGAGTTAAAACTAATAATTTTCAAATCGAATGTTATGCATGTGAATATATGAGAAGGGGTGATGATTCATGAGGAAAGATTTTAACAAAGCAACTAGACTTGACTCTAATATATATGGTACTTGACTCTAGATTAAATATATATTATATATGAACCATACATCGAGTCGTTGAGTCCGGTCTTCATAGTTGTCGTAGATTCATGAGTCATTGTGTCTGTCGAAATTCTTGTCAGCAATCAAAACTTAAGATCCAACAATTTGAAGATAAGAAATATTTTCTATTCAAATAAAAAGGTGAGTGTTTTATATGCTCACAATCGACAAAAATTATTTTTTATGTTAGTTAAATTGGGATTCAGTAGTGATTTAAATTATTGATTGTTTTGGTGAATTTAACTGACATGGAAATCGATATAGGAATTTATCTGTTAGAAATTTTGAACTAACAGCTAAATTGGAATTAGAAATTAAACTGTTAGAAAATTTTCCAATTATTGATAGTTAGTTAATTGTTGTGAATTATTGATTATTTGGATGATTGGTTCTAATGGATGAAATTGGTTAATATTTGAATGATTGGATGTTTATTTATTATATCTATATATATATATATATATATATATATATATATATATATCCAACTATCATCCTATATATTATTTATAGTATATAAAATTGTAAATTGAATTATTTGGAATAAATGAAGAAATAGGTTGAAATGGTATATACCCATGACATTTATTTTAGAGTGAAATGACATATATCCTCTTCTGAATTAAATTGAAATAACTAATTCACTTGGCCATAGGATGGAAAATTATATACGGACAACGGATTGGTTAAATTAAATGATTTCAGAAATTTTGATTTGGAATTATTTAAATGATTTGATTTCAAAAAAATTAAATTCAAATTTATGGAAATTGAATTATTTTTGAACTTGAGCTTGGAATGTTTAATCTAAATTTGATAACAGGAATTATTTAAATAATCGAAGTTGAGATTTTGAAGTTACAATCAAAAGATGATTTGAATTTCAAAAATTGATTTGTCTTACAAGATCAGACTTTTATTAGAACATTGAATATTGCTAAGTAAATGTAATATAAAATGGTATTTCAAAATTGAGCTTGGAATTGAATTATATTGGAAGATTTGGATTTTTAAATTGAATATTAAAAGTTAATGTGATTTAAGTGATATAAATTGAAATGTTTTAAATTTGAGAATTGAGTTGAAATTTAATCATTGAACCGGATAGTTAAAATTGAAATTAATTTGGAATTGAAATTGATTTGGAACTGAAACTGAAATTAAATTGGGACTGAACTGAAATTTATTCAAGTCGGAATTGAAAGCGAAATTGAATTAGTTTGAAATTCAAATCAAATTTATTTTAATTGAAATTGGAATCGAAGTCAAATTCGACTTGGAATCGAAATTGAATCTATTAAATTGAAATGGAAATTGAAACTGATTTGAATTGGAAAATTTGGAAAGTGAACCGGTTTGACTTCGAAATTATTTTCAATTGAATTATTGTAGTATAAACTATTTAAAATCTATCTTCTTAAATATTCGAATAACTTTTAGCTTTCTAAACTATTTTGTTATATAAACCATTTTCAATACTCAAACTATTTTCTATTAAATTATTTTAACTATTTAAAGTATTTTAAAATAATTCAAACCTATTTTCTAAAAGTTCAAACTGGTCAAAAGGGTGGAATGTTTATATTTAAATCTTGGATTTAAATGTGAATTAGGTTAAGTGGAGCTATAACCTAAATTGAAGTTCGAATCAAATTTTGAAGTGAAATCAATATTTTGAACTAAATTGACATTTCGAAGTAAAAAATGATCTTTGAAGCAAATAAGGTAATTTCGAAATGGATTTGATTTTGAAGCGTATATGATATTTTGATGTCAAGTACGAACTGTTTTCGAAATGTAAAAGAACCAACCGGTATGTAAAATGACCTTTGGTTATCAAAGAGACCGGAGCCTCTTATTGGCATACTCTCTGTCCATATTGGAACCACTTTAACAAATGTGGACGCGGTGGACGATATCTAGAATGTAGTGGTTGAATTGATGAACGTTTACTGTAATGAAATATGGGAACGATAATGGATATCTTTGGCACTCGTGTCATAATTAAAATGACTAAAACAGGAGCCTTTGTCTGGCTAATGAGGTTAGCTACCTCTAGTGACGTTGATCCCTCGTATTACTATTGTGAGTTCATATTCAATGGGTGCACCTTTTGTTTGGATTAATGGTCGCGGTCGATCACAGATAGGCTATGACCAGCCAGAAAGGTTAAACTAATAGAATCTTACCTTGTGCATTGCTTCACATGCTTTGTCATATTTATCCTTATGCGAACCTATTACGACTTTTGTTTGGTATTATACCTATAAAAATATGTTAAGATGGATCAATTTAAAGCCTTAATGCTATTTTGATATTTATTTTACAGATAGACATTACCTATTATAGCGTACATTATTATATACAAATAGTTTAATGAATCCTTAGGTGATAGAAAATCCCGTAACATCTCTTAAGTTACTGCACGCACGTTTTACACTGAATAGGAGATATAAAATCCCGTTAATAACTATGACGTTGTTACACTTATTTTTCGTGATATTGATTTAACTTACGTAAGAGTATTTAGTCCTGACTCGAGTGTTGTGATTTCCATTACGCTCGGGCCAGTTCTAAGTTTTTCAACGTATTGAAGATTATTCTCTAGAGGAAAAAGACAAAGATTTATTACATTGCTATTATTATCCCATGCATCATGCTATTCTACTGTAATGATTATTTATCCATGATGTGTGTATATATAATTCTGATAAATGTGTATAGATTATAATCAAATGTTTAGTTAACAACTTCATGAACTGTTTATTTGATTATTATATTTTAATGTTTCCCTATGAGGTTCTGTGTTTGTTTTCTTCTTCTTTTCTTATTTTAACCCCATTGATTATCTATGTTCTGGATTGTTTAAGTTAGACATGTATGGATTATTGTCGATTTAAACCTTTCGAAATGTGGGTCGTCGCAGTTGATATTAGAGCTTAGGTTTAACGATGACCTTAGCTTTGTGGGGTTTGACTCATTAGGGATAGGGTAGTAATACCCTAGAATGAGTCTGTTTGAGTGTATATATATGGGAGAGCATACTTGTTAGTGTTATAAAATGTTTTATATTGTGTTTACTTATACGTTGAGTTGTGTATGAATTCTGGTCGATGCGTGGGACACCGCGTTATCGATAGGGTTTTCTAAACACTTAAATGATGCAAGTCGACCTAATATTGTTTTAAAATATGATAAACGAAATAATTTTACCTAAATTATTATATATATAATGATAATTTTAATGAATAATAGTTGTTAGGAGATGATAATCGATTATTGGTTGAATTAAAATAAAATGAATACTTTGAAGTTTTATTTTACGAAGCATTCGATAGGTAAATTGAATGGAAATCGATTAAAATAAAAAAAAATGAAATAAGAAAAATGTAAAGTAATGGAATTGTATAAGCTGTATTATAAATAGAAGAGATTTCAAAATTGAGAATTTTAGAATTTAAAACCCTTTATTTTTCAAAAATTATTTTCGAAGCCTTAAAAATTAATATTAATATTATTTGAAAGTGTAACGAACCATTTTTCTATACCCTTTGAATCGACAATAAACCACACATGCCTAACTTAAATTGCATGAAAAGACGGATCATTAAGGGTAGAAAGAAAATAAAGATAGAACAGAATCTCACACGAATGGAATAACATATATTATTTCAATAATAATCTTTACAGCAGAAAATTTTAAAATACAATATCAGAGTCTAACCTAGATTCAGCCTGGATTGTTATAAACTTCTGTCCTTACAAATGCTGAAAACAACAAAATAAATGCAATAGATATAGCAGAGAATGGAATACGTGCATACAATGATGAAGATCTCCAGCTTTCCACTGGAAACTCCAACCATCTTCAACTCAACCTGAAACTACTCGAATCTAACCCGAGTATTAAAAATACCCGTAACAGGCTTGATAAACCAGCGTGAGATACTCAAAATTTAAAATGTATAGATCATGACGATGTTATCTAAACCTTTGAAAAGAAAGGTATCTCACAAGACCATGCCCATACATAAACACGGATGGGTTTTTACCCTTTGATAACCAAAACACTTCATAGCAAAATGCTCTTGATATTATTTTTAATGGCATTCTATTCAAATAAACTTATTCAAATAAGGTATCAATATCTGGATTAAGTCTAAGGTAATATATCCAGACTAGGTCAACAGAATATACCGAATGGAATATATAATACCGGAAGGGGTAGCAAAAATTTTTGCAAGTTATTACAACTATTTTGGGAATACAATCAAAACAATAAATCTCATATTATGATTGGATTTCCAACATGATAGGGAACCATTGGAAAGATCAATCTATATCCATGGCTTACGTCCAAGACTCGGACGTCATTATACATCAACACAAATGGCTAAAAGTGGATACAATCTGCGAATAACATCCAAGAACTTGAACTTCGCGCATCCCTGCCATAAGGCCCAGACGTATCTGGTACCTAGGGCTCAGAACATCTAATAACCCAAATCACTACTATCTGAAATGCTAGCATACATCTGACCACATAGAATCCCATCATAACCGGGGTGTGAGGCTCATGAGGCTACGCTCAGTTTCTTCAAAGCCACGTTTTCATACAAAACCACGCTTTGATCATAATAGGTTCCACTTTGAATGCCACACTACCATTCCTTTGATTCAATTTGACTCCCATACGCATACTACCTCTAAGCTCGTATGTCTCAGAGAAGGGTGTTAAGCTAAGAGAAGTTGCCTTCTCCGCCACCAAGCAGATGTACATCTGTAAAAGTCAAACATTGTGTCTCAAAAATTCCATGTCAGACATTTGTCCATACAAATTCATTCTGGGACTGAACGAAACCGAAGGAACTCTCCTACTACCACTAGTAGCGAGTTGTCCATGCAATCCGAAAAGTCTCCATAATGAGGAGACCACTGCTACAAATAACTCTATAATGGGAGCGACCCAGAGCATGTCAACGAGCAGTCCTCACGCTATGAAGATCCACAGTCTTTAATAATTAGCATCTTCAACATGTCTTCACTTTCGAATGTATACATTGGTTTGAAGTGGTTTTCGGATAGGAATCACCCAAATCCGACTTTGATTCCTTCGAAGCCAATCATTGATAAAAGGTGTTAAGTTCATATGTGGATATCAATCATCAATCAATTACTTCATCTTTATTTGAATCAAATATCTTTCTTAGATATATTCTTTTTAAGTTATTCCATTTTCTTTTTAAGAGTATATGGAATCATTAAGCCTCATTTATTAAATCATTTGGTTTATTTAAAACCTTTCTTAAATCATGAAATAATTTCAAATCACTTCTCTTTCACTTAGGACAACCATTCCAAGTCATTCATTAAATCTTAATTAAAGATTTCTTATATTCAAGTTATAACTTTTAACTTAGGGAAAATATTCCCAAATCATTCATTAAATCTTAATCAAAGATTTCTTTCTTAACTTCAAATCATATTTTTGCAAATCTAAGATTTTCATAACAAAGCACTACTGCCATCTTAGATATGGTAAATTTCACATCTAGGGACTAATGGCAAGTAATCCTACATCATGAAGATCATTATCTTCAATATGTTTCATTTTGAAAATTTGTTTGAAGGGGTTTTCGAATAGGAATCAACCAAATACGATCCTGGTTTCTTTATACCAACCATCGAATAAAAAATGTCAATTTATATGGGGTTTCGAAAATTAGTTTGAAGTGATTTTCGGATAGGAATCACCCAAATCCGATCCTACTTCCTTCGTACTAATCATCGAATAAAAGATTTTAAGTGGTTGATTAACATTCTAAGAATTTGTTTCTTTTTTTATCTTGGAAAAACTTAAATATGATCTTTTAGAGCATCCAGGCTTTCCTTTCGATCTATTCCAACCCTCGTCCAAAAAGAGAAAACATAGGCTAGGTAAGTTCATGGCACTAGTTGCTCCATCCCTAGCCATAGTTAAACACATTGTCTTATCTTCCTAGATCTCACAGGTGGGACAAATGTACTAGTCGTTTCTGCATACTTAGTTTGTTATTACATTCAATATTCTTCAATTATTGTCTAAGTGTTATAAACAATTCCTCTTAACTATTTATTCAAACTCTTATTAAAACTTCCAAATCATCATTTAAAACACTTAATTTTCCTTTTAAAAATATTCATAATTGATTCTACAGAAAATCGTTAAGTTTCAACCTTCTTTTAAAAAGTCGTAGCAACGACAACAGAAAAGTGCTACAGAAAGTGCTTTACAAGCTTATATAATTTAAACAACTTTTAATACTTGAAAATTCATATTTTCCATTCCAAGCCTCTTTTAAACAATTTTAATAGATTTATAAAATTTATTTAATATTTTTAAAACATTTAAAAGTATCATTTATAAAGTGGATTCCAAACTGCAAAACAACGATGTTTTTAGAAAATTGTTTTTGGACACATTTCAAAATCTACTTGATAAAACCTTGAATTTGTTTCTTCGTTGGAAAACTATTATCATTATAGACCAAAGACTTTTTATTTTGAAGAAATCCGACTTATAAATCATTCTCTATGTCAATTTGAAGTTGCTAGTCGAATTTTACGAACTGCCGCGACGAGCTCGATTTTAATCAATTTTGTGAATTGCTTCGGAACTTGTTCGAAACACTTCAAATTTGTTTTAAACCATATTTAAATTATTTTAACTTATTTAAAATCATTAAAAGGCTAAATAGCTTCCATGCATGTGACGACCCAAAATTTTTAAGCAATTTAAATTGGAATATTTAATTGATTTGAAATATTTAAAAGTAAATTTTTAACTTGAATTCAAATATCACTAATATTTGATAATTAAATTATTGAATTAAATAATTTAAAATCAGGTAAAATATGAAATCTGGGATTTTAAACCTATGTAAAAATAATTTAAAGGGCTTGCACAATTTATATTGATAACATTGAAGATAATAGAAGTGTTAAAATTTAATCGAACAGTGATTTGCTCAGTTTTGAAATTTTATCGTTTTTAATTGAATTTAAAAATAGTCTTCCGAGGCACAGTCTCGGAATTTGACGAAACATGTTCCATTGGGTCCGTAATAGGGTTATATTATCAGATTTCAAATTTCGTAGTGATTGGAGTTGTTATGTGAGCGTACGATAAGTAAATGCGCTGCAAATTTAATTGAGATTTTTTTATAAAAAAAATATGAAAAAAATAAGGGTTAAATCAGCATCCATCTTCTTTCTGAGCAAGCTGACACGCAGAAACATGTTCGCACGCTAACATCTTTTCCTGCCTCCCCATTCTTTCTTTACAAGTACAGACAGATTCACAAAGAGGATGAAAGGCTATAAAAATTCGAATTAATGGCCAAAATAAACCTTATTCCAGTTCCTTAGGTTCGAAATCATCTGCCAAACGAGAACGATTTCGTTTGAGATCTTGGCGACCGAGACATCTTCACGCATGGCTCCCCTCCTTCTCCCTAAATCCCTTATCTTCCCATCGAATTCATATAAAAATAAAAAAAAATAATGAAGCCACGATTTCTCTTTCAATTCCCTTATTCTCAATTCGATTCAAAACCCTGGAAGCTGGGCAGCGACACGCGGTAGTGTTCGCTCGAGAAGATCTCTGAGATGCGAAGTCAAGCTCGCGCGCGTAGAGGAAGGACCGATAGGAGCTCGCGTCGGGAAGGAGGGAATTTGGCTGCGACGTGGACGAATTCGACCTCGATCGAAAGAGAAGCTCGAAGGCAACATCTCGATTCGTTTTATTCGCGCGTGGATGAAGAGGCAGACGCTGTTGCTTGAGGGTTTCGTGCTCAAACTTGGCAGCAGCAGTTCGTGTGGATGCGTGCAGCGTGGTTGTAGTATGAGTCGATTTCTGGTAATCTCTTTTTCTTGAATAATTTTTGCTTAGTAATAATTTTTGTACTCTGTAGGGTTAGATGTTTGAATCTATATAAAAAAATATAGTGTAAACATTTCACAGAAATTCCTGTTTTACAGATTTACATATATATAAAGAAAGAAAAAAAGAAAAAGTTTTACAATAAACAAAACTACTGTTTTGTTATTTACAAAAGAGAATAATAATATAACAATAGGTTTTATAAAACAGTGATATATATAAACTGCTGTTGTTAGAAAAAAAATTAATTAATTAATTATCCTCGATTTGAGATCTATATTTGTAAATGTAAGTTTATACAGTGAAGTAAATTACTGCTGATATTTACTGAAACAGAAAAATTATTGTATAAGGTTTGAAAAAAAAGGGTAAATAGAAATTTTAAAAATAAAATAAAATAGTTATAAAAGGGAAATTAGTTTAAATAAAATTTGTTGGATTAAATTAAATTTGTTAAATGAAATTAATTGACCGATTAGTTCAAATGTTAATAAATTAGTAAACTATAAATTGTTTATACAAGGTCAATATCATGAAGGAATCCAGTCGGGTTAGGTCGGATTGCAAAACAAGAATCAAAGGTGAGTTAATCTCACTCAGTTAATTTCAATTTAAATTTAAATGATTTAAATTTAAATAATTGTTTGAATGGTTGAAATTGATTGATGTGCTATAGTATGTTATATTCTGGAATTGGCATATTATTGGATGCAGGGAAAACAGGTTGGAGGGATCCAACTGGACCCCTCGAAATTATTTAGATTATTTAATATTCTGTTTTCTGAATATTTGATATCCTGTGATGATTTTATGAATAACTGAAGTATTGAATGGTATGGTTGGATTGAATATCTCAGTAAAGTAAATTATCAAATCTCTAGAATTGTATTTTCGAAAGAAATAAAAGAGTAAATTTTTAAGTAAAATAATTCTAGTGAATTGGAATAAATTAATAATGAATTGAAAATAAAATAAAATAAAAGTGATTGCAAAACGCTAACAAATTTGGAATAAGAGGAATTTGAATTATTAGGGGTAATAACAAATTGTAAAGCTTAAGTGATATTATTTGAATGAATAAAGAATTTATTTTATTTATTTATTTAAGGATTAAATTTAATTAAGCAATAAAGAAGGAATTTTGGGAATATGAAATTGGTATCTTCAGTTAAAAGGGTTTTTACTCAAAATGAGGAAATAAAATCTAAATGTTAATGAAATTTGAAATAAGTAAAGCATGAAAGAAAATTTATTTTAAGCAAAGTAAATTGGGAATAAATTGTAAATTGATTAAAGTGTTTTGGGATTTGAAATCTAAAAGGGAAGTGAGATTTTGGAATTTTTAAACTGGGTTATCAAGTAAAATAAAATATCGGTGGATATTTTAAATATGAATTCAAAGTGGAAATTTCTAAAGGAATGGAAATTCGTTTAAAAATAAATAGTGATTCATTTTTAAAGGATGTGAAAGAGAAGAGTGTTTCCCTGGATAGCCAAGTACGATTTTCAAGCAATTTTAAATATAAGTTAAAGGTTTTAATGTTGTTTTAAAAAGCATATCTTAGATAATTTATTATTTTTAAATGTTTAAATTCTAAAATAGATATTTTTCAAAATATTATCGTAAAAATTATTAAATGACTTGGTATTTGTTTTAAAGAAAAATCTAGTTTTATATTTTATAAAAGTAGCCTTATTTATTAAATATTTCTAAAGTATATATTTTAATAAAGTATTAAAGTAGTTTTAAAATTTTAAGGTTATGAAGTATATTTTATAACTAAGTGCTTTTAAATTATTTTAAAATCTAAAAGTATGTTATACTTGGTGTTTCAGTGAAAATAAATATTGGGAAATTATTCCGGGAAAGGAATATGTTTGAAACTGTTTTCAAAAGGGGTTAAAATCTGAAATATATCTTGTAAAGATATATTGGATAAATAAATAATTTGGAAAATTATTTATTGTTTGATGGTTGTTTGTGAATATAAATTGATAGTTCAATCACCGACTATCAATATTGGACAAATACGTTGATCGTTTCAAAGAGACCGGGATCGAGATTTATTTCTCGAAAACTACTTCGATCCGATTTGTACGTTTCATGGAAACGATTTTGGATTCGAAGATGGAGCAGTGAAGTGCAAGGGCTAGTCGCTACTAATCCTGAGGATATTTCCAAAATGGATGTAGTAGGAATAGTGCCTTCGGTTTCGTTCGAACCCGGGACGGACTTGTATGGATGAATGCTTGCGAAACATCGTCAGGTGGACGATGGGCATTCTAAGGGATATGTTCTATAAAAGGTAACGCTTAGCCTCAAGCCTCATCAAATGGGAATGACTGAAAATCAGGGGTTATGCAGCAAGGCTAGGTGGGTAGCACCCAAGCAGGGTGAGGTCATTCCTGTTTAGATGTCCCTTTTTATTTCGACTTAGTGGGCAGTTGCTAATCCCAACCGCGGGGTGATCTCACTCGGCATTATCCAATAAGGGGTAGTCCCGGTCTTGTGTTGCAGGGGAGCGGGCGTACTCCTCGGTACGGTGATCTAGGCCCCGTACTGTGACAGGTGGTACCCCAGCGCCTAATCATTAGTTGGAAATCCATTCTCCCTACGAGCCTTATATGAGTTTTATTTGTATTACCCACTCTGTGGCTAGTAGCTGGAATTTAATAATGTAACAATTTCGGCTATTTTATAAGTATTTGTATATAGACCCTATTATAATATCAGAGAATTTCTATAAAAATTGTTTTAGCTATCGAAGGTAAAAACCCGACATGTTTATTTGTGGCGTGGTCTTACGAGATGCTTTTGTTTTCAAAGGATTTTCGAAACTTTAATAATCAGTTTAGTGTGATTTTCTCACGCTGGTATTCCAGACTGACTCCGGTGTTATTTAACTGTAATGCTCGGGTCAGACCGAGTATTATAGGACACATGATTTGATGCTGTGGAGCTCAGGAGTCGAGCTGGATGACGATGCGTATTTCGTACTTGTTTATATACATATATATTCCGCTGTGTTAAGTTGTTGAGTATCCATTTGTATGTTATTGATGTTGAGTTATGATTGATGTACTCTGATGATGTAATATATGAACAGATATATTTGTTTTGTGTAAAGATCATTTAATATCTATTATATTTTATTCCGCTGCGATGGTTAGATTCTGATGTTGATTTCTATTTTCTTCTTCCACCGCTTCTTCATTAACCCAAATGGTTCGTATTTCTGTACAACTTGAGTTGATTGACGTAGAATAGTGTTGACTCAAGGGGTATGGATTTGCGGGTTGTTACAATGCACATATTTGTATGAATTTAATTCTCATTTAATTAGCTATGGTTAATTACTAATTATTTCTGTTATCATTTATCAAACAAGTTATCAACCACATAATCAACCGATTTGCAACCAAGTTATCAAACATTCATTCAACATATTTAAACTTTCAAATCATTATACTTGAAATAATTTATGGATTAATTAGTAAATACGAGCACTCACCTTTTACCAAATTGTTTAACTTCCTACCAACATTCATTTTTTTCCAATACTTCACTATTGTTTTCAACTTCAACTAACTTCAAAAACATCAGCGGAGCTTCCGCAGCACCTTGAATTTGCTCCTAGCTCTCTGAAATGAAATCGGCAGCGCTTTCTTCTCTTCTTCTTGCTTGATAGCTTCACGACTTGCTCCTTCCTTCCAAATGGTTCGGCCTCCTCTTATTCCACTCCTTCCTCCATCATTTCTTCACTTCTTAGATGCTAAACCATGTTTTAATGGTATTTAAGGTCTTTGGAAAAATTTGGTTGTGTTTGAGTTTATTTGATATGATTTTGAAAAAGTTAGTAATGAAAAGAGGGAAGGAGAAGCTATTAAAGAGAGCTTCAAGGAGGAAGAAGAAGGTAGAAATAATGTAAAAAAAAGTGAGAAAGTGGTTGGTATTTAGTGAGAAAAATGAAGTGGTAAGTTACTAAAATATCCCTTTACCAAATTACCAAAATAACCTTACTTACTTCTTAAGTAACCTTATTTTTTTTCAACACGTGACATCAAATTTCAAATCATTACTTTATATCATTTTCACTTAGATATTATGTAAAGAAAGTAATAATTATGTATCTTTGATTTGATTTTTTTACTTTTTTACTTTTGTACATTTTTTGTCTTTTTGTGCTTACTTTTTCTTAATAATATTCTAAAATTTTGTATGTTTAGTAAAAGTAGACTTAATTAGTGAATTAATTAATACTTATACTATTTGAATATATGTTCCTATACAAAAAGAAAAGGTATGATGACGTTGCGACAACTTTTAATCGACAAAAGTTGAATTTCGACAAAATGTTTTACGGCCACATTTTGACGTTTTAGTTAAACTATTTATTTATGTGAACCAAATTTAAAAATAAACTTTTTACTCCTTTAAATAAATTAAAACATGCCTCTTTATATTTTAAAATCGTATTTAAATAATATCAAAATCTCTAATTTTACGGTGTATGTAAAATTGACAAAATGCGACAAAATTTGATTATTTCAATAGAACGTTTACTAACATATTTTTAAATATTTTAATATACTTTTATTATCTTTATTAAATGGTTTCTGTAAAATTATCTTTTTGAATAAATATTTAAACCTATTTATTTAAGCATTTATTTATTATTAACGAAACTTAACTTTTGTTGATTTGTTCTAAAATTCAAATTTATACTTTTTAAATTATCAACTATAAGAATAAATAATTCTCTATTATTATCTATTATATATTCTTCACTGAGAAAGATTAGCACCCGCTACGTCGGATTGAAGTTGAGGTTTGAAAGTTTTGAAAGATTCAGATTTAGAGAAAATGACGAGACAAAACAATAGAAGGCAGAGAGCTGAGAGAAGTCAACAGGAAGGAAGTCAAGAAGCTTCATCCGGAGCTGGAGAAGGATAAGCTTCCATCTACATCACTAGAGATGAAATGGAAGCTATAGCGAATTCATTGCAAGAGAGGTTGTTGAAGAGTCAACAAGATATGATGTAGACTTTCTTCGAACAGATAAGAGATGCAGGGATGCAGAACTTAGGACCAGCCATAGCGGATGTTAATGTGGAACAAGGAGCTAAGGTTATGGAACCTAATAGAGGACAGAATACACAACCAGAAGGTGGTCAACGAGGGCTTGGGGGCAGGCCCGTAGGATCCAACACAGGAGGACCTTTGGAAGGAGTTCAACAGGCTAGAGCCAACGTTGGTGCTAATGAGCCACATGAAGAATATGTGCCGGAGTTCCCTCGGGGGCATGGGGCAACCCCTAACAGACAATGCTGGATTGGTAGAGATAATCAGGAAAAATATGCGTGGAGGTTTGACCATTGGAGATTTGGAAGGAGTGAACAGGAGTCCGTTCGCTCGGGAAATCAGGATAGCTCAGAATCCACCTAAGTTTAAGCTACCTAGCGTGGAAGTATATGATGGCAAGGCAGACCCAACTGATCACTTGATGAGATACGCTAGACACATGGAAGTGCTGGGGGCATCGGAGGAAGTAATGGCCAGATGTTTTCCTTTGTACTTGACGGACTTAGCTGTAATGTGGTTTAGGAAGTTGGAGGAAGGATCTATCAGGACTTGGAGGAAATTGGTGGATAGGTTTTTGAGGCAGTTTCGGGTTCATATTAAAAGGACTAAGAACATAATGACGCTAACGTCGGTGAAACAAAGGACGGATGAACCACTTAGAGCTTTTCTAACTCGATTTAATGCGGCAGTTGCTTCGGTGGATCGACCGGATCCATCAATAATTTTAATGGTGGCAGTCTCAGGAGTTAGGGAGGATTCGGATTTCAAGGTATCTTTAATACGAGACCCACCACTGGATCTCGGGGAATTCTTTCACGAAGCTGAGAGGTTCCTCCGACAAGAGCATGCATGTGCGGACTTAAAGATGAAGGAAGTAAATGCGACTGAGGGTGGAGGACCATCTAGCAAAGGTTCGGATAAAGATAAAGGAAAAAGAAAGTTGGACGATGATTCTGGAAATGTTAGGAAGCGATGGAAGGATCCTAAGTTATCCACATACACAGGGTTGAATGAGACGCTGGAGCGGATATACCTAGAAACTCAAAATTGCCTTCCCTACCGAAGGCCAGCTAGGAGAGAGCCTTCTGAACGAGAGAAGGCATCGGGAAGGCACTGCCTATTCCATGATTTGGATGGGCATGATACCAACAGCTACAGGCACTTAAAGGACATAATCAAGGAACATGTGAGGAATGGACAATTGAGGCAGTATGTTGGGGCACAGAATGCAGCGGTGGAGCAAGAGCAGCCACCGTCTATCTCACACCATGAGGATGTGAGGCCCAGGAATGATGGTCGATTGGTTATCAATTGACCTAGATAATATAAAATAAGTAACAAACCTTTGGCGAGCGACCAAGTCATTTACACATGTATGAGGACGGAGATAGCCCCAAGGCATGCTCTGAATGATGACAAACCGCGAAGCTATGGTTTGTGAAATCTGTCTTTGTTTTTGGATTGGACACTGATTTTTTCTGGTTTGGTTTTGGAGTTTGAATTGAACTCCTGGTTTTGTTTGCTTTCTGATTTGGATTTTTGCTTGGATGATTGTTTTTTGTTTTGGATGTTGGTTTGGATTTCTGATTTTCTGGTTTGATTTGGATTTTGGATTGGATTTTGATTGGATTTTTATCTGGTTTTTGATAAAAGGTCGTCGGGTATGGATTATGCCTGGCAAGGGGTGAGTCGCTTTGCCCGAACGTGGTAAATTGACTCATTCAGGTCGTTGAGTATGGACTATGCTCAACAAGGGTCCGGAGAGATCAGGATTCGGCCTAGGACTTAGGCCCCATATTATCGGTTACTATTTCAGGTCGTCGAATATGGACAATGCTCAACAAGGGTCCGGAGAGACCAGGATTCGACTTAGGACTTAAGCCATGGCATTGTACAACGTCCAAGGACATTGGACCAAGGTTGTCAAGTGTGGATTACGCTTGGCAAGAACCCGGAGAGGTTAGCTCAACATCCAGGGAAACTGGACCACGGTCGTCGTGTGTGGATTGTGCTTGGCAAGAGCCCGGAGAGGTTATGGATTTGGATATCGACCCGGAGAGGTCCTGGATTCGCTTATTGGCTATTGGATTAGAACTCGGTTGTCGAGTTCGAATGGATATGGAATTGGCTAAGGCTTTGGTTATTGGATATGGAATTGGGCATCGACTCTGAACAAGGATGATAGACTCAAACGATACGGATATGGACTTCGGATATCGGATTCGGAACTATTCAAAACACGCCTTCTTATCACAAGGCATGTTTTGAGGGGCAAATGTTATCCCACCTTTTGGTCAAGGCTGGAATATCAACAAATTGGCAAGGAATGATGGATATTAGGATTGAAGATCGATTGGAATCAAGGCTGCAATCGATGTTGTCAAAATTTGGTTGAGCTCCAATGGGGACGGAATTGATTGGAGATGATGATGAGGACTAGGAAAGGCTATGTTTCAAGTTTCATATCAATCGGAGGCCGTATGCATATGATATGGATGGATTAAGGTGCGCAAAGCACGGTTCGTATCGATGCATTTCGCATCGATCAGCATATGGTGGTTCGAATCGATACATTTCGTATCGATCATCAAGTAAGTATTTTGAATCGATACATTTCGTATCAATCATTAAGTAAGTATTTCGAATCGGTACCGTTCGTATCGATTGGCACAGGTTCGACTCGATCACATCCGTATCGATCAGCAGAGGATGTTTCGTATTGATACATTTTGTATCGATCGAAAGATGTTGTTTCGAATCGATAGTGTTCGTATCGATCAAAGGCAGAGTTGGGTGAAGGACTTCGAATCGATACTATTCGTATCGATCAGCATGGACACGACTCAATGATTTCGTATCGATCGGATAGGAAGGCTAGATGGACTTCGACTCGATGGCAACATACCCAGATTGGTAGGTAAGCATGCGGAGGTTTGTTCGTATCGATCGATCTGGATGGGGATAGGTGGTGCATTTCGAGTCCATGATCTCGTATCGATCACCGGAGCTTAGTTCGACTCCATCAGATAAAATCTCGCTCGTATCCATCAGGTAAGGCTTCGTTCGTATCCATCATTGAGTTTAGTTTCGTACCCATCTGTTGGCCCTTCATTCGTATCGATCAATCACCATTTCGTATCGATCGGTTCATAGATCGATATGAAATACACTCCTGCAATCGATACGAAAGAACATGCGATGCAAACAGTTGAGTACAATCGTTCTGGAGAAGTGATGGACACGTGCAAGTGTGAAGCGTGGATACGTGCATGAATCCAGGGAAGAAGTGTTCAACTCGGCGCACAAAGTGGATCAACCCAGTCAATACGCCACAGAGACACTACAAGAAAAACCATTTATAGTTGCAAAAATTTGTTGCATTTCCATTAAATGCAACCAATAATATTTTCACTAATAACATAAACGCGACCAAAAACATTTCGCGTTCCCTCCTTTCCTAAAAATTTCCGCGTAAGCTAAATAAACGTGACCAACCTAAATCCATTTGTATACATAGAATAATTTATTATCCTCTTTCACTTTTACCCCTTTCGCTTTCTACTGAAGTAAAATTTCCCCCTTTTAATCGAGCTCAAATTTCATAGTGCCGAAAAGTTTGTCCTTTTCATCGTCGATTCCATTCGTTGTACTCTACTCAACGTCGTCGCGGCGGCTAGCATAAGTTTCTCCTTACAGTACAGGTATATTTAGGTACGAATTTTTTAAATCGATTTTGTTGCTCAATTTGATTTTATATTAATTTGAATGCATCGTATTCTCAAATTTTTGTCTAACTTGAGCAGTTTATGTAACCCTAATTTGAGCAGTTGATTTCCCTTCGTCGTCATCGCGCTACTCCTCTCCTCTCCACAGCCAATTGATTCCTCTTTCTATGTACTGCCATTTGATTGAGATTCTACACAATCTTAAATCGGTATGGATTTTATGCTCTATATTATGATTATATATTTGTTTGTATGTTTTAATATTGATTATATAAATCGAATTGCAGAAACCTAATTTGGTTTAGATTCACGATTTTGCCATCCATCCCTCCCGTTGTTAAAACATTGTCGTTCCATGGCAGTACATTGTCGTTCCATTTTTTGTTGGAAAATTGTAGAAGGTATATGTTCTATCTATACTGCTTTTCTTCCTTCTAGAAATCACTAAAGTTATGTTTTATAACTTATTGAACAATTATGAGTATTTGTTAATAACTGATTGATGCTCTGGCTGCGGAAATAACTTCAATATAGTGAAAATTGCTACTATTGTCTGGCATCCCTAGTAATAGAACATGAGAATATTTGTACGGCTGAGTCAGTAACTTCATGAGAATGTATGTTATTTGTGCAGTCTGCTTTAGTCTAGCTAAATGTTAAACATCATTTTATTTTTCTATTATAAGTTTCCTAACACAACTGCTTTTCGGCACACAAACATAAAATGTGAATTTCATATTACTAAACTACATTTTGGCTTTCATTTCAGCAAGCTATTGAAACACTGTTTTACTAAAACCTGTGACACCCTTAATAAAATATATTAAATGTCCCGCATTCGGTTTTGATGGTAAAACAAGCTTAAATGTTATCCCATTGTTTCATGTTTTTCTTCAATAACTAAATTTCATTCCTGAACATGGCACTGGTATATGATTAATACAAGAGATGTTTCTTTGTGATAATTTAGGAGTTTGGTTGCCAAATTTGATTTGTTCAAAATCAGTTTATGTTAGAAAATGTAGTTTATTATCCTTACTATGGGCGTGTTACCAATGCTCCAAATAGTGCATTATTTGTAAGATGCTTGGTTTTTTTTTGGGTAATAACTTCAACGTCTAGTTACTTTTTTGATTACAACAGATAACCAATTTATACATCAAAGATTGGAAACTTATTTGCCTTCATATGTCGAAAATGGAAAAAGACTGGGTTTTTTTAAGCAGGTGATAAAACCATGATTAACTTAATATGTATTTTGAGAATTGTAACATATAATCTAATATTAAAGCTCAATTTTTTTATTTGTTTTACTTTTTTCATAGAACTACTATAGAGTACCGACAAGGAGCAATGAATTTTATGAATGCTGCAAAAAGGAATGCAAGAAGTGTAGAAAAAATTTTATGCCCTTGCAAGGATTGTCGGAATCTTAGTCGTCATGATGAACAAATCATTGTTGAACATTTAATTATAAAAGGAATGGATTCTAAATACATGGGTGGTGTATGGTTTAACCATGGTGAAGAGATAAATGTAGAGAAGAAAACAAACACGTTTGATGTATATGATCTATTCAAGATGATTCACTATGAATATGAAGATTTTTTGAATCAAGATTTTTTTGATGATGATAAAGATAATGTTAATTCTCAAAGAAAAGAGGATGAGTTACTCAAGAACTTGGAAGATGCAGAAACTTCATTATATCCTGGTTGCATAAATCACACAAAATTATCTGCTATCACCGTCTTGTATAATCTTAAATGTGAGACTAGCTTGTCTGATAGTGGGTTTGATAAGCTTTTAACTGTGCAACATTTATTTCTGCCGAAGGATAACGTGATTCCCAAAAACTTATATGAAGTAAAGAAATTTCTTAGAGCATTCGACATGGGTTTCTAAAAGATACATGCTTGTGAGAGTGACTGTTACCTTTACAGAAAAGAATACAAAGATTTAGAAAGTTTTCCAAAATGTGGTTCTTCAAGATGGAAGAAAAATCAAGATACTGAAAAGGTTATACAAGGTATTCCAGTTAAAGTATTGAGACACTTTCCAATAATTCCGAGATTTAGAAGACTGTATAGATCTCAAAAGATGGCAGAAGATTTAAGATGGCATTTTAATAATACAAGCAACGATGGAAAAATGCGTCATCCCGTGGATTCTACGACATGGAAAATGGTGGATGAAAAGTATAAATCTTTTTCATCTGATCCACGCAATCTTAGGCTTGGTCTTGCTACAGATGGATTCAATCCATTTTCCATGTTGAGTTTGAAATATAGTTGTTGGCCGGTGATGCTTGTGACATACAATCTCTCGCCTATGTTGTGTATGAAGAAGGAAAATATTATGTTAACTTTACTTATTCCTGGCCCAAAGCAACCCGGGAATGATATTGATGTATATTTGGCGCCTTTGGTGGAAGACTTGCATCATTTGTGGTGTAATCGAGTTGATGCTTATGATGCATTTAGTAAAACTTTGTTTAAACTGAATGCAACTTTGCTATGGACGATTAACGATTTTCCGGCTTATGGAAATCTTGCTGGATGTCGTGTGAAGGGGGGACAAGCTTGCCCATTATGTGGTGTCAATACCCATTCTCGTTGGTTGAATCATAGTCGAAAGAGCGTCTACATGGGTCATAGAAGATTTCTACCTGCTTCAGATTCACGGAGGAAACAAAAGGCATTGTTTGATAACACCATAGAGAAAGGTAGTGCTCCTAGACTACTAACTGGGAGAAACATTTATGCATTGTTGAAGGATTATCCAAATGATTTTGGAAAAGAAAAAGAAGAGAAAAGTAAGAAGAGAAAGTGTGTTTATGATACAGAAGATGAAGATGATAATACTAACAATTCTACAAAAATGGAGCTATCGAGGTGGAAAAAAGATCAATTTTCTTTGATTTACCTTATTGGAAGGTTAGTGGTTAGTTTATTTATTTTTCATTGTTTTAATAGAAGAAAAACCAAATAATGCGTTATAGTTTTGGTTTTCGCAGGAGCTTCCATTACGTCACAATATAGATGTGATGCATGTGGAGAAAAACATTAGTGAAAGCCTATTGGGCACGATGTTGCATGGTGATAAATCAAAAGATGGAACCAACTGTAGAAAGGATTTAGAGGATTGGGGAATTCGAAGTGAGCTTCATGCACAACCTAGTGGGAATAAAACATATCTTCCACCGGCTCCATACATGTTGTCAAAATCCGAGAGAAAAATATTTTGCAAAAGATTGTACGATTTCAAAGGACTAGATGGCTACTGTTCAAATTTGAAAAATCGAATTTTGTTGCAGGATTGCAAAATTAATGGATTGAAGTCACATGATTACCATGTATTAATGCAACATTTATTGCCAGTAGCATCGAGAGGATTAATGGCAAAGAAGGTAAGAAAAACAATAATTCGCTTATGTTCTTTTTTCAACAAATTATGTCAACGTGTTCTTGATAGAGAGAAGGTAGAACAAATCAATGTTGAGATTATTGAAGTTTTATGTGAGCTTGAAAAATATTTCCCACCATCTTTTTTTGATATAATGGTACATTTATCCATTCATCTGGGAAAAGAAGCAATAATGTGTGGACCGGTTCATTTTCGTTGGATGTACCCATTCGAAAGATACATGAAGACACTTAAAGACTATGTCAGAAACTATGCACGACCAGAGGGATGTATTGCAGAATCCTATCTTGCAAAAGAATCCATGATGTTTTTCGATGAATTTTTGAAAAATCAGGACATATAGAGGAGAAAGAAGCTCGAAATGAAGATTATGAAAGCAGTGTAATACTCGAGGGACGTCTGATTTCAATATCCAAGACAGTTAAACTGTCAGTTAATGACAAAGAAAGTGCTCATTTAGCCGTGTTAATGAATATGGCTGTGGTGGAACCATTTATAGAGTAAGTGTATGTTATATTGTTTAAATTATTTTGATGTGTTCGTAATGCTATATATAACTTATAATCAATTATTCAATACTAGTTTGCATTTGGAGGAATTAGAAAAGTCGGACCCACGCATGACAAAAAATGCGACCTTACTTTGGGAAATACATAAAAAAAAAATTTGCCGATTGGATTAAAAGAAAGGTTAGTTAGATTTCAAATATATTCTCTTTTGACTATTATTCTTACTATAAAATATGCATGCTAAATAAAATTTGTTGTAGATACCTATTACCTCCAAGGATCATGATGACATGTTAAGATGGATTGCTTTTGGTCCGAAGGATGATGCCATGTCTTACAACGGATATATCATCAATGAGCAACGTTTTCATATACAACATGTAGGGAGAGAAACTCAGAATTGTGGGGTGACTTTTGATGCGACTACTATGTGTAGAGCAAGTGCAAAAGATATGTCCCAAGTGGTTGATGTGGTCACTTACTATGGAATATTGACAGATATAATTTTATTAGATTATCATACGTTTTATATTCCAGTTTTAAGTGTTGTTGAGGGGTATAAAGGAAATGGAGTAAAAGTTGATGATGATGGGTTCACTCTTGTTAATTTACAGCAAGCATCGTTTTCACGAGATCCATACATACTTGCATCTCAAGAAAGACAAGTATTTTATTCAAGAGAGAATGAGGTTTCTAATTGGTATGTTGTCATGAAAGCACCATCAAGAAGTTTTAAAGATTTAGAGGATCACGATTGCATCGAGGAAGATATCCAAGTCGTGGAAGGCAGCGAAATAACTGAAATCAATGATGAAGATGTTAGTTATGTTAGAGAGGATTGCGAAGGCATACTGGAGTAGATTATAAGTTCTGCTTGAGTAGATTATAAAATTTGTTATACTATCATTTGAAAAATGTATTACAATCAAGCAGATTCTTTTCCTTGTTTCATGACAGCTTTGACATTTACCACCTTTGCGCTGTCTACTACTCAAGAATCAAAACCTAGCATTAAACCTTACATATATGTCATTTGAAGATGTATGGTCAGCTTCTGACTGAGGATCTTCATTTCTACTCTAGCATGCATCATTTCTACATATAACTCATTTTTTTCTATATTAATTTTGTAATATATTTCTTTTTTGTCTGACTCTATTTTGATTTGATATGTCAAATCTAATTTAATACTATGTTTATGTTGAATTTAATTCCATTCAGCTAATGTTTGTTTGATAATCTTCCCTTGACATATGTGGTACATAATTGGAAGTTGGGCATATTTTGTTGTTTTTTGATAGATTTAGTATGTAACTACAACAGTGTATTCATATTGCTTTATGAGTTATATGATATCAAATTATGATTTGGGCATGTCCTCTCCCAGACCCAGATCACAAGGTATTGTAAAACTGTTTATGTAATACAATTTTTCAACTTTGGAATATTTTCATTTACATAAGGTGCATATTAATACAATAGTGACTGATAAGGTAAGTGGGTAGTTAGTCTACATATGTGTTTGTGTGTATTGTGTATTCATATTGCTTTATGAGTGTGTTGTGCTTTTTTTATTAGATGTTAGGTGCTTTCATTTGTAAATGCAAGCATAGAAAACATATTAATATACATTTACAGAAATTATATGTTTTGATTATTCCATTATTAATTAATGTGATTATTTACATAGTTTACATTACAGAGTTCATATACATGTATTAATAACTATTGTATTCAAGGTTACATAATAGATACTGTTAACTGTCCTTTATATGAAGTATTCTCAAAAAAAGTTACTGTTTTTTGTTTCATTTGCAGAAAAAGGATGCATTCAAGCTTTGTATGTACTCGCAACCAGAGAAAGGCTGATGAGGAATCTCAGAAGGGTAAGTCAAAGTGGAAGTATAATCCAAAGAAAAAGGTTAAGATTCTAGCTGGTGCTTGCACCGACAGTGAAGAACCAACAGTCAACGCTAAGAAACAAGCCATTTTTTGCAATGAAGACAAAGAACAAGAGTCACATGTTACCCCCTCCGACCCAAATGAAGAAGGACTTCACTCAAAAAATGAAATCCTTCCTGAACAAACTGATGATGCTGAGGGAGAAATTGGGAGAGCAAGTGAAGCTGAATCCAGAATTACATCTTGGAAAAGAGGCGGTAGAGGTCCAGCAAAAGCAAAAAGACTCCCGTTAAGCAATCAGGATCGAATTTAAGTTGAGTTCAATGATATAGCTATACCAATAGGGAAAGGGTCAGTACATTTATCCTCTTTTCTTGGACCGCTTGTGCGGGAGCTGGTTCCATACACACTTGATGATTGGAGGAATCTAAGTGATGAGTTAAAAGTTGTTTTGTAGCAATCGATTCAGGTATGAGATAAAAATTGTTTTTGTTGTTTATACATCTATTTGCAAGTTGCTACATTGCTACATTGTTACATCACGTATTATAGTTATAGTTGAAAAAAATTGTTTGATGCGTACATATGGCTGTTGTTTGATTTTAATATCATGTTTTCATGTATTCTTGTAGATTAGATTTAAACTGGAAGATGATTGGCAAAGAAAAGTTGTATTTCAGCAAATGGGAGTAATTTGGAGATCGCAAAAAGTAAATTGGTTCGAAACTTAAATAAAGCGGAGAATGAAGAGGAAAGACTAAAACTGAAACCTACCAACATCAAAAGCATGAACGAATGGAGAAGGTTTGTGAAGGCGAAAACAAGTCCGGAGTTTAAGGTAACACTATTCACTATTTTATTTGCTAGAACACTTTAAAAGTTAATGATTGGTATCCAATAACACATATGGTTATTTGCACAGCAGAGTTGATTATCATTTTCAAAGAACAATTTTATTATCCAATAACACATATCTTGTTCACTTGATTATCATTCTGCACACATTTCTTGTTTACTTGAATTTAGTTTAGTTTAGTGCTGTGTGTTTGGTTCTGTATTGTGTTTTTTTGAATAAAAAATTTGTTGGATTTGTTTTCATCTTGTAGTGGAATTTTCAACTAGTTTGATATTACATTTCATTTCCTGGCTTTTGCGTCTCGTTTTCTGTTTTACATTGCTGTCGCATTTCATACTTCAACAAGCTTGCATTGCATATACCCAAAAACAAAAATAAAACAAAAAACATTGCATTGCATCTTAGATTTTAGTTTTCATTTTTACATATCTGTTTCTTGTGCTCGCTGTTTTCACTTGATATTATGTTCACTGTTTTATTTCATTTGTCTTTTAGTTTCTGATACATTGAATTTTCCTCTACTACAAGCAACTAGTTTTTGTTCTCTATTTACAAAACAAAATATCCACGTTTCTTCTTTACATTGCCTTTATCAAACACTTCTCAAACAACTTCTCTCTGTCACTCTTCACTTCCTCAACCAAGCTGCCATTATCCTATAACAATATATCAACTTCTCTCTGCCACTCTTCACTTTCTCAAACAACGAAGCTGCCATTATCCTATAATAATATATCAACAATATATCTTTCTACTTTACAGAAAAGAAGTGAGAAATATTCGGCCCTTAGGGATAAACAACTTCCACACGCAACTGGTCGTAAGGGAATGGCTAGATTGACCAAAGACATGGTTAGTTAACTAAGTATAGCTTTATTTAATATTATTTTATATCTGTCCGGTTTTTAATTTAATGTTATCCTAAATTTAGAAAAAAGAAAGTCCAAGTCCATCGTCCATAACTAGAGCTGTTGTTTGGATTAAATCTCACCAAAAAAAATGGTGAACCGGTGAACGCGGAAGCTGGAAATGCTATTGTAAGTTTTTTTTATTTTATCTGTATATAAAAAATTGTCCGAAAGTACGATAATTTTACCATTGTACATTATCTATTTGTATTTATTTATGTAGGAGGAGATTAAAAAATTTGGTAACCTATCACATTCCGGTTCTTCACAGAATGTCGGTGGAGATGCTCTTGTACATGTACTTGGACAAGATAAACCAGGACGGTTAAGGGCATTGGGAAGAGGTTGCACTTTAACCAAGCTAGTTGTGGCCCAGTCCAAAGATAAACAAATATCGCAGTGGCGAGAGGAAATAGCAGAATGAAGAGTATGCTACAGGTTCTGATGAACCAGAAGGTAAACTATTAAAAGTAATTTATATATGTAAAATAAAAAATTCAAAGCGCCATATAAATTTGAACGACGTCAGTACGGTAAATTTTACACTTCTCATACTAAACTGTTGAATTACACTTCTCATTGAAACATACTAAAGTTTTAGTTTTAGTTTTTAGATATTAGTACCCCAAATTAATCCATTTGTATATTTATTTGTTTGTTAAAATTACACTTCTCATTTTATAACCTGTGAATGATTTGATAAGTAGAAATTTATTTGTTTGTTAAAATAAACCATCTTTATATTTATCTGTTTGTTAAAATTACACTTCTCATTTTCAGAGTAACAGCAATGTCCAAGACGACAAATGCAGAATTTATGGTTGGAATGAGGGTGAAGGGGTAGTTGCCGAAGGAAGAGTCTACTCCAGAGAGCCACAGTATTTTGTTAATGGTATTCCGCTCGGTCCGTCTGCCATTGTGATTTCGGTCGACAAAGTAATAAATAACGATGCTTATTTATGGCGACCCACATGTGATATGTCATGCATTGGACATGCACTTGGTAGGAAATTGCATGGCCAAAATCAAAAGTTGAAGTTGATAAAGAAAATGTAAACGACAGTGTAAATTATGCGACTTCTCCCATGAAATCTACACCCGTGGTCATGAAGAAATCAGAGCATGTAAGTATTAATTTTCAAAATTGAAGAAATTACCTGCGTATGAAAGTTTATTTATTATGTGTATGTATATATTTTGCATAATAATCTCTTTTTTCCAGCCAATTGCACAGTGGACAAAAGATAGCAAATGCCAGTTGATCGATTTGGGTGGAACAAACGTAGTGGCTGAAGGAACTGTTGCATCTATTGATCCGATAACGCTGGTCCATTGTCGTCCATTGGAACTTAATGCTGTCAAAGTTTGGGTTGATATTGTGAGAGATGCAAATGCAGAGCTATGGAGACCAACGTCGGCGTTGACGTGCATGGAAGATGCACTTGGCGTTCCCATAGCTTGGCCAAAGGAAAAAGTCATTCTGAAAACAAACTGAATGGTATATAACTTGTTCATCATAAATATTTTCAAACTTTGATTCTAATACCCCGACAATATTCCTAGATAATCGACTATAAAAATTAGTTATATTACTCAATAAATATTGGTGTAGAGCTAGAAAGTGATTGAATTGTTGATTGTCGGATTTTGATATGTTGTGTGGTTAGAGTTTGTATTCCAGGGTTTGGTGTTGATATTTTGGCAGTGTGTTGTTTAATGACAGCGGCGATTTTGAAAGTCCCGACTTGGTCGGTGGTCTATCAGGTGATGGTTTTGGGTCAGCGACGGGTAGCAGTTTGGTTTCAGGCGATTTCTGGTGGTGATTATGGTGAGGCAGATCGTGGTAGCGGGTTGGATCGATTATCACAGCGATTTGGGAGGAAGTGCAATGGTGTTGTAGTGATGCTCGCAGGCAGGAGAGATAGGGGTTATTGATGGTTGTCAGGCAATCTTTGATGGTGCTGCTTTTTTGGTCAGGGAGAACAGTTGTATTGAGATGGTCGTGGTGTGTCAGTAAAGTATCAATGAAGAATTGTGGTTTCTGGGTTTGCAGCTGTAGGAGACAGAGGAGCAGGGGGAGAAGTAGATGGTTGGGAAGTTTGCTTTGTGTGGAGGAGTAGTAGGTGGTGACTGCAACAGAATGTATGGGAGATAGGTGATGTTGGTAGTTCAGTGATGAGGAGGATGATGAAATATCTGTTGTGGGAAGCGATGAAGTAGAGTTTGAGATGAATGATGATGGAAGTTTAGTGGATTAAAAGTGTATATGTAAATGCCTATAGTGACTGTGATGCTTGGAGGTTATGAAGTATGTTTGGTAAATTGAAGTCTGTGGAGGAGATGCAGTGGGATGTGTTGAAGTGGTGAAGTGATGATGATGGTTTTATGAACTGGTATGGTCTTGGTTAGGGCTAGGAGATGTCAGAGATTGGTAGAATGGCACTGGATGCTGTTGTAAGGCAGGGGTAATATTTGAGCACTGTGATGAAGTGAATGGCTATGGGCAGTGGTTGTTGTAGTAGTTGAGATTGTTGTAGTTGGGTGAATAAGGCAGTGATGTTTGTATTTGCAATTTAAGGTTGTATATGCAGTGTCAATTTGAGTTGGTATATGTAGTGTTGATTGTAACTACAACAATTTTTTATCTTTGATACCTTCACCTCACAAATATTTAGTAACATGATTATTATTGTTTACAGGTAGATAAACGTTTGTGAAGAATTCAAGCATCGGCACTGGTTTTTGGTATGGTAGCAGCACATGTATGTAGTTTGGTTGATTAAAACTGTTATGAAACTATTATGAAACTAGTATGTATGGTAGCAGCACTACTTTAGTTGCATGTACTATTATCAAACTGTTTATGGTAGTTTGGTTGTGTAAATGTATGGTTAACCTTTTGTCTTGACACTAATGTTATGATATAGTGGTGATTATGTAATTGCTTTTGTTTGTGTTATTGTGGTTCATTGAATGTGTATGTTTTTATATACTACGTTATTGTATAAGTTTTGAAGTACTTGAATTGGAGGCGAAATCAGATGCAGTCGTGGAACAGCAGGCAATAAAATCAAAACATGCGGTGGCGGAGAAAAAACGCCATTAAAAATATATTTTTGTAGCGTTTAAAAAGCGCTACAGAATCAGCAATTATAGTAAGTCAGATAACCTCCATGGCGTTCAAAAAACGCTGCAAAAAATAATAATAAGTGCAACAAAAAAATAAGATAGTAAACGACACCTCTTCGGTGGCGTTTCTTAAACGCTGTAAAAAGATCTTTAGTAACGTCTAAAAGACGCTGCCAAAAATTCAATTATAGTGGCGTTAAAATAAATGCAACAAAAAATCATGGATTTTTAGTCGCATGTTTTCTGGCGGCGTTTATCAAAACGCCACCAAAACTTTTTATAGCGTTTTCTGAGCGCCACTAAAAATCAAATTTCTTGTAGTGAGATCAGATCGATCCAGGAGATTAGTGCCACGTCATCGCGTGCGTGTGCTTCTGATCAAGTCAAATAGGATGGATTCGAACCAGTGGATATGAACGCAACAGCACTCGCGAAAATGTAATTCATATCGATCATATCTCCCAAACCGCTTATCCAAATGCAACGAAATTTTCATAGCAGCTTGCATACAAGGTAAGGAATGTACCTGCCAAGTTTCAGCTCGATTGGATGAATTTTTGATGGATACGAAATCATTTCGTATCGATCACAGATCCAGTCGAAACTTGGTGGGGTCGGTCGCGTGGGCCCACTCACGTGCCAGAAGAAGTCTTCCGAAGTTTGAGCGCGATCTCAGCCTCTTACGCCTATAAATAGCCTCCTGAAGCCTAAAGAAAAAGGATCTTTTGGCCATTCAACGCCCAGACTCTACCGGATTCATTTCTACATTTCAATACAGCTAGTGTACTCGAAATTCATCATTCATATGACTGTGACCATCTGTAATCAGCAAGGATAATTAGAAAAAGGATAAAACTTTGGAGTGGACGTAGGCCGGAGATAGCCGAACCACTATAAATCTTGTGTCTCTGTTCATTATTTCTGGATTATTGCTTGCTGTTTGCTGTGATCTGTGATTTGTGTTTGGAATATTGCTGATTTATATTTATACTTGGCGCTTTCACGGTATTTGGGGTTTGTGACCAATTTTGGCGCAAACAATATATAACTTATTTTTTTAAGTTTTAAACCTTTTTGAATTTAAAACAAACGAAATCTCTCATTTTCGAAGTAGCGAAATTATGGTTCGTTACAGAAAGAGTTTTAACTAGAAATATTTTGAAAAGATTTTTGAAGAAAATAAAAGCATTAAATTAGCTATGGTCGTTGGGAAATAATTTTGGGGATGATTAGAGCATCGTTGGCATTCATTTTCGAGTTGCTGAGTGAAAATTTCTACTAAAAGAAATTTATTTTCGATTAAAACAAGTTTCGATTGTAAAAGAAAAACATATTCTAAGTTGGATTTAATAAATATATGGAAATAGTTTTGAACTTAAACGTTGGAAGTAATATATATAAGAAATAAGTTTATAACTTATAAATCTGAACAGGAAAGTAAAATCAAATTTTAAATTCTTGAATATTTTGGTTAAGCAAACAAAAGAAACTTTGAATTTAAGAAATAAAATAAAATAAAATGAAGTTGAACTTAAAAAATCAGATAAATGAGAATTGTATCTGAAATGAATTAAATAAAATAACAAAGTGAAATTTTAAGTGAATAATTTTATGTAACTTATGGATTTGATAAATATTAAGCTAAAGAAAAATTTAAATTTGTTGAATATGAATGATAATGAAAAAAAGTTTAGCTTAATAAAGTTGAATAAACTGAAAATTGATAAAATGAAGTAAAGTTTATTCTAATAAAGATTAAATGAATTGAATTGGATTTGAATTTAACTAGATAAATTTGTGGAGTGAATTTAATCCACTTAAGAATGAATTAATAGAATGAATACAACTTGAATTATAAATTGAAACGCAATTTGAATTGTGAAAGAAATAGAATAAAAATAAATGTGTAAGAAAAATTAATATGAGTAATTGGATTTAATTTAAAATTGGATGGAAATAATCTAAATACAAATGAAATGAGTTTTATTAAATCGAATGTCAGCTAACTGCATATGAAATAAATTATTGAAATAAATTAAAAGATGGAAGTTGACTTAAGGAAATTGAATGAAATAAACTGTGATAAAAAGAAAAATTTGTTAATATGAATATGAGTATAAAAAATATTCACTTAAGAAAAAAGTTAATGATATGAATTTGAATATGAACTATAAGATGAGGTTAACTTAATAAGTTGAATGAAATTGAGTGTGCGAAAATAAAATTTATTAATATAAATTGGAATTATAAAATAAAATTTACATAAGTAAAATTATTAATACGAATTTAAATTTATGAAATAAACTAATGAAGTGAATCGATGGATTAATATGAATTTAAGTTATGGAATAATAATAAAAATGAGTCGCAATTTTGTAAAATGTTTATAATAAGCTTAAATGGTTTAGAAATAATATTAGTATTAAAATACTAAGGGTTAATGAAATAAATTTAACTTAACAAGGTTAAATGGAATGATTTTATAAAATGGCCCATAAATGATTTTGATATGAAAAAGAAATATGAACATTATAATTTAAATGTTTTGCGAAGCTTAAAAGCTAAAGTTGTATAACTTATAGATTTGATAAGTATGAATGATACAAAGAGAAAAAATGGAATGTGGTATACAATCAATTTTTTTAATGTAATTAATTATATGAATTACTGAAATGAAATAATGGAAGTGAAAAAATGAATGTAACTATAAATGAATGTAAATTAATAGAATGTGAATTCATTAATGTTGATAAGTGTATGTCAATCAATTAGAAGTAAATAAATTGAATGAAAATCAATCGAACGTGAATCTAATTGAATGAAAGTTGGTTGAAGCAAATAAATTGAAATGTGTCAATTAAATGTTAATAAAAGTTGGATGTTAGAAGAGTAGCGTATATATTAAATAGAGAGAATTAGGGAAAAGGACAAACTTTGAAAAAAAATTAGGCTGAAGGACATGAAGTTTTATTTTTAGACTGGCGAACATATGTTAGTTATATTTAGCATTATATTCAACTTTTACACTATACAAAATGCTAGTTTTAACTAGCATTATATTCAGTTTTACACTATACAAAATGCTAGTTATAACAAGCATTGTCCTTCAGCCAAAAAAATAAACTTGATATCCTTCTGCCTAAATTTTTTTCTAAGTTTGTCCTTGTGCCTATTTTCCTGAATTAAACATTTACATTGAAATCTAAATGGCGATAGTTTGGATTAATTTGATGAATATCGATGGTTGAATGGTTTCTTTTATTGTAAATCATTGTTTTAACTGTTTTTGATTGCATATGATTGTTGTATGTTGTGTGTTTGTGTTTGTGCTTATGATTTGGATTCAAAATCACGCTTATGGTTCTATTTAACTCATACATGTTTTATATCTTATTACAAGTAACTGATATTGTAAATTGAGTTAAGATAGGTAAACACGAAGACCGTTTGGACGTATATGCGGATTTATATGCTTTTGCTTTCTTAGTACGAGCGAACTCGCTCGTATTATTAATAATAAGTTACGTATCTCGGATTACATACAACGATTTTATATTTTGGATGCCTCATCATTGAGATGAGATGCATATTTGATATATGTTGGGTGTATTTGTGTTATATATTATACTATAAAAAATTTCCGATCGAGACATGCAAAGGAGACTCTATCGAAATTTTTCGTAAATCCGGAAGTTAGAAAATTTTTGAGGTTTTAAAAATTTATAACTCATTTTCTTAAAAATAACCTGTAATTTCCGTAAGCCGATCGAAATGGCATAATGAAGTGTAGAAAAGGTTTCCTAATAATATTTTAAAGTTATAAGTGTTTATTTTCAATAAAATATATTGTATGTAGTTAACGCCTTTTCGAGGACAAACGGTTTTGAATGGGAGAGTATGGAATGACCCGTATTTTTAACTATTTGAAAATTATAGAATTTGAAATAATTATTGAATAAAAATAGTTAAAAATAAAATTTAATGAATTATTTGTGAAGTTATTGAAAATGAACTTGGATAAATTTTGAGATAAAATATTCCGAAGATTTTAGCGATAATAAATATTGGAATGAAATTCTATATATTGAACGTATTTATAACCCATAGTTGAAATTAAATAATGAATGGTGAATTACTGAAAAATGGAAGTCGTTATTATTTGAATTCGGTTTTAATAGTTAAATTTTATAAGTTAAATAACATATATTGTAATATGGTGATTTATGGGATAATTAAATTATTTAAATTTAATATTGGAAATTGGTTAAATAGTTGAATTCTAGATTTAATATGAATGAAACTGATATCGGTAGTTGATTTAAATTTTATTTAAACAACAATGTATATTGTTAACATTTAAAATTGAATTTAAAAGTGAATAAATATAAATTGGAAATTATAAGTTTAAAATTGACGAGTAAAAATAACCATTTTTGGCCACTGTCTTGGATTTCGACGAAACTAGTTCCATCGAATCCGTAATAGTGAGTTATTGTAGGATTTTAGGTTTCGTAGCGATCGGACTTGTCGTTTGGCCGTGCAAGCTTGAAATGCTTAGAAATCATTTTAAAGAATTCGATAAAATAATTTGACCTTAAAAGGTTATCTTCCACATACGATTGATTTAGGTCTCGAAACTAGTTCCATTGCGTTCGGAATGGGGATAAAACATTATAAATGCCAGAGGCACGCTTCATTTGGAGATCGTGATTTCATGGGCTAATCGAATTAGATATTTCTTGTTATTATAATATAATATTAAAAAAATATCTCAACGACTCCTTCCAAACAATCGTACGTTTCAGCCCGCATCGCCTCTTTTCCTCGATTTCAAATCACAGTCTTCATTTCAAAAAAAATACCGAGCGTAACAAATAAATGGTTGCGATCAAAATTCAAAAAATCGAGATTGGTTTCTCGACCTGGAATGGCGGAGAGTGGAACACGATTGCTCACGGCATGCGAAGGAGATGTCACTCGTTGATTCGTTTTTGTGTTAGGTGCAAAAATGTTCGATTAGGGTTTAGCGGCTATGTTGGTTGGCGCTTAGGGTTCTGGCACATCGACTTCTCATAGAGGGATGCCAGAGCGGCGATTAGTGGTCGAGGCGGCGTTGGTAGCGGATTTGCGAGGCCTCAAATCATTCGTATGCTAAAAAAAAGAATAAGGGCAGAGGAACAGAATCGCGACAGGGAGAAGTTGTAGTAGGCATGCATGTTTAGGTTAGTTTTTAATTTATTTTAATTTTTGTTAATTAGTACATTAATTATATCGATATTAATAAAATTGTAAATCTTTCGTATGAGGTCCGTTTCGGACGAAACGAGCTGTTATGCGTTCGTATCGATGTCATCTTCGATATGGGATCGAGTTGGAATTTGTTTGAAGCTGATAAATATTTTCAGTTCAAATAAAAAAGTGAGTGTTTTATACGCTCACAATCGACAAAAAAATATTTTTTATGTTAGTTAATTGGGATTCCGTAGTGATTTAAATTATTGGTTGTTGTTTAGTGAATTTAACTGACATGGAAATCGATATAGCAATTTATATGTTAGAAATTTTGACTTAACGGTTAAATCGGAATTAGAAATTAAACCGTTAGAAAAATTCCCGATTATTGATAATTGGTTAATTGTTGTGAATTATTGGTTGTTTGGATGATTGATTGTGATGGATGAAATTGGTTGATATTTGAATGACTGGTGTTTATTTTATATACATATGTGTATATATATATATATATATATCCTATTATCATCATGTATATTATTTACAGTATACAAAACTAAAATTCAAGTATTTCGAATAAATTAAGAAATAGGTTGAAATGATATACACCTATATTATTTATTTTGGATTGAAGTGATATCTATTCATTCTTGAATAAAATTGAAATAACTGATTCACTTGGCCATAGGATACAAAATTATATACGAACATTAGATTGGTTAAATTAAATGATTTCATAAATTTTTATTTGAAGTTATTTAAATGATTTGATTTTAAAGAAATAAAAATTGAATTTATGGAAACCAAAATATTTTCGAACTTGAGCTCGGAATGTTGAATTTAAATTTGATAACAAAAATTATTTAAACAATTGAAGTTGAGTTTTTGAAGTTATAATTGAATGATGAAAGATGATTTGAACTTCAGAAATTGATTTGTCTTAAAAGATTGGAATTTTATTTGAACTTTGAATATTGCTAAGTAAAAGTAATATAAAATGATATTTCAAAATTGGGCTCAGAATTGAATTACATTGGAAGATTTGGATTTTTAAATTGAATATTGAAAGTTAATGTGATTTAAGTAATATAAATCGAAATGGATTAAATTTTAGAATTGAGTTGAATTTAAATCATTGAATCGGATAGTTGAAATTGATTTGGAATTGAAAATCGAATTTAATCTGGAATTGAAATTGAAATTGATTTGGAATTGAAGTTGAAATTAAATTGGGATCGAACTGAAATTTATTCAAGTTGGAATTGAAATTGAAGTCAATTTTAATTAAAAGCGAAATTGAATTAATTCAAAATTGAAATCAAATTTATTTGAATTGAAATTGGAATTGAAGTCAAATTCGACTTGAAATCGAAATTGAATCGATTAAATCAAAATGGAAATTGAAACTGATTTGAATTGAAAAATTTGGAAAGTGAACCAGTTTAACTTTGAAACTATTTTCAATTGAATTATTGTAGTATAAACTATTTAAAATCTATCTTCTTAAATATTCGAGTTATTTTGATTTTCAAACTATATTTCTATATAAGCCATTTTCAATACTTAAACTATTTTCTATTAAATTATTTTAACTATTTAAACTATTTTAAAATTATTCAAACCTATTTTCTAAAAGTTCAAACTGGTCAAAAGGGTGGAATGTTTATATTTAAATCTTGGATTTGAATGTGAATCGGGTTAAAGTGGAGTTATAACCTGAGGTGTAAGTTGAATCAAATTTTGAAGCGAAATCTATATTTTGAACTGAATTGACATTTTGAAGTAAGATATGATTTTTGAAGCAAATATGGTAATTTCGTAATGGATTTGATTTGAAGCGTATATGGTATTTTGATATCAAGTACGAACTGTTTTCGAAATGTACAAGAACCAACCGGTATGTAAAATGATGTTTGGTTATTAAAGAGACCAGGGCCTCTTATTGGCATACTCTCTGTCAATATTGGAACCAATTTAACAACAATGGACGCGGTGGACGATATCTAGAAAGTAGTGCTTGAATTGACGAATGTTTACTAGGATAAAGTAAGAGAACGATGATGGATAGTTTTGACACTCATGTCACAATTAAAATGGCAAAAACAGGAGCCTATGTCTGTCCAATGAGGTTAGCTACCTCTATCGATGTTGATCCCTCATATTATTACTATGATTTCATTTTCGATGGGTGCCCCTTTTTTTTGGATTGATGGTCGCGGTCGACCACGGATGGGTTACGACTAGCCAGGAAAGGTAAACTGGTAAAATCCTATCTTAGGAATTGCCTCACGTGCCTTGTCATATTTATCCTTGTGAGAGCCCATCACATTGTACCTATAAAAATGTGTTAAGGTGGATCAATGTAAAGCCTTAACGCTATATTGATATTTATTTATTGATAGACATTACTTATTATAGCGTATACTATTATACATAAATAGTTTAACGGATCCTTAGGAGACGGAAAATCCCATAACATCTCTTAAGTTATTGCACGTATGTTATACACTGGATAGGAAATGTAAAATCATGTAAACATCTCTGACGTAGTTACACTCATTTTTCATGATATTGATTTGACTTACATAAGAGTATTTTGTCCTAATTCGAGTGTTTTGTTTTCTATTATGCACGAGCCAATCCTGATTTTTTAGCATATTAAAGATTATTCTTTGGAGGACGAAGACGGAGATTTGGTATATTGCTATTATTATTATTATCTCTTGCATCATGATGTTCTGCTGTATTGATTATTTATCCCTGATGTGCATATATAACTCTGATAAATGTGTATAGATTATAATCAAATGTATAGTAAACAGCTTCATGAACTGTTTATCTGATTATTATATCTTATCGTTCCTTTGTGAGATTCTATGTTTGCTTCTTAGTTTCTTATTTTTCTTAATTAAACCCATTGATTATTTGCTTTTGGATTGTTTAAGTTGGACATGTGTGGATTATTGTCGATTTAAACTCTCCGAAATGTGAGGCGTTACACAGACTCTTCGTTTTGAGTTGCATCTCGCTGAAGCATTATCTCTTGGTTCCGTTGATGCGGTACTTGAACCATGTCGAGATGGCCAGCTTTCATCTCCTCCATAGATTTTAAGGTAGCGTCGGCTCATCCTTCGGCTTCGGTCAAGGCAGTTCTCGAGGCTTCTTGTTCATTTGTCAAAGCTACGATAATTTTTTTATCCAGGGCCTCCTTTCGCTTTAGTTTCTCAATTTCTGACACGCGTTCGAAGGAAACCTTTGATATCTTTTCCACGACTTTTATCCATTCCTGATATTGCACGTTGATGTCCGAGGCGCAACTAATAATCATTCTTTGAACATCGTCCGGAACCTTCTTCAGATTAGGGGAAAATAGAACCCATTAAAGCGTAACTTTGGAAATTCCTTTCGAAGTTCTGCCGTGCGAACATTTGGATCAACTGGGGGATCCTCAAAAATAATATCCACCCCAGCACTTTCCTTGCCAGGCCTGTGCACTACATCATGTTCACCGTGACGGCGGTGATCACTCGACTGTTGAGACTGAGATGAGGCTAAGGATTTTGGAGGCATCGGAGCTGTAGGAGGGCCAAGAGGGGGATCGGCGGGAAAGTCCCTTCGTTCAGGTGGTTTTTCAGGACCTCTTGGAGGAGGGGATCTTAATCTCGATCTATGAATGTCTCGAGCAGGCCTATCCCTATCATCCCACTTTCGATAGCCGCGATCACGGCTGGGGCAATAACTAATGTCATAATATCCACGATTGCCGCGGTAAGAGCCGGATCACTATCCCGATGATTTATGTTGTACGTCCAGAAGGGAATCAAACATGCTTTTTTCATCGCCATCGTTACTGCAGAAAAGAGCGAATATTAATCAACTTTAAAATATTAGAAAGTACAAGTTAAGTACAGTGCATTGTTGGGCGTGCAAGTGTGTGTAAGTGTCCTAGTGCATCCCCCCCGGACTAACTAGGTGCAGGAGCTCTGCTTATCGGTTTAACTTCCCCTCTGGAAGTAGTGATCTCTGAACTAGTTCTGATAGGTGACTCTGATCCTCCAATGCTCACGTTAGTGAAATGATAAGCATCGAGATCAGGAGGAATTAGTAGATCACACAAAAGGATCTAGAGGTAGATTCGTTGATGGCTTAGTGGGGTCGGAACAATGACCTCTTGGAGGCTTGTGTGCAGTCGGTTTCCCCTTTCTTTTAACCATGGCCGGGAGTTGAGGAACTTGTGAGGGTCCGACACTAACCGTGCCTTCAGGTCTATCATTGTGAAGACCGGGCACATCTTTGATATGTTTTCCAGCGTCGATATCAACAGACTCTCGGGAGCTCATGACTAGGGGCACCACGGGGCCAGTTTGAATGTCTCTTCCATCGAATGCAGCCAGCAATCTGGTCCCACCCAGCCAGGCAGTTTTGGTTAGACCTACGCTGAGGCCCTCCTCTATCAAACCAAAAGTGATGAGACATTCATCCCTGAGCAAGAATTCAATATTTCTATCTTCGGCCGGAGCATTCTTCAAAATAGAGACTGCCTCTTCGTAAACATCACCGCTAGGTCGGGTAATGACACTTGAAAAAGAATAACATCGTTAGAATGTAGGCTGGATATATTTTCCTTGTCGTATTATGAAATTAGCGAGAAACGCTTACTTCTCTTTAGGCATAGTCGAAAAAGCCAGATGGGAAACAAACGAAGAAACATTCGCTCTTGAAAGCACCCAATCTGTTCCAAGTGCCAGTCAAAATCTGGCATTTCTTCATCGAATCGAGAAAGGTGAATGATAAACTCCTTATCCACCATTTAAAAGTGAAAAGAAATCGGATGTCTTCGATAATGAGAGGACGGTGTAGGAATTCCTTGAATACCATATATGTACAGTTGAGGAGCGTGTAACTATTTTGGTGGAGTTATGCAGGAGCAATTCTTAGATAATGTATGATCTCCCAGATATATGAATTGAACGGCAGGATGCATCCTGCCTAGCACATGAATTTGTTACATGCCATGTACCCTTTGGGAGGTCTATGAGCCATGTCGTCTCGTAATGGACCTAACACATCACCAAAATTAATCCCATATCTTGTGCAAATCCTCTAGAGAGCGTCTTCTTTGATCTTTGAAGGTATTGAATCAAGAGGATTTTTGAGAATGATTGCGTCTTCTAGAGTATCGGGCGTCGGTTCGATAATTTCAATCGAGAGGATGGGGAAAATCTCAAAAATATTAAGCTGGAAACCCAAGCCTTCTAGCTGTCCTAAATTATGACTGAGCAGCAAGATATCATATTTAGTGGTTCAGCTAGATTCTACGTCCGAATTACTCCTATGAGAGGAAGATTCAGCTGTCATGATTGTAGAGTATCTAGAACATCTAGATCCCCTTACTATCAAACTTAGTAAAAATCATAATTAGAAAAAATGACTTGTACCTCCAGTGCATTATGAGTGTAAGTGTTGTGTGATAAAGCGCTAATCAATATAATAATGGGATATGCAAAACTGGAGATGAGAAGAGACGACAAGACATTGAAATGTGTTCAAAAGATAGTTGTTAACCAACGGAAATCAAACTGTTGTCCATGCTACTCATAAGTTTTCACATGGTAGTTAAAGTTCTTCGTTTGTGGCACTTATTTTGAGGCAACATGTTATTAGTCATGGAGGTCGTGTCATATGATGGTCATGTTTATTTTTAAATGTGTACAAGGAACCGGAACTAGTTACTTAGTTTTAGTTCATGTTCATGCTATAGGTCATATTCTTATGAATGGGTAAGAACACTAAGTCCAAGTGTACATGGATTGTTGTGATATTATATAGTACAACATTCTAATATCTTAAGGGCCAAACATCCTAGAAGCAGGTATATACCGAACGATCCATGAAGCAACTCTGGCCGATCGTCCTATCTACCGATTGTCTTCGCCCATGCTAACATGTCTGATCGTTTATAGGCCATTCTCGAACTCCCTCATTTTTGGACCAGAGCTCCGCCGGTCGTCCACAAACGAACCTAAGAATCATTCATTTCCACCACTCCGACCCTTTCGTCTTCTTGTTATCATCTCTCTCCAAAAATGATCGGACTGATAATGGTAGGTCGCTAACTTCTTCCAGGAAAGCCACCTCACCTTCGTTGAGCACGATTACAAAAAAAAAAAGAAAAAGAAACTTAACCCATGCCAACTGTCTTAGATTTGAAATCGATTGAGAGTTATGCAGTAAATCTAAGTAGTGTTTTACCTATGTTTATGATTTAGAAAAATGAAGGAGTTGAGGTCAATTCAAAATATAGATATAGAGGGAAAGATGGAATTACTGTGAGGTTCAGAGAAGGAAAGGATAGAGCGCTCGTTTCATGTATTAGCTTAAGGATAGAAGTGTGAAAAGAAAAGTGAAGGTATAGGAGCCAGGCTCAACTGATCGTTTTCAACTTGAAAGGTTAGGCCAATCATTTCACACCTAGGTATCATGCAGATCCATCCCTGAACAATTTGTTTGCCAATCCATTCTCAGTCCAACCTGCCAACCATTCCTTAGCATGTCGATCCATCCTAATTTCGATCGATCGTCAGTCATTCATACCTTTGAATGATTGCTTTGCTATAAAAAATGATGATGAATGAGAATATAATGAAGTAAGCGAGGAATGTGATGAATGAGAAGAGCGATCGAAAATGATTGTAGAGATTTGATTACATGTGCGAGCAGTTAGAATATCATATGAATTGGCAACGGCTTGTGGACACGAACATGACCTAGGGCCAACAACATGAACACGTGTATGAATATGCTCAAAAATAGTTTTAAAAGTTTAACTCTCCATAATCAGTAAAAGGTTGCAGTCAAACCTGGAGCTATCAAGTCTGAGATAGGATTCGATAAATGAGGGCTTATAATTTTCTCATGGCCAAATTTGTATATGAAAACAAAATACGATTCTGGATTTATACCATCGATAGGCAATAGAGGAACGGTAATCAATCAGGAAGCTAAATGGATTCCATCATGGCAATTCAGACTCGTTACGATTCAAAGCATGTCATGTATTCACAAGATGTACTTTGGGGGGCGCAAATGTTATCCCGCCTTTTGGCGAAGTCGTGATATCATCGATTCGACCAGGGACGAATAGTCGACGACTTGAAGAGCCAGCTATATATAGTACTATAGGTGATAGTCGAACAGATTCGAACCAAAACCAAATCGAAGTATGGAAAACTTGAAGTTACTAGCCTGGCTCCGTGAAGCTATATGTCGAGTTTGGACTCGACTGAAGTCCGTATACATAAGCTACGGATGAGACAACGACTTGTATGGATCGACCAGAGAACAATCAGGGAAAATATTTAAAATCATTGGAGAACATCTAATATTTAGAGAACCATGAAGCCAATCCATGTAAGACTTTCAGGGCATCAACAAAGGGTAAGTGAAGCATCCCATGATGATCGTGCATCTTAACATGAGCGTGAGAGGAAGGCCGATCGATATAGGCCGATCACTATTAATGGGTATGACCTAACGATTGGCATATTTCGATGTATATTCTGCCTTCGAATTAAAACAACTTATAGCTTACAATCTATGACCCAGAATGATCCTATATTCTAGAAGCAATACCAGGAAACTAATGTAGGATCGATGTCACCCTAGAGGGGGGTGAATAGGGTGATGATGTTAATTATAAAAATTAATTGCGGAAGCTTATAAAATTATTTCAACACAGATAAATCGGAATTATAGTGGCACAGATAATAGCAGAATAATAAATGCGGAAATAGAACGACACAGAATTTATCCAGCTTCGGCAAAACCCTGCCTACATGATGCCCCCAAGGTTTCTATTAGAAATTAAGTAGTCACAGGCTTACACACGTAAACTCACGACACCTTCTATTGACTAACCAACTTTACGCTCAAAACCCTACCACAACTCAGCCACTGTGTTGCGAATTTTCAAACTACGCCACGTAGTTTGTCCCCTAGTCACACGACTAGTAATTATAATGGTTTAAAAAGGAAAAATAAAATTTAAAACACAATTAAAAATAAAAACCCTATTTTTAACTATTAAGCCTTATATTGTAAACAAGGCCAGCACAATCCCCTTTTCTTTTTATTATATCGGCCGTTCCTTTTTCCTTTGCTTTGTATAATGGTGGCTTGTTCTCGTCTTTGCAAATTAGGGCTTTGTTCTCGTCTTGCAAATTAGGGCTTATTGAAAAAATTGAAGCACCGCTTTGGGTTGTTCGATCGAAAAAGATGATTTAATCGTTGCTTGCTTTTTCGATCAGGTGTTACTTTGAATTGCAGACAACTACTTCAAATTGACGAGTTCGACTGAATGATATGCTATGTGATTTCCTTTTTATTTATTCTTGTTTATATCCTCGAACTCGATTGATTCTTCGGGCCGATGATGATTATGGGTTTTTATATAGATTCGATCTCCTTATTTTTCGTTCGTTTGATAGTTGTTTGATTTTGTCAATACTGTGCTTCAGCCATTCGATTATGTTTGGATGTTGATGATTTCTCTGACTTTATCAATTTCGTATAATCTGATGCTTGATACTCACGATTTTGATTTTTGAATTGGTTTGATTTCTTAGTTTCCACGGTTCTGACCATGCTGTGACGATTTTTGGCACTAACTTGTTCAGTATCAGCTTTAACTTGAATTTTGTCACTTACTTGACTTCACCACTGATTGAGTTCATCGCTGTAGCAACCTCTGTTTCATTTTTATGCATTTTCAATTGCAAACTTAAATTGCATATCATCTGGTGCATTGTTAACATCGCCTTGATTTTTATTAGTTCAAACTTGCCATGGTTTTGATTTTTGCCTCTGGGACTTCGGCTTTTTCTTTGAATTATTTATCTGTGACCATTTTTTGGTTTGTCCAAATTCTTTGACAACCACGGATTAACATTGACTCTGGCTTTCCTCTGATCATATATGTTGACTCTTCATGTTGCATGATTGTTGAGTTCAAGTTGCACTGTCCACATAATCATTTGCTCATGTTGCATTATATCTAGACTTGCTTGAGTTCATATATCTAACTTCGGTCATATTGAACTCTGTTCGTCTCTGTTGCAGTTAAGTTCGAGTTGCTTGTATAACTTGGTGCCACTGGTTCATTAGTGTTTGATCATTGATGTTGCTCTGTTTTGATGTGCACGGTTTTGGTTTGTACTTGTGTTATTACTGCATGCTTTGTTTGCATATCTATGCACATTGTAGCCTTGGTCTTTGTTGTTGTGTTCCCATATTAGTCTGGTTGGAGTTTTTTTTTGGTGCTTCAGACCTGTAGCATTATGTTGCGTCTATTTTTGCTGGTTTGAGTTTTTGCTGCCTTCATGTACATGTTGAGTCTCGTGACATTGTCTGATATGCATTTGCTTGATGGTCTGAATGGACTGTCCAACCTTTCACTTGAGACTGTATGTAGTTGTCTTGACCACTTAATTGCATTTGGATTTGTTTTTCGAATTACACCTGAGTTGAATCCAACTTGTGGCTCGGATTTGACCTTGTGCTGAAAGTTGTGACATTATTTTATTACACTTGAGTTGAACCCGGTATTTTGGGTTTGACCTATGCTCACATGTCCCTGTAATTTTATCAAGTGTATATATCGGTGTGCACGGCCTTGTGGCATATAGTGATACACTGTATATGTCACAAGTTGTTCGTGAACGATGAATTCAAAGTTAAATGATGACGAACAACCCATATAACTGAGGTAAATATTATTTTCAACATTCACATTTTATTTTATACTGCAAAAATATTTCCTTTTCAATTTTGCATCAATATTTATTTTTGCAGATTGCTCAGATGCAGGATTCAATTTGGAGTGAAGTTGAAGATAAAATACGAGTTGAGTGAATGAGTGATATATGGTGAGGTCAAATGTAAATGTGAATCGTGATGTAATCAAAATTCTACTGTAATTGAAATTGTATATATATAGTGAGAGCTTAAAATTTGTACTATTCAAAGATTGTAATAAATATATGTTTGAATAAAAATTTTGTTTGAATTCAAATTCTGTGTTATTTACTTTTATTCAGCAAATATTTATTTAATCTATGAAAACTAAAATATTACATTAACAAATACATTTAAACGAATATATACATATGTTTATTATCATCAAACAAAAATCATATAATCGCATATTTAACAATCTCCCCTTTTTGATGATGACAAACATATATTTAAGATTTTGAATATGTTAAATGTATTTGATCATTGATATACTCTAATTGCTCCCCCTATTTAAATGCTTCCTCTCAACACAAAGCTCCCCCTACATATATGCATACAATTAAAAATATGCAAATGAGCCTAGTTGCAAATGGAAAATATTTGACCTTTGCTTGATTTTATTTGACAAAATCTTAACTTTTCTCTCCGCCTTTTGTTATCAGCAAAAGAGTAATAGTGTTAGAGAAAATAGAGATAAAGTGATCGATATTAATCCAACATTAAAACTCAATTGAATATAAATATTAAATTTCAATAAAAAAATCAAACAAAAATCATAAATACATTGTTAGGCGCATATTCCACTTTTAGAATGATGGGAATGATGTCATCATATAAAACCATACAGTTGTGTCTATTTGTGGTATATTTATATCAGGATTTGAATATCTACTAACCATCCATAACCGTTAGGACTTTTAAATGAGATTAGTAGTATTCCAATTTTATTTTAAAAATGAATTCAAGTATCTTCTAACCACGCATAACCGTGATGACTTTTAAATGGGATTAGAATCAACTTGATTATTTTAGAAATCAATTTTGATATGCGTTCCATACATGCGTAACCGTGAGGACTTTTAAATGAGCATGGAAGCACATAACAAATTCCAATTAATTCACCCATGCATAGCCGTGAGGACTTTTAAATGAGATTGAATATTTTGGATTTTATTATTATTTTTTATTTTTTTATTTTATTAAAATAATGTAAAATGAAAAACGAATAATTCCCGTTTAAAGTACCACATATTGACCAACTATATTGAATTTTGATGAGTGCGGTCTTTAGAAATATAATAGAAATCGAGATGGTCATGGAATTTTTACCAACAAAAAGTTTTATTACTCTTGTTTAAATTTCTAATAATTATACCATCTCGAGTCATAATATATGATAAATATCAACACCCATCACTTTTTCAATAACTATTTATCTTTTCGATAATTATTAGGGAGTCAGATTAGTAAAATAGTCATTTAAAATCAAATTCAAAAATAATTATAAAATCAAATTTTCAAAATGACTGATCTTAAAACATGGTCAAAAATGATTTTCTTGAAGGGGTTATATGAGAAAAATTTCTGCTATTTGAAAATTATTTGAAATGAAAAACATACAGATATTTTCTTTGAAAAACGATGCAGTTACTAAATGTCTCAACAAAAATCATGTTCAACTAGTAATTTTTCTATCAACTAGATTACCAGTGTAATCTGCATCTGAATTTCTTTCTCACTCAAAATTATCATTAATTGAATTTGATAGACCAGACCATGAAGTGTGCAACAAAATATCTCAAAATCAATTTTAACAGCTTTTTAAATGACATTTTCTTGAATTTGAATTGAAGCCGTGTAAATAATAAAAAACCGTGAATACAGAGTTAGCCGTATTATAACCAAATGTATTATCATCCAACAAAAGACTATTATTAATCCCAACTAATATATATGAAGTAATTCAAAGGCTCTCGAGATTTTTATAGTGTTTTTGGCATAAGAATATAATTGGCCAACAATTTTAAATAAGACAGAATCAAAATCATCATTATTTCATTATCACATTATTGGCTAATTTAACTCTGATTATGGTGCAGATTAGCACATTTAATATATCATTCAAATAAATACACCATTACCTGTTTTACCTTTACGATATTTTTCGTTGTTGTCCATTGTGATTCTGTCACCTTTATACTAGGCTAAGGAACTTTGCTCTGTCGCTCGTTGTGTCCTTGGAACAATTAGAATCCAAGTAACACTATTGTTGTTCCTTAGCCTGCCACCACACCTACATGATGAAAGATTTTTGTGACCTATTTGTTTTTATAGGCCCATGATTGTTAGTCGTAGAATATTTAGAAAAATAATTTTGTGGAGACCCAAAACTATTTTTATATGTTCCCTTCGGCACCCAAATTTGTTTAACTTTAAGATATTTTATATTTGTGCCTTTTGGAACCCAAATTGGTATAATTTTCACGTGTTTGGGTCTATACCAACAATTGTTTTGATCGTGTCCAAATTTTCTACAAATTGTGCACATACAATTGACTTGATTAATTTTGTTTTTAACCTTTTCCGATTGATTATATCCAAATCCTTGTCTAACTGTATTAACAGTTTGTTTCCCTAAGAGCATATTCAACGATTTTTCACTTTTGAAAAATTTATCTAAAGTAGTTGACAATTGTTGGACTTGTGTTTTGAGAGATTCATTTTCGTTTAATAACTGTATGCACTTTTTAATAGAGTTCTCTCTCCTAGTATTTTCACTCTCTTTCAAAATCAGAATTTCATTTTCAAGTGATTTTATATTAATTTCTGATTTTTTAATTTCTTCTTCAAATGTCGGACACTTATCACACTTAGGGATCTTATTTTGATAGTTTTTAACTAATTGGTCAAGTTGTTCATTTAATTCTATCAAAGTGTCTTTTTGTGATTCAACTTTGAACTTTGTCATACTTCTACCTGAGTCGTTCAAAACATCCATTTATTTCGTGGAAATATATAAGTAATTCTGAGTGAGTGAGTTTTGATATCTCGCTTGGCTCATCATCGTCGCTGCCAGTTATATTTCCTTGAAGGTACATATCTGCTTTCTCACTCTCACTGCTAGAACTTTGATTATCTTCATCACTTGTATTCCACGTTGCTGCAAAACTTCTCCTTTTTGATTTCTTTTCAAAGTCGCGTCGATTTTGAGGACAATTGGGCTTAATGTATCCGGGTTGACTGCATTTGTGACAAATGATCTCTCATTCTTCTGAGTAGTCTAGTGCTTTGGCTATTCTTCTTTTTAATTTTTGATTTCGAGCTGGATTTCCGTATTTTTATTTCCACTTATTGACTTTCTTCATTAGTAGTGCTAGCTCTGCTGCTCCAACATCATCATCGTTATCATCATCACTTTCGGTTGTTCATTTGAGAGCTATTGATTTCTTTCGAGTATCTCCCCCTTCACGCTCCTCCTTGAATTTCATTTCTAGCTCATAAGTGGTGAGATTTTCGATGAGTTCTTCAACTTTCATTTATTTTAAATCTTTCGATTCTTGAATGGCAGACACTTTTGCTTCAAATCTTCACGGAAGGACTCTGAGGATTTTTTGATCTATCTCCAACTCTGTGTATGATTTTCTGAGAGCTTTTGATTTGTATATGATATTAGAAAGTTGTCCATACATCTCTTTGACATTTTCTTCCTTCGCCATTGTGAAGTTTTCGTATTTGCTGCTTAGCATGGCAAGGCGAGATTCTTTGACTTGAGATGCTCCCTCGTGAGTCACTTCGAGTGTGTGCCATATTTCCTGTGCAGCTAGACAATGTGAGACAAAACTAAATTCAAATTGATGTAATGAACAGATAATAGAATTCATAGCTTTAGCATTAGCATTTTGTAATTTACTTTCTAGTTCTGTCCATTGATCCATCGGTTTATCTATTTCCTGATCATCTATAGTTGTAGTTGGTGCTCTATAACCTGTCTCAACAATATTCCAAGCATCAATGGTTTTCAGAAAAAATTTCATTCTATTTTCCTAGTAGGCGTATTCACCATTGAACATTGGTGGTCTAACTATGAACTGACCCTCAGCAAAAGCATTATTAAAAGAAGCCATTTTTAAAATTCAAATTTGTAAAACAAAAATTAGTTTTTGAAAATCAAATGTTTATAACAAAAGTTGACTTCTTTTCCTCGCTCCGATACCAATTGTAGGATCGATTTCACCCTAGAGGATGGGTTAATAGGGTGATGCTGTTAATTATCAAAATTAATTGCGGAAGCTTATAAAATTATTTCAACATAGATAAATCAGAATTATAGCAGCACAGATAATAGCAGAATAATAAATGCAGAAATAGAACGACACAGAATTTACCCAGCTTCGGAAAAACCCTGCCTACATGCTGCCCCCAAGATTTCTACTAGAAATTAAGTAGTCACATGCTTACACACATAAACTCGCGACACCCGCTACTGACTAACCTAACTCTACGCTCAAACCTCTGCCACAACTCAGCCATTGAGTTGCGAATTCTCAAACTACGCCACGTAGTTTGTCTCCTAGTCACACGACTAGTAATTACAATGGTTTAAAAAGGAAAAATACAATTTAAGACACAATTAAAAATAAAACCACTATTTTTAACTATCAAGCCATATAATGTAAACAAGGCCGGCACAATCCCCTTTTCCTTTTATTATATCGGTCATTCCTTTTTCCTTTGCTTTGTATAATGGTGGCTTGTTCTCGTCTTTGCAAATTAGGGCGTTGTTCTCGTCTTGCAAATTAGGGCTTATTGATGAAATTGAAGCGCCACTTCGGGTTGTTCAATCGAAACAAATGATTTATTCGTTGCTTGCTTTTTCGATCAGGTGTTACTTTGAATTGCAGACAGCTACTTCAAATTGACGAGTTCGACTGAATGATATGGTATGTGATTTCCTTTTTATTTATTCTTGTTTATATCCTCGAACTCTATTGATTCTTCTGGCCGATGATGACTATGGGTTATTATATAGATTCGATCACCTTATTTTTCGTTCGTCTGATAGTTGTTTGATTTTTTCAATACTGTGCTTCGGCCATTCGATTATGTTTGGATGTTGATGATTTCTCTGACGTTATCAATTTCGTATAATCTGATACTTGATACTCACGGTTTTGATTTTTGACTTGGTTCGATTTCTTGGTTTCCACGGCTCTGACTATGCTATGATGATTTTTGGCACTAACTTGTTCAATATCGGCTTTAACTTGAATTTTGTCACTTACTTGACTTTGCCACTGATTGAGTTCATCGTTGTAGCAACCTCTGTTTCATTTTTGTGCATTTTCAACTGTAAACTTTAATTGCGTATCATCTGGTACATTGTTAACATCGCCTTCACTTTTATTAGTTCAAACTTGCCATGGTTTTGATTTTTTCCTCTAGGACTTCGGCTTTTGCTTTGAATTATTTCTCTATGACCATTTTTTGGTTTGTTCAAATTCTTTGACAACCATGGCTTAACGTTGACTCTGGCTTTCCTCTGATCATATATGTTGACTTCTACATGTTGCATGATTGTTGAGTTCAAGTTGCACTGTCCACATAATCATTTGTTCATGTTGCATTATATCTGGACTTGCTCGAGTTCATATATCTGACTTTGGTCATATTGAACTATGTTCGTCTCTGTTGCAGTTGAGTTTGAGTTGCTTGTATAACTTGGTGCCACTGGTTCATTAGTGTTTGATCATTGATGTTGCTCTGTTTTGATGTGCACAGTTCTGGTTTGTACTTGTGTTATAACTGCATGCTTTGTTTGCATATCTATGCACATTGTAGCCTTGGTCTTTGTTGCTGTGTTCCCATATTAGTCTGGTTAGAGTTTGTTTTGGAGTTTCAGACCTGTAGCATTATGTTGCATCTATTTTTGCTGGTTTGAGTTTTTGCTGCCTTCATGTACATGCTGAGTCTCGTTGACATTATCTGATATTAATTTGCTTGTTGGTCTGAATGGACTATCTAACCTTTCACTTGAGACTGTATGTAGCTGTCTTAACCACTTGATTGCATTTGGATTTGTTTTTCGAATTACGCCTATGTTGAATCCAGCTTGTAGCTCGGATTTGACCTTGTGCTGAAAGTTGTGACATTGTTTTATTGCACTTGAGTTGAATCCAGTATTTTGGGTTTGACCTGTGCTCACATGTCCCTGTAATTTTGTCAAGTGTATATATCGGTGTGCACGGCCTTATGGCATATACAGTGATACACTATGTATGTCACAAGTTGTTCGTGTATGATGAATTCAAAGTTAAATGATGACGAACAACCCAGATAACTGAGGCAAATATTATTTTCAACATTCACATTTTATTTTATACTGCAAAAATATTTCCTTTCAATTTTACTGCGTCAATATTTATTTTTGCAGATTGCTCAGATGCTGGATTCAATTTAGAGTGAAGTTGAAGACAAAATACGAATTGAGTGAATGAGTGATATGTAGTGAGGTCGAATGTAAATGTGAATCGTGATGTAATCAAAATTGTATTGTAATTGAAATTGTACATATATAGTGAGAGCCTGAAATTTTTACTATTCAAATATTGTAATAAATATTTATTTGAATAAAATTTCTGTTTGAATTCAGATTCTCTGTTATTTATTTTTATTCAGCAAATAATTATTTGATCAATAGTACATTAACAAATACATTTAAACGAATATATATATATATATATATATATGTTTATTATCATCAAACAAAAATCATATAATCGCATATTCAACAGCTAATAGGATCCTCCAAAAACAATCGCAAGTTGTTTATAGTAAATAAAAATGATCCGCTATGTATGTGCCGATCATTATTGGCCATTGAGTTAACACAGCCGATCGATATGGTAGGCTCTATAGACCTAGGGGGTTTCTTGCAAAGTTTTAGCCTGATCCGTGCGCGGCTCCCGCTACAAATATACAGGTATAACATCAGAAAAGGGGACTTCGTCTTCTTCTTCCTACTTCGGAAGTTCCGCCATTTTTATTTATTAAAAACATGTATCAATGTATCCTAGCTGATCTAACTGTTCTTGTAATTGTAGTTTAGTGATTAATTAATAAAAGTATGAAGTTGATGTAGGCCAAGATTGCCGAACCACTATAAAATCTAGGTGTTCATTTACTTTTGTGTTTGGTTCTTAAGATTTCACTCATTGTCTAATATCCATAAGTTTCTACAGGTGTTAATGCCCATTTTTGGCTTCAACGGTACAATGCCTGAAATGGGGTTATATCAGTGGAAGATCTCTAGGTGGTGTAAAACCAATATTCTTTCATAGTTAACCATTGAAACCACTTATTGGCTTATGACATACAAAACACCTTTAATATTCTTTTAGATTTTATTTACAGCTTCACTTTAGCCATCTGAATGAGCATATTGTGTTAGTCTGTTAATCGCTACCAATATGATAGTATAAGGTTTACTTTTAGGAAGATAGGTGATAAAATCTAAGCTAATATCATTTCATGCCATTTCTAGCACTGGAAGAGATTGTATAAGTCCAAAAGTTGGTATGTTCACTTCTCATTCTCTGATAAATATAAAAAAGAAAAAAATTACAAAATTTATTATCTGGCTCTTCATACCTTGCCATTTGAAACTTTGCTATAATCTATGAAGTGTTGTTTAAACGTAGAATGCCCACCTAGAAATTTGAATGTTTTTCATTGATTTGTTCCTTTGTTAGAGAAGTATCCTTATGATCAGTAAGTAGCTTATTTTTATAGAAATATTAAAATATCAACGAAATGATTTTTATGAATATCCACCTTGCTCTATTCCATTCAGCAAGCAACTTCTGGTACAACTCATTGTTCTTCAACTTTTCCTAAATTCTTCAACCCAAGCGATATGTATGAGAGTAATAGCCACTAATTACCCATTTGCAAAGTCATCATTTCTTCTGGACAAGGACCAGCGAGTACATTCTCCTTACCTTTCTTGTAATCAACCACATAGTCAAAACAATGTAATTTGACAAGTCATTTTCTCTGTTTATTAATTCTTATTTTCTGGGTAAGCAGATGCTTTAAATTTTGATGACCAATTCTGATTTGAAAGTTCTTCCTAGAAGACATTGATTTTTTTTTATGATATGAGTAATTGCTAATGGTTCTTTTTCATAAGTAGATAAAGTCCGATTTGTATGCTTCGGTCCTAGCCTGATTGATATACGATAAAACATCCCTTTCATCACCTTTTGGAATGAGTGCATACATGGTTTTGACAACACTTGCTTGTAACAAAAGGAATTCCCGATGTTACGTGCCACCAATCCCACGTATATGTCATGTTATGGATCATATTTCTTGGCAATATGGGACTTTATTGTTCAACCCATGCACTCACAATGCGAGCCACACCTAACAATTCTCCACCTTGACGAGCATTTACTCTAACATTTATATGAAGCATACTAAAGAAGTTCTACAGTTTGGTTGGGTTGCCTTTTCTCACTTCTTTACGTAGTTGACGAGACCGCGTTATCAAATCTCCACTTTAAGGCAAGTACTTTCCACACAAGCTGTTATGATCCACACTTCCATATAGTTTAGGTTGACAATAAATCACACATGTCCAATCCAAATTGAATGAAAAAGCGGATGGTTAAGGGTAAAAAGAAAAGGAAGATAGAACAGAATCTCACAAAAATGGAATAAAATATATTATTTAAATAACCTTTACAACGGAAAAACTTTTGAATACATATATCAAAGTCCATCCTAAGCTCAGCCTGGACAGTTATAAAAACGTGTCCTTACAAATGCTAAAAAACAACAAACACAACGGAAAGGTAGACTACATCCATACATTGATGAAGATCTATGACTCTTGTTTGAAAACTCCAAGCATATTCAGCTAATCTTGAAACTACTCGGATCTAACCCGTGTATTAAAAGTATCCGGATCATGCTTGGCAAACTTACGTGAGACGCGAATTATAAATATATATGACTGTGTCATAGATCGATTTTGATGTCAAATAAAACAGAAAGAAGAGTATCTCATAAGACCACACCGCACATAAATATGGAGGGGTTTTTACCTTATGATAAATAAAATATTTTTATCAAATCATTTGATATTATTTCTAATAACATTGTTATGAAAATCCTTTCAATAAACACAGATGGATCATCACCTTTCCAGGTTTCCCTCCTCAGAATTTATGACAGAGTTTAACTAGAACGTTCTTTTTACAGTCAAAATTCTATTTTAGATCTTGTTTAACTTTTGAAAAGAAACTCCCAATCTCTTTTCTTTTGTCTTAGTGGAAATGAAGTCCGAGTAAATCGTCGGTCCAGTCCGAATAGCTGGGGGAGCAGGCAACTATTTTACAAACTCCCGCCTAGAGACTATCTCTCTGTCATCCATAAAGCGGTCAATTTATTTGATCGACTCTAAACCTTTAAAATACTTGTATGATTATTTGGAAAACATTTCTAGAAGATTTAGGAAGAGAATCCAATTTTAAATTATTTATTCAAAATTTTCTAATTCAGTTGTTAAATTGCTGATGAATAGTGATTTTAAAGCTTTGTAGATCAAAACACCTACTCCGTTACATATTTATATCCATTTTTATAACTCAAACCCCTTTAAAAAAAATTAACATATTTATGGAATTTATTTCATATTTTTAAATGTTAGAATATCCATTTTAAAGTGTTGAAACCAATATTTTTCAAACCGCCAAAATGCGGCGATTTTGGAAACTTAATTTGGACAAATTTCAAATTTTAATAAATGAAATCTTGATTTTTTTTTCATTTGATAACTATAGTTATAAGGTCTGAAAAATTCTAATTCCATAGAATTCCATCTCAAATTCCATTCTATACATGAATTAACTTTTAAGGCACGAAATCGCGAACTATCGTTACGCGGCGCACTTATTTTGACTCTATTTTCAAAAAAAATTAAAATTTTCCGAAATGAGTTTAGTGTTTATAAAAAAATTATAAACCATTTTTACCCATATTTAAAGAAGTTAACAATGCAAATATGTACCATTATAATTCATAAAGGAAACCGATTCCTTTATGTAAATTCGACATGTATTTTAATCTTCATACCAAGCAAGCATATTATCAACCAATCATTCAATAATCAATCATTTTAGCATCCAAAGTATTCTAATCAACCAAGTATACTTGCATAGTACAAATCATAGATAATTTTTAGATAAATTTAAATAAGATGGAAGTAATGTTCTCACTTTCATGCTATCCGACTCTAAGTATTTTTTTAATCGACGAAACGATTCTTTTCTCCACACCGAAACTTATGGAACTTACCCCCAGACCTTTGTGATGCTCGGTTAAGCTTGTGTGGTGGTAGAAGCTCTACTATGAGATGGTAGTGGTGTGAGTCGTGCACTTTAGTGAGGAAGAGGTGGAGTTTAGCTAACTTTTTGAAGCGATTTGATACATATGTGTATGGAAACAATTTTAGTAGAACTTTGATGCGGTGTTGAAATATTTTTACTATTTAGGAAGGAAGAGATATTTTTTTTGAGCTCATGAGGTGGAAAGCAAGCACATGGAAGCACATGGATGGTGAGTCATCCTTGGCTAGAAATAGGAGTTAGGGGAGAGTGTAAGCTAACCATCTTGATGCCTATATAAGTATGTGCAGACGTATAGACATCACTTTTACATTTTAGCAAAATTAAAACAAGCTCTTTATCCTCTCTCATTTCATAAATTCCTAAACTCTAAACAATATAAATCAACTCAATGCCAACCCAAAGTCTTTATGTAAGCTCATAACTACATAATAACAACTACTAGTAACATGAAGCTTGAAGGAGTGAAGCGCAACACTTCGAAACATCAAGAGCCGTGAGATTTAAGGGGTTTGTGCCTAGGCCGTGAGCTTTGGGTGAAGATACGAAGATTTTGGGTGCTTGCAAGGTTGTGGTAGGAAGTTGGAGCTTGTACTTAGTTGTTTGCTTGTTGATGGATGAGCTAACTCACCACTTAAATGAATATGAAGTGCATGTATTATTGTTTAAAACAATAAGCATGTTGCTTGGATTTATATTGCTTTATCTCTTGTGATTGTTGCTTTAGAAAGCAAATGTTATATGTAATTTGTGTGTTTTGACTAGTATACCTTTCTATGACTTGTTGCATAGTCTGGAAACAAAGCACATAGGGTTTGGTTGAATATAGATTGAATTAGACTTGAGTTTTCTATAGCGATATTTGCTATAGAAGCACTTAGAAATTGCTTTATGTTAGGAAGTTTCTATAAAATTTTGTAAAGAGATCCTTAAAAGCACATAGAAATTGCTTTCTGTCAGGAATTTTCTATAAAATTTTGTAAAGAGATCCTTAGTGCTTTTTCACATTGGTTGTGATGTATTATATGTATATTAGTTACTAAAAAACGATCGGATGCTAAGAATATTGTTTTCATATGAAAAAAGGTAAAACTTTTAGGTGATCAAAAATGGCCCAGGTGGTAGTTATTTATAAAAGTCAACTATAACACCTTTAAAATGCTATATTTTCATGCTATATTTTCTCTAAACCTCTTTTTACAACATTCTGTGAATTTTGCAGTTTCTGTTTGAGACTTTAGTTTGCTTTGAAGTGACTTTAAAATTAAGTATTTTACTTTAGTATTTTTAGTAGTCTTTTCTAATAAGTATTAGAGTATTTTAAAAATAGTTTGGAATTTTTATATATTTTTAATAATTAATTATGAATTATTAAAGTAGAAGGTTTATTTAAATAAGAGGAAAACATGCTTTTTTGGAGTTTTTAAATAAAGTATAAAAAGGTATTTTTAAGTAATATTTTAAATAAATGTTTTAAACCATATTATAAGTATTTTAAAATATTTTTAAGAATATATAGTTTTTAGAAAATTTGTTAAATATTTTACTAAAGTATTAAAAAGCTTATGAAATATAATTTATTTTAAATTGATTTTTGTATTTTATTAAATATCTTATAATAATATCTTTCATATTGTTTTTAGTATTTTTAAAGTGTTTATATATAAGTTTGGAAAATTTAAGTATTTTATAAAAAGAACAAAGGTAGTTATGGATTATAACATGTATGTTATAATAAATGGTTTTGTAAATTCAATTAAAATATATTACCTCATTTAATAAGTGTAGAAATACTTAGAGCTTTAAATGGATTTTTTAAGGATAATAATGGTATTAATGTTTTTTGGACTATAATAAACAATGTTTAAACAATATTTGTTTTTAACTCTTTTTATTATACTTATGAATATAATTAGATCTTAAAAAGAATTTTTAAAGGTAATTATAAGTGAAATGGTTAAGGGTTTGCGGTGAAAAATGTTTAAATAACAATTATCTTTGACCCTTGTGAATATATTTATATATACCTATAAATGGATATTTTAAAGATAATGACAAGTATGAAATGGTTTTGGGTTGTTGTGACGATGTGTTAATAACATTTGCCTTTAACCATTTTTGATTATACTTAGTTATATAACCATTTTTGATTATACTTAGTTATATAATTAGATCTTTAAAAGAATGTTTTAAAAATAATTATAAGTAAAATGGTTTTGAGTTTGTAGTAATGATGTTTTAATGACATTTGTTTTTAATCCACTAAAGTATACTTGTGCAAACGTGAAATCTTTTTTATGATCCATGAATATTATTGTACCATTTGGAATAACGGGTACATTTTTACGTATTGAAAAGGTACAAATGAATAATGAAAGAGTAGAAATGAATGGTGAAATAGTAGTGTACATGTATATATCCCTTTTAAAGGTATTTTAAATACAAATACACACACAAGTGTTTACAAAGATGGTTTTTAAGTAATAAAATGATTAATTAAATAAAAAATGATTATGAGTTTCTTATGTGGCTTAATCATGCTTTGTGTGACATAATCATGCTTTATATATTTACTTGTTTATGGAAAGTAATTAACTATACTTGATATAAAAGCCAATGAAATAGGTTTGTTCTATCTGTGAGATTTAAGAATGATGTTCGAGTAGGGTTTAGAAGCAATGGTGCTCTCACCTACCGGCTTCACTCTTGAATGAGAGATAGAGTAAGACGAAAAGATCAAAAACGTGTTAAGTACAAAAAACATGATTTTCGCAATCAATCTTTTTAGAACTAGATAGTTGACTTGAACTTGAACAAATATTAACTTAGGAAGTATCTAAAAGCTTCAGGGCTTCATACAATTTGAGATTCCTGGGGAAGAGCATTGTTACATAACGTCTCTAGCTTTAAGAACTTATATATACGAGATCACAAGGAAGGGCTTCTCTTTATGTAGTCCGCTTACTTCTAAAAAAACTAGAATTGAGTTAACCAGGAATTCATCGATTTAGTTTTGAAGAGACCAAGATTGGATAAGTGTTTTACTTAACGAAAACCACTTTAAACTAATATACAAGTTCTATGTTTAAGAAATGGTTGTGAAGTGGAATGTTATAGAGGGACTATCCATCCTAAGGTTAAGTCCAAGGGAGAGATCAGCATTAACATTTCAGACTAATGCTATAAAGTTGAACTGTATATCCTAAGGATATGTCCAAGGCAAAGGTTAGCATTAGCATTCGTCGAACGACTTGTCCTAGGACCCATATAAAGCTTCATGGGCTGTTCGAGATGTTGGAATCCAAAGAGAGATTCAAGATCTATCCAAGTAATGAAGACTTGTGTGAGAGATGATGAATGTGACTTCACCATCGAATGACATAAAACAGAGTAGGCCTTAGCGCAAGTGGATTTAATGAATCAGAAATGGTATACCAACTCTGTATCTAGAGATGCTTTTGATATGTAGACCAGTGGGAGTTGATGAAACTGGTACCACGTGTTTAAGGCATGACTAGCTAAGTTTCTCTTAATTGGTATATTTTATCTAGAGATTTGCGATGCACGTAAGGTAGTTTCTAACTCTTGTCAGGAGGTCTGCTTCAGTTATTGGGGGCGCCTCCATGGAAAATCCATATGCGAATTCACTTTAGCAGTTTTAATTGTACTTCAATATTGTTGTATCGTGAGATGTAGGTGGCACATCTATTTGCTTTTTTTTCTACACCCTAGACATTATCTATTATATCACCTTATGTATTTATCAGTTGGTTTGGTTTCTTTTGAGAGGAAAACTATACGGTGAACCATATGGTCTCAAAAGTTACTATTATAAAGTATACGCATGCTTCTTGAATTTCTCACACTATATTTATACTCTCAAAAGTTAAGTACTTTACTTCACCATTCAGCTTGCTCGATACTTTAATTCTTCTATTTGATCGAAGCTTGAGTGGTTTCTCTTCTAATTATTTTTATACACCATCCTTATAACAAGTGCCTTTTTAGATTCTTTCAGTAATTCTTCAACGAAGGTAGGTAAATTGCTCTGCACAATGATGTCAGATCCTATTCTCTAATTCAATTGTGATACATGAGGACATCATGTATCCTTGATCCTTTAGGTAACGTAAGCTTATACGCCACTTTTCCAAAAAAAAATTCCAGAATCTGATAGGATCCATAAACTTTAGGTAATAGCCTATGAGTTTTCTATTTGCTAACAGCATCTGTCTAAATAGTTGCAACTTTGATTACACCAAACTCCCCACTTGAAAGCTTCTCTCTGTTCTTCTTTAGTTCGCATATTCCTTCATCTGAGCACAGGAATGATTCAGACTGTCTTTCAGCGATTGAATAACCATATCTCTTAAATAAAGTAATCGTTCAACCGTAGGGGATTTGGTTGTGTGGTGGTAAGGAGTGAATCAGGATAAGAGATGGTCTTCCATTCAATGCCAAAAATGAGGGTATGTTAGTGGAAGATTTCTAGGTGGTATAAAAATAATATTCTTCCATAGTTAACCGTTGTAACCAATTATTGGTTTATAACATACGAAACACCTTAATCCTTCTAGAATTTTATTTACAACTTCAATTTAACCATCTGAGTGGAGATGATATGCTGAACCGAGAGCTAGTGTATATCCTTGCAGTTTAGTTAATTTGCACCAGAATAATCCAGTAAAGATAGAATCTCTATCGCTAACTATGGATGTAGGCAATCCATTCAGCTTATAAGCTTCATCAAACAATGTTTGAGCCACTGTTTGTGTTATAAATGGACAACTGAATGGGAAAAAATTGAATATAGTTGCTAATCTATCAACCACGACCAATATGGTAGCATATGATTTGTTTTAAAGAAAATTGGTGATAAAATCCATGCTAATATCATTTCATGCCATTTCTTGCGCTGGAAGAGATTGTAGAAGTCCAAGAGTTGGTATTTTTCACTCTTTATTTTCTAGTAAATATTAAAAAATTACAAAATTTCTAGTATGTCTCTTCGTACCTTTCCATTTGAAACTTTGCTTTAATCTATGAAGTGTTTTTAACATAGAATGCATGCCAAATGGAGTTGAATGATATTCATTGATCGGTGCCTTTGTTAGGGAAGTATCATCATGGTCAATAAGTTGCTTGTTCCTAAATTCTTCAACCCAAGGGATACGTATGATAGCAATAGCCATTAATTATCCATTTTCAAAGTCTTTATTTCTTCACTACTAGAAATATGATAAACTGCGACGCTTATTTTCAACAATCGTCGACGGCTCGTTGATATTTTACGATGGCCGCTGACAGCAAGCAATTGCCATGGAATAAATGAAAATAAAATAAACTAGCCATCAGAAGCCGTTGGATGCCTTTGCAAATAAAGCCGTTGGCGGCCGTCGAAAGCCATCGAAAAGTCGTGAATATCTCAGCCCCAGGCTGACAGTTTCTTTCAATCTCCTTTCCACCCCAAATCAAAAATTTGCACCTCCAACCCCTCCTCCAACCCCTCCTCCATGCCATCAACAAGCTTCTACGCCATCAACATGTCTCCATCTTTGATTTTCAACTCTCCTCATTAGCTACTTCTCGGTAAGAATGTTTAATTTATAAACTCTATTTAATTTTGATTTGTTGAATTAGGATTAACTTGTTGTTATAGTTGTATAATACCCATTGATTGTTTGGTATACCCTATTAAATGCTAATTAGGTTGTTACTATAATTTTTTATCACTGAAATGTTGAGAGAAAAAATTTGTTTAATGTATATGTGCATTAATTAGTTTATATACATTGATTAATTAGTGCATACACGCATTAGAGCTACTTTGGATTAATTATAGTTGATGCTTAGAATTTGGTGTATGCGTTTTCAAGATGACGAAAACGATGATTTAGTGCACGCATTTTTTAGAATATAAATAAATTGTTGTAAAAATCGTTGTATAATACGCTTTACTGTTTGTAAATCCTTAGAAAGTTTTTAGCCCCATCTGACAAATATTGTATATGATCGTTGTATGGATATTCATTTTTATCACAGAACATACATTTATATTCATTCGATACAATATTTATCGAATTTGCCCCTGTATTAGACAAGTTACAAATACAGTAGTAATTAAATTTGCAGATCATTTTATTTTTAACGGTTCAACAAAATTTCGACAACACTATTTTATTTTTCCTATGTATACACATATGTGTACGATATAGGGAACAAAAGGAAAGTGCTGCCGAAATTTTGTTGAACTGTTTAGAATAAAATGATTTGCAAAATATAATTAGTACCTTGTTTGGTAATCGAAAGTAGGATGACCAACCATCAAAGTGTAAAACAATAACCTAAAAATTGTAGATTATATTCATATAATATTTGTGTAAATCCAATTGAAAATAACATTAAATAGATTAATATTATATATTTACAAAAATTTAAATGTATGATTTATTTGAAAAATAAAATGTCAAGACGTAAATGATTAATGCATTCTTATGTTTTAAAGTAGGAAAAGTGGTCAATTATTTTTATCGATCGGAGCTAGATGTACCAACACAGAAGAGACATTGAAAGCTCAATAAGTGAACATTTTCAAAATGGGATACACATCTTTATTAAATTTGCTTTAAGTAATGGAAATCCATGTAGTAGGTGTAAACTATTGAAGCATTTGATATCAGATATGGTAATAGTTCATTTGCGCCAATATGGTTTCATGCCGAATTATTTAGTGTGGGATTGTCATGGAGAACTTATAGCACCTAATCCCATACATTCTAAGGAGAAGGTGGATAATGAACTTGTTTCGATGAATCTCATAGAAGATATGGTTAAAGATGTAGCACGTTCAATGTTCTTTACTATTGAAGTTGATGGTAACGATGTTAATGTCAAAGAAGAACCAAGTATTAGAGCAAAAGAAATTATGATTTATTAAAGGCTGCTAAGAAACCACTTTGGGATGGTTTTACAAGCGGTACTCAACTATCAGTAACTGCAGAATACGTTGTGATGAAATCAAAATACAACTTCACAGAAACCAGGATTACAACTATAGTACAGGCTACAAAATGGCATATGCCATCTGATAATTTAATGTGCGAAAATCATTATGAAGTGAAAAAACTTATGGCTGCTTTTGGCTTGTCGTATCAGAAAAAAGATATATGTTTAAACGGTTGCATGTTGTTTTGGAAAGAAGTCATAAGTCTTAGGGATTGTAAAATATGTAATCAGCAAAGATACAAATCAAGAAAAAAGAAGGAAAAGGAAGTTTCGTACAAACATATGCATTACTTATCCATCACTCCTAGGCTTCAATGGTTATATGCATCTTCTATAACCGTGTATCATATAAGATGACATTGTGTGAGAACACAAGAAGAAGTTACATTAACACACCCAACTGATGGAGAAGCATGAAGCATTTTGATAAGACATACCCCACATTCACAGCGGAGAGTCATAATGTTAGACTTGGTTTATGTACAGATGGATTTCCACCATTCTCTCAGTTTGGTTCAAAATATTCATATTGGCCTATAATCGTTACATCTTACAATTTACCTTGGTGGATGTATATGAAAATTCCATATATGTTTATCACTATTGTCATCCCTGGCTCCGATGATCCCATACAAGGGATCGATATATTTACAACCGTTGATTGAGGAGTTGAAAACACTGTGGTATGAAAGTGTTAAAACATACGGCATTTCAAAAAAAAATCATATGTTCGCTTCTCTACTGTGGACTAAAGCGATTTTTCTACCTATGCAACGCTATCGGGTTGGAGTACGACTATTTATCTATCTTACCCTTATTGCATGGAAGAAATACGAGCATTTTCTTTACTGTATGAGAAGTAAATTTCATGATTTGACTGTCATCGGTGTTTTCTCCATATTAATCATCCATTTAGAAAAGATAATTTTTTTACAAGTAATAGAGTTGAGACCTTGCGACCACCAACGATTTGGTAAGGCGAAGATATTTATGACCTTGTAAAGGATTATACAAAGATACGTGTAGGCGAACAAATCGAAATTCAAGGTAAATCGATGATTCATAATTGGTGCAAATAAAGTATATTTTGGGAGTTGCCTTATTGAAAAAATCTCCTAATTCGTCATAATATCAACATCATGCACAATGAGAAAAACGTGTTCGATAACGTATTTAACACAGTTCTGAATGTTAAACGAAAGACTAAAGACAATTTGAAATCAAGACGTGATATAGAAGCAATATGTAATCGTCCTGAACATCATATGAAGCCAAATGACACAAAAAACCAAAAGCATGCCACGAGCTAGACAGTACCCAAGTTAAAGTACTGTTAAAGTATGTGGAAGGATTAAGATTTCCCGATGGGATCTCCTCTAATCTCCGTAGACGTGTCGATTATAAGAATGGTAAACTAAGTGTGATGAAAAGTCACGGTTGTCATGTAATAATGGAATATTTGTTACCCATCGCTTACAAAGAGTTGTTGCCTACAAAATTGGATGGTTGTAATAGAACTTAGTTTTTGTTTTAAAGGCGCTTTGTTCAACTACTTTAAAAGTTGATCGTCTATGTAAACATAAGGAAGAAATTCCTATACTTCTTTGCAAACTGGAGAAAATATTTCCTCCTTGTTTCTTTAATGTAATGAAGCATTTACATGTTCATCTTCCTTTCGAAGCACATCTTCGAGGTCCTGTGCAATATGGATGGATGTATCCGTTTGAAAGATACTAATATTGAGATGTTAAATTTTAGTTTAACCACATGTAATAAAATTTAATTATTATTATTCTTAACAGGTACCTAATTCATTAAAAGAAAAAGTGAGACAAAAAACACGAGTTGAAAGTTCGATATGCAAATCATATATCGAAAAAGAAGCTTCGTTCTTTTTCTCTCATTATTTCAGTGACCATGTGAACTTATCTTTTGAAAGTGCTATGCAAAAATGATGAGGGCATTGAACAAGATTCTTCTGAATCAATGCTATCTATTTTTAGACAGCAAGGATGCACTATTGGAAAATGTGTGAAAGTATGGTTAGATGATAGAGATTACCACGTAGCCCACACATATATTCTTCTTAACTGTGCAGAAGTTGCACCGTTGTTAGGTACTAATGAATAACACATCTATAATTATTTACTTGAATAATACATCTATGTATTCATTATAACACAATATATTATCTATATATGCAGTATTTATGAAACACGGCATCCAAGCGGGGATATCATCAAAAAAATTGCAACTTGGTTTTCGAACCACGTATATGGTCCGGTAAATTATGTGGTCGGCGAAGGGTTGAAACATCTTACAATGAGACCAAAAAGAAAAGTCAAGGCAAATCCAATATTCTTTGTCAATGGACACAAATTCAATGCCAAAGAATACGGGGCTGAAAAATTAACTAACAAAATTGTATATATGTTAAAGGTAGTGATGATCCAAACGATCATATAAATGATTTTTACGTTGTGTTAACTCAAGTTTTGCAATTAACATATTTCACCAGACCTGCGGAAGAAGTTTATTTGTATAAATGCAACTGGTTTAGTAATATTCCAGATTCTGGAATCAATGTGCACCAAAAATATAATATTATTGAAATATAGCATACATCATGTTATCATAAGTACGATCCATTTATGCTAGCAAAACAAGCCCTACGTGTTCATTTTGCTCCTTATCCATCTCTAAAAATAGATAAAGTAGAATGGTCGGCGGTTTTTAAAATGAAGAGAAGATTCACATTTGATGGAAAGAATATTACGAACAAACAAGCGTACCAAGCGGATATCGAGGGAAATGGCGAATTTGCAATAACAGATGATCAAACCGATTTAGGACCTCTAAATGATGAATCAAATGCATTAGTAGAAGCATTTGAGACCACAAAGGAAAATAATATTGAGTACGAGACAGAGTCTGAATCAAAAAACGACGAGGGCTAATTTAATAGTACACATGTCGAAAAAAGGTAATTTATGAGAGTATTGATGTTACGCTTTTTTGTATGTTACATGCGATTATGGATGTCAAAGCTTGATATGTTTATCATAATTGAATGATATATTCTGCCATGATAAGATAATATGTATGTGACAGGTATTACAGATGTCCTTCTTTAGGCGGTGGAGTTCTTTATAGTCTGGTTCCCCTTTGGGTCTCGGAGGGGGACATGTCGTAGCGGTGGTGATGGCAGTGGACCTTCGTAGGAGGCACCGAGTATGGTAGTTAGATTGCTACCGAAAGCTGATGGCTTGTAAATATTAAATTTACTTCAGCATTGTAAATATTTTGTTGATATATTAGTCATGATTTGTCTGAATCATATTTAATGCAGGGGTTTTGAGCTTCAACCTTCTAACATTGTGCTCAGCATGTCGAAGCAGGCATACATGAGCCGTATGACTGCATGCTGGCCGAAGTGGAGCAGGATCCTGGACCATGTACGAGAGAGCATATGGCAGGACTTTTTGGTAACTGTAAAATTATATACCATTATATACAATCACTTTGCAATTTACTAACTAAGTATAAATATATAACTTATATTTTTTCAGCATATATACAGGGGGCAGTAGACTTACAAGAGGAGGATGCGTCTCTTTGCCAGTGCCACTGGAACTCGAAAGTGGCAAAGAATTATAGAGATACGAAGTCTACCATAAGAAAACCCATGAAGAAGTCACAATGGATGGGAACCAGTGTTTGGGATGCTTGGGTCTCATAGTGAGGCAACGACGAATTCAAGGTAAGCCTATCAGATATCACCTTAATTTATTCAGTACAGAATACATAATTTATACCTGTAAACATAATTTTTAATTTGCAGGCGGAGTCAGACAAAAACTCTGTAGAAAGGCAGAAAAATCCTATCACACACCATGGTGGCTCAAAATCATTCTCACATCATCGCAAGGGCCTGATAAATTAATTAATTGCAATTACGAACAATTATTACGTTTTTAGTATAAATTTGTACGAACAACAATAATATACACCAATTGTTGTAGGAAAGAGCACGTGGGGGTCACGTCTCGTATATGGACGTGTCTGAGTATACTCATGTCGTTAGGCAGACAGACGATGAGGGATCGGTGTCGTATGCCTAACATGAGGATGATAGAGCGTACGCCGAACATGTAAGTGTATTTTAAGTTATAAGTTACTAATAATGATCATTTTAGTTAATTAGATATAAAATGTTATAATAATGTCATGTAATAATTATTTGTTATGCAGGCACGTGCGTAGATGCTTGAGCATTCCAAACGAGAGCAGTTGACCACTAATGAGGAGGACGTGATCTTTGACTCTGTTATGGACCCGACCCAGAGAAACAGACACTATGGCTATGACAACCAATCGATAATTGATAAAAGTTAACTACGTTGTAAAATTTTCTTAATTTTTATAAAAGTTACGTAATAATTTAAACGTATTTTGACTTGTTCTATAGGCTCGGACATCATAAAGGGCTTACCGAAGGGCTTAGGACAATGCACAGATTAGTGAGCTTAGACAGAAGATTTCATAGTTATATGAGCAGGACCGCCTTCGAGCAGCAAGTGGAGTAGCTCAACCAGCGTTTGACCGAGTATATGGAGCATCATGGAACATTCCCTTTGTCTGGTGGTTTTGGAGACGATGATGAATCTTGAGGTACGATTTGTAGATTATTTTAAACTGGTGTATAAAAACATTGATTGATGGTGAGGTTAATTTATGGACATATGGTGTTGACATTGATTTGTGTGGTTGATTTGGTGGTCGATTTGTGGAGTTGATATGTGGAGTTTGATGTTGGATGTAAATATTGGAGTTGGATGGGTAAGACTGATGATGGAAGGTTTGTTTTGTATTGATTGAATATGTTTGTGTTTGATATGATGATGTTTGAGTTTTATATTGACGTTGATATTTATTTCAGCTTATATATCTGGCTTATATATTGATTTTGATGAGTTGTGTTATATATTAAAATGGAAGGGATGTTGTGCTGTAGAAAAAAAATTCACTCAGATTTCCAACGGCTTCCAATGGCTACTGGCGTCTTATTGGCCACATATTCCGATGGCTATCAACGGCTTCCGATAGCTTTCTGGCTGAAATTTTCAATGGCTTGCGATGGTTAATGACGGCTTAATGGAAAATTGCCATGCCACGTGGATGTCATCGTCGTTGGAAAAACCATCGGAATTGCCATCGGAAGAACCGTCGTTAGCCGCCGTAATAACTTCGTCGGAACCATCAAAAATGGACGAAAATCGTGCTCTGTATTCCGATGGCATTTTTGACGGCTTGCGACGGCCGCCGATGGCTGCAAGCCATCAGAAATCCCTTTTTATCTTGTAGCTTCTGGACAAGGAACGGGCAAGTACATTCTCCTTACTTTTCCTGCACTCAACCACATAGTCAAAACCATGTAATTTGGCAAGCCAATTGCTCTGTGTATTTGATATTATTTTTTGGGTTAGCATACGCTATAAATTTTGATGACCATTTCTAATTTTGGAAGTTCTTCCTCTTAAATATTGATTCTGGTTTTTCATGATATTAATAATTGCTAATAGTTCTTCTCACAAGTAGATAAATTCAGGTTTATTTCCTCCAGTCCTTGGATAATATACGATATTAATCTACCTTCTTATAACAAAACATCACATATCTCTTTTCCACATGCATCACATTCAATAATAATTCCTTGCTGAAATATAGTGTGTTAAGTATAGGTGGTTTGATTAAATTCTCCTTCGGTTATGTATAAGTTTTGGTAGTTTATTCAGTCCAGACAAAAGAATTCTTTTTGAGTACTGCTGTTAGAGGTATAACAGTAATTCCATAGTTCTTAACAAATTTCTATAATATATATCCACTAGTGCCCAGAAATCCCCTTAATTCTTTAATATTATGTAGTAAATGCCAAGATTAAATTGTCTTAGTCTTACTAGGATCCATCGATATATATGCCAATTTGTTCTTATGCAAATTTATACTTTGATAGCTTTATTTACCAATCGAATCTCCTTTGGTACCTGAAAAGAAAGAGATTAATATAATAAGTGGTCTTAATAATTTTTACTGTAAGCAAGAATATAATCAAAAGATACTGAAACAAATTTTCTCAAATATTTCTTAAAAATTTGATTCATCAAAGATAGGAAGGTTGAAGGGAATTGGTCAGGCAATACAACATGAAAAGGAACTCATAATGTCCTTCTTGAGGTTTGAATGTATTCTTGTAGGTGTCTTATTCACACATTATGATCTTGTGGTAGCCTGATTTAAGATCAATTTAAGAGAGGTATTAAGAGCCATACAGTTCATCAAAGAGATCGCCAATTAGAGGTATGGGAGATTTATCTTTGACAGTTTGTTTGTTTAAAGCTCTATAATCTATACATAACCTCCATGTTTCACCTTTCTATTTGACCATTGTTAGAGGAAAATGAGCTAGTGATGGTCGTGGTTATCCCAGATTGCAACATCTATTCTACTAATTTTCCTTATTCATTTTTGACATGGTAAGGATGCCTTTAAGGTCTGACATAAATTGGTGTTGTGTCAGATAGTAAAGGAATTGTATGATTACGTGATCTTTGAGGATGTGAGTATTGAATTTTGGTAACACTATATGAAGAATTGAAGAGGTCGAAAATGGCTTTATAATGGTGAAAACGGTTTACAAATCGGAGCTCGAAGGAGGAAGATATGGTGATAAAGGTGGAATCTGTGGCCAGCATCAGGCAACAAACGTCTTCATAAAGTGACAATCTTCTGTGACTACAAGGATTGGAATTCGAGAATGTGGACAGACGTCTGTCACTTTATGACAGACATTTGTGGTGTCAGGGTATGTTTTCCTGAGGTATAGGACAGACGTCTGTTGCGTAGTGACAGACGTCTGTGACGTTTTTCAGCCTATTTTCAGTCCGGGTTTTGTGGTGAAGATTTGTGATATTCGAAGAGGCAATTCTAGAATTTTGCCTAGGTTTTCTACTCTCCTATATAAGCTATTTTCAAGATTCAGAGACGACACAACTTTGAGAAGATTAAGGGTTTAATCTAGGTTTATCCTTCACTAATTCGGGTTTTATCTAAACCTAATTTTCTTCAATTCTCTTCTCCATAAATCAGTTCTATTGGAATTTTGATCATTGTAATCAATCTTTTATCCTCTTCTCGATGGTATTAATAAAGGCTCTCTCTCAAAGTGGATGTACACTAAAAAAAGGCTAGCGGAACCACTATACATCGGTGTGTGATTTATTTTATCTTTATTGCTTCGATTATCTATTGCTTGTTTGGTGATTATGATTGGTCTTGGATTGGCTTGAGATATTGGTTGGTTGCTTTTACACTTCTTACCTCGATCTCGTTTTCCACTATGCTTTAGGGTTTTTATTTGAGTGGTCTCGAGTTAGAATTTTCCACAACATTTGGTATTGGAGCTTTGATGTTGGTAGGTTGTCGTAGAAATGCCGGAATCAGATAATACCTCAGGTAGTCCTTCAATGATTAGTCCAAGTGAAGTAGTGCCTTCTGTACATGGATCTTATGCGGCTTCGAGGTCACGATTGGTTATGGGCATACGATAATGATTTTTAAAAGTGGCAGTGGAAAATGAAAGCGGTTCTTAGGCGGAAGCGAGTGCGTCGGGTAGTGTTTGACGCACATTTGTTGCCATCAGATATCTTGAATGTTGAGAGAGATAAAATGAAAGAGTGGACATTAACTATATTTTAACTTGCTATAGGGGTGAATTTTATCTCCGTGATTAGTGGTGAGACTACCGCTAAGGGTATTTGGGACAAGTTGGAGGAGCTGTATATGAAGAAGTCACTAACTAACCATTTGATCTTGTTTTGAATGTTCTTCTCTTATAAGATGAAATAAGGTACTTTGCTAAATGCGCACTTGAATACCTTTGATGATTTTCTAATGAAGATGAAGGCAGTAAATTAAGGAAGAACAAAAGGTGATGATATTGTTATGTTCGTTTTTGGACCATCATACGGGTTACTCAAATAGTTTGATCTACAGTTAGATACTTTTACTCTAGATGATGTCAAAACAAGTCTTCTTAGTGAGTAGTTGCTGGATCAAATGAAGGAGTTGGGTGATGGAAGTTGTAGTGCTTATAGTGGTCATGGTTTATTTGTGGAGAATGAGAGACATGTAAAGTGGGAGAACCGTGGGCGTTCTAAATCAAGAAACCCGGTTGGAGAGGAAAGTCGAAGGAAAGAAAGGTCAAGTACTATATTTGTAAGAAGCCAAGTCATTGGAAGAATGAGATTCCAGACAAGGGGAAGGCAAAGAAGGAAGTAACATCTTCATCTGTAGTGGTTGAGAGTGGAGTTGATGAGGGAGACGTAGATGTGTTGACGGCGATAGCATCGGATGTTTTGGGTAGTGAATGGGTGCTCGATTCAGGGGTGTCTTATCATATAATGCCAAATAGGAATTGTTTTTCTTCTTATGTTGACAAAGAAGGAAATTCAATTGTTATGGGTAATGGTTCTATTTGTAAGTCGAAAGGCATTAGTTCCATGCAAATTCAAATGTTTGACGAAGTGGTTCGTACTTTCACTAATGTACGCTATGTTCCAAGACTTCGAAAGTCTCTTATCTCTTTCGAGTAGCTGGATTCTTTAGGCTATAAGAACACTATTGAGAGTGATAGCTTGCAGGTTTGAAATGGTGCGCTTATGGTGATGAAAGGTGCTAGGAATCATGGTGTTTACTTGCATCAAGGTGTGACTATAGAAGGTGAAACTTGTGTGGGAGTTGATAGTTCTCGCGGCTTGGATGCGACTAGGTTGTGGCATTTGATATTAGGTCTTATCTTGGAGAGGAGTTTGGATATTCTTCGAAAGAGGGAAACGATTGATGGAGAGAGTTTCAACAAACTAGAGCTTTGCGAGGAATGAGATAAATTTTTATTTCGTATTTGAGACAAGAAATATAAATATATAAATATTACTTTTGTTCAGTCTAGCATATGTAACTTTATGTTGAAAATCTGGTTTTAAAAAGGTGTTATATAAACTTAATTTTTAATTAAAAATTTTATTTTTTATATTCATCCTAGACTCATTTTTGGAATATGAGATATTATCCATTTTAATTGTCCTACGGTTTAATATATTTTCCTATAGTGATGCTTCATTGACCAAGAAATGTACATAAATAGAACACATTTTCCTACTTAACGCATGGTTAACACTGAATTCTTGGAGATCTTATGGAACATATTAGCAATTATTTTTTATTTTCTACAAAGATTACTAAATGCTATATTGTTCTGATTTTATTTTACGGATTGAAGATGTTTATCAATCATTACGAATTGAAAATGGGCTACTAATAATGTTTACAAGTAAGCTAACTTCAAATGGAAATAATTGTATTTAAAAGAAATAAATTGATAATATTCATTTACTTCAAATTCAAACTAGTTTGATAATTATTACAATTAATTCCCTTTTATTAAAATTTATCGTTAGAGAACAGTTACATACTAATCTTCATTAATCCTAATCAATTAGTGTCCACTTTTAGTCAATATAACCTTTTACTTTTATGATGGATTAAGACTAATTTTTAATTTACTTAATTTTATATCTTTAAAGTATATTTTTATTAACATGTAGTGTAGCTCTCATTCATGTTATTTGTACATTTTCAAACAAACTAGGATCATGTTCAGGTAGTTGGAATCATCAAAGTTAGAATATGCATAGTTAACAAGTCAAGTTTTTTGAAAAGGCCTAATGCAGTAAAAATAATACAATAGCTACTATATATGTAATTATTAGTCAAAAAAAATATTGCATGACCTATAAACCTAAATGTTACTCTAGGTAAAAAAATAGAAGTCAAATGATTATAGGTCAACTACTGATTCCCATTTATGCTTTCAGTTTTGAAAATAACAGTAAGTTTAGTTCCTTTAATATTTTTAGTTTTAAAGCTAAATGCTTTATTTCAAGATAAAAAAACATTGAAATCAATGTAAAGTATTTGTAGTTTAGTTAATTTAATAACTCGGTAATGTTTTTATTTTATAATTCAACTTTTTAATGTTATAATAGAATCCAATCAAATTTTCTAAAAATTAATACAATCAAATTAATTCGATCATGAATTCACTTCCTTTATATGGCATGATTGGTTTACCAACACATGTACATCAAAGAATCTTTAATTGAGTATAATTTGAGATAAATTTAATGTATTTCACATTTTGAACTATAAGTATTTAAGAAAATCAAGTTGGGAAAATATCATCTATGATGTAAAAGAGTAGTCAGGTAATAAATTTCCATATTGCATTTCGAGAAAAGCGTGTTGAAAGTTTAGTTCTAAATAGGTGTTTTATAAACTTAATTTTTATTTAAATATTTTATTTTTTTATACGCGACGTAGACTTATTTTTTGTAACATTAGATATTATCCATCTTAATCGACCTAGAACAATACATTTTTCTATAGTAATGCTTCATTGGCCATGAAATGTTCATAAGTAGCATATATTTTCCTATTTGATGCATGGTTTATACTGAATACTTGGAGATCTTATGCAACATCTTAGCAATAATTTTTTATTTTCTATAAAGATTATTTATGCTATACTGTTTTTATTTTTTTTGTAATGTGGAGATGTTTATAAATCATTACAAACTGAAGACGGGATAATAATAATGTTTAGGCTAACTTCAAACGGAAATAATTGTGTTAAAAAGGAATAAATTGTTGCTAATTTTATTTGGTTCCAATTCAAACTAATTTGAGAATTATTACAATTAATTCTCTTTTTATAATATTTAATCTAATCTCTCAATTCTAGGTTTAGCACACTACTATCAAACAAAATTATGTGCATATTTAAATTTATATGTTAAAAACAGGATAAAACTATCTTGAACCAATGTAAATTACAATTGAAAATTAATTGAATGACATGCTTAGTAATATTGTGCTTTCCAAGTTAGGAACAATAGATAGTTGATGTAACCTTTCTATATAAAGACATTGTGTTATATAATATTAATTATACTTTTTATGCCCCAATACTATTTAAGTAGATTTATCAACACATTTTTGTTAGTAGTATTCACCAAAAGATTAATCTAAAAATTTACATCTCACAAACATGTGCTTTAATCTTTATATACAATAAAATCTAAAAAATGCACCGTCAACTGAATTATATACTAATCCTGATATGCGTAGCACATGTTCACACTCGTTTTAACTTGTTTGCATATACTGTTGAGGTTTTTCATAGGATCCCTACACAACAAAATTTTAGAAAAGATAAGTGAAGAAAATAATAATGATAAACAAATTCCTCCAATCAAAAACCTATATTTATTCACCAAAAGATCATAACCGAAAGCCTAAAAATTAAAAGGAAATTTCAATGCCAAAACGCAAGACAAAACTCTTTTCACACACAAATCTAATGAATCATGTACATACCTATTTATAACAGTCTTGATAAAATGCCTTCATTTAATCAGTTGTTGACTACTTCCAACTTCTAAAATAAATCCTTCGTGTGTAGATAATTCTTTGCCTTCTTTGTTGCAATAAAGGATTGCAGCCAATAATTTTAATCATTCTTCAAAATCTATAAAAGAGGCAATATATTTGAGTCATGGTTCCACCTTGACTCACAATATCTTCAAAATCTACTTTGATTTGAAAATATTGTTTCATTAAAATCTAACAATCACAACCTTGATACTACATTTCCGTAAATGTCATCCAAAGCTCCACCTACAACCTCAAGCTCCAAATAATACCCGATTTTATTATGGAATGAAAAAATTATATTTCAAAAACTGGCTAACCTCCAAACCATCTAATTATGCATGCCCCCATTAAACGTGCATATCATCTATAAATCATAACTGCTCGTTATACCACAAAAGCCTTCATGTGGTCCTTGCGGCTTTCCATTGTTGGGTCCATCTTAATTCAAAAAAAGTTTCCTTTACAACACCAATTTGAGAGGTTCCTTCATTCTCAACTATTTTTTAATGCAATTTGTATATATTGTTGCTTCTTCTTTTTGCGCGCAGCACCTCCTTGGTTTCCTTTTAAAACACTTGTGACTCCACCTTGAATTGAAAAGTTGCAGACTTTTACTTTTAACTGTCCAACTGAAACAAGATTCTTTATAATTTATAGGCAATGCCTAACTCCTATCAGCTTCACCTCCCTTCCATTATGCATCTTCTGCTGGAACTGGGCCAGCCCACAGCAGAGTGAATGGGTAAAATTCAGAAAATTTATTCTATTTAGATAAATATAAGATTATTTAGACCTTATCTAAATTTATTTTAAATAAAATCAATATTTTATTTAATTTTATAAATAAGGTTTAATTTATAATTAAGTTAGTATTATATTATATGATATGTATGTCACATACATATATGTGTGTACGTGCACGTGCAACATAATAGAGTGTACATTGTTTGACATGCCCGTGTATAGATACTGGATTGTACACCACAACGGACATGTTAGCCTCTCTGTATACATAAGTGTTCTCAATATGTGTGCATGAATGTGATAATATATAATATATATGATTTTATATATTATGAAATAATAAATGCAATATGTAAAATTTTATAAAATAATATACATACACATAAATGTATATATTAAATTAACATTATTTTAATATATTAATTTAAATATATATGTACATGAAATATTTCAAAGTTATAAAGTGACATATATATATATATATATTAAATAACATTTAAGTTTTTATTTATTATATGTAACATAAATAAAACATGTAAATATATAACAAAGTATATATAAAATACATAAATATACATGTGTGAAAATTACTCTCGGCTGTACAGGGCTTTTTTTAATTTACCGATTTCCATAAGAAGATAATTAAATAAAAAAATTTAGCAAAGCTAGTCGGCTTCAAAATGGGCCGTGTCACTGTATAAATAATGGAAAAAAAAGGTGTTCTGTACATACATAGAATAACTAAACAGGCTCAAAGAGCCTAAACCAAAGAGAAAAATACAGCATAGGAGCCAGGCAAAAAGAGCCTAGGCTACTAAAAACTATGAGATGCACCATCCGAAGAGGAAATGCCATTACCAACAACAGACGATGGGCTCATAACATGAACATACCCAGAGAAAAGAGCATCTAGGTTCAGAACGTAACCTTTAGAAGAAGAAGAGGAAATAAATTTCCTACATAAAACTTACTTTTATTCAGCTTACAAATCTCACCAACCCTAATAAGGGATAGACCCTCATCCCCAATGTAATATATAAGAAATCGACTCTCACCCTCAATATCACTGATAAAGGCATAATAAGTATTGGATTCAGGTGAGTACCGCATCTCAGACGGAATATGGATCTAGGCCCGCTCCTCAGAATTCCAAGAAATAGAATCGGGTGAAACAAAAGAAGCATATTCAAGAAGGGTCCCACCAATAGAGGCATCAACAATAGGAGTATCAAGAGCATCAACAACAAGAGCTACATAAGGAGCAACAGGAGCAGGGTCAGGAGGAAGAGGAAGTTGAATCCAATTAGATAGTGGAATAGGGATAGCAGAGGCTGATCTAGAACAAGCTTTCGAAAGATTCCCAAAGGACTGACAGGATGTACATATATCTGGTTTCCTATTGTAACGAACTCTGACCTCAGCAAAAAGGCCTGCATCAAGTTTGATCTTTAACAACGAAGGTAAAGGTTTGGTAGGGGTTATTTCAATCATAGCTTTGACATAAACTAATCTCTTCCTGGCTATAATGTTAGCGTCATAACAAATCACTTTACCAACTAGGCCTATCAGCCAATCAATCCCGATGAAAGGCTAAAGAATAGACGAGATGTGAGAAAAATGGGCCCAGACAGGTATAGATAATACCTAAGCCTTAGCCCTACCAACAGATGGGCTCTAGGTTGTTATGATGAAAGGATTTTCATCAATGAGAATAGGATCGGGCTCAAGAATACGTTGTCTTTCATCACTACATGAGAATTTAAAAAAGAACATTGCATTGTCAAAGTGAATATTTAATCCCCTTTAGACTTCTATATTTGGTTACAACGCGCCTTAATAAGCTGATAGACAAGGTTATAGTCGAGGAAAAAACCAATCAAAAAATCCTTCCAACAATCAACACCAGCCTCAATCACTTCGGCTGGTGGAATCATAACTCACTCGATCTCTTCGTTATCAAAACTCTGAGGAGAATGAACACCTGCATTTTTAGGCATTTTAGTGAACAATGATGACCATTTTGGAGCTGACCGAATAGAAGAATCCACATGAACTACAAACGTTTCATTTGGACAAGAGATGGTGGGTATAGTACTCGAAGATGGGATAATGGGTTCGATATTTTGACAAACAATAGGTGCACAACCAAGATTTTTGCCAGATTTGGTTGAAATGTACACATCGGCCTTAACCACTGTTACAATATCACTTCCTCCTGCCACGTCAATAGCCAAATACCTACCTACGATCCCAATAGATTGCCCAATTTAAACTTCACCAGCTAAAGGCTACAAGCCTATAGCAGACTTCGACCAAGACGATATATTAGATGAGGCTAAGAGCGGAGTAAGAGGATGTTCACCTGACACGGTCGAACACAAGGTAGATGCGGAGCAGCGAGAGGAGAGGTGTTCAAATCATTCAGAAGACCAGAGAAAGGATTGACAACGCCAAATTTATCCAAGGTTAAGTCACTACTACGTTTGAAATGTTAATACAATTAGTGGGCATTGATACAGTCAGCACAAGCAGAGACACGGGCAACAGAGGCGGAGATATAGCAGATGGCGGAGACACATGCGCTTGTAATAATGGTAGAGCACCAGAGTTCAAAAGGGGGCAAACTAGATCTGGCCAAGAGGAACCGAGTTTCTTCTTCTTCAAAGGCATACGAGAAAGACAGAAAGGAAGCGTAGATGAATAGGCAATGTGTGACGACCCGATATTTTTAACAATTTAAATTGGGATAATAAATTGATTTTTAAATATTTAAAAGTTAAGTTTAACTTGAATTCCAAATATTAATATCTACTTGATAATTAAATTATTGAATTATATAATTCGAAATTGGGTAAATTATTGAATCTTCAGGTTTAAGCCTTTAAAAATAATTTGAAGGCTGGTAAAATTTATAATGATGATACGGAAGATAATAGAATGGTTGAAATTCAATTTAAGGGTAATTTGTTCAGTTTTAGTAATATATCGTTTAAATCGATATTTAAAAATAGCCTTTCGAGGCACATTCTCGGAATTCGACGAAACCAGTTCTATTGGATCTGTAATAGTTAGTTACTATCGGATTTCAATTTTTGTAGCAATCAGAGTTGTCGTTTGACCCTGACAGCTCAAAACGCTTGGAAACTATTTTAATTGAATTGATTTAAAATTGATCGTTTACTTCCGTAACTCATGCATATGATCGAATTGGCTTTCGAAACACGTTCCATTGTGTTCAGAACGCGGGTAAAGCTTTATAAACGTCTGTCGGCATGTTTGATTCGGGGTTCGGGATTTTGCGTTTTGCAACATGAGATATTTTCGATATTTAATTATTTAACATTCACACGTACACACGAAGTTTCCCCAACCCTATAACGTACCCCCGTCCCCTCTCTACCTTCAACAGCAATCTAATTCTTAAAAAAAATGGTCGCACCTCTCTTCCCAAATCGAAAAACAAAAAGAATTTGCAGGCGATGATTAAATCGAGCGACTCGAACTCGAGAGGCGAAAGGCACGGTCGCGAGAGATAGGAGAGGCCGAGAGTTTTGCCTCGTGTGTCAACGTGGGCAGCCAAGCATCGCAACCTGGGTCGCGCGCGAGCTAGGCCTCGCTGTAACTTTTGGGGGAAATTGCGATTTGAGGTGGAAGAGAGTCGCGTGATTTTGGGCGGTGTGAACTTGAGCTCGAGCTCGAGAGGTAGTCGAAGTCGCGGAGATCTGAACAATTATGGAGGTGGCTGCGTTCGTAGTATTGGCATCGACTTCGAGGTTGGGTCGAAGTAGCATGAGCGTGCACAGTTAGGTTGTGGATTTAGTTCTTGAGTAGAGGTTGTTCGTGTTCATCTGAGGTATTCATTTTGTTTTCCTGTTTAGATTTGGAATACTAATATGTAGAGAAACAATAAAGAAATACAAGTATACCAACCTGCATGTTTAATGTAAAGGTTGAACAAGAATTTGAAAATTTACAGTAAAGTAGATCTTAGTAGTTAATGAAACTAATTATCGGTTACGAACTTAATTAATAAATATATTGGATTAATTTTCATTAGAAGGATTGTATATTTAATTATTTAGTGGTAAATAAATTATTAGATTTTTCCTAACTTGTGTAAATGGAAAAATAGTTGTTACAAGGTCTGAAGCCATGGAAATTAATCAAGATTGGAATGGATTGCCAAACAAATGAAAGGTGAGTAAATCTCACTCCGTTGGATTTTTGTTTAAATTTAAATGGTTAAATTTTAATAAATTGGATGAATGATTGAATTGTTTGGAAGTATACTGATGATCTTGTGATTTAGTTTTGGTTGTTTCTTGAGTTAATTGTGGTTGACTCAGAGTATTTGAGTTATTAAAATTATTATAAACTTAAGTCATAAATACGAAAATGTGTTCATTGTTAATAAAGGCTTAATGATTTGTGATACATTAAATTAGTAGGAAAATTAAAATGGATAATTAATTAATTCAATTAATAAGTGGTCTGGGTTATTTAACATAGTAATTAAAGGGTTGAATAAATAATAAATTAAGTTGTAAGTTCATTAACTAAGTATAAGTAACCCAGAATACTCATTTGATGGTGTGATAAATAATTACTTAATGTAATTTAATAAAATATAATTACTTCATGAAATTAATCAAGAGATTAATTAAGATAGTTAAGTAAGGAGTAATTAATTTATAAATGAAGTAATTAAAAAGATAGTTCATTACAGTTTGGGATTAGTCGAAAATGATTAATATTGTGTTTAATTAATGTAATTAAATTTGACTGGGATAAATTAAATAGAAAATCATTAATTTGTATAATTAATAAAGTAATTAAAGATTGGTAAATTAAAACTGATTAATCCATGATAAGAGACTTATGAGAAATTAATTAATATAAATAATAAGGGTTAATGTAACTAATATACTTAATTAAATTTTGAATAATTGAGATTACTTATTGATTTTGGTTAAGGATAATCAATATCGTGAAATTAATTAAAGATAAATATTTGAAGGTAATTAAAGATAATTAATCCATGATGATTAATTAAGATGAATAATGAAGGGTTGATTAATTGATGGATTTGGAATTAATTAATATTGAGTGAAGGAATCTAAGGGAATGTGGTTAGAAAATTCAGTTAGAATCAATTGAATTACTTTGTATGTGATTAAGCATTGCTTATGGATGATTGAATGGTATTGGATGCTTTGAATGAGTTGATATATCTGATATGAAATGTTGTGTATTTCATTTGGATAATTTGGGTTAGGATGACATGAGTTTCGAAGAGACCGAGTCGGGTATTAGGAAATGCCCGAAACCTCCTCGAATTTTGATAATTTGATTTGTGAAATCAATAGGCTGGAATGAAATGATTTAAGTATATTGGATTATTTTATCTAAGTTTGGTACTTAGAAATTGATATGTGAAATAAGTGTTGCCTATAGCAAATTGTGAATTGGATAAATTGATATATGTTACCCTAGGTTTATACAAGTTGATTGTTTGGTATTCCATGTTAGTTGGGTTTACTCACGCTGGTTTCCAGCCTGACCCGGGTATTACTTTGGTGTAATGCTCGGGTCAGACCGAGTATTACAGATTTTCAGGTAGAACGTTCTAGAGCTCAGGAGGCGAGCTGGATGGCAAGAACGCGTAGAATATTTCCACTATAATTATATTATTGTAATTCTGCGATAAATTGATTGTATATGTCCAGCATTTGAATTTATGTAAAACTCTGATGTATTAAAATGTAATCGACAAATATAGTATTCTTTTGTAAGCTATTATTATTATTTATTATTATATTTTATCCGCTGCGAATGTGAGATGTTTGGTGTTTCTGTTCTTCTTCTTCTATCTCTTTCTTCTTTTTCATAACTATCTGAAATTTTCGGGTGTTGAAAATTTCGGGTCGTTACAGTTGGTATCAGAGCCAGGTTAAGCGAGAACCTTGGCTATGGTGGGGATTACTCATTTAATAGAGTCTGGAGTACTCTAGAATGAGTATATATATATATATATATATATATATATATATATATATATATATATATATATGAGTGCGTACTTGTTATTTTCTTATATAAAGATTTTAAATGATTTTATATAAAAAATATATATTTTGATATATAAAGCAATATTTCCTTCTAATGAATATTAAGGTGATTGGTTGTTAATTTTTGAAATAAAAATTAAGAAGTAATATAATGCAACCAAAATTGAAGTCTCGAATTAGAATTAAATTAAGTAAAACGAAAATACAACCATATTAAAATTTAAATCGCTTGAAAATGAAATTCTAAATCTGATCCCAGAATTTGAAAATTTTATTTCAAAGTAATGAAAAATAATAAATGAGTATTATTTGAATAAAAGAGGCTGTTGCAAACAATGGGCTGTTTGAAATTTGATTTGGGTTTAAAACCAAAGGTGGTTTAAAATTTTAAACATGGCTGGGAGGGCCAAGAAATATATATGTATATATGTATGGATATACATGATATCAAAGATAATTTAAAATAAACTCTAAGGTGTTGAGTTTTGATTTTTTTTCCCTGAAGTGTGATATAAGAACTTAAAGTGATATAAGTTTTGAACTTATAAGAGGGAAAGAATTGTGAAGTTGAAGCGGGAATTCAAATTGAGTAAGGTTGATTGGGTTGAGTAAATTGGAATTTAACTTGGAAAATTAAATGGTTAATTTGAATTGGTAGTTTGTGTGATCTCAAAATGGGTTTGAGATCTGGAAATTGGAAATGGATGGATGTTTTAAAATGAATTGGATGATATCATCCTATTGTTAATAAAAATCTTTAAATTGAGAATGGAATTGTATAAATAAAATAAATTTGAATAATTGCATTGGAAAATAAACTGATTTAAGATCTGGCTTCAAAACTGAAAGATAAAATTGAATAATTAATTAAAATTTAAAAATAAAATTGTATTGAACCGTGGAATACATAAGTAAAGATAATTTAAAATGGAATTTTGAGAATTGAATTCCGAAATTAAATTGATTAAAAACTGTTAATAAAGGTTGATTTGGTTTAAATGGTTAAACCAACCTTTGAGAATTTAACTCGAATTTATATAATTCGAGGTAATTTGGATTCAAGATTGAAATTTAATTAGTTCAAAATTTAATTTGGTTTGAATTAATTGAATTGGTGATTGAAGATGTATAAGCTTAAGAATTTAAATGACAAATTGAATTGGATTATGTTGAAATAATTCAAATTTGAAATAGGTAAACTGATAATAATTCAAATTGATTGGAATAATTTGAAATTTAACTAAGTTGAACATGATTGAAATTAAATGGAATTTGATTTAAACCGGGAAGGGAATCAAGATTGATTCGACTTGAATTGGGTTTAAATAAATTTTACTAGAAATTGAAGTTATTCAAGTTAGGATTGAGTCAATTAAGTGTAAAGTTACATTGGATTGTTGGGGAAGTGAACAGCTGACTCTTGACTAGTTTCAATATAAATTGTTTTAAATAAAATTTATTTTTCTAAGCTATTAAATATATACAATCTTTCTTTCTTAAAACTAACTTATTTTATACTTGTTTTACAATCATTTTTGGAGCTATTATTTTTCAACTGTTTTATAAACTAATTACTATTTTTCAACTATTTCACAAACTAATTTCTATTTTACAACTATTTGTCAATTATTTAAAAATTTCTGAAACCATTTAACTATTTTATAGCTTAATTGCAAACTAATAATTATTTTTCAACTACTTATCGATTTTTAAAATTTTCAAGCTATTTTCTAAATTGGTCGGAGTTCAAACTGTTATTGATTAAATACCCAACTGAGATAAGGATTGTAGTGATAATCCGAATGGGGATTAAGGCAAATATGAATAAGTAAATGAAAATTTAGGTGAATGTGAATAGCAAGGAAATTGATGTGGTGGATAATCAATGAAATAAATACGTGGGATGTACGTATATTATTCTGTTCGCATAGTGATTTGATCTAGATTCGAGCACAGAATTTCGAGATAGTTATCGATCCGAGTTGGGATTTTTCACCCGATTTTCGACGGCGAACCTGGATATGGATTATTGATTGGTTCTAGATTTTCTCTATCATAGTTATAGCTATGCAAGGAGAATGACGGTTTCTGATCAAGAAACCAGATCTGTGTCTGCACTAGGAAGTCGGGTGGACGATACTAGTTCGAAAGTGAAATTGTGTGATCGATCGAGCGATTAGGTTGATATATCGTACGGATGGTATGTGTACATCGTACGGATTTAAATGAAATTGATGTTGGAAAGAGAAATTAAATTGAGATATTTGGTTTTGAATAAACAAAGTTGTATATCTTTGATATACAAGATGAATCTTCCCTTGTTGAATCTATTGCTGGAAGAAAAAGGATTTTGGAAGTGTTTGAAGTATAAAAAGGAGTTTTATACAAGTTTGAAAAGATCCAAAGTTTTAAAAATAATATATATCTGGATATATATATAAAGGATCTTATGAGGATTTTGGAAAAGGTTTTGAGAACCTTTGGATTTGGAAAGGCTTTTGATTTTTTTTGGGTAAAATCAATATTGAATTTGGAAAGCCTAGTTTGAGAATTATCGATTTTGGAATAATCGATTTTGTGTAAAGGAGCCTTGTATGAGATCATACAAGGTGTATGAGTTGGAGATACTATATATGTATAGTATAAAATGTTTTGATGATAGCTCTAGGAAAAAGGGCGCTCCCTTGAAATGAACTTCTCAGGAGTGCCACTGGGTGGTGCTGCCTTGAGCCCCGGGGGGGGGGGGGGGAGGGGGTTCTAAAGTTGATCCTGTGAGGAGTCTAGACAAAACTAGTTCCTGAGGATTATGAGTAGTGTATACCATAGCGAAAGTCGTGTGTGCTGCAGAGAGCCAACAGTCGGCGTTTGATTTTATATCGGTAGATTGCGACCTATGGTATAACATAGCGAAAGTCGTGTGCGCTGCGGAGAGCCAACAGTCTGCGTTTGATTTTATATCGGTAGACTGCGACCTATGTAGGAGTGGAGAAGTTTCATTTCGGCAGCGAAAATCAGAGGCCGCGGAGAGCCTGCAATTACATGGACTTTTGCTGTGACAGCAACGTAACCCTGGATGTAACTGTGATCTGTTGTGTAGGTTCCATGGCGTAATCGAGAGGCCGTGGAGAGCCTGCAGTTACATGGACTTTTGCTGCGACGGCAACGTAACCCTGGGATGTAACTGTGACCATGGATGGGGGTGATGATTTTCAGAGCATTGTCACCAAATATATTTCCTCTATTTTCAAAAACTGTTTTCTATATTTTTTAATAAAATCATTTTTCATGTATTTTAACTGGGTGTTGAAAACGGGTTTACCAAGTACTTAAAGATTTTCAGTTCTACGCCTGATCAACGTATGACTGAGTTTCTGTAAGAACAAGGATGGACTGGTTGAGACATTGAGTTATAAGAAATATTTTATAAAAGCTATTTTAAAAATATTATGAGATTTTAAAGGCATTTCTAAAATTTAAAATAAAAGAGTTGGAATTTTGGAAAATCAAGGGAAATCCAAACTGAAATTGTAAAATAAAATTGAAACTCGGGAAAAGTTTAATGAAGTGATTCTTTGTAATTAAAAATCCAATGTTGAATTAAAAGTTGGAGTAAGCTAATTAGCTAAATAAATTATTTAATAGAGTATGTTAATAAAATTTAACTCGGTTAAATAAAATGGATTGTAATTTGATAATGCGTTTGGAAATGAATTCGAATTTTTAAATAGAATTTGACTTAGATTTGATAATGAATTAAATAAGAGGAGATGTTGTAAAATAAAAATAAAATAGAGTTGGATTGAAAAAGTGATGGTTTGAATTGCAAATAAAATTCAAGTGATTTGAATAATATTTAACGCAATTTGCAAGTAAATTTGATATAATGGAAGTGTTGTCAAATGAAATGAAAGTGGATTATAATAGAAATGGTTTGGGTTGCAAACAAAACCCAGGTGAGTAGATATAATTGAGAATGGCCTTGTATTAATAAAATAAATCCGATAATGAATTAAGTGGGTAAATTAAGAAGTTAAAATGGGTTAATTGAGTTAAATAATAAATGGATGAAGTCTGATTTAATAAAATCTAAATCAAAGATGTGATTGGAATTGGGTTATCAGAATGGACTTAAGTTATGGGTGAATTAATTTGAAGCAAAATTTCTTTAATAAAAGCTTGGTTTTGAGCGAGAAAAGATGTTGACTTCGAGCAAAGGTGAAAGTATGGGTTAACTTAATTTGGAAATGGATGTATATTTATAAGTATTGAATGGGCCGAGTTTAATAAATTGTTTTGAATGAATCCAAGGCGGAGATTAAATGAAATGCAATGAATGGTTGGTGAATAAATTAGAAATGAAATGGAATTAAATATAGGATGAGTTGGAATTGATTTGTAGTAGTTATAAATTAAAACGGATACACTATTAAGCAAATGTCGCCAAATTTGCATATAAAAAATATAGATGTCGTTTGATGTAAATGAAGGTAAAGAGATTCTATAAACTGATAGAAGCGAATAAAATTGATTTGGAATCAGTTGAAATGGAATATGAGCTTGTTTGGATTTAAAATAAATAAACCATTAGAAATTGAAGGAAATTGTTTATTTATTTGTTGAAAGAAATTGAATAAATTTTAGAATCATATAAATCTCTTATGGGAAGCGTTTGGTGCTTGTTGTTTGTGTAATGCTTATGTTTAGCTATTGAAAGTAAGTGGAATGCTAATAAATTTTCTTATATGACACTTACATATTTAAATTGAGTAAGTACAGGTACTGGGAGGCCATTTGGCTGGATTTGGATTGCGCTATTTGCTAAAATTAATAAGCTGCTTGCTTAAAATGCTAAATAAGGTACGCCTACGCAATAAAAATAGGAAATATGAACTGTTTTTGCTTTTTCCGACCGGCTGGGTCGATGTATATATATTTATATCTCTTGTCAAATTGCAAAAGCTCCTCCGTACAAAGGAGACTGCCAAAATTTTCTGCAAATTTTGGGAGTTAGAAAGTTTTTGTAAATTTTTGGGAAAATGTTTATTAACGACAAAACAATTTCAAATTCGAAACCAAAGTAAATTAGTAAATGAAACTAATATGAATTAGTTATAAATGAAAGATAAAATTCAATATTCAAAATTTAAAGTAAATTGAAATCGTATGAAGTGGAGAAAACTAGTTTGAATAAAAATGGATATGAAACTTCTGTAAGGAAAAGTATGTAAAGATTTGAAAGGGCTATGATGGGATATTATGGCTAAGTAGGTTATGCAGGTATTAAAAAGGGGGAAAATAAAATTTGATTTGATTCCAAAAGATAAATTTGTATGGCCCGACAAAAAGGTACGTATTTAAATTCTAGATGAAATTGGATTGGGTTTTTGATAAGGCCACTTGGCTTTGTTTTCTTTTGGAATTTGGGATCCCGTAGAGGCCTTTTGTAGTTGTACCGAGCTAGCCGCGCAAAGGAGACGCCGGCAAAAATTTTCGGAAATTTAGAGAGTTAGAAAAATTTTGGGAAAATTTTGATAATCCAAAATTTGGTTTTAAATTGAAATGTAAACGATTGAGCGAAAGACTATTGTTTGAAAACTATAAAAGATTGTGAAAAGTTGGTTAATGTGATAATGAGTTTTTGATAAAAGATAATTGGTAGAATGTCGATAAAACTGTTGGTTTTGGGGAAAGTAATCGGGTATTGGGCCATTCATCCTAACTAGTAATTTCAGGGACGAAATTCTTTTAAGGAGGGAGGAATGTGACGACCCGATATTTTTAACAATTTAAATTGGAATAATAAATTGATTTTTAAATGTTTAAAAGTTAATTTTAACTTGAATTCCAAATATTAATATCTACTTGATAATTAAATTATTGAATTATATAATTCGAAATTGGGTAAATTATTGAATCTACAGGTTTAAGCCTGTTAAAAATAATTTGAAGGCTGGTAAAATTTATAATGATGATACGGAAGATAATAGAATGGTTGAAATTTAATTTAAGGGTAATTTGTTCAGTTTTAATAATATATCGTTTAAATCTATATTTAAAAATAGCCTTTCGAGGCACAGTCCCGGAATTCGACGAAACTAGTTCCATTGGATCCGTAATAGTTAGTTACTATCGGATTTCAATTTTTGTAGCAATCAGAGTTGTCGTTTGACCCTGACAGCTCAAAACGCTTGGAAACTATTTTAATTGATTTGATTTAAAATTGATCGTTTACTTCCGTAACTCACGCATATGATCGAATTGGCTTTCGAAATATGTTCCATTGTGTTCAGAACGCGGGTAAAACTTTATAAACGTTTGTCGGCATGTTTGATTCGGGGTTTGGGATTTTGCGTTTTGCAACATGAGATATTTTCGATATTTAATTATTTAACATTCACACGTACACACGAAGTTTCCCCAACCCTATAACGTACCCCTGTCCCCTCTCTACCTTCAACAGCAATCAAATTCTTAAAAAAAATGGCCGCATCTCTCTTCCCAAATCGAAAAACAAAAAGAATTTGCAGGCGATGATTAAACCGAGCGACTCGAACTCTAGAGGAGAAAGGCACGGTCGCGAGAGATAGGAGAGGCCGAGAGTTTGCCTCATGTGTCGACGTGGGCAGCCAAGCATCGCGACCTGGGTCGCGCGCGAGCTAGGGCTCGCTGTAACTTTTAGGGGAAATTGCGATTTGAGGTGGAAGAGAGTCGCGTGATTTTGGGCGGTGTGAACTCGAGCTCGAGCTCGAGAGGTAGTCGAAGTCGCGGAGATCTGAACAATTATGGAGGCGGCTGCGTTCGTAGTGTTGGCATCGACTTCGAGGTTGGGTCGAAGTAGCATGAGCATGCACAGTTAGGTTGTGGATTTAGTTCTTGAGTAGAGGTTGTTCGTGTTCATCTGAGGTATTCATTTTGTTTTCCTGTTTAGATTTGGAATACTAATACGTAGAGAAACAATAAAGAAATACAAGTATACCAACCTGCATGTTTAATGTAAAGGTTGAACAAGAATTTGAAAATTTACAGTAAAGTAGATCTTAGTAGTTAATGAAACTAATTATCGGTTACGAACTTAATTAATAAATATATTGGATTAATTTTCATTAGAAGGATTGTATATTTAATTATTTAGTGGTAAATAAATTATTAGATTTTTCCTAACTTGTGTAAATGGAAAAATGGTTGTTACAAGGTCTGAAGCCATGGAAATTAATCAAGATTGGAATGGATTGCCAAACAAATGAAAGGTGAGTAAATCTCACTCTGTTGGATTTTTATTTAAATTTAAATGGTTAAATTTTAATAAATTGGATGAATGATTGAATTGTTTGGAAGTATACTGATGATCTTGTGATTTAGTTTTGGTTGTTTCTTGAGTTAATTGTGGTTGACTTAGAGTATTTGAGTTATTAAAATTATTATAAACTTAAGTCATAAATACGAAAATGTGTTCATTGTTAATAACGGCTTAATGATTTGTGATACATTAAATTAGTAGGAAATTAAAATGGATAATTAATTAATTCAATTAATAAATGGTCTGGGTTATTTAACATAGTAATTAAAGGGTTGAATAAATAATAAATTAAGTTGTAAGTTCATTAACTAAGTATAAGTAATCCAGAATACTCATTTGATGGTGTGATAAATAATTACTTAATGTAATTTAATAAAATATAATTACTTCATGAAATTAATCAAGAGATTAATTAAGATAGTTAAGTAAGGAGATAAATGAAGTAATTAAAAAGATAGTTAACTACAGTTTGGGATTAGTCGGAAATGATTAATATTGTGTTTAATTAATGTAATTAAATTTGACTGGGATAAATTAAATCGAAAATCATTAATTTATATAATTAATGTAGTAATTAAAGATTGGTAAATTAAAACTGATTAATCCATGATAAGAGACTTATGAGAAATTAATTAATATAAATAATAAGGGTTAATGTAACAAATATACTTAATTAAATTTTGAATAATTGAGATTACTTATTGATTTTGGTTAAGGATAATCAATATCGTGAAATTAATTAAAGATAAATATTTGAAGGTAATTAAAGATAATTAATCCATGATGATTAATTAAGATGAATAAAGAAGGGTTGATTAATTGATGGATTTGGAATTAATTAATATTGAGTGAAGGAATCTAAGGGAATGTGGTTAGAAAATTCAGTTAGAATCAATTGAATTACTTTGTATGTGATTAAGCATTGCTTATGGATGATTGAATGGTATTGGATGCTTTGAATGAGTTGATATATCTGATATGAAATGTTGTGTATTTCATTTGGATAATTTGGGTTAGGATGACATGAGTTTCGAAGAGACCGAGTCGGGTATTAGGAAATGCCCGAAACCAACTCGAATTTTGATAATTTGATTTGTGAAATCAATAGGCTGGAATGAAATGATTTAAGTATATTGGATTATTTTATCTAAGTTTGGTACTTAGAAATTGATATGTGAAATAAGTGTTGCCTATAGCAAATTGTGAATTGGATAAATTGATATATGTTACCCCAGGTTTATACAAGTTGATTGCTTGGTATTCCATGTTAGTTGGGTTTACTCACGCTGGTTTCCAGCCTGACCCGGGTGTTACTTTGGTGTAATGCTCGGGTCAGACCGAGTATAACAGATTTTCAGGTAGGACGTTCTGGAGCTCAGGAGGCGAGCTGGATGGCAAGAACGCGTAGAATATTTCCACTGTAATTATATTATTGTAATTCTGCGATAAATTGATTGTATATATTCAGCATTTGAATTTATGTGAAACTCTGATGTATTAAAATGTAATCGACAAATATAGTATTCTTTTGTAAGCTATTATTATTATTTATTATTATATTTTATCCGTTGCGAATGTGAGATGTTTGGTGTTTCTGTTCTTCTTCTTCTATCTCTTTCTTCTTTTTCATAACTATTTGAAATTTTCGGGTGTTGAAAATTTCGGGTCGTTACTCAATGGAAGGACGAAATATAAAGAGCAAGAAAACTCAAATGAAAGGGAAAGCCATAGATGTCAGAGGAAAAAACGCCAAAGGAACTGTCACCATTTCTAAAGCATTCGTAAATATATATATATATATATATATATATATATACAATTAAAATTTTAAAACCAATTTTAAATGATTATATATTGTTGAATACTGCCTTTCTGAATTTGATCAGTTTACGTAAAGTGCAATTTATTTGATATCCTTAAATGTTAAGATGATCAAATGGGATTTTGTGAAAAGTTCGTTATAACATTGTAGTAAGGTTTCATTTGAATGGTTTGTCCCTTTAGAATGGAAATCGAATATATAAGAGTGAATATAATTAAAGCACGGCTAGGATGAATAGAATGAATGGTCACTTCTCCTTCATAAAAAACATCAGAAACAAAAATTGTAAAATAATAATAGATACTTAATATGGAATGAGAAATATGATATCTATTCCAAAAGTGTTTTCACATAGAAAATTATTTTCTACAAGATTTATTTCTTTGAATTCATGATATTTGATCTAAAAATTATCTATTGTAAACCAATTACAGTAAATGAAATAAATAGCCTAGATTAAGTGGTTGGATGCAGCTTTTTATTTCATAAGCTATTATATAGTAAAGGTGGAAATAGTGGAAGCATGCAATATAACACTTATTGGTCACATAAAGTTACAAAATTGCTTTCGTAAAAATACCAAACATTATTTATGAAATAATAGTTATTTTTTTATATTGAATAAAAAATAGAAATAGTTTTATTTCAATATGAATATTCATTATAAAATAAAATAACATTAGTGGTATTTGTGATGCGTTGGAAAATACATAAGTATCTAAATTTATTTGAAATTATTTTGAAATTTAGACTAAGCCATGGTTCGGAAAAATAATTCTTTGATTATATGATTATGAATCATATTGTGCTAAGGAATTATATCTCAAGCAATAAAGGGCAAAGCACCCATTAAGTGGAAGCAAGATAAGAGTCGATGAACTCTTAGGATTTATACATGTAGATGTATGCAATCATTGGTCTATTAATACCAAAACAGCTCCATGTACTTCATTATATTCACGGATGAGTTATCACCAATATGGGAATGTGTATTTGATACACAAGTAATTTGTCTATGATAAGCTCATGGAGTATAAAACAGAAGTAAATAAAACAACATGCAATGGAAAATAAAATGATTTGATTTGATTGAATATGTCAGTATATTGGGCAGAATTCTCAACATACCAAAAAATGAATAAAGATTCAATCTCTAAAGTCACTCCTCTTATGATACATAAAGATGTATCAATAAGGAGTAATCGAACTTTATTGAATGAAGTACGACTAATCAAGAGTGAAGTTGAATTAACTTCTTTCTATAAGATCGTGTACTTAAGCATAGTACACAAGGTTAAAATTAACTTCATCTCAATAATAGTTTACAAAATCATACAAGATAAGGGTTTATAAGAAACTCCAACATATCCTAGGGCAAGGAGTAGATAGGTTATACGAGTCGAAAGGTTGTACATAATAATTGTTGGAAAAAAATCTTATATGGATCACCCCGAAAAGGAGTTTAATAACGATTGTCGTTGGATAACCAATTTATGTTTTAAATATAAGTTTTATAAACTAAAACTAAATCATTTTTATATAAGGCAATTCATTAAATGATTATGAATACATATTCTGTTACATTGGGAAACAACTGTTGTTTCAAAAAAATATCAACTTCTAGCGAAGGAATTTCTTTTAGAAATTATCAGTAGTGAAAATGGATTTGGCTCGAATTGAAACTGATTATATGAGATGACTGAAATTAACCAAACCTAAATAAACACAATGCATTAGAATGTCCAATAAATATTCTCACGTATTGAAGAGAAACTATAAGTTTCTTATCAATTCGAGAAAGATAATCCTCAGCTTTTTAATTAAACCATTAAGAGTATTGACTCTACAATATGGTATGATGTGCAAATCCGAAATGGATTCCAAGTGCATTATCAAAATAGCATTTTGATAGATGTACCCGAATGGATACAATCCTCGATTGCAAATGTGTCTTCAAGAGAAAGACTAATACAGTTGGAAGATAATAAGCAACACTGATAAAAATAACAACGTAAACTTCAATTGTTGAATTTTACATAGCATATTCGACATTCAATGTACTCAAGTTAATTTGGATTTTACTCACAAAATTATTGCTTGATATAAATTTGTGTTTTGGTATATAAGTATTAAAATAGAAAATTCTAAATAATGATTTAGAATGGACTATTTGCACCTAACAACCAAAGTATCTCGAAGTCAGTGGGAGCAATATTAAGTTTATGAGTTTTGGATATGATCCAAAATAGATATAAAAGTATCATTTGAAAAGAATCAAAGTTGTACAAGTATTTTGATAGAAATATCGAATAGTTTTATTTTCAGTCAAAATGCAAAGGAAGTATGTGTACATAAGAAAGAACCATTAAACGGTACATGGATATTTATAAATTATAAGTAAGCAACATACTACTGATTATTAGCTACTTATTTTAAAATCGGTAATAGTTTGGTTGTTTAATACTTGATATTGGATTTGTAAATTATATTTTTTATATTTTGTATAAAGAATGTTGGGAATATCATACACGATATGCAAAGACACCTTATTAAAAATTTTAATAAGGAATATGTAGGATGAATTCTTTATGCCTTAGCAATAGGAATTATCATATATGTTGTATTGTCTGCAATATTGTAATTTTCTTACATATTTGATACATGAAGCAAATACAAATTCAATTAAGAACACTAAATGGTAGTTTTGAGTATTCTCAAGTATATAGGAAATACTAAAGAATTATTTACAAAAAAAAAAAAGAACTCCTTATGAAAGAGTATTCAGACTTAGACTTCATAAGTGATATTGAGTATAATATGTCAATATTGAATCCATGTTTAAACCTTAATTAAGAAACTTTAAGTTGGAAATGCCCCAAATGAAACATTGTGGATGCTTAAATGAAAAGGATAAGTATATCAAATTGCATTGTGCCATAATAAAAGTAATCTTTTTAAATATAAATGCACAAATTTATAACTAAACTAGGGGTGATTCTAAGTACTAAGAATACTACGTCATTGTTATAAGATAACAATATAATAATAAGAGCTCACTAAAAGTCGAGAAGCATACTCGAAATAGTTCCACTTGATGAAGAGAGTTTATTATCATATGAGAGATTTGATTGATGGAGTATATAATTAAAACAACATGGTAGATCCATGCATAAAGGGTCTAATTCGATCACTTCTCATCAAACTGATCGAATGGATGAGAACGAGATTCCATAATTGGATCCAAGTACAATTGATAGATGACAGAGTTAGGGTATGCCATAGGGGCAATTATGTTATTTGTTACATATATCTAACTCGATAATCAATTCTGTTCGAAATAAAAAATGTTTTCTTTCTATTATATACTTGATATGATATGTTAAATTAATTAATTAATTTAATTAAAAGTACATTTAATAGAAAGTCCATAAATGGAATGTTTTGTGATAGTAGTTACAATATATTATTATCATAAGTGATTTATAATAATAAAATAAACATACCATTTCAAATATTCCTTGTCAAGATGTATTGAGACTGGATATTGATACATCTATTGAGACTAGAGTACGTAATACTCTCCAAATATTGGACAGTGTATTACTTATGGCTGCTAGGATAGTAACCCGTTATGTAAGGATGGTTATTAAATAACTACGAAATGACCCACTCGATAGTTTTTTGTTTGTTAATATAACTAAGATCAAACAAAAAATATTGATATGACAGTATTACATAATTCTCTTGACTTAAGAATACTGTTGATCTTCAATGTATAAAGTTCGCTTTGATTATTGTTAAATTGTGACATTTCGTCCATCGAACGACCATCGTTCGGTTGAGTGGAAGCATTGGATGTGAAACACTGTTCAAAAGAGGATTTCTATCCTCAATTATATAAGGTTAGTATCATGGTCAACTGATGTAACGATTCAGAATTTTATCACCTTGACTTTGGGAATATTTAGTTAATTTTTAATATTCAATTAATGGTTTTAAATAAAAAGAAATCAATTTGGAAATAAAATGAACTCATAAGATTTTTAATTTTCAGTTTGAAAAATATTTAAACCGACGTTTGATGTATTTTACAGCAAATGTTGGTATTTTCAAAATTTCATGGAATTTGATAATTAGTGATTTTATAATTGTTTGGTGATTGCGTCACATTATTATGCATGATCATATTTTTATTTCTATCGTTCGCGATCCGTATGCAAATGTGAGATTACACGGCGAAGTACCGCAAATCTTTTTTTTTAATTTCCCAAATCAAATCAAAAATTAAATTTTGAACAAGTCAATTATGTGATTTGAGTGATGATATGGGTAGTTGGAATTGTAAATTTTTTGGTTAACTTATGAAATTTGGTCAGCTTAGATTGAAGTAATGTTTGATTATAAGTATAGCAATCCATTTCAACCTCTCTTTACTTTTCACTTCTGCATCTCCTTCTTCTTCTCAGTTTTTAATTTCTTATTTCTGTAACAAAGAAAAACCAACCTTCCTCAACCTTCAAAAATCCATATCTCAATTTCCACTCAAAATTTGCTAAATTTTCCAACATGTAAGTTGTTTGACATTATCCCTGGTAACTTTCAAAAATGGTAGTTCGTCTTTTGTCGAGTGTGATAGCAGAAATTGATCGATTACAGTTGTGGTCTTTTATCGGTTGTTTTTTGACGAACACAGAGTGAAGAACAGAGAGCGTGGTTGTGTTCGTATGGTCGAGTCAAGATTTTTTGAGTTGGTCTGATGATTTTTAGTCACATAAGGTGGTCATGGAGGTTAAATGAATAGTTTTCCATTCATCATTAAAATTCCGGCGTCAAGGATAGGTGAGGTGATGTTCGGAGCAGCGTGCGGATAAGGCGAAGGCATGGCAGTGTTCGTTAGAGGAATGGTGGCTGGTGGTGGCGTAAAGAGCTCGAGTTAGGGTTTCATGTATTTATGTGTTACATTTGAAAATGGTGGTGGAGGACGGTGACATGGTGTATCAGGATGGATGAGGTGTTGGTTGGAGGTATGGTGGTAGGTGGCAGTCGAAATGGCTAGGTAGCGGTGGTTGTGGTTGATCGGAGTGGCGATATAAGGGAGAAGTTCGAGGCATTTAAAATTGCCTAGGCGTGAATTTATTTTAGGATGAACGCACAAAATTCAATGGTGGTGGCCGAAGGCTAAGGCAGTGGTGCCATGGGGTCGGGTTCGTGAAATGAGGTTTGGAGTTAGTCGAAGTTAGGCAATAGTGGTAGGGAGTGTGCAGTGCACATCATTTTTGTTTTAGGAGTTCAAAAAAGGATTGGGGATTTTAGGAGATGGAGTACTGTAGCATGCATGTTAGTGGGGAGATGGACCTTGGGCCACATGAGGTTGCGTGAGAAAATATGTTTTTGTTTGTTTTAAAGTATATAATATAAGTGTTAACTTTGAAGTTCATATCTAGTTCATATGGAATCTGTTTGATCTGCAGATTCTTGCATTAAACTCGTATTGATGAGTACAACATTAGAGTATAAATAGTTGATAGTTTGAATGATGTACAAATTTATGACAAAATAATAGTAGTTGAATATAATTACATTATTTTGACTAATAACATGGTGAAATTAATTGTACTCCATTGGTGATATTTACTTAGTAGAATAAATCCTCGTTCTGCTATAATTAAATTGAATAGATTATTTTCGACATCTACTTAATAGAATAAATCTCCGTGCTACTATTATATTAATCTGGACATTTAGTTATATGCCAGTTGATTTAGATGAGATAAATGATGTATTAACTACTATGGTTAATTATGAATTTGATTTACATATATCTTACTTATGTAAATAGTGGCATTGGTTTAGGAATTTAAAATGAGATAAATGGTACCTTGTTTACATACCACAGGGGTCGCTAAGCCTCATTTTGAATTTGGAAAATTAGGGATTTAAATTAACTTCAATTTTAAAACAATTTAAAATGAAATATTTATAAATTAAAAATGATTTGCAATATAAAGGGAAACTGAGTTTAAAAATTATTTAATTTATAAAATAAGTTTTACATAGCGATAGGCGTTAAAAATGAAGTTGTAGAAATTTATGATTTATGTACAGTATAAGAGTTATCCACCTTAGATATTTTGAGAATTCCTTTCAAATAGGATTTAGAAAAGTTATATAATTATTTAAAGAAGGATTTAGAATTATTAATATATTTTAATAATTATTTTGTAAAATTTTAAAGTAAAGATGATTATTATATATACAAACTTATTTTATCGGGTTTAAATGGAAAGGCATTTTTAAATCAAAAATTAAGTAATTACTTTAACGTAACAAGTGTAAAGTGCACGTATATGCATATAAAATCTTGAAATATTTGCTTTTTATTTAGCACAAAATTTATGTATGGATGTGTGGTATAAGTGAAAAAAATTTGGTGGTCACCTCACTTTTATTTCAAGCAAAGTCATAGTGACTTCCGCTGATGGATGGTTAAAAAGTGGATGGTGGTAGAGGTTGCAAACGATGGTGAGATTATGTTGATGGATGTAGGGTATTTTTGGAATTTCAAAACGACACAGTGGAAATCTATTCATTGAATTCTATTTATTAATAGTAGAGATGTTTGTATAAGGGTTGGATTTTTATTTAAATATTTTATAATGTAATTTTGGAAAATGATTTATAAAGGAGCTTTGATATTAATAATTAATTATTTGATTTATGATATTTTTAAGTTAATTAATTTTTTTTGTTTAGGATGTTTTTAAGTTAATCGATTATTTTATTTATGATGTTTTTAAGTTGATTAATTATTTTATAAATAATGTCTTAAAGTTAATTAATTACTTTACTAATGATGTTTGAAGGTAATTAATTAATTTAATAAAGGTGTTTGTAAATAATAAATTATTTTATAAAAAGAAATTTTACTAAATAAAAATGATTTATTAAAGGAGATTACAAATTTGAAAAAGGATCTTGGAAATTTTAAAGGAGTATTTTGAGGATTTTAAAGTGGAACTTTAAAGAGGCTATAATATTCTGATTACAGTACAGGATTTTGGGAAATGGTAAAATTAGTTCGGTATATAATGCTTTGTTTTAAATGAATAATATATGAAAATTTAGTATTCCAATACTAGATACTAAAAGCCGATGAGTAGACTTATCCTTTATCTGTGAGATCTAAAACTAGATTTTCTAAGCGAGGGATAGGGTGAGTCGAAATATTAAAAACGTGTCAAGTAAAGGAGTTTTACAAATAGATTTTTAAAGGAGATTTATAAAAGGAGCATTATAATTTTTTTTAGAGATTTATAAAATAAGTTTATAAATTAATTTAGATATTTATAAAAGGATTTTTAAATATGGAATGGTTTATACAAATGGAATTTTTATAAAAGCAATGATATTTGATTTTGATAAATAATCCTTCGTAATTATGGTGGTATGGGAGGATTCTTTCCATACTTAACACCAAAGAAAAAGTGGTTTGGGTTTAGAGTAAGAAATTTTTAAAATAATATTTGTTTTGACCTATTTAAATATGAATTTGGAAAAAAGAAAATCCTCCTTAAGTTTATGAATATACTTATACCATTGAGACAAGTATATGGATATATTTTCTCTAGTATTGAAATTGTAGTGTTTTGTGAATATACTTATACGGTTGATATAAGTATATGAATATTTTTTCAAGTATTGAAAAAGTATAAATGAATAGTGATTAAGTAGTATACATATGTATATTTTTGTGAAATTATTTAGTACAAGTATTTACAAAGTGATTTTAATCAATGGGAGAATTAATTAAAAAGACTTAGTGGATCCCACATGAAATTAAATCTATGTTTGATTGTTTGTTTATTTAATAGTTAAATAACCCACTAGCAAATCTTGGTAAAAGTATGACTCTGAAAATATAGAAAAAACACGGGTTATATGACACAGTGATCTTCGATTAGGTTATACTATGCGTATAAATCTCATTTTGTTCTCCTAGGACAAATGATAAGAAAATCCGCTCGCTTAAATGGCTGGGAGATGATCTACGCTCTTATGTATTGGATGATTATTTTCAAAAGAACCAGGGTTGAGTTTACCCAAATCTATCGAATAGTTTTGGAGTGATCGGTAAGAGGAGGAGTGCAACTATGTGAGATAACTTGAAACCGTAAGCACTCCAAAACCATATGCATGTTTTATGTTTTGGAAGAGGTTCCAAACTGGTTCGAAATGATAGGATCGAAGATGGAGTTCTCTAAAGTGCAAGGGCTACTTGCTACTAATCCTGAAGGTGATTCCATAATGGGTGTCGTAGAAGTAGTGCCTTCGGTTTGTTCATATCCTGAACAACTTGTATGGATGAATGCTAGTATTGCATCATTTCCTGGTGGCATTGTTAGCATTCCGAATAGGAAATGCTATGAGGAAAATGTAAAAGTTCACAAGCCTCACAACTTGCTAATAGCTAGTATAGGGGATGTCCATAGAGTTATGTCATGAGCTACCATTCGAAGCATCATTCCTCGATCTAGATTCGATTTTATGGATTTTGGCGTGCGCGTGAGGTGATCATGGGGCAATGTTGCAGCCTCGGTGCCCAATGGTTGATGTAATTTGGTATGCCATGTTAAAGGGGCAGCCGGCTCTATCTTAGCAGATGGTCCAGTGTCGCCCTCGGGTACATTTTATTAGGTGTGTACCGTATAGAAGGTAATTTCTTACGTTGCTATGTTGGAAATCCATTCTCCAATACAAGCCTTATGGTTTAGTTGTAGAAATAATATCATTAAATGTAATTATGGGTAACCATTCCAGATGTTTCATATATTTGTTTCAACACCTAGACATTAGTATAATATCACTGAATTTTATATTAAAAATGATTTAGTTATCGTAAGGTAAAAACTCGTCCGTATTTATGTGCGGCATGGTCTTACGAGATACCTTTATTTCTGAATTTTGTCTATGTTCAGTAATCCAAATGATTTGAATTTTCTCACGCTGGTTTACCAGGCTGATCCAGACATTATTTTCTTATAATTCTCAGGTCAACCCGAGCATATTTTACAGATTTGGCCTTACACTTTGGAGCTTTAGGAGATGAGTTAGATACCTCGAAGATGTATTCGCATATTCTATCTTCCGTTGTTTTGTTCTTATTTGTATTTATCAAAATTTGTAAGGAAATGTTGCTATAACTGTCCATGATGACGATAGGTTAGTTACTCTGATTTATGTATGTATATAACAGTTTTCTTTTGTAAAAATTATTGGTGTATTATACGTTACTCGTCATATTGTGAGATTTTGTTCTGTCTTTTTTTTTCACCTAATAATCTATATTTCCGAAACTTGGATGTTCAGCACATGAATATCATGGATGTATTAGTATTAACTTTTAAGGGTCGAAATGGGAGGTCATTAAAATTGGTATCAGAGCTGAATGTTAGGCGAGAACCTTGGCCCTGATAGGGTAAACTCATTAGAGATATGGTTAGTAACACCCTAGAATGATTTTAAATGTGTATATATAAGAGCGCGTATTTGTTAGTGCTATACAAATGTTTTATATTGTGTTGATTGTTCTGTTGAGTGGTTTATGGATTATGGTCAATACAAGTAGCTAATGTTATAGATAGGGATGTCTAAACACTTGAATAAGGCTAACCAACATATTATTGTTTTAAATTGGTAAATGGAATAATTTTTCCAAAGAGTATATTTTATATACAAAAGAATGAACTTCAAAAAATTAATATAGTAATTGTAGATGTGTTTGTTTCTTAAGAAGTGATAATATTTAATAATTATCATTTAAGGTTTTAGTAGTCATGCCCGTCCAGCTTTAGGCATTGACCATTGATTGTTGATTTATCTGGAACTCTTTTTTTTAAAGCAATGGGTTGGGTAGATAGAAATTGTAGGAACATTGAAACGAACACCTTGTGAGTTAAGTTCCACAGTTTGACTATAAGGTGTTCGGTGATAATTTTGTGTTAAAATTGGATTTTAATAAAAGGGCATTTGTTAAAGGAAAAATAAAATATTTTAGAATAAATATTTGAGAAGTGACTGTATATAAAGATGAATTTATAAAATTTGGATTTATAAAAATGTGTTTATTTGAATAAAAGGATTTTTGAGGATTCAAATCCCATGGTCTTTGATAAGATTTCAAAAGATTTATGGAAAAAAGTAATAATGGTTTTGCTTGAATGGTTTTGCTTGAAAGCTTTTACAAGTATGAATATTTTAGAAAGATAATTTTAAGTAAGGAATATTTTCTTTGGATTTGTTCTGGGAATGAGTCTCGATTTGTTCTGTGATGATCAGAATAATCTTCTAGGTGACGATCAGATGTTTGCCAAGGCGGACGTTGTAGTGCACTTAATAAAAAGATTTGTGGATGTTGTAGTGCACTTAGTAATTTAATTATATGTACGTATGTATATGTATTTTAATTTATTCTTGGTGTAAATAATTTATAGGCATTATTTTATAATAATTATATTTTACATACATACATATGCACAATATTTTAATGCACATACATACACACACACATTTAGGCAATCCATTTGTATACACGAAGGACTAACATGTTTGTCATGGTGTAAATCCCAACATTTATATACAGGCTTGTCAAACCATGTACACATTATCCAGTTGCACAAGCATGCACACAAATATCTGTATATGATATACGTATATAAAATATAATACAAATTACATAAAATAAATTTTTGTATATAAGTTTAATAAACTTTTAATTTTATTTAAAATGAATATTTAGAGTAGTCCTATATAAAGGCCCAATAAAGATCCAAATAAGTTTAAAAAATTAAAATTTACCCAATTACTCTGCTACATGCAAGCCCACTTCCAACAGTCTTCTAGTTGGTTATCAACAGAATTCCCAATTCGATCTCACTAGACCTCCGCTAGTGTTGCTTGCTCCATGTATCTAAGTTGCACCTCCATCATTTCCTTTTTCTTAGCTAGTAAAGATGCTTCTATTGTCATCATTTGCACCACTTCCTTAGTTAGATAGTTGATTGGCTGACTCGGACTTAACGTTGCTTCCTGACTACTTCTATGAGCAGACTACTGTATTTCAAAAGTGTCTTTTTAGATCATTGCTTTTTAATTAGGGGCTTCATGATCTGATTTAAGTTCACGGTAAAAGAACCAAAAATGTGTGCGTCAAAAATAACCAAATATCTCAGGATACAAAACCGTTAAAGACTAAGAAGCTAAGCTTGATTCTATTCGTAGTTTCTAGGAGGTGGGGTCTCTATTTGTTAAATACTGTAACGACTCGCAATTTTATCTTTCAATTTATGGATATTTAATTTAGTTTAAATATTTGATTAATGATTTATATTAATTTAATAATCGTCTTTTAATTTATATTTGATAATAGAAAATTTTATTTTCAAATTCTGTTTAGATAAATAAATATTTTGACGGAAAACTGGAAATATGGGTGAAACGCAATTTTTGAATTTTCACTTTTCTATCAAATAACAAGTTATTTTAGGCCGTAATATTGTAGTTTTGTTTTAAACAACATTTAAATTATTTTGTAAATTTATTAATATAATAAATATTTTGGGAAGTAAATTTTACTTAGAAATTCAAAATAAAATATGCATGTGACATGAAATGAAGCTTAAGTGTGAAAATAGACATGAGCACATGTAAGCAACTCATTATCCAACATACATATAAAGGAATGTCCTATCGTGGCTTGTGATGTAAGGCTAGAGTTGAATAACCATGATTTAAGGTCACTTTGGTCTTTCTCCTTATTTTCATTTTATTTTTATCTTTATGTACTTTTATATCCACCATTCATTTTACATTTCACTTTAGACATTATTTTCTTCTATACCTCCTCTACTTCCTTTTAAATTCTTAAATTATAAGTTTTGTCTTTAAAACTAAAAATGGTTGAACTACTCAAGATATATGGCATAAAACATTTTAATAAAAGCATGGGAAAGAAAAGGTGAAATATTTCAACTTGCAATAATTTTGGTAAAATAAATATTATAAAAATTTACTTGTTAATTTTTTTTGTGATAGGAATGTGATATTCGTGTTTATGTAAATGGATTGAAATTTCAAAACTTTAGTTATATGGGCTTAAGAATTTCAAAGCAGGCTTACTGTAAAAAAACAAAGTAACCATACAGGTCTCTGTTATGACCTCTCCTTCTTTCATTCTAAATTCAATATCACACAAACAATTTTGAATTTGAACATGTCATCGGCTACAAAGTTGTTTGTTTTGAATCATAGATTATTTTAAAAATAGTTGTTGAATTTTTGGAGTAGTATATTATGAGAATTTTAAATAATACAGTAAGAAGCAGTAAAATGGTGAAATTTTGATGATAATAATAAGGTAAATGGACTATACGGCCTTGTTTGTCTCGACAATCTATGAATTTGAGAACTATTTGTTTGATTTTTAAGCTTGGAATTGTGACAAGGAGAGGAGATGGACAACTTGAGTATAAAATCATATTCCAGTGAACTGATGGCCGAGGGGATGAGTGGTCAGTGCTAGGATGGGCATTCGGTCCAGGCCGAGGTATGGGTGCGATTGGGCTTGATCCGGTGGTCCATGGTGGTGATGGAGGTGGAATTAGGGTTTTAGAGCCATGTGTTTTGGAATGTTCGGGTTTCAACTTATCGACGGCGAATGGGGAGGCTGAGCTCAGCCTAGGCTCGGCCACAGGTGCATGGGAGGATGGGGAAGCAATTGGCGATGGTGGTAGCCTATAGAAAGTTGGAGCGATGGTGGTGGTGTGGTCTACAAGCGTTTAGAGCGACTGTGGTAGGCGGAGTTGGGATTGGAGAGGGTTCTAGGTCGCTTGCAAAAGAGGAGGAAGTTTTGAATAGGAGAGGAAGCTATTATTGTTTATGGGGCTTCGGGACTGGGTAGATTAGAGTGGAGTTGGGCCAAATGAGCCTTAGGGTGTGAGTGTTTGAGTGAAATAAATTTAAGTTTTTAACAAAATTAAGTATTTAAATTTTAAAAATCATAACTCATTCGTTCGGAATCCGATTGATGGGCGGCTTTTGACGTTGGGATCATATTAACTTATAAAACACGCTCATGAAATCACTTGACCCATATGTTGTAGTTAAATTTATTGGTAAAAAACGGCTATGTATAATTACATTGTTTAGTAATTAGTATTAATCCCTGGCATCCTGTTAGCAGAATAAAACACCATTCTGCTGTATTTAAGTTAAATATATTATTTTGGACACTTGTTTAACAGAATAAATCACCGTTCTACTATTATGTTAATTTGGACATCTATTTATCTACAAGTTGATTTATGTCGATTTTTATCGATCGATTGATAATTGTGGATAGTATTTACATTTTGTTGTTTATCTAAATATCTATGTATAGACTCAAATGTCGATTTGGGTACAATGGTACCTTATTTAAGTACCACTGAAATTGTTAAGCCTTTTTCCAAAAAGCACAAGTTATGGATTTGAAATCAATTTAAGTTTTATAACAATTTTAAGTAAATTTATAAGCAACTAATAATGTTTAATTGTTAATTTCAATAATAATGATGAAGTTGTTTTAGATTAATGATGTTGGAGTTTATTTAAAGTAATAAAGGTTTAAAGTTAATTTAAATTAATAATGCTTGAAGATAATTATTATTTAAATTAAATATGTTTGAAGTTAATTATTAATTAATTAAAATGTTTTAAAGATAATTACTACTTTAATTAGTTATGTTCTAAGTTAGTTATTGTTTTCATTAATGATGATTATGCTAATTATCCTTTTGATTAATGATTATCTTAAGCCATTAATTTTTTAATTAATTGTGTTCTAAGAAATTAATTTATTAACCAGGTTTGGATTAATTAATTACTTTATTAAAAGATATTTAAAACCGATTAATTATTTATTAATGATGTTTAAACTTAATTAATCATTTGTTTAATTATATTTGAAGTTAATTGATTGATGTATTAATGGCGTTTAAGTTAATTTAATGAACCTAAGAATATGCTTTAAATAATAATATTGTTTATATAAGGGGTTTTAAAGCTATAAGTTCTGTTTATAAAAAGGGTTTTACTTAATAAAGGAATTAAGTAATAGAGTTTATAATTGGACAAAGTTTGAATTTGATAAGAGATTTGTTTTATAGAATCCTTTTTAAAAAGAGAATTGTGTATGGAACTTATGAATTCAAATGTTAATTCCATATACAAATAAGCTTTTACTTAGGAAAGAAAAGTTTTTGAACTAAAATAATCCTTCTTAATTGTGGTGGTATGGAAATGCTCTTTTCATACTTAACACCGAAGGATAAGTGGTTTGGGTTTATAGTACATAATGTTTTAAATGACATATGTTTTTGACCTATTCAATGTGACTTTGAATTTGACAAATATTTCTTAACTATTTTGTGAATATACTTATACTTGTGAGATAAGTATACGAATGTTTTGGGTTAATAATTAAAGAGATTTAATTAATGGAAGATTAATTAAATAAGGCTTAGTACTTTCAATGGGAAATTAAGGCTACGATGGATGTATGTTTGTTTGATAGTAAAATAACCATCTATCAAATCTTGGCCAGTTTTTAACTCTAGAAATATTTAGAGGAAACATAGGAATTATAGAGTATAGCTATCTTAGATGATACTAAAATATATATAAACTCGTTGTATTCTTCTAGTATAAATGATAAGGAAATTTGTCCACTGAAACAGTTAAGGAGAGATCCACGCTCTTATCTATTGTTTATTTATTTCTAAAAGAACCGGAGTTGAGTTTACCGAAAATTATCGAACGTTGGTTCGAAGAGATCGGGGCCAGATATGGTGAGTGCATGGCATGCATGACAGAGGGTTCTCGCTTTGTGAACTGTGGCTAAGCTTAGACTCTTAACCATACATGTCCCTTTGTGGGTTGGTTGAGACAGTCAAGAGGCTAGCCATAAATTAGATTCGAGGTTACCATGGTGTAGTCACCTCTAGGATAGGGAGATCGTTACAGCGTGGTATCGGAGCTTAGTATGAGCAAATATCTAGGCTTTGGTGGGTTGACTTATTTAAGAGGGCGTAAGTGAGACCGTGGGATGAGTTCAAGTGTATTATATATGAGAGCGCATATATGTTAGCGCTATAAAAATGTTTTATATTGTGCTGATTTACCGGTTGAGTGATCTATGAATTCTGGTCCAGATGTAGGACGTCATGGTATCAATAAGGTTTTCTAAACACTTAAACCAGGAAAACCGACACAGTATTGTTTTGAAAATTGGCAAATGAAATAATTTAACGTTGAATTATATTTTATATATAAATGAACAATTTCCAAATGATAATTATAGTTATTTTTTTGTGAATGTTTGTTAGGAAATGTTGGTATTTATTTATCATTCGTTTGTTTGGTTGTACAGTTGATTTTAATTTTAGTTAGACACGAACACCTTGTGAATTCATTTTCACAATTTGACCATAAGGCGTTCGATGTTAATGTTGAGCTAAAAATTTAATTTGAATAAGAGTTCTTTATTATAAAAACAAGGATATAAATTTGTGAAATGAAATCTTGTAAATATGGTTTATAAATATGGGTTATAAATGAAAAAAGATTTAAACTGAGAATTTGACAATTTAAATCCCGGTGCATTGAAAAATGGTTTCCAAAGTTTTGAGTGCTAATAAGAAAACTTGCCAACATCACCAAAGTCGTATGAAAAGCAAACGAGTTTGTATAAAATAAGAATGCCAAAAAGATTGCTTCTTTCGAAACCTACCTTTCGACCAGGTTAACTTAGTCAAAACGTTTCACAAGTTGACTTAGAAATGCAAGTAAGGGAAGAAGCATCTTACTCGAAACCCTTCTTATTCATGAGTTGAAAACAACCATTCACATTGAATATTCATTCCTTTCGATCATGTCGAAAGGTTCATTCATTCCCTTTCAACCCTGTCGGAAGGTGTGCTTGTCTTATTGAAGAGAAACATGTACTTTCGATCTCATTGGATTCATCACTTTTTGTTAAGGAACCTCTTCGAAAGAGTTACAGATGTAGTGGAGGATAGACCCCTTTCGAATTATTTCCCTTTTTACACGTTCGCTTGCCAATTACAAACCGAATTCACGATGGAACGTCACTTTGAACCAGATGGAAAGGAGTTCCATCCTTTCGAAACAAATCCAGCATGCGGTTGCCTAAGCTTCATTAAGTTTACTCTATATTAGATCGGCCAAGATATTCCTAAGTTCTATAAACTCATCAATGTCGAAACATCATCCCTATACTTATTTTCCATTATTTGATATTGGTTACGATGGTGATGTGTTTCACAAATTTATATCCAATTCGATTTTAATGTATTGCATTGGCGAAACGAAGTTAAGAGAATAAGATAGAGTCATGTATAATGGATTATTAGTCTAGCTAATGATCATAATCATCTTCCTCGTAACCGAAATCCTCAATGAATCTGTGCATCTCTCCATTATTATTAATCCAAAACGAGTTACAATTATGAGAGCTTTTCCCCAAATTGATTTAGGGTTTACAAAGATGTTTGTTGTTGCGAAGAAGTAGAAATAAGAGAAATGAGTTATAATTTTAAAATTCAACCCCCAAAACTGGACCCCTTGGGTCTTATTTATAGATGCATGTCGGCCCCCTTCCATGCCTATTCTTTTGACCCTGTCGAAAGGCCCTTTTTATATTCCGTCTTATCCCTTTTGACATGGTCGAATGGCCTCGTCTATCTTCATTGCAGTCGAAAGGCATCTCTTTCGAGTCCTTTAACTCAACCTTGTGTTTTCCCTCTCTTTATTCCAGACCTTTCAACCTTGTCAAAGGGGTCTTTTATATACCTTTCGCATTTGTCAAGTCTTTAGTGTTACTTTTTCCAGCTTTCTCCTTAACTGCTTTCGACGTAGTCGAAAGGGCCTCGAATGCACTTTTCCCTTCATGTTTCCTTGTTGCCATCAGAAGTAAGATAGGAGCCTTCAATTCCATCGATAGGTTGTCCATAAGGGCATCGAAGACGTTGAATTATCAATGGTTTTGAAGCAGTAGGTAGCTTTCGAATGCATGCCTGTGTGGTGTTGTGGAACCTTCTTTTGATGTTATTGGCTTTGACCGGTTCGAAAGGCTTGGCTATTCTTTCAAAAGGGTTGCTTTAAGAAATTTGAATGAAGGCGAAACCTTTGGTTTTCGAAAGGTTTGGTGCACATATGTGAGGTTAATGTTCATTGTCTTCGAAAGGGGTTCCAGGCTTGTCCTTGTTTTCTCTATATACGTGAACCCATCTACATCGAAAGGTTGATGATGGTGGAAGGGTAGCTCCGCCTTTCCTTTTTGAAAGCTTTTTCATTGTTTATCACTTGTGACGGCACCTAGTGCCTACGATTCTCTCGAAAGCCTTCTTAATGCCTTCGAAAGTTCTTTTGCACGCTTTATCGAAACCCATGCTCGTAGAGCTTGACATTTTCATTAACCTTCTTTCATACCTCTGTCTAACATTCCCCCCCTCGGTATGAAAGAAGTTTTTATTCTTTAGAACAAAAATTTCAGAACCTCCTTGCTCTTAATAATTCTTCCTCCTTGCAAAATTCAAAATAAGTGACATTTTTCTATTGCTGACTCGTTATCTCATAAATATGCCTCATGATAAGTAAGCATAGGGTTACTTTTAAATTTAAGTGGTTAGTTAGTCATAAACTTGATTAATTGAAGGATATGAGGTCCATAATTAATAGTTATCCCTACATATGATAATTGAAGTCTAAGAACTTCCCGATGTTGGGAAAAAGGAGATCATAAGCCATTATCTGGAAATAAGCCTTTGTAACTCATAAGCTTAATATGTATTTTGAAATTTTCCTTGGAGATAAGAATGATCCCGCAGTTTGAATTCAGATGTTGGCGAGCATCATTTAGACTTGCAAACTAATAACCTTGATTTGGGTGTTAAGAAGACCAGCATGAAGCTTCTGGTTGATGACTTAAACGTCTATTGTAACTTTAATACTACTGCTTTAAATCCCTGGTTTGGGATTCAATAGGTAGAATTAAAAATCGATGATAATGACCCAAAATTCAAAATTTAGAAATTAGGAGGTTATGAAACCTAACCAAGTTTATGTCATTAATTAACGAAGTTTAGAAGTTAACAGTAAGATGTTCGAAACCCAGATTCGGTTTATAAACAAGAACTAGAAATAGTCTTCGGAATGGAATTCTCAAACCCAGATCAAGTATTAATGGTGGATAATTAGAAATTTGTAACAATTGTCTTCATGTCAAAAGTCCCTAGCCCATATTAGGGTATATGTTGGATAATCATAAATCTATGGTAACCATTTTCATAAGAAATTTTCAAGCCCCGATTCAGGCATATGTAGGATAGTTAGAAATCCATAGTGATTATCTTGATAATTGAAATCTCAAGCCAATAATTAGGCATTAAAGTGAAGTTAACGAATAATCTCGATAGCCACATTCGGGTGTGACAAAGACCGTAAGAGGTTGATGAAGACCCGAAACCCAAATTTAGGTATTGATGGATGGCATTAAGAAATGAGAGACCCGAAATCCACATTCGGGTATTAATAAATGGAGTTCTGCTTTACTCCTTAGATTATATCTTCTTTGACATACATAAAAAAATTTGGCTTTGTACATAGTTGCAATTAGATCGGTTGCTTGTTGAGCCTGGACGTCTTAGGCCATAACCTGATATGCCACTTCTTGGGCTTGAATATCTTGGTCTTTGGAGATTTTTCGCTTACTAGGCTTGGATGTCTTAGTCCATTGTTTGATAAGCCTCTTCATGCTCTTGGACATCTTAGTCCATTGTTCGGCGAGGCTCTTCTCAGGCTTGGACATCTTAGTCCATTTTTTGGTGAGCCTCTTCTCAGGCTTGGAAATCTTAGTCCGTTGTTGTTTGGTGCTCTTGGTTAGCTCATTCATAGAGGCTGGAACCAAGGAATTACCCAACCTCCCTCCGTAAGGCGCCTTGACCTGAACAGAGGCATGGCCAAGGGATTGTTTAGTGCTTTAACCTGGCCATAGCGTGGCGTAGATAAAGGCTTACTCCGATCTCCCTTTAGGAGGCGCCCTGCCCTGACCAAAATGTGGCATGGATAGGGGCTTGTTGGGTGCTTTAACCTGGCCATAGTAAGGTGTGAATAAAGGCTTACTCCATCCTCCCTGCAAAAAGCGCCTTGACCTGACCAGAGGCGCGGCCAAGGGCTTATCGATGCTTTAACCTGGCCAAAGCGTAGCGCGGTTAAAGGCTTATACCCTTCCCTCCAGGAGGTGCTCTGTCTTGGCCAAATCGGCGCAGATAGAGGCTTTTGACCATTAAAGGTAGTGTCCAAATGCAAGGAAAATTCTACTCCCCACCCTATAAATTTTTCTTTTTAGAGAAAGAGATCTTTATTCATTCATCTTTGGAATATATGGTCCTAAATGTTCATCATTCCATGTTCTTGGAAACATATTATCGTCTGGTCGGCATAACTTGTAAGCTCCGAGGGGATTACTTGGAAAATGATCAAGGGTCCTTTCCAATTCAATCCAAAGGGTCCAACTGTGGGGTTTCTTGTATTCGCCATTACTCTTCGGAGTACCAGATCTTCTTCTTGAAATGATCATGTTCTTACTTTTGTGTTGTAGTAATTTGAAATTATTTTCTGATACTCAGCTGTTCTTATTGCTGCTTCATCTCTCAACTCATGTATCAAATCCAGTGATTCACTTTTCAGTTCTTGATTCAAATCGAATGCATAGGCGATTCTTTGGTGTGAGGGTATTTCAATTTCAATTAGTAACATTGCCTCACACCCATATGTCAAAGAATATGGAGTAAGTCCTTACATTGTTTTAGTAGATGTTCGAAAAGCCTATAACACAAGTGGCAGCTCTTCTACCTAGTGTTCTTTAGCTTTATTCAATCGTTTCTTCAGAATTGTCTTTATGGTTTTATTTGCACCTCAACTACCCCATTGGCTTTTGGGTGTCAAATAGAAGAAAATCTCTTAATGATTCCATTATTGTCACAAAAGCGAGAGAATTCTTCACTCTCAAATTGTGTTCCTGATATACTGCCTTTTGGCAAGGCCGTGGCACTAAGGAATTGGCTAGAAACCAAAGACAGTTTGTCCCGAAGATCAGTTGTACACAGGTTCCCTATGGATGTCGGTAAATTTTGTCCGAGTCCAGATCAAGCTACAATTGATATGACATGATAAGCAAAGCTATGAAATCCAACGTTCCAAATTTCAAGTCAATCGAAGTTCGTATGCTCAAGATACGATCGATGTAATCCAAAGAAATCAACTCACACGCATCCTTCTGCTCGTATCCATCATTTCGCATCCATCTGTTCGTATCCATCACGTTATCTGTCGTTCATATCCATCACGTTGTCGGTTGATCGTATCCATCAAATTGGTTCAACTTTGTATCGATCAGTTGTAGTCAATTCGTATCAATCCCAATCACACAGTTCGTATCGATCGATCAACGTCGATACGAATAAAACAACCTCCAGCCATCAATACGAAATGGCCCTCAGCAATCGATACGAAGAGAACAACTTCAATCGATACGAACAAGGCCACGGTAATTGATATGAACAGAACAACTTCGATCGATACGAACAAGACCAAGTCAGATCAATACGAGCAAGGCACAAACATTGGGAAGACTCGATCGATTTGGCATGAACTTCAGATCGATCCTGAAAGCAAGCGCCACATCAAGTGGCATCACGTGCATGATCATCGATACGAAATGATCGATTCGAACAGCATCGATACGAAGAGAACGACAATCGAAAAGCCCAAACTTGCATCAATGATAACTCACAATCTACATGTCCAAATACCTCCAAAATCTCAAAGAAGCCTACGTACATCCTCAGCAACATACAAATCGATCCTAGCCCAATTAGATAAAGTTTTGATCGATACAAAGCTCGTTCGTATCGATCCCAGATCGTGTGCAAATCACATGAGATAGATCGCGTGGGCCTATGCATGTGCCAGAAGAGTTCTCTCGAGATATGAGCAAGATATTTGCATCCTATGCATATAAATAGCATCCCAGAGTCTACAGAATGGCTCTCCCACGTCCAAACTCTGCCGAAACCATTTTGCACTCAAAGATCACTATTATACTCGAAATCTACTACTGTAATCCACTGTAACCAGTTGTAATCAGCAAATAAACATCAATAAAATAATCAATTTCATAGTGGACGTAGGCCATATGCCGAGCCACTCTAAATCTTTGTGTTTCTACGTATTTTTCTTATCTGTTTTTGAAGTGTTGGTTAGATAATCCTCTTTTTACATCTACTTTCTTCATTTTATCTCTTCGAGCAATTTCGAAGAGTGTTGTGGCCAATTCTTGTACAAACACTTTGGTGCTTTCACTGAGAAAACACAGTTTTTCTCTTGCTCATTGGATCTACTATCGATATCGAGTTGCATAAATTTAAGATGAAAATCCAGATCTCAAGTTCAAAAGTTCTTCCATCCTATTTAGATTTGCATCAAATCTAGGAAAGAGCTTCGCTATTCACCATGGTAAACACAAGGACCACCTCTACTGCTACTGTAGATCCAAAAGGACGCGATCGATAGAACTCCGCACAGCTACCTCCGACTGCTCAAAATTCTACTGGACCATCAGATCCACAAGGCCCTGTCACCAGGGAAGAGTTTCAGATGCTAATGCAAAAGCTGACATAGAGCCGTCAACAACTTACTCAACAGCTGCATGCCAATGCAGAATTGACCAATCAGCTGAATCGCCAAAGGCGTAGGAGATACAGGAGGGATTAGGCTTCTTATTGGTCCACTGAGAGTTCATCTTCTTTAGAATATCATCATAGATCCATGAGCCCATGGCTAGATGGAAGTTATACCCAAGCTGCTGGGCATCAGCATGCACCGAGCCGTGGGCAACCTAGAGTTGGCCTATCAACCAGCCATCAGACTGGAGCCTTCTCCCAAGGAGGTACCATTCCATATCATGTTACAAACAACCGAACTACCACCACTACTGCTGATTTGGGAATTAATGCCCGAAACCAGACAGATCCGATCCAACATCAGCATACATCCCGAACCTTACATCCCTGAAGACTTGGAACCAAGGAGGCGAGACCTGTACCGTCGACCACGTTCGGCCCAGCCTCACGTTGTGGAACCCGACCACATCTTCGCCTAGCGTGCTAAAAATGTCCAAATGCCAAATATACCGACGATGATACGTCAAATGATCCGTGAAAGTTGGGATCTTACTAACGACGACTGGGGAATCTCCTGAAGTAATACCCTTTTCACTGATGACATATTCTATGCTGAACCACCTCGGCGATTCAGGACGCCAACTCTACCCGTCTATGAAGGGAGCTCATATCCCAATCAGCGTATTTTGAAGTATGAATGGTTGATGAATGCTGCACGAGCTAACGATGCAGTTAAATGTCGAAGTTTTCTTATCTCTCTTGGGGGCATAACTACCATATGGTTTACCCATCTGCCACCTCGATCTATTTTTTTTGATCAGTTGGCGAAAAAGTTTGTTGAGCAGTTTCGAATGCATGTAACAAGGCCGAAGGATGTTAACACGTTGTCTAGTGTCACTCAAGCTCCTGGAGAGACACTCAGGCATTATCTAGAGAGATTTCATGCTGTGTGTGCTGAGATTAGCAATCCCAACGATAACTCTATTTTGATGGCACTAACTAAGGGGATTGATCCCGATTCTGAATTCGGCAACTAGTTGGCCGAAAAGCCTTCTGCGTCGTTGGACCATTTCTATTCCAAAGCAGCCCAATTCTTGAGAAGGGAGGATGCGAAACAGTCTAGGGAAAAGGACGATGCAGGGCCCAGTGTCGAAGGAATCCAGAGTAATATAGTTGTTAAACATTCCGAGGAGAGTTCTGAAAAAGTGCAATTGAATATTCAAAATAAACATAATCAACAGAGAAGAGATAGAAATCGAAATAAGAAGCGGGATCAGAATCGTGGCCCATGACGTAGGGCTCCCATGTTTGATAATTACACTCATTTGAATACGTCATTGGAGAATGTGTACTTACAGAATTGTACTACCATTCAATATAAGAAACATGCCCCAAGACCATCTTCAGAGAAACAAATCCAGAAGGGAAAGTTTTGAAGATTCCACAATAGCTACAGCCATAACACGAATTAGTGTCATCACCTGCAGGATCTCATTGTAAAGTTGACAAGAGAAAGGAAGTTAGAGCAGTTTGTTCGGGCGCCGCAGTTTGGAGGTGCGGGCCCATCAAATCAAAACCGTGTACCAAATCAGGCAAGACCGAAGTAACGCGCTCGTATCGGCGGGAGGCTTGTGATAAATATAGTTATGTAACGATCCCTGATTTTAATTGAGTTTAAATTAATAATTAAATTAATTTTTGAATAAAAATTTGTGAAATTAATTGGTAATTGATATAAAATATCAATTGAATTATGAATTACTGGAAAAATGTATTTAAATTTAATTTGAATTGGGATTTAAAAATAATGTAAAGAACAAAATATACTTACAAAATAATAAAAATAAATATATATGTAGACATACAAGATAATAAGAATTAAAGTTGAAAATAAATATTTAAGTTAAAAAAATAGAAATAAAAATGTATGAGAAAATTTTTAAAATTTATAAAATAAATTATACAGCTTTGTAAAATAGAAAGTAAACATATTAACTAAAAAAAATTAACATCATAGAACTTCACTTAGATTTCAAAGCTTATGACTAAAGAAAAATATAGTACATTCAAGTATTCACACAAAAGAAGACAGCTTACATTCAAATATAAGTATAAACACTAATACAAATGCATAAGGAGTAGAACAAGACAAACATAATAAATGCAGCCTGTAAAGAAGTTTAGTATGCAAGCAAAAAGAAATAAAATATATTCAATCTGTACAAACTAATATATAGATATGAAAGTATGTAAAAACAAATCAATTTGGGTAAGTATGAAACAAGAAAAAAATGTATATGCTTATGAAACAAGGAAAAGTAAGTATGGAATAAAGTAAGGAAAAAGTAAGATGTATACAAGTATGTAAAAGCAAACAAGACAAATATATATATTCAAGTATATATTGTACAAAGCATTTAATGCTAGCACAAACAAGTCATTCAAAAATGTTGAAAACTGTTTTCAGCCACCAAGCAAAAAAAAACCTGAGCATATTAATAATAATAAAAATTCTTGTTGTACAAAATATTATCACCTGTACAAGCTATCTACCTTATATCTACACCAATATTTGCTCCAGTTTGCCAAACAAAGAAAACATAGCAAAGTCAGAAAAAAATAAGAAGAAGTAAAACATCACCCTATGTTACAAACTTAAACAAAATTCAATCAACTATAACCAGAGATTTAAAGAAGATGATTTCAGTAAAATCCAAAACCTGGTTCAAAGAAGAAGCTCTGTTCATTTCTTAAAACACTATGAGTAACTTAAATTTAAAATTTGCTTAAGTATATTCACTTATGTTCTTATGTTTGGAATAAGTATGTTTATATGTGTGTGTGTGTGTGTATTTGCAATTCTATGAAAATATGATGTCAGCCTTTTTAATGATCTGGAAAACATCTCTGTTAGAAAATTTCAAGCTCAGATTTAAACAAAAATCATCTCTGCTTAATCTATTGATTGATAGGACTTAGTATCTAAACAAGATAGGTTTGTTTGACCATAAAGCAAATTTTAAAATTTGAATTTGAGTTTATTAGGTAGAACTGCTCTATAGAAACTTAAAGAACAGTAAATGTTTAGTATAAGCGAAATTTCAAACATTTTAAAATATCAATTCAAGTTTATAACTTGAATTCTTATCTGTAATTAGGATTTTTAAAACTATAATCACATTTTTTTGTGTTTAGTATTTAAAGTGTATCTCTGTAATGATTGTTTTGGGTTTTTTTGAGGATCACTGGTGATCCCAGTGATTTGGGTGGCCGGGTTTGTGGCTGAAGACAGTAGAGTGACCGAAGTGTCTGGCAAAAATGATCGGGGGAGGGCCAGTGGCCGGTAGCGGCGGTGATGTCGAATTTTTGTTTCTAAACCTAATTTTTTGCTGGTTTGGAAATGAATTAATTTTGGGGTCTCGGGAGCATCGAGTATCATGGGATTTTGGAGGTGGCTAGAGGAGTGATAGTCGAAGCTATTGCCGGAGATTCAGAACCTACGGTGGTCGGAGCGGCGAGGTTGAGGTGTTGACAGGTTTTGAGGGGTGGAAACCTGATGGTGTTTCCAGGTTTGAGATTGGGTGCTTGATTTTGATTCGAGCAAAGGTGGTGGTTATGGAGGGTCGTGATGTTGTCAGGTGATGGTCGCTGATGGTTTGGAATGTTGGTGGATGACCGGAGATGGCCAAAGCCACGGTGCACGTGCACCTTGCAGTTGAAGTTCTGATGAACTTATTTGTGTGCTGAGGTATTTTAACTCGGGGTAGACTCGAATTATATGGGTGCTTGACTCGAAGCAGCAGAGGGAATTACTCGAAGCAATTTTGGTTCGAGTCGAGTCAGTTGTTTGTTCCAAGCTTTTGTAAAACCTGGCAGCAATTTGAATTTTTGAACAATTTAAATGAAACTTCAATTTGAATAATAGATTTAAATAAAGTTTAAATCCAGACGAAGTATGAATTCAAATTTATTTTTGAATTCAAATCTGAAATGAAATAAAAGTTTTAAAATATTTAAAAGTATTTTTCAGGTTTAAATACCTGACAGTTTCAGATTTTTCAATTTAATAAAAAATTTGAAACCAGAATTTAAACTGAGTTCAAATTCAAAAGTAAAGTTTAGTTTTTAAATAAACTTTTGAATCTTAAGTTTTTAATTTGAACTGGGATTTTTTTTATATAAAGAATTTAAAATCACGGTTTTAAAAGCAAGTTAAAATCAAAGTTTTGAATCAAAGTTAAATTGGTGGATTCAAATTCATTTTGAAGCTTGGGAATTTGAATCAGTTTTTTTAAGTCTGAATTGTTTTAAACAAGTTAACTCAAATAGCTTTTTTTTTTAAAATTGTTTTCAAATAAATGTTTGAATTAGATTTTGATAAAGTTCTTTTATAAAAGGATTTTGAATGAAAAGTTAAATAATTTGCTTTAACTTGAATTTGCAAGTTAAAATGTAATGTATTTTGAAGCTTAAATTTTAAATAAAAATTTAAGTAATTTAGTTAGGACTTTTCTTATATAGGATTATTAATTGATATTTAAATTTGGTTAATGTTAAATATATAATCTTAAATTCAAAAATGAAATTTGAATCTAAATTTGAAGTGTAATGTTTTAAATCCACTTTAATGTTAATGAAGTCATTAATAAAGAAATGGATTACCTTAGAGTTAATTAAGGTATTAAATGATTTAATGAATAAGATAATTAAGGAATAATTTAATTTATAATTAGAAATAATTAATAACGATTTAATCTAAGATAATTTCTTAAGAAAGTAATTAAAGAAATGTTATTAGTTAATGAAGATAATTAACTAAGGATTTTAGGTATTAATTTATGTGATTAATTTTAACAATTAATTAGATTAACTAATTAAGATAATCAATTGTAAATTATTAATTACTTAATGAAAGTAATTAAGGGATTAATTACTAATTGTAATTAAATTTGGATATTTTGATAATAAAGATTAATTGGTAATTAATGATTAATTTCCATGAGATGATTGCTAGATGGTAAGTAATTAAAGATTTAATTTCTTAAAATAATTAATTAAGTGGTTAATTAATTATGTAATTGGTAAAGGTTGATTTAATTAATATGATTAATTAAGAATAATTTAAATTAATTAAGGTGATTGATTTAATTAATTTATATCAAATGATTTGTAATTAATAAATCAGGACTGGATAAATAATTCATAAGTAATTAATTTAATTGGAAATAAATTGAATTAATTAGGATTAAGCAATTAAATTAATCCTGCTTATAAATGATTATTGAATACTTGACCTTACTCATGAATGGTTGTATTGTATGAGTTGCCTTGAATTGATTGTCCTATCTGATCTGTGATATTTTATTCTGTGGATTGAGCTGAGTATTTTATTCATTTATTTGTGATATATCTGTTTATTATCTGTGAATCTGTGAATGAGCAATAAGTGTTATAGCTTATACCGCTTATCAACTATGTTTTTGTGGTTTAATCTGTGATGATTGAATGAAGTTGCACTATTGTGTTAAACCCTTGGAACATACTTATATACACACAAATATGGATTTCACGAGGAAATCGATTAAGTCACAGATTTTGAAATAGTTTAAAAAATTGAATATTTAAATCCAAATGGTTTTGGAAATGGATTGGATTTAAAAGTGAAAAGCTTTTGAAATGGAGTTTCAAAGGTAAAATTTATTTTGAACAACTTGATTGAGTTTTGAAATTTTAAATAATTTGATTTAAACTTAATTTCAAGATTTGAAATTGAATTCTATGTTTGGAAACTAGGGACTAAAGGTGTTATACCAGTTATATATGGGTTAAACTATTTTAAAAGTATTGATTTGGGAATGTGAATATAATTCAAGAGCTTTAACTCGTGTAAGTATAATTAGATCTTTCTGAAATGAAAACAATTTGTTTTCGAAAAATAATAGCTTTCACATAAGTAATGAACTTTCGATTTGTGTAAAAGGGAATTCAAGTTAAAAGAAAATGATTTTTCAAGTTATGGAAACGGTTTGAAAGCTATACGTTAAATCTTTGACTTAATGATTTGACGAGTTAATCCAATAAAAATGAGAATTGTTTTGAAATCCATAACTGGATCTATGTGAAACTGGATGAACTTAGTGAAATGAATCTTTTTGTTTAAAAGGATTTGAAATAGTAATTTGTTTAAACCATTTTGAAGAAAAGTTTTGGGTAATAAGTTGTGACTTAACTGAGATCCTAATATCCATATGTTTCTTGTAAATATTGCGCTCACTATTCGGTTTAGCCGGAGAGGACCTTTATGTTATATAGCCCATTCCGAATATGTGATACGACGTTATGGATAGCATTTGAAGACCGGTGGTGAAGGCCGGATATTTTCGAAAACGAAAGGATAGCTCGTCGAATGTTTTGCATCGACTGGTCCCCGGTATAGAGACTCCGTATGTGATGGGAAGTCCGGACGTGATTAGGGATTATCCGGATTTGCAAGGGCTTCTTCGAAAGTGCCTTCGGTTCCGTTCGAACCCAAAACAAACTAGTATGGATTGTATGTATGACACTACATTTTGAGATTAAAGCAGATTTCTTTCAAATATATTTCTGTTGGTGGCGGAGAATTTATTCTCTTAGCTTAACACCCTTCTCTGAGACGTACGAGCTCAGAGGTTATGTAGTTGTAGGTTATCAGTAATATATTCTCAACTTGGTAATGTGGCATGCTGAGTGTTGCTGATCATTTGTTGATCAAAGCGTGGCTTTTGTGAAAAGCGTAGCTTTGTGGATGAGACTTCGTCGAACCTCACAACCCGGTAATGGTCAAAACAGGAAGAATGCAGCAATGTTATTTGGGGATAGCGTCCCCTGAGGGTATGTTCATTTCCTTCTAGATAGAGGTGGTATCATGGTATGGAGCCTAGATACTTAACCTATGTGGTTGCTGCAAATTTATTTCTTTGTGGTTGTTCGTTGTCGGGATCCCGGAATAAAGGTCGGTTACGACCGAGAGATGGCACACTCGTGTCAGTAGTTACCTAGTTCAGAGGTAACCCGACCTTGTGTTGGCAGAGATCTGGTTAGGTTCTCGGGGTGTCCTTCCAAAGGCGTACCCATGTGATAATGGGAAGTTCCTTAGCCTGACCATTTGTTGGAAATCCAAAGAAAAAATACGAGCCTTGTACGGTTTTAGTTGTATAACCTTCCATGGAATGTGGCGGTAGCCTGCTATTGAACATGGTAGCTATAGTAGGCATACGATAATGGTCGTATGTTGGCTAAGATTTATATTACACTTTCGAAATGTTTTCTGCAATTTGCACTTACAGTAATAATATCAAAGAAATTCGCGTATCAAGCATGTTTGACTATCATAAGAAGAAATCTCCTCCAATTCTGCGTTTGCATGTGTGGCGGGAGTTCTTATGGTAGTTTTCATTTTCCAAAAGCATATCGGATTTTCTTTTATAAATCTTGTTTTATTTAAAAGATAAACTATTTTTGTTACTCACACCAGTCCCATGACTGACCTGGAGTTTATTATTCCTTTCCTAAACTCCGGGTGCCCAAAATTTTTCACACGGGTAGTCTAGAGTTGGGTTTTTCAGATAGTCAGGTTTAGTAGATTATCTGGAGCTAGTTCATTCTTTGGATGCGGACGAGTCTTGCTTGTTTTCGTTATTGGGAGTTCGAGCTATTTCTGGATTGGTGCTTTTGAGATGGAGATTATCCGCTGCTGGTGTTATCTATTTTCTTTCCACTGCTATTTCTTGTATCATATCTCTGATGTATATGGATATCTATTATCAATTGTATCATTCTATTATATCATATGTTTATATGATATTATTCATTTCTTTTTCTTCCGTTGTGTTGTTATACTTAATGGTGTTATAAGCTCCGGCGACTCGGATTCAAACGGTCGAATCTGCGGCATTCGAGTACGATGTAAAATATGGATGTCGATTTTCGAACGCGAAAATTCGATATCGCTACATTTGGTATCAGAGCTGAGGGTTAAACTTTAGCTTAGGAGTACAACACATTAAGTAACTCATTAGAGATAGGGTGAAGTATACCCTAGAATGAGTATATCCCTAAGATATCCATCCATATGCCTCGGTAAATTCTCTTATTATCCACTGATAGTAAGTATGAGTGCAAGAAGTGGACGAGATAGGGGACAGGGAAGTACCACTATAAATGGTCAATACCCTGCAATAGTGGAAACAATCTTTCTCCTCTCAATCTCCTTTGATTCGATCCCAAATTCTTTTGATTGCTTCGTGGCAGCTGCAAGAAGAAGTTTCGGTGTGATGGTGGCTGTACGAATCGTTGTAGAAAATTTTTACTTCGTATCTTCATCGGTTTCTTATCAGTTTTTGATTTAATTTTAATGAATTTGAAATTTGAAATTGAAAATTATAAATTGGAAATTTTAATTTGAGGTAAATTGATAAATAGAATATGAAGCTAAATTTGAATTGAATCGATAAAACGATTTCGTTTGAAACCAAATTTGAAATTCTATTGTAATTTCTTGGGTATATCGAAGTCCGAAGAGGGACAAGTTGGTATATACTTTGAGGTATTCCGACTTGAATTTGAAATCCATATCTTGTGTTTGAGAAATTGTAAAAGATTGAAACTATCTATTTATTCTCTGGGGTCCGATATATTATACGAATGGTTAGTTATCCCTTTGAACTAACCAATGTCTCTGCATATTTCGAAGATCCGGATAACCCGAGTATCTTGTGAAAAAATTAAATAGATTCACTTGTATCTGTTGTTGATATTCTAATTTGGTAAGCCAAATGCAGAATAGATATTCGGTTTGATTTGATGAAACATTTTTCATCTGTTCTTGTTGTCTCCCTACTTTCAAATTTTGAGGATGAAATTTCTTAAGGGGGGAATCTGTAACGTTCCCGGATTTTAATTGAGTTTACATTGATAACTAAATTAATTTTTGAATAAAAATTTGTGAAATTAATTGGTAATTGATATAAAATATCAATTAAATTATGAATTAGTGGAAAAATGTATTTAAATTTAATTTGAATTGGGATTTACAAATAATGTAAAGAACAAAATGTACTTGCAAACTAATAAATATATATATATATTAGACATACAAGATAATAAGTATTAAAGTTAAAAATAAATATTTAAGTTAAAAAAATAGAAATAAAAATGTGTGAGAAAAATTATAAAATATATAAAATAAATTATACAACTTTGTAAAATAGAAAGTAAACATATTAACTAAAAAAAAATTTAACATCATAGAACTTCACTTAGATTTCAAAGCTTATGACTAAAGAAAATATAATACATTCAAGTATTCACACAAAAGAAGACAACTTATATTCAAATATAAGTATGAACACTTGTACAAATACATAAGGAGTAGAACAAGACAAACATGATAAATACAGCCTGTAAAGAAGTTTAGTATGCAAGCAAAAAGAAAGAAAATATATTCAATCTATACAAACTAATATATAGATATGAAAGTATGTAAAAACAAATCAATTTGGGTAAGTATGAAACAAGAAAAAAATGTATATGCTTATGAAACAAGGACAAGTAAGTATGGAATAAAGTAAGGCAAAAGTAAGATGTATACAAGTATGTAAAAGCAAACAAGACAAATATATATATTCAATACAAAGCATTTAATGCTAGCACAAACAAGTCATTCGAAAATGTTGAAAACTGTTTTCAACCACCAAGCAAAAAAAAATTCTAAGCATAATAATAAAAAAAATCTTGTTGTACAAAATATTATCACCTGTACAAGCTAACTACCTTATATCTACACCAATATTTGCTCCAGTTTGTGAAACAAAGAAAACATAGCAAAGTCAAAAAAAATAAGAAGAAGTAAAACATCACCTTATGTTACAAACTTAAACAAAATTCAATCAACTATAACCAGAGATTTAAAGAAGATGATTTCAGAAAAATCCAAAACTTGGTTCAAAGAAGAAGCTCTGTTCATTTCTTAAAACACTATGAGTAACTAAAATTTAAAATTTGCTTAAGTATATTCACTTATGTTCTTATGTCTGGAATAAGTATGTTTATATGTGTGTCTATATATATATATATATATATTTGCTATTCTATGAAAATATGATGTCTGCCTGTTTAATGATTTGGAAAACATCTCTGTTATAAAATTTCAAGCTTAGATTTAAACAAAAATCATCTCTGCTTAATCTATTGATTGATAGGACTTAGTATCTAAACAAGATAGGTTTGTTTGGTCATAAAGCAAATTCTAAATTTTGAATTTGAGTTTATAAGGTAGAACTGCTCTGTCGAAACTTAAAGAACATGAAATGTTTAGTATAAGTGAAATTTCAAACATTTCAAAATATCAATTCAAGTTTATAACTTGAATTCTTATCTGTAATTAGGATTTTTAAAACTATAATCACATTTTTGTGTTTAGTATTTAAAGTGTATCTCTGTAATGATTGTTTTGGGTCTTTTTGAGGATCACTGGTGATCCCAGTGATTTGGGTGGCCGGGTTTGTGGCTGGAGACAGTGGAGTGACCGGAGTGTTTGGCAAAAATGATCCGGGGAGGGCCAGTGGCCGTTGGTGGCGATGATGTCGAATTTTTGTTTCTAAACCTAATTTTTTGCTGGTTTGGATATGAATTCATTTTGGGGTCTCGGGAGCATCGAATGTCATGGGGTTTTGGAGGTGGCTAGAGGAGTGATAGTTGAAGCTATTGCCGGAGTTTTAGAACCTACGGTGGTCGGAGCGGCGAGGTTGAGGTGTTGACAGGTTTTGAGGGGTGGAAACCTGATTGTGTTTCCAGGTTTGAGATTGGGCGCTCGATTTTGATTCGAGCAAAGGTGGTGGTTATGGAGGGTCGTGATGTTGTCAGGTGATGGTCGCTGATGGGTTGGAATGCTAGTGAATGACCGGAGATGGCCAGAGCCACGGTGCACGTGCACCGTGTAGTTGAAGTTCTGATGAACTTATTTGTGTGCTGAGGTATTTTAACCCGGGGTAGACTCAAGTTATACGGGTGCTTGACTCGAAGCAGCAGAGGGAATGACTCGAAGCAATTTTGGTTCGAGTGGAGTCAGTTGTTTGTTCCAGGCTTTTGTAAAACCTGGCAGCAATTTGAATTTTTGAACAATTTAAATGAAACTTCAATTTGAATAATAGATTTAAAAAAAGTTTAAATCCAGACGAAGTATGAATTCAAATTTATTTTTGAATTCAAATCTGAAATGAAATAAAAGTTTTAAAATATTTAAAAGTATTTTTCAGGTTTAAATACCTGACAGTTTCAGATTTTTCAATTTAATAAAAAATTTGAAACCAGAATTTAAACTGAGTTCAAATTCAAAAGTTAAGTTTAGTTTTTAAGTAAACTTTTGAATCTTATTTTAATTTGAATTGGAATTTTTTTTATATAAAGAATTTAAAATCAAGGTTTTAAAAGCAATTTAAAATCAAAGTTAAATTGGTGAGTTCAAATTCATTTTGAATCCTGGGAATTTGAATCAGTATTTTTAAATCTGAATTGTTTTAAACAAGTTAACTCAAATAGCTTTTTTAAAAGAAATTTGTTTTCAATTAAACGTTTGAATTAGATTTTGATAAAGTTCTTTTATAAAAGGATTTTGAATGAAATGTTAAATAATTTTCTTTAACTTGAATTTGCAAGTTAAAATGTAATGTATTTTGAAGCTTAAATTCTAAATAAAAATTTAAGTAATTTTGTTAGGACTTTTCTTATATAGGCTTACTAAATGATATTTAAATTTGGTTAATGTTAAATACATAATCTTAAATTCAAAAATGAAATTTTAATCTAAATTTGAAGTGTAATGTTTTAAATCCACTTTAATGTTAATGAAGTCATTATTAAAGAAATGGATTACCTTAGAGTTAATTAAGGTATTAAAATGATTTAATGAATAAGATAATTAAGGAATAATTTAATTTACAATTAGAAATAATTAATAACGATTTAATCTAAGATAATTTCTTAAGAAAGTAATTAAATAAATGTTATTAGTTAATGAAGATAATTAACTAAAGATTTTAGGTATTAATTAATGTGTTTAATTTTAACAATTAATTAGATTAATTAATTAAGATAATCAATTGTAAATTGTTAATTACTTAATGAAAGTAATTAAGGGGTTAATTACTAATTGTAATTAAATTTGGATATTTTAATGGTAAAGATTAATTGGTAATTAATGATTAATTGCTATGAGATGATTGCTAAATGGTAAGTAATTAAAGATTTAATTTCTTAAAAAAATTAATTAAGGGGTTAATTAATTATGTAATTGGTAAAGGTTGATTTAATTAATATGATTAATTAAGAATAATTTAAATTAATTAAGGTGATTGATTTAATTAATTTATATCAAGTGATTTGTAATTAATAAACCAGGATTGGATAAATAATTCATAAGTAATTAATTTGATTGGAAATAAATTGAATTAATTAGGATTAAGTAGTTAAATTAATCCTGCTTATAAATAATTATTGAATACTTGACCTTACTCATGAATGATTGTATTGTATGAGTTGCCTTGAATTGATTGTCCTATCTGATCTATGGTATTTTGTTCTGTGGATTGAGTTGAGTATTTTATTCATTTATTTGTGATACATCTATTTATTATCTGTGAATCTGTGAATGTGCGATAAGTGTTATAGCTTATACCGCTTATCAACTATATTTCTGTGTTTTAATCTGTGATGATTGAATGATGTTGCACTATTGTGTTAAACCCCTGGACCACACTTATACACACACAAATATGGAATTCACGAGGAAATCGATTAAGTCACGGATTTTGAAATAGTTTAAAAAATTGAATATTTAAATCCAAATGGTTTTGGAAATGGATTGGGTTTAAAAGTGAAAAGCTTCTAAAATGGAGTTTCAAAGATAAAATTTATTTTGAATAACTTGATTGAGTTTTCAAATTTTAAATAATTTGATTTAAGCTTAAATTCAAGATTTGAAATTGAATTCTATGTTTGGAAACTAGGGACTAAAGATGTTATACCAATTATATATGAGTTAAACTATTTTAAAAGTATTGATTTGGGAATGTGAATATAATTTAAGAGCTTTAACTCGTGCAAATATATTTAGATCTTTCTGAAATGAAAACCATTTGTTTTCAAAAGTAAAAGCTTTCACATAAGTAATGAACTTCCGATTTGTGTAAAAGGGATTTCAAGTTAAAAGAAAATGATTTTCCAAGTTACGGAAACGGTTTGAAAGCTATAAGTTAAATCTTTGATTTAAAGATTTAAAGAATTAACGAGTTAATCCAATAAAAATGAGAATTGTTTTGAAATCCGTAACTGGATCTTTGTGAAACTGGATGAACTTAGTGAAATGAATCTTTTTGTTTAAAAGGATTTGAAATGGTAATTTATTTAAACCATTTGGAAGACAAGTTTTGGGTAATAAGTTGTGAGTTAACTGAGATCCCTATATCCATATGTTTCTTGTAAATATTGCGCTTACTATTCGGTTTAGCCGGGAGAGGACCTTTGTGTCATATAGCCAATTTTGAATATGTGATACACGTTATGGATAGCATTTTAAGACCGGTGGTGAAGACCAGATATTTTCAAAACGAAAGGATAACTCATTGAATGTCTTTGCATCGACTGGTCTTCGGTATAGAACTCCATATGTGATGGGAAGTCCGGACGTGATTAGGGATTATCCGGATTTGCAAGGGCTTCTTTGAAAGTGCCTTGGGTTATGTTCGAACCCAGAACAGACTAGTATGGATTGTATGTCTGACATTACATTTTGAGATATAAAGCAGATTTCTTTCAAATACGTTTCTATTGGTGGCGGAGAATTTATTCTCTTAGCTTAACACCCTTCTCTGAGGCGTACGAGCTCAGAGGTTATGTAGTTGAAGGTTATCAGTAATATATTCTCAACTCGGTAATGTGGCATGCTGAGTGCTGCTGATCATTTTTTGATCAAACCGTGGCTTTTATGAAAAGCATAGCTTTGTGGATGAGACTTCGTGGAACCTCACAACCCGGTAATGGCCAAAAAAGGAAGAATGCAGCAAGGTTATTTGGGGATAGCGTCCCCTGAGGGTATGTTCATTTCCTTCTGGATAGAGGTGGTATCATGGTATGGAGCCTATATACTTAATCTATGTGGTTGCTGCAAATTTATTTCTTTTTGGTTGTTGGTTGTCGGGATCCCGGAATAAAGGTCAGTTACGACCAGGGGATGGCATACTCGTGTCAGTAGTTACCTAGTTCAGAGGTAACCCGACCGTGTGTTGGCAGAGATCCGGTTAGGTTCTCGGGGCGTCCTTCCAGAGGCGTACCCATGTGGCAATGGAAAGCTCCTTGGCCTAACCATTTGTTGGAAATCCAAAGAAACAATACGAGCCTTATACGGTTTTAGTTATATAACCTGCCATGCAATGTGGCGGTAGCCTGCTATTGAACATGGTAGCTATAGTAGGCCTACGATAATGGTCGTATGTTGGCTAAGATTTATATTATACTTTTGAAATGTTTTCTGCACTTTGCACTTGTAGTAATAATATCAAAGAAATTCGCATATCAAGCATGTTTGACTATCATAAGAAGAAATCTCCTCCAATTCTGCGTTTGCATTGTGTGTGTGGCGGGAGGTCTTATGGTAGTTTTCATTTTCCAAAAGCATATCGGATTTTCTTTTATAAATATTGTTTTATTTAAAAGATAAACTGTTTTTGTTACTCACACCAGTCCCATGACTGACCTAGAGTTTATTGTTCCTTTCCTAAACTCTGGTGCCCAAAATTTTTCACATGGGCTGTCTAGAGTTGGGTTTTTCAGATAGTCAGGTTTAGTAGATTATCTGAAGCTAGTTCAGTCTTTGGATGCGGATGAGACTTGCTTGTCTTCGTTATTGGGAATTCGAGCTATTTCTGGATTGGTGCTTTGGAGATGGAGATTATCCGCTGCTGGTGTTATGTATTTTATTTCCACTGCTATTTCTTGTATCATATCTCTGATGTATATGGATATCTATTATCAATTGTATCATTCTATTGTATCATATTGTTTCTGGATATTGTATCAGATGTTGTATATGGTATTATTCATTTCTTTTTCTTCCGCTGTGTTGTTATACTTAATGGCGTTATAAGCTCTGGCGACTCGGATTCGAATGGTCGAATCTGCGGCATTCGAGTACGATGTAAAGTATGGATGTCGATTTTCGAACGCGAAAATTCGATATTGCTATAGTGGTGGTCCTCATCCAGCAAACCGAAGCTGGAAGGAAATGGAGTCATATGCTAGTTCTATTTGGCATGCTGACTTCGAATGTTGTAGTAGTTTTGAAGATGGGGCTCTAGCCAAACAACAGAAGATGATGACTAACGACATCATGTTTCGAAATAGAGATACTGACAGGGTCGAAATATATATCCACTTGTCATATCAGCTCAAGTAAGTCCTGCTTGGATGAAGAGGATCCTAGTTGACAGTGGCAGTTCTGTTAATATACTATTTAAGCGAGCCTATGACCAGATGATAGTCTCGTATTATTGGCTTCAGCGGGAGTGCAACCATACCCACCGGAGTGGTGGAACTACTAGTGGAGTTAGGAACCGAAGAACGCTGGAGAGTCCGGATATTGCAATCTGTTGTATTGGATGCAGACTCGCCGTACAATGCTTTCTTGGGCCGACCGGCCCTAGTTGAGTTCATGGTTGCCATTGCCCCATGGTGTTTGACTCTAAAGCTCCCAACTGATCATGGAGTGGAGTCGTTCAAGAAGAATAGGCTGCTAGGAGAGCCTGTTATGTTGCTGAGCTGTGAGATGCGTAGCAGAGAGGAAAAGGAAAAGGGGTAGAGGAATCCCTCTACGTTCGTTTGGTTGAAAATTAACAATTGATGCTTGGTCCCAAGCCCGGGCACCCCAACCAATTCCAAAGAGATCTTGACCCGAGAGATAATGAAAGTGAATATGAAAGTGAAGATGAAAGTAAAGACAGTCTATCTTCTCCGGCCGAACTGACGATGCTATGTCCCGATTGACGATAGCGACGATTCTAGAATGATAAATATTGGATCTCAATTAAGCCAGCAAATGCAAGAGGAAATGGTTGAACTTCTCCGAGCAAACCTTGACGTGTTTTCTTGAACACATTCTGACATATATGGAATCTCCCCAGACATTGCGAACCACACATTGAACGTTGACCCACGGTACATCTGATCAACAAAAAAGGCATGGTATGGATCCAGAAAGATCTGCCTCCCATAAGGAAGAGGTAGATGAGCTTAAATTGAATGGATTTATTCGAGACGTATTATACCCGGAATGGCTATCTAACCCTGTACTCATTCGAAAGCCAAATGGGAAAGGGAGAATGTGCGTTGACTACTCAAACTTGAATAAAGCTTGCCCCAAAGACAGTTTTCCACTTCCTCGAATCGATCGGCTTGTAGATTCAACGGCTGGACATGAACTCCTATCCTTCATGGACGCGTATTCAGGCTACAACTAGATACCCATGCACTTGCCCGACCAGGAGCATACCAGCTTCTTAACTGATCTGGGACTCTATTGCTACAAAGTTATGCCTTTTGGACTCAAAAACACCGATGCAACTTACCAATTGATTGGTTAACCGGATGTTCGCCAACCAGATTGGGAGAACTATGGAGGCATACATGGACGACATGCTAGTGAAATCATGATTCTCCACTGATCATATTAAAGACCTAGAATCAATGTCTAATATCCTTCGAGAATACAGAATGAAGCTCAATCGGTTAAAATGTCATTTTGGGGTCGCATACGGGAAGTTTCTTGGGTATATCGTCAACCTTCGAGGAATTGAAGCCAATCCTGAAAAGATCTGGGCGATCACAAGCCTTGAGACTTCAAGAACTATAAAGCAAGTCCAGAGCCTCAACGGGAAAGTAGCAGTACTGAGCAGATTCATTTCAAAATCCACTAACAAATGCATTCCCTTCTTCGATTTGATCCAAAAAGTCAAACGGAACTTTGAATTGATGACGGAATGTGAGGACGCATTCCGAGTACTAATTCAGCACCTCTCCACACCGCCTATTTTGTCAAAGCCTATCGATCACAAGAAATTGTACATTTACTTGGCGGTATCAGATAACACAACCAGTGCTGCCCTGATTCGAGAGGAAGACTGAGTGCAAAAACCGGTTTACTATATTAGTAAACAACTAACCAGAACTGAGAGAAATTATCCGAAAGCTAGAGAAGTTGGCTTATTGTCTTGTTATTTCCTTAAGAAATCTCTGTCCATATTTCTAGGCTCATCCTATCACCGTTTACACCGACCAGCCATTACGACAGGTCCTTATGAGGATTTAGACGTCTGGTAGGTTACTCAAGTGGAATATCGAGCTAAGTCAGTTTGATATTACCTATATACCAAGGCGAGCCATTCAAGGACAAATCCTAGCAGATTTCATAGCTGAATTTACCATCCCAGAGGATTTTCCTCAAACCAGTGAATCTCCCAAGTATATCTGGAAGCTACATACTGATGGTGCCTCAAATGACCGTTGCTCAGGTGGCGGAGTCGTACTTGAAACTCCTGAAGGTCGATCTACATGTTATGCCCTTAATTTTGATTTTCGTGCAACCACGAGTATGAAGCCCTACTTGCTGGATTGAGACTTGCTCGAGATTTAAAAGTCATTGCTATGGAGATGTATTGTGATTTGCAACTGGTTGTATGTCAAGTTCGGGAGGAGTACCAGGCCAAAGAACGAAGATTGGCTGCTTACCTAGCTCGGGTCCAGGAGATATTAAATCATTTCGATTATTATGCTATCTACTGCATCCCCTAAGAGCGCTATCAAAAAGCTGATTCACTGGCAAAGCTAGCCAGCATAGGTGAAGCACAACAAATGTGACTCATTCTTACGAAAACATTGTCTTCCCCAAGCATCGATCGAACGGAGACGGATTGGGTATTTGAGGTCATCCCCGATAAAGAGACATGGATGACTCCGTTTAGAAATTGTCTTGAGCATGGAATACTTCTAGAGCGTAGGAGTGAAAAAAGACAGGTTCTTCGAAAAGCTTCGCGTTTCACTATTCAGAATGAAGTCATGTGTAGAAGAGGATGCTCTGTTCCTCTACTTTGGTGTATCGCTCACGATGAAATTAAACGAGTGTTGCATGATGTACACGAAGGAGAATGTGGAGTTCATAGCGAGGGACAGGCTTTAGCTAAGAAAGTACTCCGATATGGATACTATTGGCCGACCGTAAATCGTGATGCATCGGATTATGCCAGAAAATGTGACAGATGTCAAAAACATGCTGGGATTCCTAGAGTTGTTCCTACCGAAATAACCCAGATGGTCAGTCCATGGCCTTTTGCAGTCTGCAGCATTGATATTATTGGCTCTCTACCTCTGGCCAAAGGTGATGTAAAGTATGCCATCGTCGCAATTGATTACTTTTCCAAGTGGGTTGAAGCTGAACCCCTTGCTACAATCATAAAGAAGGTGATCAACTTTGTAGTCCGCAACATTATCTGCCATCAACTTTGTAGTCCGCAACATTATCTGCCAATTTGGTCTTCCACATACCATCATCACTGATAACGGAACCCAATTTGACAGTATTGAGTTCAAGGATTTCTGTCAACAATTCCACATTCAAAATAAATTCTCTGCAGTTGCACACCCTCAAGCGAATGGACAGGTTAAAGCTGTGAACAAACTTATAAAGTCTATTTTGAAGAAACGACTGGAAAAGGCCGGGGCCAAGTGGGTCGATGAACTTCCTATGGCTCTATAGGCTTACCGAACAACCTACAAGTCCACGACTGGACACACTCCATTCTATCTTTCCTATAGTTCAAAAGCCATTATTCCAGTCGAGATGAAAGTACCTTCTCATCGTGTGACTTATTATGATCTGAAGACAAATGCCTTACTACTTGCTGAATCCTTGGATTTATTGGATGAGAAGCGCGAAGAGGCTGATTTGAGGGCAGCCGCATACCGAAGTCGAGTCATCCGATTATACAATGCCAAGGTCCGACCCTGAACCTTCGAACTCGACGATCTCATCCTCAAAAGAATCTACGCGGTTCCTTCGCACATGAAACCGACGAGGGAAGGGCCGTATGTGATTGAACAAAAGCTCGGAGATGGCGCATTTAAATTGTCGACCGTTGACGGCCTTCTTCTGCCAAGAGCTTGGAACAGCCAAAGCCTTAGTTGCTACTACACATGACAGGCTTTATTTATTTAGTCTACTTTTCATTAGTATTTATTTTCGCATTTCGAAATATGAATTTATAATAAGGCAACTTACTTTGCTGTATTTTCTTATTTCAGCAATAAAATGCAATCTCTTCGAGCCAGAGCGGTGATTCATTAAATGTTTCATACAACCATTATGATGCACGAAGAGCTAAGTTCCATCATATGGTGGGACTTATTCAAACAGGGAGTAACTGTGATATAACCAATTACTCGCTAAGTGAAACCCAAGCTCGGGAGCAAGCCATCACACTGAAGTTAAAAAAGGATTGATACACGACAATCCTTTAACTAACTCCGGTCTCCCAGAATGCGAGCTGGAGTATAACCTTATAAATACGGTTTTTTAAGAAGGTGGATCCATCCACCTGATGACTTTGTCCGCACCTTGACCAAGTTTGAGGAGGATGGACCCGTCCATCTAACGACCTCACTTGTTAACTGAGGTGGATGTGAGTCGACCATCCACGATCCTAATAAATCCATCGTTCTTGGAGTGCGAACGAAATTCAAACGCCTAAACAGACGTGACTGACCGTCTGTCGGCCAAATCCAAATTCCCAGAGTGTGAATTGGAGTATAAACATCAAGTCCAAATTCCTAGAGTTCGAATTAGACTATAATCATAACTCCAAGTTTCCAGAGTGCGAACTAGAGTATATACATCAACTAACTCTGGATTCCCAGAGTGTGAACTGGAGTGTCAACATCAACCAACTTCATGTTCCCAGAGTGCAAAATAGAGTACAAATGACTAACTTCGGATTCCCAGAGTGCGAACCGAAGTATCGACCATGATTAACTCTAAGTCCCCAAAGTGCGGATTAGAGAATGAACACCGACTAACCCTAAATCCTCAGAGAGTGGATTAGAGTTTAAACACAAACCGAATACGAATCGATCATCCTCAGAGAGTGGATTAGAGTTAGAACATAAACATAACTTGGGTATGACTGACTACCCATAAAATAACTTAAGTCCCCAGAGCATGGATATATACTTAAAACTTAAACAGGCATGGCCGACCGCTGACGCACAAATGCAAATCCCTAGAGTGTGGATGTGATCATCAATAAGTGAGCGAGTGTGATTTGACCACTCGACTCTCACTTGTTTTAGCATCAATTCAACGACATTAAGATTGATGTATTGGAAGCAAAATGCAATCGCTAGCCGACCTTTACAACTCATCCCTGAAATTAGAGGCAGAACTTAAGTGTCGATCACTGACTGAAGCATTGCAGCATCGGAATTCAACTTAGTGTCCGGACACGACTCGTAGCCGTGATTCCAGGACTTAACAAATATACTCAAAAACCTGATCCAAAGGTCGAAAACTTCACAAGTTTATTGAACAAGAATTCAAATGCTGGTACAGTCAAGCAAATAAACGATAATTGAGTTGAAGACAAAATAGAACTATATTCAACTACTTGTGGAAGGAATTTATGTACAAGTTAGTTCCAAAAATCCTACCAGCAAGGGCCGAACCTGCATCTATACACGGCCAATAAAAGAACAAAAGAAGTTCATATCTACCCAAAAATACACCAAGGAAGCATATCTATTCTCTCTTTTTCTTCGGCTTCCTCTTTGGTTTTGACCCACTGGATTCACCATTGAGTTTACTCTTTGAGCCTTTTCCTTTCGACGGCTGATCTCCTTTGGGGGCATTACATCAATTTCCTCCTCCAAACTCAAGTGTATGGCAATACTTCCAAAGGCGGAGTCGGAGGGGTCAGGTCCACTGTAGGAGGTGGAATAGGCATGGTGGTGTCGACAACAGTGCCACCAGGAGATATCATTTGTAACGGAGCAAGACCAGGGCCCGCCATTCCACTTCCGAAGCTGCTAGCCCGAGCAGCTGCTTCTATTTCAGCGTTGATCTCGGCCATAATTTCTTCCTCATGAAGTGTTTATGCATCACCAGAAATGCTTGCGGTTGGGATTGAGGAGTTGGTCGCTGGCGCTACTCCACTCATGACAAACGGTAAGTCAGAGAAAGGGTCACTATGATGACTGAGAAGTTCCTCCATCATCTATTCATCGAATGAAAGTGTGCTACCTTGTATATCATCTATAGGTGCAGTGGTCGATGTTGCGGTTGCCTCCGTAATAATCGCCACTGCTCATGATGCGACTCTTGAGTTGCAGGAGGTGCGACTGATGTGGCTCCAATCACTGGAAAAAGGCAAAGAAAACCTGTTATTAAATGTTTCAAGTGAAGCTCCCGATCATAAACAAGCATACAAAATGTTCATAGTACCTTCCTCAGTTTGACTTGTTGCCGGCTGAACGGCCTCAGAAATTTGCTCTCTAGCTTGAGATATCTGTGGCTGATCTGGGTTGTAAGCAAGAACGAATTGAGAATCAACCACAGAAGTCGGTTCAAGCTGAGTCGGCATAAGAGTTTCGGGACTTGTGTCACGATGCTCGACACCAGAACCTTCTCTGGCCTCCGAGTGCTGAGCGCCTAACTTCTGCTTTTCATATGAAATCATAGCATCATGGAGAACTTTCCTTTCGTCTTCATTCAGCACTCAGTTCTCAAGCTCGAATTCGTCGACCGATTTGCCCTGATGGGCAGCCTTTTCATCCTGTATTAATCGGCCCTAGGTGTTGTATAGATGTGCTGGATAATTATCAAGCCAAGCTAGGTTCCTATGCCTCAAAACGTTAGCATTATAGGTAATGAGGAGATCTTCAATGTCAGCATCTAGCCTGAACTCCGCCATTTGGACCTTCTCCTCGACCTCAGTCTCCACCTCCTAGACCTTAGCCGTAGCCGCATCCTGTTTGCCCCGAAGCACTATGGCCAATTCACATGCCTCCTAGGTTGCGCTATTTGCATCATCCCTCTCCTTGATGATTTTGGAAAAATTGGCTTTGAGGTCGTTAAGTTCTTTAAGAGCAGCATCCCGTTCAGCTGTGACGGTGGTGTTTCGGTGGCCCAACTCTCCACCAGGGCAAATTGTGTTTGCCACATCCTCTCCATTGCTACATTTGCCTCATCAGCCTTCTAGGTGGCCTCTATTTTTGATTTCTTGAGAGGATTCGGCTTCGTCGTTAAGCATTTGGATAATCCAGTCTTTTTGAGCAAGCTCAGTTTCTAATTTCTCTATGGTATTTTCCCCTCAAAGGCCACCTTCGATGCTTTCTCTGCAGCTTTCCCCCGCTCCTTGTACTGAATGCAGATAACATGAATATAATCATGCATTATGTGCTCTGCTTCCGCTGGAATTCTCTTTAAGTGAGGGGGGAAGACGAACCCGTCAAAGCATAAATTTGGAAAATCTTTCTTCAACTGAGAAATTCTAATAGCCCCTTCCCCAGTGGGCTCAGTGATAGCTTGCTCATCAACAATGAGAGTTTCGACCTCATGTCTACGACGCTTTGATTCAGGACTAGAGGTATGAGAAGATGATTTATGGCGGGGAGGCTCTATCGGTTGTTTTCCATGGCCCGAAGGTTGTGTGAGGGCTCGAGGAGGAGAATGCGATCGGGATCGATGTCTATAATCCCTATCCCTCTCTCTCTCTCGTGACGTTCTTGGCTCCAATAACCACGATCGTGGTTTCTATCATCCTCCCTCTGACAGGACTTCTAATACGAGCTAAATGATTGCCGCGCAGAGCGAAGACTTCCCAACGTAGAAATTTTTCTGGTCATTAAATCTGTAAAGAAGAAAGAACAACAGAATTAGTAATTTCCTAAAGTAAGCAGCTTGTGGTCGGAAATCGTGCAGTGCCGTGAAGTGTATATGCATATGCAACGTTCCGACCAACCGGAAATGTCGGTCACGCTTGTGGGAAGAGACTCACTTAAGTCTAAAGCACTCTGAAGCTCCTCCAATCTAGCGTCATGTTGAAGTGACACATAATCCGGGATTGGGATATCGGCAAGCCCTTCGAAAAGGTTCTCCACTTGCAAGGGAGGAGCCTCTGAAATTCTAATACCGGGAATAGGCAAAGACACGATTACGGATTTCCATCTCAAAGATTTATGGCGCTTATGCGCTGCAGCCTTGCCTTTTCTCCTTCCCTCAAGACTTTAAAAGCTGTCAGAAGGCCCGGCTACGGGTTCGTCGTTGGTGGGTGTATTATCTTCCTCACCTTCTTTGGTTATTACGATCTTAGGCGCTTTACGTTTAGTCCATTTCACCAGAGCCTCCCTCGGCGTTCCTTTAAGCCTAATGCTCTAATTTCACTCGATTAGCCCCAAGGTCCTCAAATTTATATCTATTAGCACCAAGTCTATGTCCCTCATTTCACTCGGCACTTCTTGAAGGACCCTTACTGTAACGCCCCGCATTTCATAAGATTTAAATCGACGATAATCCATACACGTAGGACTTAAACCATACAGAAGGGCGGATTGTTATGGAGTAAAAAAGAAAAAGCAGGGAAAGAAAAAAAAGCAAAATAGATTCTTATAGCGGAACGATACAATATAATAATCAAATATACATTTCATGAAACTATTTATAAACATTTGATTATATTTATACAATACATATCAGAGTTGCACATACCAGTGAATAATAATCAATGCAGCGGAATACAGTGTGTAGTGGAACAATATAATATATAATAATAATAATAATAATAATAATAATAATAATAATAATAATGAAATCTTCGTCTTCGTCCTTCAGAACTCCTGAATGCTCAGACTGACCTGAGCGAATTGAAAAAAAACACTCGAGTCAGAACTAAAGATCTTATGTAAGTTAAATCAACAGGAATAGATATGAGTGCAGTAACTTAAGAGATGCTCGAGATTCACATCTCCTAAGGATCCGTTAAACTATTTACTATGTAATAATATTTTGCTAGTATAATAATGTCTATTGTAAAATAAACTTACTTTTAAATAGCATTAAGGCTTTACATTTTCCACCTTAACACGTAATAGTCTCAGTAGTCCATCCAATATCATAGTCCCTCCTGATCGGGAAGCCACCAGAGGACACCACACGGGATACGGGAGAAAACCAAACTCGTACAAGGCGCGATAGGGTAGTGACATGGCACAACTAGGCAATGCCAGGGTAGATATACCAATACGCTTCCGGGTCGGTGGTAACGCGTAGCACGCAGCTACCGCCCACCTCGAGCCATACCCCTAAATAAAATAATCAAAAGTGGCCACCGAATCAATCCAAAGGTCAAAGTATAATATCAAAGGGATGTGTCCGATCAAAGGTACTACCTCATTAACCCGTCGGTCGCTCCTGTTTTAGCCACCTTATGCCAACTCATGGGAGTTGGGTCCACGTATTTACCTCAAAGGAAACGCTGCCACCATCCAACTTCATTCTGGAATCACTACTACAAAATACGCATGTTGCTTCGCCTCATTTGCATCGGTTGTTACAACAACCGATGCAAATAGGAGTATTTGCATCGATTATGCTTTAACAACCGATGCATTTGGTATGTGGAAAGCAGTAGATAGTAAAAAAAAATACAATTTGCATTGGTTATCATCGACAACCGAAGAAAATATAACGATGCAAATAGTGTTAGTTGCATCAGTTTTATTCACAATCGATGCAAAAATACTATTACCATGTTGAGCACCGTGATAAAAGTTTGCGGGAAATTATTTGTCTCCTTCTCATTTTCACCGCGAACCTCTTCTTTTCGTCTTTCCCTCTCCCCCTTTTCATATTTCCCAAAATCGGCAAAATCGGATCTAAATCCAAGCTCCACGCGTAAATAATTTCCTCTATCACGAGCTCTCCCTGCCTCTCTTTCTTCCTCTCCATTCTCCTCTCCCTCAGCTCTGAATCCAAGCCCGAACCATAATCCACTTACAATGAAATTGGAAATCCGTTGCTTTCAAAATTCGTGAATTTGAGTATGATGGCCAGATATTTCCTAATGTTGTTATTTTTATTTTATTTTTTGATGTTGTTTTGACAGAATACGATTCAAAGGTGACTTCGTAACTTCTTCCCCTGATATCTTTCAACTTGAATTGGGATATGATGTGGAATTCGTATTGCTTGCATCTGATGGTTTATGGGACTATATTAAGAGGTTCACCCTTTTATTCTGTAATATACATCTTTTATCCGATGTTTCTGTAATGATAATATATCATGGTTGGAAATTTTGTAATTTTCAGCTCTGAAGCAGTAACCTTTGTTAGGAACCAACTTCGAAAACATGGAGATACTCAGGTTACAAATTTTCCAAGTAACAATTTTACATTAACTGTAAACTTAAGATATTATCTTCCATTATATACATATATTTCTAATCTACTATTTCGATGGCATGTAACCCCAATGTAAATATGTTCAAGTTACAAGAAAAAAACCTTCAGAACTTTCTTGTAGTTTTCCAAGTACATGGATTCGTAGATATCTTGAGCAAATCTCTTGGCTACTTCCAATATTGACAAAGTTTTTAATTGTTGAAAATTGAATTTAAATAGTTTAGTTCTAATGTAGTATGCAGATTATGAAGTATCTCCTTTACAAAGGGTAAAGGATCTTTTTTTTTCATTTTTATAATCGTTAGCAATATGAAAATGTTTATTGCTAATTTTCAGCTTGCTTGTCAAGCTCTTGCTCAGGCGGTACTGGTACTTCTTTAATTCAATTATCAGATCACTTCATCTTTTTAGGCTACTCAATTGCTACTTTTTTCTAATATATTTTGGACAGTGATAATGAGTACACTCTTCTTGGTTTTTCTTATCATTCAATGATTCAGTACTGGAATTTTTTTTCTTTCAATTTAGTCCACTTTCCAAAGCCTTTAACACAGCTAGATCCCTTCTAAAATTTATTCCAAATATAGATCCAATTTTGTTAAGCTGACGCTACTTCAAGTTTTTACATTGATCCAATTTTGTTAAGCTGACGCTACTTCAAGAATTATGACAACTTTAACGGTTTATGTCGGATACTAACAGCCCAAGGCAGGCAGGGGAGGCGAAAAGGGATTATCTTTGCTATAGGTAATGTTCTAAACAACATAATCATGTAAATGAAACAATATAAAGATCAGACTATTATACTCTATTATGAAATGATCAACAGCAACATAATTAAGGATTTAAGTGTGGGTGCAAGGATAGGGTTTAACGGTGCTTAACATCTCCAATTGAAGCGTGCATACTACCTGTGTTTGCTGCTATACTTTCAAAGTAGCTGCTTGAGTTCTGCGAACTATCAATACTTTAAGTGTATAACTCATACAAGGTTTTAGTCTTATAATACTCGTTGAATTAAGAGTAGATTTTAGAAAATATAATAAATGGGTCAAGAAATTCTGGTCCGCACTCCTTGTTCTTGGTGTGAAGTAGCAGGAGCAACCAAACAAGGTACAATCTTTGGATGTTTTTGATTTCCCTTTCTTATTGCCTACTTATTTTTTTTTTAGTGGACTTATTAGCGTTTGTCAAAAGAGGCTTACCAACCATTTGGTTCTTTATATTCTAATTAGAGTTTATTTCTCTTTTCCCCCCAAAATATCACATCTTTAAGTTTGTGGAACAATTCATGCCTTAAAAGCTTGTAGTTCATGTTCTGCTATCTTGATTTACGAATTGAGATAAGGATGTCAGTTATCTAATTTAGTAAAAAAAGTAGAACATGTTTTTCGAAAAACTGTACCCACCTGTTCTCTTTAGCATTTTCATGAATATATTCAAGAAATTCTTTGCATTTTTAAAGCTCAACATGTAAAAGAAATATGTTAAATCTCATTACACACATTAAATGTAGTGGACTCTTAGAAAATAGCATGAAAGTTTAATCTCCTACATCACCGCTGATTCAGTGAGACTACATTAATAGAGCTTTCGAGTGACCTTTTTGTTCGCATAATGTTACTATTATTGATTTTGGTATATATTATTCAAGTCAACTTTCTACCACATGTTGTCTTAATGAATGTTATGCCCATGGATATAGATGCCTTCCAATATTTCACTCTAAGTACTTTCTGAAGGTTTTTTGGAGTTAATTCAGTATATGATGTAAATGGAGTTTTTTTTCCAAAAAAAGAAACTTATTATGATTATCTTAATTGAACCCACATGTAGGTTTTCTTTGCCTTTGGATTTGTTCACAAAATTTCTGCTTTCGAAATGGCTGCAGGGTTTTAGGTTATTCAGTTTTTTTGGTTGTAGAGAATTAAATTGATTATGGAAAGATCTAAAATGACTAAATATTTTTGTACAATGTTATGCAGGCATTAATTCAGTTCACAGATGTAGAGGCAACAGTGTCAAAAAAAAATTTCCTTGGATGGAACAAGTATTCCGAGGTCACTTTCTTATTAGCCTTTTGAAACTGATAAAACTAACTTTGTTTTGAAATGACATGGTATTCAGACCTTTAGGTATACGTAGCATTATTAAATCCTTATATCTTTTCTTGCACATTTTTCATTTCATTTTTTTGGTTTTTGTTTTGTTTGATTTAACTTTTGATCTTGGTTAATTTTTTAGGTGATGTTGGGGATACCTTTATTAGAAGGAACCAACCCAGCTTTGTGTTTTCCTCGCTACGTAGTTGGCTATGAAGCCGTTTGCTATACAAACATTTATAGTGAAGTATGTTTTTTCATGTTAGGTATTTTATATTTAATGTTTAGCAGAGCTCATTCTTCGGAGAATCTTACAGGTTCTTGCTGCCGATGTTTATGCTTCAAAGTTTGAAGATTTTTTGCTAAATCAAAATGCTGGCTTGCAGTTTAGGAATAAGGTAATGTCCTTTCCTATCACTTCGAGGTTATGTATATGTAATCAGTCGCATCATATTTGTATTTGTTGGGGGTAGAATGCATTGAAAGGTTTGAAACAACTCAAAGATAGGGAACAGTTATAAAGTTACGATGTTTAGTGATATGCCTTGGAACTGCAGTTTCCAAGAACCAATATTGTACGCACTTCACTTTAAAATAAGTGCTTTTATTTTATCTCTGCTGGTATGTAAAGAACTTTTACACATTCATACACATGTATTCACATTTTGATTTGTAATGTATTGGCAGTTTTCTTCTTCATTCGGTTCTTTGGGAGTGGCTAACAGTTAAACTATACATATGCAGGTGCTGGCACCAGGAGGAGCTAAAGACCCAAATGAAATTATAAGAGATTATCTTGGAAGGGAGCCATCTGTTCGTTCATTTATAGACAGCAATACAAGAAACAACTTGTGGAATACCCTCATCTACAATGCTTGCTAATTCCTTGGCCAACATTGATACTACCTTCATACAGTTCAGTCATCTTTGGTTGATTGATTCTGGACAAGTATATCGGTTGTAACTTTTCTGTTTCATGCCTCTAATTTTATTTTTCTTTAGAATTTATTTATGTTTTTCATTCTTTTTTAGAATTATTAAATCTGATTATGTATTTTCCATCAAATTTAATTTTGAATGATAGTGATATTGCATGCAATAATTGTTTGTTATAATCAATAATATATATATAGTCTATTTGAGTACTATAATAATTGTTTCTGAGAATGGCTTTTTTTGCATCAGGTATAAATAGCAGATGCAATGGAGGGATTAGTTTGCATTGGTTGTTATAAAAAACCGATGCAATAGAGGGATTAGTTGCATCGGTTTTCATTACAACCGATGCAACATGGGGGCTGTGTCCAAGCAACCAACCATGATATTTTGCATCAGTTGTTAGTAACAACCGATGCAAAAAGGACCTTTTGCATCAGTTTCAGAACTGATGCGAAAGTGTTAAGCCTGTTGCATCGGTTGCATATGCATCGGTTGTTGAACTGATGCAAAAGGGGGGTAAACAACCGATGCAAATGGTCTGTTTTGTAGTAGTGAATCTCCACGGCGTACACGGTTGTTAAAGTGGCTTTCGGAGTTGGCAGAGAGTATGAAAACTTCTGATCCCGGTCTCTTTAACAACCAAACGTTATTATAACACCGTGGTTATTTCAAAATAATTTGTACTTTAAAACCAGAATATAATATCCCTTTCAAAACCATATAAATATGATATCGTTTTCCCTTTTGAAACCAAATCAATATGATATTATTTTCCAAATATATCCTTTTCAAAAACCATAACATTTTCAAGGTTAAATATTTTGAAACTAAATGCTTGAAATGTAGCCTTCCAAAACATAAAACTTTGAATTTTATAACTTTGAATTATAACTGCATCACTTAAATGGTTTAAATATTAAATTACTTTATAAAATAAAATAGCTTCTTTAATTTCGCAAATAATCCCAAACACCGATTTGAACCTCTAAATAAACCATTTCAAATTCAATATATTTCAAAGCTTAAATTATTCCACCATTTCAAAACTTATTCTTTGATAAGTTTCATATATATCAATGTCAACTACTATTATTTAGATTTGAAATGTTTGCTTAATAAATCAAATATCATTTTAGTAAAACCTTTAGACTTCAAATAACTCGATATTCTTCCAATTACATTAACTTGATAATATTCATTTAAACAAATTTTATATACATTTAAATCCTCTAAACAAAATCAAGTTATAAAATCATATGCTTTAAATATCAATTTATTTACATTTCAAATCAAAATTTTCGAGGATAATTCTTAAATTCTTTAATTCAAATCAAATTCACATTTATCTTCCAACCTTAATTTTATTTGAGTCATTATAAACACTATATACAATAGAATTTAAATAGATACTTAACCATTTTATATAAAAGAAATCAAACTTTATTATTAAACTCGTTTTTATTAATCAATTTTATACATAGCTTAAATTCAAGCATTTAACTATATATATAAAATAATATTCATATAACATTAAAATTTAATATTTATCAAACCGTATTCTTTCCAAAACCATAGAAAATCATTTCAAAAATAATTTTATATATATATCATGGTGCCTGTATATAATTTTCCATCCTATGGTCAAGTGATACGGATATTTATCATTTCAATCCGCAATTTAAAAATAAAATGCGGTTGTATATCATTTCAAACCGCAATCCCAAATCAAAATAAAGGCATAACAACTTGCAGATTATGATGATATAAATAAAACATCCATTCATCCATCATAAAATCATACATCCATCACAATCATCACCCAAAACAATCAATCAATATAAATATATAACCGATAATATATAATAGGTAATTAACTGGCAGTTATATTCAATAATACATTAAATAACGATTTAATTTAAATAAATGCAATAACTAAGATGATGATTAAATATACGAAAAAGTCATAAATAAATGCATAATCACAACAAAATTTGATTTAACAAACATAAGAAATTTTAGAAGTTGTGAGTGGGTTAAAACGCTCACCTTTTGAATTTAAATTGAATTAAAAATCCAATTTAAACCCAAAATTTGACCAGTCTCAGAATTCGTCCAAACCAGCGCCAAAAAGTCTGGAATTCTGATACGATCCTATCAAAAGAATCTGTGTGTAAAACGGTATCGTATGTAAAAGTTATCACGATTAGAACATTCATAGTTTGAATTAAATTAAATAAATATAATATGTTAATATACCACGTCAACATCTTCTACCGAACCCTATACCTCTACAGAGCACTTCACACGCATCGTTCACAGTCGCCGCCCTAAAGCCGGCCGCTTCTGACATTGCCGTGACCCAGGAAACCCCGCCTCCATGCTCGTCGACCCATGCCTAAGCCACCTCGACCATCGCCGATGGTCCACGACGCCGATCGTCACCCACAAAGCCAGCCGCCGCCACCCATAAGCTAACCCTAATCGAATTTACGTCGTCGATCTAGCCGTTGGTTCGACGAGCAACCTACGCAGATATGTTCCGCTCGTCACTCTCCATGCCCCTAGAGCTTCCAATTGACGATCCGTTGACGTTCATCACAACACGATGAACGGCCGAGGTTATTTCGCACAATTCCAACTTCACAGCAACCTAGACCAGAAAACGAATTATATATTTGACTTGCGCTCGTCGAAAGCTTCAAATCCATATATAATTCGATAATGTTTGAAGAGTTTGAATTTTTGGCTTTTGATTTGATTGGGAAATTTTATTTAAGAATTTAGGGTTTGTAGCCATTGAAGTGAGGAGGTGAATAAAACCTATAGAAATGAGGAACAGAGGCTGCTAGGGTTTATAGCAGGATATATATAGGCAGGGTTAACATTTGAATGGATGGATAAGATAGATTTACGCACTAACGCCAAAGTGGCCCAAAAAGCCTGTTTTGACTCCGGAATGAAATTGGGGCAAACAATATATCAAAATAGATGTTTTTAAATATTTTCAACATGATGGAACAAGTTTCAAGTCCAAATTCCATCGTATGAAGAAGTTATGCTCAAATCAGTATTTTTTAAATTGATTTCAATTGATTTCAATTTCATTAATTTCAAGGCGTTTCGAGTCCGTACGATCAAACGACAAGTACGATCGCTACGAAACTCGAAACCCTACGATAATTCACCGTTACGGATCTGATGAAACTGGTTTCGTCAAAATCCAAGTCAATCGACAAAATGGCCATTTTTCCATTAATTAAATAATTTAATATTAAATTTATTTAAATCAAGTTTCAGTTCAATTTTATATAAATCACAATTGCTCTCAATTCAATTGCTTGGACATTTGCCATAAATTAAAGTGAATTCTTGACATTAGTTCAAAGTTAATAAACTTACCAATTCAGTGTTTAACTTCAATTTTCATAAAGTCAGTAATTATAACTTAAATTTCAGATGATTCATATTCTTAGCCTATCTAGTTATTCACTGATTTCATTTTACGATACAATTATCACGGTTTACCATAGTGCACCAATATCCCTATTTTATCTTAAATTCAAATAATGTAGCAATTAGTTTTATTCACAATAAACTCAATTTATAAAAATTTATTCCACTAAATTAACTTGATTTAACTTCAATCCTTTTTCTAATCAATTATTATTCGATAAACAAAGATAATCTTTGTTTTACCCTTTATTACTCTAATATTCCCAATTTAACAACTCCTAACCATTGGATTACATTTCACCCAAATGTAGCATTTATTTACATTTAGTACAATTTATCTCCAATCTCAATTAACAATCTAAATAAATAGATAACCTAAAATAAACATTACTGTTACTCTTTAGTCACATAAATAAGCCTTTATTACTCACAAATCAATGTTGGCATTTATTTCCATACTATTAATTTCATTCGCTTATGTTCTATCTAAACATAACATTTAGATTATATTTTCATTAATTAATTCAATATTTACATCCACTTCCGTATATTAATTTTGTAACCAAGCTATAACATTTACATTGTTTTACTTATTGGAATTGCATCCAAGTTATTAACAGTTAACTTACATTTATACGGTTGCAATTCATTCTAGTTATTATTTCCAAACAATTACATACTATACATTAATTTTATTTAATCACTATTTATTCATTATTAATTTATTGATTAATTCAAAATTTCCATTTATTTTTCTTATTTTAATTTATTACCGAATATCCCTATTTAATCAATCATAACTCAAATAGTTGTTTCAATCCATTGGGATTGCATTGAATTGTTTATTCATCAACTTTCATTAACGTTACTACCTTAATTTACATATAATCACTATTAGTCAACGTATTATTCCATTGGTAAATTAAATGCCTACTTATATTTACTTATATTTTAATTTCATACCCAAATGCAACAATTTACACTTTCCATTATTATATTAATTTGAATTCCATTCTAGTTAATATTTTTATTAATAATTCACTAATTCAACATTCCCATTTGTTTCTTATATTAAACTTATAACCAAGTATGACAATTTACATAATTTCAATTAATTGCAATATAAAACTTTAAATTGTTAATTTTAGTTACAATGGCTACATCTAATTTCTAGCATTCGTTCCAATATAAATTACAAGATTTTTTATTTCTTTCTAAATTTAATTAAAAATCTTGTTAATTTAACTCATTTTAATCATCGAATGTTACGGGTCGTTACACTCTCCCCCACTCAAAGCTTTTCGTCCCCAAAAAGGAAAAGAAAGGAAAAGAAGAATTAAGAAATCAATATATCTTATTTAAAATATTAAAGTCATAAACAAATAAATTTACAAAATAAATTTATTTAAATAAAATATACTAATTTATAACCATTAAATCCTTTTATACTTAAATTAATAAAGGTTGGAAAACATTTTCAAAAAATTTCTAAGTCCAAAATTATGGAAAATTTCGGCAGAGTCTCCTTTGTACAGAGAGGCTCGGAAGAAAATATAATATCAATATAACAATATACAGCATGTATTTACCAAAATAATATATATCCCAACACGGAAAAACAATATAATAATGCTAGAAACCATAATCTGAGAACGTACCTATTTGTCGTGCAATTACGCTTAATTATGAAACCAAAAGCAGTAGCAATTGCTTCCATAACCTGTATTTCACTTATATAATCCAAAAGGTTAACCATTATATAAAATGAAATATTTACGTTGTTTCAATCAATAACAAAAAATCAATACAAACAACAATCACTTGCAACCAGATACAACCATCATATAGAATCATCACAAATCAATCATTCATTCATATCAAACAAAACAAATAGTTATTCGAGTTCAAACTTTAAATTGTACGGAATGAAAACATAAACTATTAAGCACACCATTTACTCAACGGTCTTAGATGAAATGAAATAGATTATTCATTCATCCAAACAATTTTAGAGTATCCTTACCCAAACAGCTATAAGTCAAGCAAATAACAATTTCAAACAATAGATTAATTTCATTTTTTTATTAATTTCATCCATAAAATAATTTATCTTTTTAATTTACATTTTTTCTCTTACAGTTTCATTTACTTTTATTCGTTTCTAACAAAATCTCATTTTACTTATTCATATCATGAAATTTTCCTTTTATTATATTACATTCATTTATTCACTGCTTAATTTCATGTACTTAAGTTTATAATCTTTTATATATATTACTTATCTTTCTATTATATTTTATTAGAAGCAATTTCAATTATACCTAAGTTTATACCACTAGAACAACAAATTCTTATTTATTAAAGAATTTCATCAAATGCCTTCATTATTTCAAATTTACTCGTATAATATCCTATTACATTTCTTATTAACATTTCAACTTTTAACATTTGGTAAGTTATATATATGCTTTTTAAGAATGCAATTGAAAATTACACAAGTTTATCTTATTTCTTTTAATTAATTAAATGTTCAATAATTATATCTTCCATTTTATAAGATTACAATTTCAACTTTCTTTTGATCCCATTTATAACTTACCATTAAATCGCTTATTTTAATTAAAGGTTTCAATTATTAATTAAATTCCATTTCACTACACTAATTGAAACTATTAATTAATGGAAACTTGAGAATTAAATACTGGGTTTCATCCAAAACCATTTTAAAATAATAGATAAATATATACTTACAACATATATATATATATCCAATTGTATTTAAAACAAATTAAAATTAACAAAAACTTTTTTTTCAAATAAATCTGTAGTAAAACTACTACAACGACCTTCCCACTTTGAAACTCTAAAATGAATGTCGATGATGCGGCCACCATCATCGAAATTATTTTCCAGCGATAAGAGAGGGGAGTACGGGACTTATTTCTTTCGAAATCTTCTTTAAATAATTTTTCCAAATTATATTGAAATATTTATATAATAAATACTTATAAAAAATATTATTATATTCCAAAATTATTCGAAAGAAATTTTCAAAAGCCCGAACCTTAAGTTCTATATTTCCAATTTTGATTTATTTTATTTTCAATCTTATTCAACTATTATTTATAAATTTCATTACCTAAAAACCAATATATTGCAAACAAATATATATCATTTAAAATTTATTTTAGATATAGAAAATATCATAGGCAAAATTATTTCATTCACCTACATTAAAAACAAATATTATGTCGGTCTGTCCTATTAAGTGTTTAGAAATCCCTATTTATGTCATAGCGCCCCATGCAACAACCAGAATTTATAAATACAAAATGAAACAGATTAACACAATACTAAAATCTTTTTATATCACTAACAAGTACGCTCTCTCATATATACACTCAGCGAATCATCATTGGGTATTACTACCCTATTAATAAAGAGTCAAACCCCACAAAGCTAAGGTTTATCGCTAAACCAAAGCTCTGATACCAGATGTAACGCCCCTGCTTTTCGTAAGATTTAATCGATGATAAACCACAGACGTTGAACTTAAATCATACAGAAGGGCAGATTGTTATGGGGTAAACAAGAAAAAGCAAGGAAAGGAAAAAAAAATAGAATCTTACAGCGGAACGATAAAATATAATAATCAAATATACAGTTCATGAAGCTGTTTTATAAACATTTGATTATATTTACACAATACATATCAGAGTTGCACATACCAGTGAATAATAATCAATGCAGCGGAATACAGTGTGTAGTTGGAACAATATAATAAATAATAATAATAATGAAATCTTCGTCTTCGTCCTCCAGAACTCCTGAAATGCTCGGACTGACCCAAGCGAATTGTAAAAAACAAAACACTCGAGTAAGAACTAAAAGATATTATGTAAGTTAAATCAACAAGAATGGATATGAATGCAGTAACTTAAGAGATGCTCGGAAATCACATCTCCTAAGGATCCGTTAAACTATTTACTATGTAGTAATATTTCGCTATTATAATAATGTCTATTGTAAAATAAACTTACTTTTAAATAGCATCAAGGCTTTACATTTTCCACCTTAACACGTAATAGTCCGAGTAGTCCATCCAATATCATAGTCCCTCCTGATCGGGAAGCCACCAAAGGATACCACACAGAATACGGGAGAAAACCAAACTCGTACAAGGCGCGATAGGGTAGGTGACATGGCGCAACTAGGCAATGCCAGGGTAGATATACCAATTAAGCTTTCGGGTCGGTGGTAACGCGTAGCGCGCAGCTACCGCCCACCTCGAGCCACACCCCTAAATAAAATAATCAAAAGTGGCCACCGAATCAATCCAAAGGTCAAAGTATAATATCGAAGGGATGTGTCCAATCAAAGGTGCTACCTCATTAACCCGTAGATCGCTCCTGTTTTAGCCACCTTATGCCAACTCACGGGAGTCGGGTCCACGTATTTACCTCAAAGGAAACGCTGCCACCATCCAACTTCATTCGGGAATCTCCACGGCGTACACGGTTGTTAAAGTGGTTTTTGGAGTTGGCAGAGAGTATGACAACTTCCGATCCCGGTCTCTTTAACAACCAAACGTTATTATAACACTGCGGTTATTTCAAAATAATTTATACTTTAAAACCAGAATATAATATCTCTTTCAAAACCATATAAATATGATATCATTTTCCCTTTTAAAACCAAATCAATATGATATTATTTTCCAAATATATCCTTTTATAACATTTTCAAGGTTAAATATTTTGAAACTAAATGCTTGAAATATAGCCTTCCAAAACATAAAACTTTGAATTTTATAACTTTGAATTATAACTACATCACTTAAATGGTTTAAATATTAAATTACTTTATAAAATAAAATAGCTTATTTAATTTCGCAAATAAATCCCAAATACCGATTTGAACCTCTAAATAAACCATTTCAAATTCAATATATTACAAAGCTTAAATTATTCCACCATTTCAAAACTTATTCTTTGATAAATTTCATATATATCAATTTCAACTACTATTATTTAGATTTGAAATGTTTACTTAATAAATCAAATATCATTTTAGTAAAACCTTTAAACTTCAAATAACTGGATATTCTTTCAATTACATTAACTTGATAATATTCATTTAAACAAATTTTATATACATTTAAATCCTCTAAACAAAATAAAGTTATAAAATCATACCCTTTAAATCTTAATTTATTTACTTTTAAAATCAAAATTTTCGAGGATAATTCTTAAATACTTTAATTCAAATTCACATTTATCTTCCAACCTTAATTTTATTTGAGTCATTATAAACTCTATATACAATAGAATTTAAATAGATACTTAACCATTTTATATAAAGGAAATCAAACTTTATTATTGAACTCATTTTTATTAATCAATTTTATACATAGCTTAAATTCAAGCATTTAACTATATATATATAGATATAAAATAATATTTACATAACATCAAAATTTAATATTTATCAAACCGTATTCTTTCCAAAACTGTAGAAAATCATTTCAAAAATAATTTTATATATATATACCGTAGTGCCCATCTATAATTTTCTATCCTATGGTCAAGTGATATGGATATTTATCATTTCAATCCGCAATTTAGAAATAAAATGCGATTGTATATCATTTGAAACCACAATCCCGAATCAAAATAAATGCGTTACAACTTGCAGATTATGATGATATAAATAAAACATCCATTCATCCATCATAAAATCATACATCCATCACAATTATCATCCAAAATAATCAATCAATATAAATATATAACTGATAATATAACAGGTAATTAACTGGCAGTTATATTCAATAATACATTAGATAACGATTTAATTTAAATAAATGCAATAATTGAGATGATGATTAAATATATGGAAAAGTCATAAATAAATGCATAATCACAACAAAATTTAATTTAACAAACATAAGAAATTTTAGAAGTTGTGAGTGAGTTAAACACTCACCTTTTGAATTTAAATTGAATTAAAAATCCAATTTAAACCCAAAATTTGACCATTCTCAGAATTCGTCCAAACCAGTGCCAAAAAGTCTGAAATTCCGATACGATCCTATCAAAGAATCCACGCGTAAAACGGATATCGTATGTAAAAGTTATCACGATTAGAACATTAATAGTTTGAATTAATTAAATAAATAAAATATGCTAATATACCACGTCAACATCTTCTACCGAACCCTATACCTCTCTGCAGAGCACTTCGCACGCATCGTTCACAGTCGCCGCCCTAAAGCCGACTGCTTCTGACATTGCCGCGACCCAGGAAAACCCACCTCCATGCTCGTCGACCCACGCCTAAGCCACCTTGACAATCGCCGATGGTCCACGACGCCGGTCGTCACCCCCAAAGCCAACCGCCGCCTACAAGCTAACCCCTAATCGAATTTACGTCTTCGATCTAGCCATTGATTCGACGAGCAATCTATGCAGATATCCTCCACTCGTCACTCCCCACGCCCCCATATCTTCCAATTGACGATCCATTGACATTCATCACAATGCGATGAACGGCCGAGGTTATTTCACCGAATTTCGGTTTCACAGCAACCCAGACCAGAAAGCGAACTATGTATTTGACTTGCGCTCGTCGAGAGCTTCAAATCCATATATAATTCGATAATGTTTGAAGAATTTGAATTTTTGGCTTTTGATTTGATTTGGAATTTTATTTAGGAATTTAGGGTTTGTAGCCATTGAAGTGAGGAGGTGAATAGAACGTATAGAAATGAGGAACGGAAACTGCTAGGGCTTATAGCAGGATATATATAGGCAGGGTTGACATTTGAATGGATGGATAAGATAGATTTACGCGCCAACGCCAAAGTGGCCCAAAAAGCCTGTTTCGACTCCGGAATGAAATTGGGTCAACCCATATATCAAAATAGATGCTTTTAAATATTTTAAACACGATGAAACAAGTTTCAAGTCCAAATTCCATCGTATAAAGAAGTTATGATCAAATCAATATTTTTTAAATTGATTTCAATTTCATTAATTTCAAGGCGTTTCGAGTCTGTACGATCAAACGACAAGTCTGATCGCTACGAAACTTGAAACCCTATAATAATTCACCGTTACGGATCCGATGAAACTGGTTTCATCGAAATCCGAGTCAGTGGCCAAAATGGCTATTTTTCCATTAATTAAATAAATTAATATTAAATTTATTTAAATCAAGTTTCAGTTCAGTTTTATATAAATCACAATTTCTCACAATTCAATTGCTTGGACATTTGCCATAAATTAAAGCGGATTCTTGACATCAGTTCAAAGTTATAAACTTACCAATTCAGTGTTTAACTTCAATTTACATAAATTTAGTAACTATAAATTAAATTTCAGAAGATCCATATTCTTAACCTATCTAGTTATTCACTGATTTCATTTTACGATATAATTATCACGGTTTACCATAGTGCATCAATATCCCTATTTTATCTTAATTTCAAATAATGTGGTAATTAATTTCATTCACAATAAACTCAATTTATAAAAAATTATTCCAATAAATTAACTTGATTTAACTTCAACCCTTTTTCTAATCAATTATTATTCAATAAACAAAGATAACCTTTGTTTTACCCTTTATTACTCTAATATGCCCAATTTAACAACTCCTAACCATTGGATTACATTTCACCCAAATGTGGCATTTATTTACATTTATTACAATTTATCTCCAATCTCAATTAACAATCTAAATAAATAGGTAACCTAAAATAAACATTACCTTTACTCTTTAGTCACATAAATAAGCCTTTATTACTCACAAATCAATGTTGGCATTTATTTCCATACTACTAATTTCATTCACTTATGTTCTATCTAAACATAACATTTAGATTATATTTTCATTAATTAATTCAATATTTACATCCACTTCCGTATATTAATTTTATAACCAAGCTATAACACTTACATTGTTTTACTTATTGGAATTGCATCCAAGTTATTAACAGTTAACTTACATTTATACGGTTGCAACTTATCCTAGTAATTATTTCCCAATAATTACATATAGAACATTAATTTTATTTAATCACTCTTTATTCATTATTAATTTATTGATTAATTCAATATTTCCATTTATTTTTCTTATTTTAATTTATTACCGAATATCCCTATTTAATCAATCATAACTCAAATAGTTGTTTCAATCCATTGGGATTGCATTGAATTGTTTATTCATCAACTGTCATTAACATTACTACCTTAATTTACATATAATCACTATTGGTCAACGAATTATTCCATTGGTAAATTAAATGCCTACTTATATTTACTTATATTTTAATTTCATACCCAAATGCAACAATTTACACTTTCCATTATTATATTAATTTGAATTCCATTCTAGTTAATATTTTTATTAATAATTCACTAATTCAACATTCCCATTTGTTTCTTATATTAAACTTATAACCAAGTATGACAATTAACATAATTTCAATTAATTGCAATATAAAACTTTAAATTGTTAATTTTAGTTACAATGGCTACATCTAATTTCTAGCATTCGTTCCAATATAAATTATAAGATTTTTATTTCTTTCTAAATTTAATTAAAAATCTTGTTAATTTAACTCATTTTAATCATCGAATTTTACGGGTCGTTACACTTACTATTTCTTTAAAGTGTGCTCCCGTCCTGTCATGGAATTACAGTTGTAAAAGGAAAAAAATATGAGATTCAGCATCGGCTACGACAAATTCATGAATTACCGAAGAAAATTGTGACACTAACGTTTGGCTAACTATCGACTGGCGAATTCTGGGGGGCATCGGACATAGAACCATTCTGTCATGAAATAGCTTAGCCTGGTCCAAGAGCCATTCACCACTTAATAGTTCCTAACTGCCTCCAGGAATATGAACGAAGGACTATCTCCCGGACTCTTATCGTTAATTAAATATCTGATTTCGATCGAAGTCGGGGGTCGGAAAAGATGCTTCATGAATACAATGAATAGGCTATTCAGTAACACGTATCCATTAGGGTGTGGTTGTGAGGGGGCAATTCCGAAAAAGCCAACACTTCCCGAATGTATTGGTTGAATAGGGGAACCATCCCAGCTATGCACGAGTGCCTGTTAAAGGTAGTAAACCCCTCCAAAGGAGCGTGTGGTCTATCACTTGGCCCGGGTAATAAGACGTCGCCCAATGACAAGCCGTGTCTTAGGCATATTCGTCCCAACATAATTTTGGAAATGTTGGATGGCATAGAATCTTGTGGGTTTGCAATAAAAGTTGCTCCTGGCAACTCGTCGAGAGCTGGATCGATGACCTCGGCCACGATGGCTGGCAACTCTATTATTAGAAGAGATGAACTTCGAGTTTCATGCTGTTGAGAACTTGTGGCTTCCATAGCAAATCAACGTATCAAAAACCGTCATTAGATGATATAATCTCGTGTGTTCCCCAGTGTGAAGTGCATGTATTGTGAAGTGTAGTGCAGTGCTACTTATTACTTGAGAAATTCTAAAGAGTTTGAAAGAATATTAAAAAGACAAGACTTCGAAATTCAACTGGAGTGATCGTCATCGCTGACCGCCACAACCATGCCATCCAGACTATAAAGACTGATCCGAGCTAAAGTTCATTAAATATTTTCTAAGTTACAGTTCCATCAACGAGCTTCGAAAGGCAGTCAAGTGTGCTGTGATAACTCGAATTTTAAAATATCTGTAATTGATAAATTAACTGGATTTAATTAGTAAAAATACGGATTTGTAAGTTAGATAAACAATTCTGGTAATAAATATATATATATATATAAATAAGTATTGGATTGATAATCCTCCTAGTATAATTATTTTTGGATAAATTGGCAAATTGATATTTTCAAAACAATAATAAGAATGTGTTGTTTATATACATGGATATAAATAGATTTTTAATACAATTATCCTTTACAAATTGAATTTGTGTTTGTTTATATATATATATATATATATATATATATTTGCGTTGATTTTAGATTTGATTTTAAATTTGAATTTGAATCTGAATTTAAAATTTGAAATTAAAAAAATATATATCTATCTTAGATATATTTTGGATTTTAAAATATATTTTATGTATGATTTATTTAAATTAGTTTTTCTTTTCTTTTCTTTAAAGAATTTTATCTATATATTTAGAAAAAAAAAGTATTTATTAATTAGAAAAATAAATGCAAAAGCTTTTTATTAACATTTAAAAAAATGCATAAGGACAAGTGTTAGCTTATAAAACATTTAAATAACAAATGTGAGTAGATTAATAAGTATAATGCCAAATGTTAACAAATGCCACTTATTATTTTATTTTCTATTACATTTGGAAGAAAATCATAATTTAAGTCTATATGTTCATCCTTCTTTTCTCTTCATTACTTTTTTTCCGTCCTTAAATTTTCAAAAGCAAAGAGAAACAAAATCTGTAAAACAAAAATACAAACTAGAAAACTCAAAGCCTGAAGCAAATCAAAGTTTAAAAATCAGATCAGATTCAAAAACTTCCAGTTTTCAAGTTCAACTCGACTAAAGCAAAGATCTAAAATCAAATCAAGCCCGGTTTCAAGTTTTTAAGGAAAATCCAGTTTCATAAAACTTCCTCTGTTCTTCAATTATAGGTGAGTAAACAGAGCTTTTAATCTGTTTTTAGATTTTGTCGCATGCAGTACAACTCGAAGTAAACTGGTGATAATGGTATGCATGATTGTTTATATGATTACATGTATATATATGGATATATTGGAATGCATATTTGTATACAGACAGTTACTTTGTTCTTGTTTCACTGTTTTAAAACTTAAAAAAAATTCAACATTTCCTTTCCTGATTCCTTTTAGACTTAGAGGTATTAACCAAACTTGTTTGTAATGACAAGATACATGATCTAAAAATGGTTCCAGATAAATATACATAGTATTTATTTCGAAAAGAAGAAGTTTACAGCAAAAGCAAGATAAAGCAGGAATTTCGATCAAGTTTTGTATTTCACCTATATGGTTAAATTCGATTTGGAAAATTTGAATTTTTGGTAGGAGTCTTGTAATTTATAGGTTAGAATTTGAGAGGATATTGTATGTTGATTGGAATTGGGTGAAAAGCCAAATTTCGGCGGCCAATGGATTTCGTGGTGTACTGTTTGGCGTGGAGGAGCTTTAAGTCATGGTGCATCAGGGAAAATTAGCTCGAGAAGGTATAGGGGATCGTGGAGTCGGGCTAAGGTCAATCTAGGGTTTAAGGGTTGATTGGGGTGGAGTGCCGTCTATGGCAACTGCGAAGCGGAGGGCAAAACGAAGGAATGCGATCCTAGGTAAGGAGGAGGAGTGTAGAATGGCGAGTAGATCAGAGAGTTTTGGTAGGAGATGGACCACGGTGATGGTTCGTCGTGGAGGTTGAAGTTCACTATTAGTTCGTTGTTTCATCCAGGTAGGAAGTTAGTGTTAATTTTCGAACGCGGCCTGGGTTTCGAGTTTCTTTAGGGGTAGAGCAAAAGGAAGGTCACGTGCGTTGAGGGACGTCGATAGTTGGCGAAATTCGATGGTCGGGGTTTGGATTTAGGTGCATGCATTCGTACACACTCGTGCACAGGAAGATGGAAGAAGAACTGGAGAGCAATGACAGTAACTACTATGGCTAGCTATTACTTAGGATCATATAATATGGAGTATAATTAAATCTAAATGCGAAATAGATGATAATTGCAAAGTAAATAAAAATAAAACAAGCACACCAAGAATTTTTACGCCGGTTCGAACTTCCCGTTCTACGTCCAGTCCCAGACTCCTTATGGAATTTTAACTACAACAACCCTCACTTAACCCGGAGGAATAGGTTTACACTGCTTGAGCAACCGAACTGGACTTCACCCACCTAAGCAACCGAATAGGACTTTAATACAAAAGATATCTGACCGTAGTGTGTTCTTAAATAACACTGATAAGTCAATCGAGTACAATCTTCCTATAATCTTCTCCTTTATGATATATAGTATGATATGCTTTGAGAATTGAGGAAGATAAAGTGATCAATGATCAAAATATGTAAGAATTTGAGTGCAGTTTGAAAACTTTGAGAATAGATAAGAATTCAAGAATGCCAAAAGTAAATTCGGTAATTTGTTTGTTGAATTCTATAATCTATATATAGTATACGAAGAGTTGCATCTTTAAATGAAAAGTTATATAGAAAAGAATGGATGCAACTGTTGATTTAAAAGGATGTTTCTCTTGGTGAAGAGAAGTGACTTTTCAAGAAAATAGTAGTTGGGGATATTCAGACGTCTTAATAAAAATATTCAGACTTCTGAACTAGATTGAAAACGTAAACAGTAAGGAAATAGTTCATTTTTTACCTCATTCAGACGTCTGAATATTTTGGTCCAGAAGTCTGAATATTGTGAAACAAATATTCTCATTTCAGTACTCAGACGTCTGAATGAATGGATTCAGTAGTCTGATTTTGCTTTTTTGTGCATGTATGAGCATGTGTATGCATGTGTATGTATATGTTTTTATATATATCATTTAAGGAGAGATTTTAACAATTTTTCTAAGTAATATACAGACTCTAGACACATAATATACAGTATAAACATATGCAGATGAATCTGCAATAAATCTCCTGCAAAGATGGTTTAAAATATACATAATATTTTATATAGGTTGTTATAATCAAAATCAAGCGTCGAACTTTCTTCCCCTTTTTTATGATGACAACTATATAAAATTAATAAAATAAATACTCCCCCTGTTGATATGCACAATTTAAATTTCTCCCCCTTTGTCATCGAAAAAAAGGAAGAACATGAATGATAATAGATAATCCATTTCATCAAGGCAAATAGAGAAATAGTACATAAACAAATAATGTTATAGATAGTTCTCATACAACTAACATAAAGAAATGAAAGTGACAAGTAAACATAAAAAATAAAGCAAGATAATTTAAAATTGACTTGAAAGAGACGGATCATTGTGATTAGAGCTAGAGCTTGAAGAAGACAATTCAAAAGGAGATGGATTGTAAGCTTGAGTAGATGTATAGCCGGAACAAGAAATTCGATCCCATATCTTATCGAGAAAGCCTTTGATAGAGTTGAATTTTCTTTCCGTCTTTTTCTCAAGTGCTTTTATGTCCCGATGAATCTTTGATTGATTTCGGGAGAGAGTGATGATGGCTTGTCTTGAAGAAGTATCCGGGCCAATTTCTTGGATGGTGTCAACATCCTCCTCTTCTTCTTCGTGATGAGTACGGGAAGAAGAAGCAATACTAGTGTCTCGAGGTTGAGGAACACCTTGTTGAATATTTGTGACCATTGTTGGAAGGAAATGATTTGTTGAGAAGGAGGCCGTAAGGAAGACCCATCAACCCTAAAGTTTTAGCGCCTAACTCACTAATACTTGTAAAATCAGAATCAAGCATTGGTACTCCAATGTTTAGGAGAATGCGCATAATATAGGCACCATAATGAATAGTTTTATATTTCCTTCAGATTGTGATATCTTGTAATTCATCCAAAATAATCTTCCCCCAATTTACTTGTTGATTAGAATAGATAGAATAAAGTGCTTGAAAGTTTTCTTTACACACTTTTTCATAGCTACCCGTTCTTGGTTGGAGAGATCGAATAAGAGCACGGTGAATTAGCCCAGCTTGTGGCCGTAAGTAGGTAGATTTTAAATTACCTATATTTATAAGTTCGTCGGATAAAAATTGATGTGAAACTTCATCACAATGTTCCATATCGACTTCAATTTCACTAATATCAATTCATTGATAAGGACAATTTAAAACATGACCTAGTCTTTGTAAAGGTAAGAAAATTCTTACTCCACAAACTAACGACCAAACACAACCTTGACGGTTTTAAGGATTTTGATGATCCGAATTTGAGTTTGCAAGAAAAATCTTAATCATAAGATGATTAATCTTAACATTATTAGGAGTGTACCCAATCAAGCCGTCGAAGTGAAATTGCTTCGCTAATTCTCTAATTCGATATGCTGTTAAGTCCGGGAATTTCATGAATGCTCCTTCAAAGATGTTTGAGTTCTTCATGGAATTGAACCGAGAAACAGCAACATCGTTTCATAGCCATTGTCGGATTTAGTCTTTGGATGGTCCGGAACTTGATTCTCTTGTTCTCTTTGATCTTGGTGCCATTGGTAAGTTAGAGGAAGTGTAAAAGCTTTGAGTGAGATGAAAATGGGGGCTAGGGTTCTGAAGTAAGAGGTAAAGAAGTGAAAAAGTTATTATATAAATGATGAAAAGGTAGGGGTAAAAAGGTAATAAATATAGAATAAGAAAGGTGGACAAAAATCCTCAGGAGGGATTCAGACGTATGAATAATTCAATTCCGACGTCTGAATTTGGTTGGTTTGCAACCCGCAAGGATTTAGTTCAAAATTGGGCTAATTCAGACGTCTGTTTTTCTTGATTCAGACGTCTGAATCTGGGGTAAAAAGTTTTGTCAATGAATATTCAGACGTCTGTTTAAACCAATTCAGACGTCTGAATTGTGCACAGAAGCATATATTTGGCAATGGTGAGAAAAAAATATTATTGAATAATTTTCAATATTACAAATAGAATAACAAACACATATCTACTATTATTGATGGATTTTACTTGTGTTGGTCGAAATAAATCCATATGTAGTAATTCAAGTGGTTGTAAAGTTGAAATGACCTTTTTAGATTTAAAAGATGACTTTGTTACCTTTCCTAACTGACATGCATCACAAATATGATTAAATTTAAAATTCATTTTTGGTAGACCTTTCACTAAATCATTATTAGAGAGTTTGTTTATAGTTTTGAAGTTAATATGACAAAATCGTTTATGCCATAACCAAGGATCATTTTCTTTGGCTATTAAACACAAATCTGAATTATGTTTTATTTTCATATTCAGAACATAGATGTTTCTGTCTCTATTACCTTCAAAGATAAGATTTTGATTTTGATCAAAAATATTACATTTGTTTTTAGAAAAAGTGATTTTGAATCCTTTGTCACACAATTGGCTGATACTAAGTAAATTATGTTTTAAATTTTTGACAAGCAACACATTTGAAATAAGAGGTAATTTGATATACCGTTATTGCTCACATTGCCTTTGCCGATGATATAACCTTTGGAGTTGTCTCCAAATATGACTGATCCTCCATTTGAGTAAATAATATTTGTTAGCATATCTTTGTCTCCTGTCATATGTTTTGAGCAACCACTGTCGAGTACCATTTTCCTCTTTTCTTCAGTGGGACCTACAAAAAATAAGAGATAATATTGGTACCCACTTTTTTCAATAGGGTCCTAAGAGTTAAATCTTAGGAAACCAAACCCGAGAGGCTCAGTATGCCATTTAAAAATGTAATTTTTATTTTTATGAATCGTTTCAAAAAAGGTGTTTATATATTTTTTCCTAATCAAACTGTTGTTTGTTTTAGGAACCCAGATGTTTATACTTTTTGGGTTAGAATTCCTTTTTGCCTGTTCAATTGTAGACTTAATATTTTTCTTAATTTTCTTTTTAGGTGAATTTGTTGTTTTCTTAACATATCCTAATCCTTTTCTACTTGAAACAGATTGAGAGCTATTAATAATTTTAGATAAAGTTTCTCTTCCTTTACTAAAAATTGAAACGTTTTTGGAATGCTTTCTAAATTAGCTTTAAGACCACTATTATCCAACTCTATCAATTTTACCTTAGTTTTTAGTTCATGATTTTCAGAAACAAAAGCATCATTCTTTTCTTTTTGAGTTTCAATTTCATGACTCAAAAGTGTAAGTTGAGAATTTATATTAGAGAATAATTCTTGTAATTTTTCAAGTTCTTCCTCTAGTATTTTCTTCTCATCTTTAAGCATATCTCTTTCGAATTCTGCTTTGTTCTGATGTTCACGAGTTTCCTTATATTTTCTTTTGAGATTTTTCAAAGTATCAACTAGTTCTGAATTTATTTCAACCATGTCATCAAAAGTAAAATTACTAACCTCGTTTTCAGTAACCACAAAGCAGACATTTGCTTGCTCGTTTTCACTTTCACTACTGTTATCTGATGAAGAAGTATCTGAATCATCCCATGTTACGGAGAATGCTTTCTTTTTCTTATCTTTTCTGCTCTTGTTGAAGTATTTTTTTTTAATTCTAGACATTCTTTTTGGATATGACCTTTCTTATGGCAGTTAAAGCATTCTAGAATTGAAGATGATGGTTTGTTTGGGAAATTCTTTTTTCCATTATTTCTATTGTTTTTCCTGTATTTCAAGAATTTTTTGAATTTTTTGGCAATAAATGCTAGATCTACTTCATCCGAATCTTCATCTTTTTCTTCTTCAGTATGGAAAGCTATATTCTTTTTGTCTTGTGTTTGTACTCGTTTTGCCTGCAAATTCACTTCATAGGACATTAGATTTCCTATTAACTCTTTAGGTTTTATAGTAGAAAGATCATTAGCTTCTTCAATGGCCAAGACTTTTCTTTCCCATACATCTGTTAAAGAGTTTAGGATTTATGATACAATATCAAAATCAGCGTACTTTTCTCCTAATCCTAATAGTGAATGATAGATATCTTGAAATCTAGAGTACATATCATTTATGGATTCATCTTGTTTCATTCTAAAGTTTTGAAACTGATTTTTGAGCATGGAGATTTTGCTTTTTTTAACTTTGTTGGTTCCTTCATGAGTGATTTTAAGTGTTCTCCAAATTTCATAAGCAGTTTGACACATGCTAACACGATTAAATTCATTTCTATCTAGTGCGTAGAATAACATGTTCATAGCTTTAGCATTGGCAGCAGCATCTAATTTTTGTGTATTTGACCAAGTATAATACTCTCCAGTAGGAAGAGTGTATTCATTCTGTGTGATAATCCATGACTCAAAACTATTAGATTGCATATAAATTCTCATATGAGTAGACCAATAATTATAATTTAAACCATTGAAAAATGGAGGCCGTGTAGTGGATTGACCTTCGACAAAACTAGTGACAATGTTGGTAGTGCTGGTGTTGTTTTTCATATTAGCAAAAATATCAGATAACTGTGTAACGGTTATAAGATGCCTTGTTCTGATACCAATTGAAAGTAACTACTATGGCTACCTATTACTAGGATCGTGTAATATAGAATATAACTAAATCTAATTGCGGAAATAGATGATAATAGCAAAGTAAATAAAAATAAAACAAGCGCACCAGAAATTTTTATACTAGTTCGAACTTCCCGTTCTACGTCCAGTCTCAGACTCCTTCTGAAATTTTAACTACAACAACCCTCACTTAACCCGGAGGAATAGGTTTACACTGCCTGAGCAACCGAATAGGAATTCACCCGCTTAAACAACCGAATAAGACTTCAATACAAAAGATATTTGACCGTAATGTGTTCTTAAATAACACTAATAAGACAATTAAGTACAATCTTCCTATAATCTTCTCCTTTATGATATATAGTGTGATATGCTTTGAGAATTGTGGAAGATAAAGTGATCAATGATCAAAATATGTAAGAATTTGAGTGCTGTTTGAAAACTTTGAGAATAGATAAGAATTCAAGAATGCTAAAAGTTAATTCGGTAATTTGTTTATTGAATTCTATAATCTATATATAGTATATGAAGAGTTTCATCTTTTAATGAAAAGTTATATAGAAAAGAACGGATGCAACTGTTGATTTAAAAGGATGCCTCCCTTGGTGAAGAGAAGTGACTTTTCAAGAAAATAGCAGTTGGGGATATTCAGATGTCTGAATAAAAAAATTCAGACTTCTGAATTAGAATGAAAACGTAAACAGCAAGGAAATAGTTCATTTTTGACCTCATTCAGACGTCTGAATATTTTAGTCCAGACGTCTGAATATTGTGAAACAAATATTCTCATTTCGGTACTCAGACGTTTGAATGAATGGATTCAAACGTCTGATTTTCCTGTTTTGTGCATGTATGAGCATGTGTGTGCATGTGTATGTATATGTTTTTATATATAATCATTTAAGGAGAGATTTCAACAAATTTTCTAAGTAATATACAGACTCTAGACACATAATATATAGCTATAAACATCTGTAGATGAATCTGCAATAAATCTCCTGCAAAGATGGTTTAAAGTATACATAACATTTTATATAGGTTGTTATAATCAAAACTGAGAGTCTAATAAGCAAGTCAAGAGGAAGGATTTCGGGTCGAAGAATTTGGGCCTGTTAAATTAAGAGAAGAAAGAAAGTGTAGAAGGGGGTGAGAATGGATTTTATCAGGTCACGTTAGAATTAGGCTCGGGAATTTTTGTTTTGGGCCGGTAGCTTAATTTTGATTTAACCAATTTTCAAATAAATTGTATGGTTTATATAATTTTAAAATAATTTAATTATGTGATTTTATTTCTATGTGATTTCAAATGAAATTTTACATCGATTTGATTAAGTAGTTAATTAAGTTTATGGTTTATCTTTAATTTTAATTAGGGCCTTGATTTATTAATGGATAAATAACCGATATGATTAATGAAAAGCTATTATTTAGGATAATTAATTAAATGATTACTTAAGGATAATTAATTAAAAGTGTTTAATGAAGGATAATCATTTAAGACAAATAATTAAGGATCATTAATGTAAGTAATTTAAGGTTAATTATTAAATGTGAATGATTATTTGATTTAAAGAATTAATTTCAATAATTAATCAAAGGTTAATTAATGTAGTTAATTAAGGGTTAATGAGAGTAATTAAAGATAAATTAATTGTTGTATGATTAATTAATGTTAAATTAAAGGCTGATTAGTAATTTCATTTATTTATTAAAATGATTTGCTAATGTAGATAAGCTGGATTTAAAGGTAATTAATTTAATTTATTTGGAGATTAAATTAAATTAATTTTTTAAGTAATCAATCTTATGAATGATTGAATGTTGTTAAATGCCTTAAATTGATTAGTATCTATGGTATGAGATGTTTGTGATATGATATGTTTTCGGATGGATAATGATAATGTGGTTATATATCGATGATGAATTGTTGTGGAAAAGTGGCATCTTGTACTTAAAGTTGAATTATTTTTCACTTGGATAATTTGGGTTGAGATGGCATTGAACTCGAAGAGACTGGGGTCGGGTATTAGTACATACCCGAAACCACTTCGATTTGTGATCTATAAAATTCTATATAGATTTGATATGTGAAAACAATAGGCTGGAATGGAATGATTTAAGTGAATTGGACCATTTAATCTAAGTTTGGTACTTAGAGATTGATGTATGAAATAAGTGGTCTATAACAAATTATGAATTTGTAAATTGTTACGAGTTACCCGGGCTTTAAATAAGTTCTTCGTATTGGAATTCCATATTAGATGAGTTTACTCGTGCTGGTTTCCAGCCTGACCCGGGTGTTACTTTGATGTGTGCTCGGGTCAGACAGAGTATTACAGATTTTCAGGTAAGTACGTCCTGGACCTCAGGAGGCGAGCTGGATGGCAGGAACGTATAAAGTGTTTTCGCTGTATTATATTGTTGTATATCTGAGATATGTTGATTGTATCTGTCCAATGTTTGTATATATGTTGTAACTCTGATGTATTAAAGTGAAATTTGGCAAGTATAGTTTCCTTTGTATAACTGTTATTATTTGTTATTATATTTTATCCGCTGCGAGTTGGTGTTTCTGTTTCTTCTTTTTCTCTATCTCTTTTCTTCTTTTCCTACCTATCTAGAGTTTTCGGGATCTAAAAATTTCGGGTCGTTACATGTGCAGTTTAACAGTTAAGTCTACATATGCAAGAATGAAGCTCGTCGAAGTCAAGTGTTTGAGTATGCAAAAGTTTCCTATCCCATAAGGCTCAACGTGGATCGTTCCTCAAAAGTCTATCCTCATATCGATTCAAAGGAGTAGGGTTCATATCGACCGATCCCCCATCACCACATTTTGTATCCATCCTAGAACTCTGGCTTCGTATCGATCGACCCAGACCGGTACTCTTTGTATCGATTCTAGATGAGCAGTTTCGTATCCCCCATCCTGGATCGATACGAACACCAATAATCCCAGATCGATACGAAACTGCCTTACTATCCTCCGTCTACACAACCCACTCCATAAAATTCTAGATCGATACGAAGCTCCTTCCTTCATCCACAATTGATACGAATTACTCCATCATCTCAGTCGAAAGGTCATCTTCTCCTCAAAGCGGACTGAACGCCATTGTTCTCTCCTCAACCCTACTCAAACCCCACTCCGGCATCACTAATGCGGGAATCGGCAACGACCGTGGATGAAACGGTGTTAAAACTCAAGTCTTATCATTTTGGGATAGTTTTGATTTGTTAATTACCAAGTTGAAACAATCGGTTCGAAAGATTAACGGATTGCTCGTTTTGGAGATGAAGTCGGTTTTCTTCCTTTTTGTCCTGATCGATACGAAAGAAGAAAAAATAAAATGAGCAAGTGAAAAAATTCTAAGTACAAAACATATTTATATGGATACGTAGCCAAAGTGAAACAATGCGTCTCCTAGTAGCCAAGTACCGGTTGGAATGGTCACAACTACCATCGATACGAACAAGCTTATTTGTATCCATCGATCCAGAGTGACCCCAAGTGTAGCTATTCGTATCCATTCACCATCGGTCCGAGACGACGTTGTTCGAACCCATCAACAACATATCACACAGAGTGCCAATTTCATATCCATTTGCTCAAAGACCTTGAAGGTCGTATCCATCGATACGAATGAGGCAGTAGGGATTTACATGGAAAATTTTGACCCACCAGCAATCTATCGATGCGACATGACAATTTCGTATCCATTATTCTAAGGCCCACTAGTGCTTGTATCCATCGATACGAGACACAAAAAATAAAAAAGAGAGACCAACCAATCCGTATCGACTACCATCGATATGAAAATGCCTTTTCAACCTTCCACATCGATCCAGGAGAGGATCGATGCGAAGAAAAACTCCAAAACAACCGTGAAGCGTTGTTACAGCTCGAATTTCACATTGACTTAGGAGAGGGTCAATACGAAATTTGATATAAAAAATGACGATGACTCGTGAACGTGCAAACGTTAACAAGAGTTAGGCTAACATACACTCATGTACAACAAACTATGATCCAATTTTAAAAATTCATAGGTATCGAATACTCATATGGTGATAATTACAACAACAACATATTACTATCATGAAACACTCGGTTACAACAGTACGCGGTACAAAAATTGGCAGTCTACAGTTCATGATTCATGTTTCTATGGATCGATCAAATGTTAAATCTTTCGACAAGAAGACAACAACTATTCAACAAGTCAGATGAAACTGTTTAGGATAAATATTGCAATTTTACAAAGCATGTCATGTTCTCACAAGACATACTTTGGAGGAGGCAAATGTTATCCCGCCATTTGGCAAGGCCGTGACACTAAGGACTTGGCTGTAAACTAAAGATAGTTTATCCCGAAGACTGGTTATACACAGGTTCCCTATGTATGTCGGTAAATTTTGTCTGAGTCCAGATCAAGCTACAACTAATATAACATGACAAGCAAAGCTATGAAAGCCAATGTTCCAAATTTCAAGTCAATCGGAGTTCGTATGCTCAAGATAAGATCGATGCAATCCAAAGAAATCAACTCACATGCATCCGTCTGTTCGTATCCATCATTTCGCATCCATATGTTTGTATCCATCACATTATCTGTCATTCGTATCCATCACGTTATCAGTTGTTCATATCCATCAAATTAGTTCAACTTCGTATCGCTCAATTGGAGTCAATTCGCATCTATCCCAATTGCACAGTTCGTATCGATCGATCAACGATCGATATAAATAAAACAACCTCCAGCTAGCGATACAAAATGGCCTCAGCAATCGATACGAATAGAACAACTTCGATCGATACGAAAAAGATCAAGTCAGATCGATAGAACAAGGCGCAAATGTTGGGAAGACTCGATCAATTTGGCATGAACTTCGGATCGATCCTGAAAGCAAGCACCACGTCAAGTGACATCACGTGCATGATCATCGATACAAAATGATCGATTCGAAAAGCATCGATACGAAGAGAACGACAACCAAAAAGCCCAAACTTGCATCGATCATAATGCACAATCTGCAAGTCCAAATGCCATCAATTTTCACAGCAGCTTATGTACATCCTCGGCAGCATACACAATTGATCCCGGATCAATTGGATGAAGTTTTGATCGATACGAAGCTCGTTTGTATCGATCCCAAATCGTGTGCAAATCACATAAGATCGATCGCGTGGGTCCACCCACATGCCAGAAGAGGTCTGCCAAGATCAGAGCGAGATATTTGCATCCTACGCATATAAATAGCATCCCAAAGTCTACAGAAAAACAACTTTTTGGCTCTCCTACGTCCAAACTCTGCTGAAACCATTTTTGCATTCAAAGATCACAGTTGTACTCGAAATCTACTGCTGCAATCCACTGCAACTAGTTGTAATCAGCAAATAAACATCAGTAAAATCATCAATTTCATAGTGGACGTAGGCCATATGCCGAACCACTCTAAATCTCCGTGTTTCTACGTGTTTTTCTTATCTGTTTTTGAAGAGTTTGTTAGATAATCCTCTTTTTACATTTACTTTCTTCATTTTATCTCTTCAAACACTTCCAAAGAGTGTTGTGCATAATTTAGGTACAAACAATTCCATTGTCGGAAATTATCTTCTAGGGAATTTCGAATCTGGTTATAATATTTTGATAACGAATCTGAGTACATTCCTAGAAGTAATCTAAGGAAGTGGTTCCGCTTCAACCCATTTAGTGAAGTAATCTATGGTAACTACGACGTATATTGCTCCCTTTTTTAAGATTGGCAATGGGGCGATTAAATCTATTCCCCATATGTCAGAGGGCCGCAGACTTGAAATTGGAGTTAACCAACTCGGAGGTAATCTAGGAAGTTTTGAATACTTTTCACATTTCTTCTCACATACTCAATGGAATGGCTCACCATAATAGGCCAATAAAATCCTTGTCTCGTTATCTTTTTTTCCAATTTTCTTCCATTTGAGTGGTTTCCACAGAACCCTCATGTGCTTCTGCCAACAATTTTACTCCATCATCCAAACTTACGCAACTTAAGTAAGGAAGTGCATACCCCTTCTTATAAAGGATTCCATCCATTATTATGAAAGTTGGAACTTGTCGCTTGATTTTTCTTGCTTCACCAACGTCAGATAGGAGTATTCCTTTAGCAATATATTCAATGATGGATGACATCGAGGTGTTATCATGTGAGTTACTTGCTCTTGATTGGTCAACCCACTCATCTAATATTTCTCTACTAATTTCTTTTCCCTCTTTTTCTTGTAGAATAGCTCAAGACCTTGTCAGAACTAATAGTTCCTTTCCTTGTTCGGATGTTTCCTCTTCAATACTTGGATTTTCTTGATATCCTACTAGAATAATCTATGTTTTCGAGGCTCCCCTTGAGCTAGCAAACTTTGCTAGTGAATCTACGTGAGTTTTCTGCTCTTGGAACTTGACCTACTGAAAAGACTTCAAATAAATCCATCATTTTCAATATATTCTTTAGATATAAGCTAGCTTGGAGTATTTTGTTTGATATATGTGCTTCACTTGATTTACCATTAGTTGAGAGTCGCTAAAGATCTAAATCCGTGGGATTTTGAGCTCCAATGCTAAAGTTAACCTTGCTACCATTGATTCATATTTTGTCACATTATTCGATGCAGGGAATCCTAATTTTATGGCATAATGTAAACGGCCCATCCGATGTTATTATCACATATCCCACACCAACCCCTTGTTCATTTGATGCACCATTAACGAACAATTTCCACATTGGCATCTGAACCTTTTCTTTTTCCGATTGCTCTTTAATGAAGTTAGTGCATTTGTTAATGAAATCTACCAATGCTTGACCTTTGATTGCGGCTCACGGCTGAAACTCTATATCATATTGGTTGGGCTCGATTCCCCATTATTCCTAAAGTTTCCAGTTTAGCAGAAAACTTGTTTAAGGAGGAAATTGGTCAATACCCTGATCGGATGTGCTTGAAAATATGCTCTAAGTTTTCATGCTACGAGAATCAAGCAATAGGCTAGCTTTTTTATCACTAGGTATCGAACTTCTGCATCCTTCAGTCATCTGCTTACATAATAGACAGGGAGTTAAGCTTCACTTCCCTCCTTAATCAATACTGATCTGACCACATGCTCTAAAACTGTTATGTATAAGTATAAGATTTCTCCATTCTCGAGACTAAAACATATCGATGGTTTTTCCAAATGGCTTTTTAACTCTTGAAAGGCTTTCCTACCATCTTTTCCCTATTCAAAGTTCTTCTTTTTCTTGATTACATCGAAGAAGGGGATACATTTATCAGTAGCTATGGAAATGAACCTACTTATGACAGCTACCCTTCTATTCAAACTCATTACCTCTTTGCTAGTTTTGGGTTCTGCCTTGTCCTTAATGTCTTGAATTTAGTCAGGACTAGCTTCAATCCCTTAGGCACCTACAAGGTAGCCTCAAAACTTTCCCAAAATGACTCTGAAAGAAACTTCTGTAGGTTCGAGTTCATTTGATATTTCCATAATATCTTGAATATCTCTTCTACATCCTTAGGATGATTCTTAACCTCGCCAGATTTCACTAACATGTCATCGACATAAACCTCCATATTCTGGCCAATTTGTTCTTTAAACATTCTATTGACCAGCCTTTGATAAGTAGCCCTTGCATTCTTTATCCTAAAAGGCATTGCTTTACAGTAGTAAATTCTCTATTCAGTTATAAAGCTACTATGTTCTTCATCCAGCTTGAACATGGGTATTTGATTGTATCCTGAATATGCATCTGTAAGAGACAGTAATTTGTGCCCACTAGTTGAATCTACTAATTGATCAATTCATGGTAGTGGGAAACAGTCTTTCAGACCTGCCTTGTTCAAGTCCGTATAATCAATGCAAGTCCTCCATTTTCCATTTGATTTCTTCACCAAGAATGGGATAGCTAGCCATTTTGGTAGTATGTTTCTAGATTAAACCCATTTTTGAGGAGTCAATCAACTTCTTACTTCAATGCATCAGACCGTACTCTATCAAATTCTCTCTTCTTCTACCTGATGGGGGTTGCTTCTAGATTGATGTTAAGCGCATAACACATGACCATCAGATCACCCACCATATCAAAATGTGACCATGTAAATACATCCTTATTGATCTTTAGAAATTGGATTAAATCTTTCTTCAAATCACTATCCGATTCCTTTCCCACTTTGACCACCTTAGCAGTATTATCTGAATCTATACACTCCTCCTCAAGGTGCCTTATCCTTTCTGTTTCTCCTTGGCAATCGAATTCAATGACGATTGGGCTTTCCTCAGTGCAATCATCATCGACTCTCTTCCTTTTACCTCCAGAAGGAATGTACCTTTCATACATATGCTTGATAGACTTATTAATTTTGATTTTTGCTTCGAATGTTGGATGCAAAAATCCATCATTTGAAGGCCGAAAAACAGTGGAAGAATCAAAGTAAGCAGAATACACCCTTTTATATTAATCGATTGCGGCAAAATACATCTCTTAAAAACTGAGTTGCTCTCCTTGCACTGTGCTTCATCCCATTTTAGTCAAGAACTCCACCATCAGATACTTTGAGGAGACAGATTCATCTATTTCATCTAGTACAGGCCTGCCAAAGAAGGCGTTTTAATATGAGGGTTGGTCGATGATTACAAAGAGTTTTGCAAAGAGGTAGCATCCTTATTTGCACCAGCAGTTTCACTTGTCCCACCGTAGTTCATCCCTTGTTATTGAATCCGAAAATTGGTTCTATTCTAGGTTCTAGCTTATCTTCAGGGATGTTTATTTGGTCGAAGGCATGCTTGAAGATAACATTGACTGCACTACCCATATCTTCAAGAATTTTGGCTACAATGGACAATCCAATTTGAGCCGTAATCTGCTAGGAAATCAAATCTACGGTTTCGATGACAACAACTATACAATGGAAATCGAATATGCATATATATTTCTATATACAGGTACTTGCTAGAGCAACATCATTAGAAAGACAAGAACAAGGCTCAAAGAATGTTACAAGAGACTACAAGTCGATAGGATCAAAGAAGCAACAAGAAAAATGCAAAAAACAGACATGTACAAGTTTCAGACGTCTGGGTGCACAAGCCAGACGTCTGGAAAAGTCCTCTAGAGCGATAAAACAAACAGGACCAGATATTTGGTAGATGCACTCAAACGTCTGAAAATCTACTATATACAAAAAATATATAGTATCATACGTCTGATACAAATACTAGACGTCTGGTTTCGAACTCGAAATTTAAATTCAAACTTCAACTGCCACATTCGAATAGACATCTCTACTTCTCTTCGCTGCAACTCTTCATCATCAATAGAAGCAACTATAGAGCACTTGTTAATGGATGCAACTACTTAAGGAACCTCTCTACAACTACATATATCATCAAGAATCAAAGAGAACATTCACCTTACTTACTTGCACTTTCTACTTACATACTCTGTTATATTCTTGATCTCTAGCAATCTATACTTGTATTTCACTCCTCCATATATTTAGTTCTTCACAGTCAATACTCTCTAGATATATATTGGAAGCATTTGTACTTATTAGTCAATATCTGTTTTATATAACACCTATTTAACAAGAATAATTCATTGTAACCAAGCATATTCCTTTGGGTGAAGCGAGGATATTTGATAGTCGAATTCCGAAGGGGAGCTTCAGAACTAGACGTAGGATGAGAGGTCTGAACCAGTATAAAGTCCTAGTGTGCTTATTCTATATTTACCTAGATTAATATTGTATTAGTTGCATCATATATTTGTCATATATACTTGCATATACACCACACGATCCACCATGTAGACTTACAATTGGTATCAGAGCAAGGCTAGATCAAAATACAGTAACATGTTTTTTGAATCACTATAATATGGCAAGAATTTTTCAAGAAGGTCAATCCATAGCACGACCCCCACTTTTTAATGGTTCTAACTGTGCATATTGGTCAACAAGTATGAGAATCTTTATGGAAGCTAATGCATTAGAAATTTGGTCAGCCACTCTAAATAAATATGAAGCACCTGACACTGCTATGAACACATGGAATGATGCACAAAAAACTACAGCTTCTAATAATGCCAAAGTTATGAATGCTCTATTTTTCTCACTAGATAAGAATGGATTTTCACGTGTCATGTTATGCAACACTGCATTTGATATTTGGCATACCTTATAAGTTACACATGAAGGCACAAACAAAGTTAAACAAACTAAGATTTCAATTTTACAAAATCAATTTTCATCATTTAAAATGAAACAAAATGAATCTATAGTAGGCATGTACTCTAGATTTCAAACAATTCAACACGACTTAATGGCTCTTGGAGTCAAATTCACAAATTTTGACTTAGTATCTAGAATACTCAATTCTTTAACTCTAGAGTGAGAAAGCAAAGTATTAGCTATCGAAGAAGCTAATGATCTATTAGCCCTCTTAGTTGGAGAATTGATAGGAAGTTTAATGTCCTATGAAGCTAATTTGCAGGCACGAAAAGAACAAAATTCAAAAAAGAAGAACATAGCATTCCCAGCAACAAATGAAGACTCCAACTTAGACGAAGAAGAAATTGTATTTATTGCCAAAAACTACAGCAAATTCAAGAAGTTTAGGAAAATGACTAAATTTCAAAAAGGAGGAAAATCAAGCTCAACAAATCAAACATCAGTCAAATGCTATAAATGTGACTAATTTGGACATATGAAGAAAAACTGTCCCAAGCTCAACAATGATAAAAGGAAGAACAGATTTGAAAAATTCAAAAAGAAGAAAGCTTTCAAAGTAACGTGGGATGACTCGGATTCTTCATCATCATCAGACAGTGATAGCGTAGTGATGGAGAACAAGTTAATGTGTGCTTTATGGCACAAACTGATGAGGTATGTCCCGAACTTAGTTATGATGTACTATTAGAACTTGGCATGGAATTAGATGATAAATTTAGACAAATTAAAAAATTGAACAAAGAACATATAGCCAAAATAAATAGATTAGAACTTGAAGCAGGAATGCTAAAAGATGGAAAAATTATTTTAGAAAGGAACTAGAATTATCTCAAGAAAGAATTAAAAATAGTTTGGTCGAAAATGAGACTATTGCTATTGATTTTGATAAAACTAAATTACAAAAGAATAACTTGTTAAAAGAAAATGTCAACTTGAAGAGTAATATTGAAATATTGAAAATTGAAAATTTAGAATTAAAAGAAAAATTAGACAAAATTAAAAACAATGTTTCAAAATTTAAAAAGGAAAACAAGATTTGAAAAATCTTATCAAAACTTCAAAACCATCAGGTAATAAAAATGGAATAGGATGTAAAAATATTCCTAAACAAAGAGTGAATGATATTAAGAAATATAGTTGTATTTATAAAAATACTAAAAGATCACCTAAGCCTAATACGAATACCAAAAATATAAAAATTTGGATTCCTAAGACAAATAATAATTTGATTAGACAAAAACATATTAATAATTTTTTAGAAAATGTAGTCTATAATAAAAATCATATTCATAAAGGTACCAAACCTTATTGGGTATGGCTACCTACTCCTCCTAACATCTAGGACCCTAACAAAGTATATGGGTACCAATTAAATCATCTTTTACTTTGCAGGTACCCAAAATAAAAAACAGGGGAAACAGATATTTGATTGTGGATGCTCCAAGCATATGACCGAAAATTCAAAAATGTTATCAAATATAACATACATCGATGGTGGAATGGTAACTTTTGGAGATAACTCAAAAGGATACGTCGTGGGCATTGGAGAAGTCATCAACTCTGATATTTCTAACTCTTCTATTATTACAAATGTTTTGTTAGTAGAAAATCTAAAACACGACCTACTTAGTATTAGTCAATTATGCGATAAAGGTTTTCAAATCAATTTCGAAAAAGATAGATGTAATATTTTCGACAATAAAAACAACTTATAGTTGAGGGTTTTTGAAAAAAAATATCTATGTTTTAAGCATGAATATAAATCAAAATTCAAATTTGTGTTTAACCGCCAAACACGACGATCCATGGTTATGGCATAAACGATTTTGTCATATTAATTTTAAAAATATTAATAAATTAGCAAAATATAAGCTAGTTAGAGGTCTACCTAAAATAAATTACAAAGTAGAAAATTTATGTGATGATTGTCAAATTGAAAAACTAAAGAAAAGTTCTTTTAAATCTAAAAATAATATTTCTACAAAGCAACCATTAGAATTATTACACTTAGATTTATCTGATCCAACTCAAGTACGATCTATAAACCACAACAAATATTTTTTCGTAATAGTTGATGATTTTCAAGTTATACATGGATTTTATTTTTAAAACATAAAAGTGACACCTTTGGTATGTTCAAAATTTTTGCTAAAAGAATTAAAACACAAATGGAATTGAAAATTAAAAATATTCGAAGTGATCATGGTGGAGAATTCGAATATGATCTTTTTACTATTTTTGTAATAAAAAAGGTATAAGACATAATTTTTCTTTTCCCCGCACACCTCAACAGAATGGTGTAATTGTACATTACAAGAATGTGCACGAACCTACCAAAACATTTTTTGGCTGAAGCTATTGCCACAGCTTGTTATGTTCTGAATCGAGTAACTATACGACCTATGACTAAACAAACTTGTTTTGAAATATTTTTTGGAAGAAAACCTAAAGTATCATACTTTAAAACCTTTGGATCAAAATGTTTTATATTAAATACAAAAGATAATTTAGGAAAATTTGACCCGAAGGCCGATGAAGGAATCTTTTTTGGATATTTGGATCGTAGCAAGACATATAGAATCTTTAATAAACGAAATAACACAATTGAAGAGAGTTTACATGTTTCGTTTGATGAAAATCTTCTTAACCATCATACTAATGACGATGAAGAAATAACTCCAATAACAAATACAACAACTTCTTTTGATAATGAGACAAATGCACAAAATAATACTTTGGTATCATCTCCTAGAATTCTTAAAGATTGTAACGATCCCGGTTTTGAGTCAAATATAATTCCGTAATTAATATGAATTTGAGGATTTAATTTTGAATTAATTGGGGGATAACTATATATAAATATGATTAAATAGAATTGGATTGTAAATAAAGAATTTGATTTGGAAATTCAACAAAGTGTGTTTGTGTGTGTATGTTTATATATATATACATATACATATATATATATATAGATTGTAGAAAGAATTTTGGTTTGAAATTCTTTAATAAATATACTGAAAACAAATTGGATTTATAAACATATATGTGTATATATGATTATTTATAGTATATAATTAGATTATAAAATTATTTTTCTTTAAGAAGTTATGCAAGTATAGATAATAAGAAAATGTACAAATATAAACATTCATTCATTTAAAAGTATAATAACATAAGTTTAAAATTTAAAATGAGATTAATAAATAGATCTAAAAACACTTTCTTTCATATTTGAAATAAAAAAATAATACTTAAAATTTATATAAACATGTAAAACATAAGATAAAAGGGTTTAAAACAAAATTTATAAAATTATTTAAAGGAGGGATTTAAACATAAAAATGCATATGCATAACACTTGTAAAATAATTGTGTCATGAAATAAACAAGTAACATTTATCTCTTTCAATTTGAATTAGAATTATATAAATATGATTAAAAGAAGAAAACCTAATTCTTTCATTTAAAACTTTCTCTCATCTTCTCTAAAACCTAGAAAACAAAAATTCAAAAGCATACAAAACAGTAAAACCTGATCAAAAACAAAGAAAACTAGAAAATCAAATCTAAAGCAAAAATCATCAGATCAAAATATAGTTCCAGTTTTTAAAGATCGAAAAATCAAGAACATCTTCTACTTGAGTAAATTCAAAGCCTGGAAATTTGAAATCTTCAAACTAGAGTAACACAAAGAAAAGTAAAACAACCAAGCAAGAATCAGATTCAAATTTAATATGAATTCAAATCAAACAAGATCCAGATCAAACTCATGTTTTAGATCAAAGCCTGAGCAAATTCAAACCAAAAACAAGTTTAAAGCATTTGAACCTGAAGCAATCAAACTAAAGCAACATAAAGATTAGATTCAACTCAAACAAGCTCTGTAAAATCAAGGAGCATGCAAATTCATCTAGATCAAAGATCAGGGCAAACTTTCATTTTCTAGGCTTCAAAACCAGGCTTCTCTCTGTTCTTCATTTTGAGGTGAGCAAATTAACCTATTTCAATTTGAATCTGTTGATATGCTTGGATATATTGTGATTAATATTTGAAGTATAGTGGTGATCAGTGGTTGCATGAATGTGAATATTTTTGTATGTGTGTAAATAGGTGTGCATGTCTGTAAAAACATATTCATAGATACAGGTATCAAACCTGTATAAAATTCAAGATCCCATAATCCTTTTTAGGCTTGGATGTTTAAACGGAAAATGTTCAAATTTACAAGATTTTAATTTTGAAAATGGTTTCAAGTTGAAATGTTTGGTAGCTATTTTGAAAATATGAAATAACAGTAAAATCTTTTCAAACCAGAAACATAAAATGTCTTAATTTCTTGTTTTGATTCTATAACTTGATTCGCAAGTAAAATATATGATTTCTGATGTATATATCATAATATTTAAAATTGGCATCGAATTTGCTATGTTACAGCATGATAGGGGGTTCTCGCTTCGTGTTTGGTGGCGAGCAGAAGACTCTTACCCCTACATGTCCCTGAGAGGTAGTATAAGGCCTTGATGGGTTGGTTGCGAGTCGAGAGGCTGGCCGTAAAAGCAAATTCGAGGTACCAGTGTATGCCACGGTGGGTCTGGGATGGTTGCAAAGCCTACCGGTCGCCACTGCCTTGGGTCGCTACATTTGGTATCAGAGTTGAAGGTTGAGTAAGAACTTTAGCGCAGCAGTATAAAACATTAAGTAACTCATTAGAGATAGGGTTATAAATGCCCTAAAATGAGTATATCCCTAAGATATTTGTCCGTATGCCTTAGTAAATCCTCTTACTATCCACTGATAATGAGTATGAGTGCAAGAAGAGGACGAGGTAGGGGACATGGGAGTACGACTTCAAATGGTCAATACCCTGCAACAACAGAAACAACTTTCTATATCAATCTCCTTTGATCATTATTCGATTTCAAATTCTCTGATGTCTTCCTAGCAGCTACAAGAAGAAGCTTCGATGTGGTGGTGGCCCTACGAATCTTCATTTATGTTATTGAAGGTACCAAATTTGTATCTTCATCAGTTTTCTATCAATGAATTTGAAATTTTATTTGAAATAAATTGGTTAATAGAATATGAAACTAAATTAAATTGTATCCGTTTGTCTATTCTTTGGGATCTAGTTGTATTCTATGAACTGTTAGTTATCCCTTCAGACAAACCAATGCTCCTGCATATTTCGTAGACCAGATAACCTGAATATTTCGTTAAGTGTTGAATAAATTGATCTCGTAATTAATGATAATATTCTGATTTGGTAAGCCAAATATAGAATTGATATTCAGCTTGATCTGGAAAGCTCTTTCTCTGTATGCTCATCTATTTTTGTCGTCTCCCTGTCTAGAAAATTTCAGGGACGAAATTTTCTTAAGAGGGAATCTGTAACGATCCCGGTTTGAGTCAAATATAATTCAGTAATTAATACGAATTTGAGGATTTAATTGTGAATTAATTCAGAAATAAATATATATAAATATGATTTTAAATAGAATTGGATTGTAAATAAAGAAATTGATTTGGAAATTCAATAAAGTGTGTTTGTATGTATATATTTGTATATATAGATTTTAGAAAGAATTTTGGTTTGAAATTCTTTAATAAGTATATTGAAAACAAATTGGATTTAAAAACATATATGTGTGTATATATGATTATTTATAATTTATAATTAGATTTTAAAATTATTTTTCTTTAACAAGTTGTGCATGTATAGATAATAGGAAAATGTACAAATATAAACATTCATTCATTTAAAAGTATAATAACATAAGTTTAAAATCTAAAATGAGATTAATAAAAAGATCTAAAAACACTTTCTTTCATATTTGAAATAAAAACATAGTACTTAAAATTTATATAAACATGTAAACATAAGATAAAAGGGTTTAAAACAAAATTTATAAAATTATCTAAAGGAGGGATTTAAACATAAAAATGCATTTGTATAACACTTGTAAAATAATTGTGTCATGAAATAAACAAGTGGCATTTATCTCTTTCGATTGGAATTAGAATTATATAAATATGTTTAAAAGAAGAAAACCTGGTTCTTTCATTTAGAACTTTCTCTCATCTTCTCTAAAACCTGGAAATTAAAAATTCAAAAGCATACAAAGCAGTAAAACCTGATCAAAAACAAAGAAAACCAGAAAATCAAACCTGAAGTAAAGATCATCAAATCAAAATATAGTTCCAGTTTTCAAAGACAAAAAATCAAAAACATCTTCAACTTGAGTAAATTCAAAACCTGGAAATTTGAAATCAAAGCAAAGTAAAATACAAGCGAGAATAAGATTCAAACTTAATATGAATTCAAATCAAACAAGATCCAGATCAAACTCAGGTTTCAGATCAAAACCTGAGAAAATTTAAACCAAAAACAAGTTCAAAGCATTTAAACCTGAAGCAATCAAACTGAAGCAATATAAAGATTTGATTCAACTCAAACAAGCTCTGTAAAATCAAGGAGCATGCAAATTCTTCTACATCAAAGATCAGGGGCAACTTTCATTTTCCAGGCTTCAAAACCATGCTTCTCTCTGTTCTTTATTTTGAGGTGAGCAAATTAACCTATTTCGATTTGAATCTGTTGATATGCCTGGATATTTTGTGATTAATATTTGAACTATAGTGGTGATCAGTGGATGCATGAATGTGAATATTTTTGTATGTGTGTAAATAATTGTGCATGTCTGTAAAAACATATTCATAGATACAGGTATCAAACCTGTACAAAATACAAGATCCCATCCCATAATCCTTTTCAGGCTCGGATGTTTAAATGAAAAATGTTCAAATTTACAAGATTTTAATTTTAAAAATGGTTTCAAGTTGAAATGTTTGGTGGCTATTTTGAAAATATGAAATAACAGTAAAATCTTTTCAAACCAGAGAAATCAAATGTCTTGATTTCTTGTTTTGATTTTATAACTTGATTCGCATGTAAAAAATATGATTTTTGATGTATGTGTAATAATTTTTTTAAAATTGGGTATGATGGGAATTCGTGAGATGGTTAGATTCGTTTAATTCGTCAATTCTAGGTGAATGACGAGGAGTTGGACATTGAGTTTGAGTCCAGTGGTAGCTAGGTTGTTGGTGATCATTGCAAAAATAATGGGTGATTTTATAATATGCCGTGGTGGTATCGCGAAGTCAATTTAGGGTTTTGGTTGCAGGTTTTGTCGACGATGTTGTTCGAATTAGTGTGACGCCAATGGTGGATCAGAGTGGACCGCTATGAGGGGAAACAGAGCAGAGGGCATCGGCGATTATGCGTTCGAAGTTTCGAAACCTCCGGTGAACTGTGGCGGCAATACGAGGCATTTATAGATGATCTGCTTTGTTCCAGTTTTGAATCGAGTTGTTCAATTTCGATTGACGACGAGATTGAGGGATCTGGGTGCTCGGAGGCCTTAGGTGAGTCATCGACGATGTATTGGCAACGGCGAAGTTGATCGGAATCGCTCTGATCATCTGTACACATGCACAATGTATGGTGTATCAGGTTTTAGTTTTGGGTTTGGGGAAGACAAAGTTGCTTGAGTTCGTACGCGTGTGGTTGAGTGTTTAACTCGAAGTCGATACGATGCGGGGTAACTTGGGGGTTGGCTTGGGAAAAACAAGGGGAAAGCTCAGGTCTGTTTAAATCAGATACCAGATTTTCAGATTTTAAAAGGAAACATGTTTTCAGGGTTTTAAATTTGAAAATAAATCATGTACAGGTTTAATTTAAAAGTAAAACTTTGTACAGTTTTAAAAACAAAGAAGATCCAGGTTTAAAAGTAAAAGGGAATCATAAAAAGTTTTAAAATAATTATTTTAAATAAATTAAGTTAAAGTGTTTTAATTCTTTGTTTTTAAAATAAATTCTTGAGTTTGTTTAAAATAAATTTAAATGTTATATTTAAGTAGTTTAAAGATGGTGGTGTTTATTAAGCATTTTAAGTTTAAGCTTAATTAAGTAATTACTTTAAAAGAGAATGATGTTTTAAATTGTTATTTGACTTTAAAGTCTTAAGTTAATTTATGGATTTATAATGATTGTGTTTCAAAGATTTAAGTTTTAAAGATTAGACTTTTTAAAGTAATTAATAAATAATTACTTTATGTAATTAAATTTAAGATAATTAATTTGTGTAATTAAATTTAAGCCAATTACTTTGTGCAATTAAATTAAAGCTATTTAATTTGTGTAATTAATGGCTAATTAATTATTGTGATTAAATTAAAGAGCAATTAATGTAATTAAATAAAGGATTTATCAATTAAGTTTAATGTAAGTAATTAAAGGTAATTAATTAGTTAAAGATAATTACTTAATTAAAAGTAATTAATTAATGGTTAAAGTTGATTAAGTGATTAGGGATAATCACTTATTATAATTAATTAAGGATAATTAATTAAATGGTAATTTACTAAGGGTTAATTAATTAATATAACTAATTAGGGATAATTAATTAAAGGATAATTAAATAATTAAAGGTTAATTACTTAATGATCAACGGTTAATTGATTATTAATTAAGGTTGATAAATTAATAATTAAAGGTTAATTAATTTATTATTAAAGGTTAATTAATTTATTATTAAAGGTTAATTAATTTATTATTAAAGGATAATTAGTTAAACTGGTTTGTAATTAATTAGTATTAATTAACCAGGATTAGTAATTTATTCATAAGTAATTAATCTAGTTTAAATTAATCAGGTGATTGATGGATCTTACTTATGGATGTTTGGATTGTATTGAATGCTTTGAATTGGTTGTTATCTATGATCTGTAATATTCTGTGATGTAAATTGTTTGAATTGAGCTGTGCGTAATTTATTTATCTATGATTAATTTATATTACTTACGTGTAAATTTGTGAATGAAGATAAGCGTTATAGGATTATACCGCTTATCGATATTGTTATGCTTGAATTGATGATGATTGTGATATTGTATTGTTGTGTGTAAAACCCCTGGACTACACCACACACACAAAAATATGGATTTCACTAGGAATTGGTTAAGTCACAGATATTTGAATTTAATATTGTTTTATTTAAAATGGTTTTGAAAGATTGTATTTTGAATCCAAAAAGTTTTGGAAATGGAATTGGGTTGAATTTGAAAAGCTTTTGAAAAGGATGTTTGAAATTGAAATTTAGTTTGAATATAGTATATCTTGTTTAAGTTTTGAAATTATTTTGTAAACTATGGTTTGAAAAGTGGTAATACAAGTTATATAATATATATACTGATTTTAAAACCATCTTTAATGTATTTTAAAAGTATTATTTTTAAGTTATATAATAAATTTAACCCAAGTTTATACTTTAAAGGATATAACTTGTGCATATTTGATTGGATTTTTCTGAAAGAAAAACCCTTGTTTTTCAGATAATAATAGCTTTCATATAAAGAAAGGATTTCCAATTTGTGTTGAAAGGATTCCAAGTTTGAAATGAAAATAGTTTTGAAAGCTATGAATGAATCTTTGTTAAAGATTGGTGAACTTTGTTTTCAAATTGAAGAGGATCTTAAAGGTGCATCTTTTGTATAAAAAATTTGGAATTGAAATAGTTTTGAAAGCTTTGAATGAATTTTTGTGAAAGATGGTGAACTATTTTTCAAATGAAAGTGATCTTAAAAGTTGAATTTTTTATTTAAAAGATTAAAATGGTAATTTGTTTAAACCATTTGAAAAAAAGGTTTTGGGTAATAAGTTGTGACTTAACTAAGATCCCAATATGTCCATATGCTTTTAAAATAAGCGCTCATTATTCGGTTTAGCGGGGAGACGACTTTATGTCATAAAACCCATTCCGAATAGTGATACGACGAAATGGATAGCATTTGAAGACCGGTGGCTATTTTCGAAAGCGAAAGGATTACCTGCCGAATGTCACTGCACCGAATGGCCTCGGTATAGAGATTTGATCATCCTTTGTGATGGGGAGTCCGGACGTGATTAGGGATTATCCGGATTTGCAAGGACTTCTTTTGAAGTGCCTTCGATTTTGGTCGAACCCAGAACAGACTTGCATGGATGTATGTCTGACGTTACGCTTTGAGATGTAAATTGGTTTGTATCAAATAAATTTCTGTTTGGTGGCGGAAAATTTATTCTCTTAGCTTAATACCTTTCTCTAAGACGTACGAGCTCAGAGGTTATGTAGTTGATGGTTACTAGTGATACATTCCCAATTTGGTAATGTGGCATGTTGAGTGTTGCCGATCATTTATTAATCGAAGCATGTCTTTTGTTAAAAGTGTAGCTTTGTGGGACGAGACTTCATCAGAACCTCACAAACCGGAAATGGTCGAAACGGGAAGGATGCGGCAAGGTTATTGGGGGTAGCGCCCCTTAGGGTATGTCCATTTTCTTTTGGATAAAAAGTTGTATGATGGTATGGAGCCTAGATACTTAACTTATGTGGTTGCCGCAAATCTATTGCTTTGTGGTTATTAGTTGAGAGGTGCCTCAGATAAAGATCGGTGATGACCGGGGGATGGCATACTCGTGTCAGTAGTTACCTAGTTACAGAGGTAACCCGTTTTTATGTTGGCAAAGAGCTGGTTAGTTCTCGGGGAGTCCCTCTAGAGGCGTACCCATGTGGCATAGGAAGTTTCTTTGCCTAGCCATTATTGGAAATCCAATCATCCAATACGCGCCCTATACGGTTTTAGTTGTAGAACCTTCCATTTAACATGGTAGCTATAGTAGGCATACTATAATGGTACGTATGCTGGCTAATATTAATATTATACTTGCAAATGTTTTATGCACTATGCACTAATAATAATATCAAAAGGTTTTCGCGTATCAAACATGTTTGACTATCATAAGGAGAAATCTCCTCCAATTGTGCGCTTGCATTGTGTGTGTGCGGGGAGGCCTTATGGTAGTTTCATTTTCCATAAAGAATTGCGGATTTCTTTTTAAATTCTTTTTCTTTGTTTTGTGTAAACAACTGTTTTTGTTTACTCACACCTGTCCCATGACGGACCTGGAGTTTGTTGTTCCCTTTCTAAACTTTGGGTGCCCATAATTTTCCACACGGGCAGCCTAGATTCAGGTTTTCAAAAAATCAAATAGTAGATGTAGCTTTTGGCAATCTTTGGAGTCTTTGGATTTTGGCAATCGCATTTGGATCGAGTTTGCTTCACTTCAGCATTGATGGTGGTTCGAGCTTATCAGAATGGAGTCTTTGAAGCTTTAGCAATGGAAATACAGTTTTGTGGAGTTCTCTTTCTCTTGAAGGCATCTGTTGAAGATATTTTTTCCACCGTTATTCTTTTTCGCTGTTTTATATATCTCTGATAATATTTTATTAGATTGTTGTATCTATTGTGTATCAATAAAGTTATTCATTAGTTTTTCTTCCGCTGTATTATTTACTTAATGTGTTATAAGCTCCAGTGAACCAGATTCGACGTTTAAATCTGCGGCATTCGAATACGGGTGATGTATTTGGTGATGATTTTCGAAGGTCGAGTCAGGGTCGCTACAAAGATCATCCAAAAGATAATATCATTGGAGATCTAAATTTAGAGTAACTAGAAATCAACTTACCAAATAAGTCATATAGCATTTGTGTCAAATTTTGAACCAAAAAATTATAAAGAAGATTCAAATGATAACTTTTGGATAATAGCTACGCGAGAAGAATTAAATTAATTTGAACGTAATAAACATTGCTCACTTTTGCAAATCATCACAATTTTAAACTATTTCAAATGGATGTCAAAAGTGCTTTTTTAAATGGTTTTATAAAAGAAAACGTATATGTTGAACAACCTCCATTGTTTGTTCACAAAAAATATCCCGACCATGTTTTTAAATTATAAAAAGCTGTATATGGTTTGAAACAAGCCCTCCGTGCCTGGTATGAACGTCTTAAAAATCATTTAATTACATCTTGTTTTAAAATAGGTAAAATCAATACAACTTTATTTATTAAACGAGAAAATAACGATATTTGAGTTGTGCAAATTTACGTAAACGATATTATTTTTGGTTCAGCTAACGAAAATCTTTGTAATCAATTCTCAAATATTATGAAAAATGAATTTGAAATATCTCACATGGGAGAATTAAATTTCTTCTTAGGTTTACAAATAATACAACTTGAAAATGATATTTCTATTCATCAAGAAAAATATTGTAACAATCTATTGAGTCGTTTTGAAATTGATAAAACTTCATGCAAACCAACACCGATGAGTACTAGTGTTCACTTGGAAAAAGATGATAACAGAAAAGGTTTCGATGAAAAATTATATCGTAGTATGATTAGCTCCTTACTATATTTGACGGCTAGTCGACCCAACATTATGATGAGTGCATGTTTTTGTGCCCGATTTCAAGCAAATCCAAAAGAATCTCACCAAAGAGCTGTTAAACACATTTTACGATATCTATCTAATACTAGAGATTACGGTTTGTTTTACCCTAAGGGATCATCGTTTGAACTAGTTTTATATAGTGATGTGGATTTCGGTGGATGTCAAACAGATCGTAAGAGTACTAATGGAACATTTTACTTTATCGGACAATCATTAGTTTCATGGTTTAGCAAAAAGCAAAACTGTGTCTCCATATCTACTTGCGAAGCCGAATATATTTCAGCAGCTCTAGCATGTGCACAAGTGATATACATAATCAACAAACACTTATGGATTTTGGCAAAGTTATCAATAAACCACCAATATATTGCGATAACACGAGTGCAATAAATCGATCAAAAAACCCTGTAAATCACTCGCGTACTAAATATATAGATATACGACATCATTTTTAACGTGACAATGTAGAAAAGGGAGTTATTACATTAGAATATGTAAATACCGAGAATCAAATAGCAGATATTTTCAAAAAACCACTAAACGAACAAACTTTTGTTAAACTGCGATGCGATTTAGGAATATGCTCTCTTAATGATCTTCTAAACTAATAGCCACATCTTCATTTATTCTATATTTAGCTAAAAAAAATTTATCCACAAATTAAAATTGATAACTCCTTCACCTTAAATTTTTTAGGTGGTTGTTTTCTGAAATTACCTATAAATAATTTTTAAAATTATATATAAATCATTACACAACAAGAAGTGAAGAATATATAAATTTCATATCTTTTACAACAGAAAATATAATCATGTCTTCTAAAAATCCTCATCTATCCATCTCGACACCTACAACGAATAGCTCGGCGGATATGCCTCAACGCCTTCCTACCCCTACACCAAATCAGGAACCGACGTATATGTGGTCCTCCTATAACACGGGATTCACTCTCGATAACAAGAAGTCCAAACAAGCTCTATTTGTTTCTCCTAACACCAAGGAGAAAATTGATGAGATATATCACTATCAAAAGCAATAAATTGATCTACAACGAGAATTATATTCTAAACAAAAAGTCACGGCGCGACGACTAAGTTTTCTAGAGCAAGTAGCGATAAAATTTTGTGATTCACGGAAAAAGGATGTACATGAACCACTTCCGACTCCTTGCAGTTCTTTGGATCCCTCATCCTCGTATCGTACACCTTTGGATCCTTCACCAAGGTGATTCTCTGGTTCCCCGAGAACCCACAAACTTGGAAATATATGGTATCCACTTAGGCCATGGAGGAATGACAGGTCTGAAGATCGCAAAACTCCATCGCCATCTAAACATACTAAATTATTTTCATTGTATTTATATCTACGTATATTTTTAATTATGTTTCACAAAAATAATATTATATTTTTTAAAAAAAGGTCGAAAAATAAGCAACACCCTTCAAAATTAGGTTATTTTTAGAAAAATTGGTCATTTCAGACGTCTGAATATTGTCCTCAGACGTTTGGCATTCTGATATTACACAAATTTTACACCATCGTGCATATTTCAAGCGTCTGATATAACCTTGCAAACGTCATAAAATTACCTCTGCCTAATATAAACTATATACCAGTCTGTTTCAGATGTCTGAACTATGAACCAGATGTTTGAATAAAGTCTTTGCCACCATATTATAAAAATTCGATCTATTTCAGACGTCTAATATTTAAACCAGACATCTGAGGAAACTATCTGTCATTTAGAAATGAAAATTCGATCTATTCCAGATGTCTGATAATACAAACAGACGTCTGATAATTCTCTGAATATCAAATTTTATAAATCGACCAAATCTAGACGTCTACCACAACAAACAGACGTCCGATTCTACTTACTGTTCTAAAACTAGGTTAAATCAGGCGTCTGATTTATCTTTCAGACATCTAAAATTCAATCGACCCATTTATACGTCCAGATAACGTCAATTTTTTTACCTTTCTTACTTCGTTTCATTTTATTTCTACTGCAATCTCGATTTTTTGCTTCTTAAAAATCCTTTCTCTTCCAAACTTTATCGAATTTGATGGCTCCTAAAACAAAAAATCCTAAAGTCTCTAAGCGAAAACAAGAGCAAGCAACTGCCTCAAATCCTCAAGTTTGCTCAGATGATCAAATTGAACGATGGATGAATCGAGTAAAGCATTCACTCAAGAGATATGAGGATATTCAGAAGAAGAAACTCCACACAGGTCCATTTTATAACTTACTCAAGTTCCCAATGTACGATTTAGATGAAATGTGTGAAAGTGCCGGTTTAGAAATTTCGATATCTTTCAATCCCAATAACATCCAAATTGATCAGTTGGCTATATTTCTCTTCTTTGCTAATTTGGATAGCACAACAGTTTGGAACACTAAAAACGAGGATAATTGGTTATGGTCTAGTGTTTATGGCAACACAATTAGGCTCACTCCAGGAATCATCGGCAGAACTCTCGGATGTTCCGACTCCGGAGAAGATCTATATAGTAATCCCGATATGTGTTTCAAACCAAGAGACGATATAACACATCAAATGTGGGAAGATGAAATGCCAAAATTCGCATCTAAATATCAACGACCTAAGGCGAGACTTCTAACTCGAATGATTATCAACACTATCATTCCTCGTCTTGGTAGTCATGAACAGATAACAGAATTAGAGCATAAGGCCCTGTATGCTATATTCAGCGGAACAAAGGTAAATTGGGCTAAATTTATATTTGACGACTCAAACATTTTTGGACTCAATCACGCCCATCGATTATCTACCCCACATACATCATGAGACTTCTAGGTGCTCACAACATCCCCTCCTATTTATCCACTTTTGAAGAAATTTCTCCGAAATATGCTTCCACGAAATTTTTCTCACTAATGCACCTTCTGAGAATTCCTCCGGAGTTTATATCATTTTAAGAGTGGGCACAACATCGTCAAGTCAGACAAGCTGGGCCTTCACCTCAACCACACCCTGAACCATCACAAGTGGTGGAAGATCATCATAAAACTACTACTCCTCCTCCTACACATTTGATTATACGTGCCACGATGAGATTTTGGAGACTCGAACAGAGACGAATCCAAATGAAATTATTCGAGACCTCACTTTTCAAAATCAGCATATCCTATCTCGAAATCAAAAAGTTTTGGCTAAGCGCGTTGACAGTTTTGAAACATCTTTTGCTACACGCCTGGCCACAGTTGAAACATCACTTTCAACTATATTATCGGTTCTCAAAGAGGTTCTTCAAAGGGTTTGTGGCCCTACACCACCTTTTGAAGATTGGTCAACCCCGGTGCATTCTCCTCCTTCAAAACATTCCAAACTTTTTGAGGAGAATGAACCTCTAGAATAAGCTCCGACATCTCCTACAAAGCAACCAAGTTCTTTCAAAAACGCAGATAAAGGAGATGATCAAGAGAAAGCTTCCCCAAAAGACTCATAGATTTTTAGGGCTCCATCTTATGTAAAATTGGTAAAAATCTATGAATTTACTCGATTAATGTAATTAGTGAAATTTCTCTTTTGGTGTGTTATTTCTGTATAAGGATTGGTCGATATTTAATAATTTCTACGTTTAAAAAGTTATATATCCTTTTTGATAATGCTAAAGGGGAATAAATAATTAATATCGTAATAAGTTATGAAAATCACATATTTAGGGGGAGATTTGTAAAATTATATATAAGTACATTGTATAGTTGTTGTCATCAAAAAGGGAGAGATTTTTAGGAAATCAAATCTACGGTTTTGACGATGACAACTATACAATGGAAATCAAATATATATATATATACATATATATATATATATGTATATATATATATATGTATATATATATATATACAGGTACTTGCTAGAGCAACATCACTAGAAAGATAAGAACAAGGCTTAAAGAATGTTACAAGAGACTACAAGTTGATAAGATCAAAGAAGCAGCAAGAAAGATGCACAAAATAGACATATACAAGTTACAGACGTGTGGGTGCATAAACCAGACGTCTGGATAAGTTTTTTAGAACGACAAAACAAATAGGACCAGACGTCTGGTAGATGCACTCAGACGTCTGAAAATCTACTACGTACAAAAAATAGATAGTATCAGACGTCTGATTTCGAACCCAGAATTTAAATTCAAACTTCAACTGCCACATTTGAATAGACATCTCTGCTTCTCATCGCTGCAACTCTTCATCATCAATAGAAGCAACTATAGAGCACTTGTTAATGGATGCAACTACTCAAGAAACCTCTCTACAACTATATATATCATCAAGAATCAAAGAGAACATTCACCTTACTTACTTGCGCTCTATACTCACACACTCTGTTATATTCTTGATCTCTAGCAATCTATACTTGTATTTCACTCTTCCATATATTTAGTTCTTCACAATCAATACTCTCTAGATATATATTGGAAGCATTTGTACTCATAAGTCAATATCCGTGTTATAGAACACCTATTTTACAAGAACAATTTATTATAACCAAGGCTATTCCTCCGGACGAAGCGAGGGTATTTGATAGTCGAATTCCAAAGGGGAGCTTTGGGACTGAACGTAGGACGGGAGGTCCGAACTAGTATAAAATCCTGGTGTGCTTATTCTATGTTTACCTAAATTAATATTGTTTTAGTTGCATAATATATTTTGCCACATATACTTTCATATACACTACACGATCCACCCTATAGACTTATATAATCATCAATGGACCGTTGTGTGGATGGTAAATTCCTTTCCTCAATCGTTAGGGTTGACGACAAGATTTGGCATTTGAATATTGAGTCATGGATTATTCATCGGGAGCTTATCTTGGACAGTGAAGACCCCCTCTTTAGCCTCCCTGATATATATGTTTCGTGCTCCTTTAATGTTCCCTGCGAGATGTGACCCACCATAAATTATGTCAATTCTATTTATCGGTGGGCTTAAACTCAGAGGGTCTTCATCCACTAGTATATTAACAGCATTGCCAGGGTGCTTTTGAGGACCATCCCCTGTTCACTGAGCTTTCTTCTTATCCTAGATAAATTCCTTCAAATGACCCTCGCGAATCAATTTCTGGATGATTCCAGCTAGAACTCTGCGCGTATCGGTCTTGTGACCATTTTCTTTATGATATGAATAGTAGTCACCTCTTCTCTTTGCTTTGGGTTGTTCTTAGTCTTGAAGGATGTTGGAAAGTTGACTCTTTCCTTCGCTACAGCATAAGCGTAAGAAAGTGGCTTATTCAAAGCGATTGCATTAGCAATTGACTCTTCCCATTTCATTCTTTTATGTCCTCGATCTAGATCAAATCTTCATCCTTCCTTCTTGGGGAGAACTTTCCTTTTAGCGTAGTAAAGCTCATCCATTCGAATGAACTTATCATCTTAGCAGTGGAAGTCTTGCAAATCTTTACATCCATTGGCAAAGAGTTGCTTCCAAAATGAGGTGTTCTCTATTAAGGTATAATGTACCACGATAAGCTGGTCACGGTCATTCATGTCCTTTTCTTTTAGTGCTTCAATGTTAAATCTCTTGAGATAGTCTCCCAAAGATTCCCCTTGCCTTTGCTTTATGGCGGCTAGGACTATATAATCAATGGTAGGATCTTTACATATGCAGAACTGGGCGGAGAATTCATAGGAGAACTGCTTCCATGAATAGATGGTTTTCTCTTGATACTGTTAGTACCATTTGGCCGCAAACTCCTTGGAGAGTGATAGGGAATAATCTGCATCTGACAACTCCTGACTAATTGTATAAATCCGTCTGGCTATCGAAAGCCATTAAATGATCATTCGAATCTGTAACTCCATGGTATTTCATTATCGGGATCTTCACATAAGATGGGATGAATGTTTCCACAATCTCATCTGTAAAAGGTGGCACTCGTTTGTTATCATTGGCATTTTCATCCATATTCCTCTTACCTTTTGTATTCATTACATCTTTAATTGCTTTCTCAACTACATCCTTTAGATAGGCTTCAATATTATGGTAATTTTTCTTATCCGTAAAATATTGACGTAGAGCTTCTAGATTGTTCAAGTGATTTATCGAGCACCCTCCCTTGATGATTAGTTTTAGATTGAGGGTGTTCCTTCTTCTTGCAAGATGTTAGATCTATCTTGCTTTTGTTTCCATTGGAGTGAGCTTTCAAATACCTTCTTTAGGATACTACCTCATCCCCCTATGTTGGCTTCTCTGTTTTTGAAGACTTTTGAGAAAACGCCATTTTGAGGAGCTCTTGCATTTCTTGCAGCTACTACTCTAAGTGTTTGATCATGGTGGTGTTTTCTTCCTGTTGAGCTGATGATGAAGGATTCCCTTGAACGACCCTATCCAAATTAAAGGTCAGAGCTATATTCTCTTCAAAGGTTGTTGTGTGGATAACCCCTTCTTCCACTCTGCTGATTCGTTTAGATTTCAATTTCCTATGTCAAATCAAATAATCCATAACTAGCCCATAAGATAGTAACGAGTTCCGAGGTTTATGCCCTCCTTCTAGCACCAAAAATGTTAACAAAAAACTTGCCAACATTCCCAAGGCCATATGAAAAGCAAATGACTTCATATAAAATAAGACTACCAAAAAGATTGCTTCTTTCAAAATCTACCTTTCGACCAGGTTAACTTTGTCGAAATAGTTTCATAAGTTGACTTAGAAATGCAGGTAAGGGAAGAAGAATCTTACTCAAAATCCTGATTATTTATGAGTTGAAAGTGGCCATTCATGTTGATTTTCATTCCTTTCGATCGTGTCGAAAGGTTCATTCTTGCCCTTTCGACCCTGTCGGAAGTGCTCGTCTGGTTGAAGAGAAACATCTGCTTTCGACCACATTGGATTCGTCTCTTTCTGTCGAGGAACCCCTTCAAAATAGTTATGGATGTAGTGGAGGATAAACCCCTTTCAAATGAACTTCCTTTTTACACGTTCTCTATCCAATTACAAACTGAATTCCATACGAAACACCCCTTTCTACAAGGTCGAGAGAAATTCCATCCTTTCGAAACAAATTTAGTTTGCAGTTGCCTAAGCTTCATTCAGTTTGCTTTATATTAGATCGGCCTGGCTATTCCTATGTTCTATAAACTCATCAACGTCGAAACATCATCCACATTCTTATTTTCCATTATTTGATATTGGCTACGATGATGATGTATTTCACATATTTATATCCAAGTCGATCGTAATGTATTGCATAAACAAACGAAAGTTAAGAGAATAAGATAGAATCATGTGTAATGGATCATTAGTCTAGCTAATGATCATAATGATCTTCCTCACAATCGAAATCCTCAATGAATCTGTGCATCTCTCATTATTATTAATCCAAAATGAAATACATTTATGAGAGCTTTCCCCAAATTGATTTAGGGTTTACAAGGATGTTTGTTGTTGCAAAGAAGTAGAAATAAGAGAAATGAGCTTAGGATTCCAAAATCTGGTCCCCAACACTGGACCCCTTGGGTCTTTTTTAAAGATGTAGGTCGGCCTCCCCTTTTGCGCCTATGCTTTCGACCCAGCCGGAAGGCCCTTTTTATATTTCGTCTTATTGCTTTCGACATGGCTGAATGGCCTCACCTATCTTCGATGCAAAAGAAAGGCATCTCTTTCGATTCCTTTAACTCACCCTTGCACTTTCCCTCTCTTTATTAAAGACCTTTCGACCTTGTCGAAAGGGTCTTTTATATACCTTTCACCTTTGTCAAGTCTTTAGTGTTCCTTTTTCCTGCTTTCTCCTTAACTGCTTTCGACGTCATCGAAAGGGCCTCAGATTCACTTTTCTCTTCAAGTTGCCTTGTTGCCATCAGAAGTAAGATAGGGGCCTTTTCTGTCGATAGGCTATCCATAAGGGCTTCGAAGATGTTCAAGTATCAATGGTTTTGAAGCAGGATGTAGCTTTCGAATGAATGCCTGTGGATTGATGTGGAACCTTCTCCTGATGTTATCGGCTTCGACCGGTTCGAAAGGCTTGGCTATGTTTTCGAAAGGGTTGCTTTAAGCAATTTGAATAAAGGTGAAACCTTTGGTTTCGAAAGGTTTGGCACGCATATGCGATGTTAGTGTTCATTGGCTTCAAAAGTCCGAGGCCGTCCTTGCTTTCTCTATATACGTGAATCCATCTATATTGAAAGGTTGACGATGGTGGAAGGGTAGCTCTGCCTTTCCTTTTCGAAAATATTTCACTGTTTATCAGTTGTGATGGCACCTAGTGCCTGCGACTACCTCGAAAGCCTTCTCAATGCCTTTAAAACGTTGTCTTGTGACCTTTATCGAAATCCATACCCATAGAACCCGACATTTTCATTAACCTTCTTTTATACCTTTGTTCTTAAGTGGATATTATGGCTAACATTGAGAAAATAAAAATGGTATTATTTGCCAAGATTTTATGATTATAAATATTTTACAAGAATATAAAGTACTGAACTCATTTCATTCGTTGAAAATTAATTCTGATTATGACTGCAGTATCATTGGTGCTTATTTTCGAGTTTCTAAGTTGGGGGATGCTACTATAATAGTTTTGTTTCAAGTGTTTTGGTAAAACAAAATCTCGATTTATAGTCCCTAAATTATGATTTGATATACTGAAGGTATATGAATATATATAAATATATACATACATACATACATATATATATATATATATATATTATTCAATTTGATTTGAATTAAAAACCTGTTTAGTTCTTAATTTTTTGATTAAATTATTATATGGACTCATGCAACCTATGCATTAGCGTAGGTTGGTTGTGCATCTTATTATGGTACGTTGTTTGATAGCTTCCATTTGTTAAATAAGTGTTTTATGAAAATGAACTCGAGTTAGAAAATGTTAGTAAATTCAAGTTAAGTTTTACAAAATATCTTTATAAACAATTTAAAAGTAAAAATAAATGGGTGTAAGTAAGAACCAATAAAAATAAGAATGTAAGTTGTACATAGATCATTTCTCTTTTTTACAATAGTTTCTAATCCAAGATTCAAGTATATGACTTTGAGGTGTTTTCACATAGTTTCAAATAAGGATCTGTGCAGTTAAGTGCTCGGCGGTTTCAATGCGGCGTACGTGAAAAAAGTCATAGCGGGGATGCAACGGGGATATAGCGGGATATAGCGGATGACTCTAAAATAGCATCTAAAACTCATACTTAATGTTTTTACAAATACATAAATGGTAATTAAATGAAAAATTAACATTCAATTGAATTATAATTAATACATAAATAATTTTAAATAAAAACATGTGCAAATATACTGTAAATAAACATAAAAATATAATATAACATAAGTAAATTTAGTAGAACATTGAAGTATCTTCATTTTCGAAAATATATTAAAAATTCGATTAAATAAACTAATTCATAATTTTTACAATGTATAAATGTCATTTTTCAATTCATTTCTTTTGAAGAAGATATAGCAGAAATAGCGGAATATAGCGGGAATAATGGGATATAGTGGAAATAGTGGAACTTAAAGCGGAAAGGCTATTTTTGGGCTATATGGAAAAATCGTGGCGATAGAAATCTGCTATGAGATATAGCAGGGTTATAGCGGGGTAACAACGGGGCATTAACTACACAGATAAGGATTTATCCCTCAATTTTTGGTAGAGAACACTTAGTTAGGGTTCTAGATATGGAACCAGAGTTTTATATCATGTTATATGACTATGTTAGGAGAACGTAGGTTTCTAATCAAGGAGCATGATCGGAGTCGGAGAATCAAGTGAGTGATACTAGTTCGAAAATGAAGTTATATATTCAAGTAGAGATCAAATCAGATTTTTCATATGGATGGTTTATGAATGTCACAGGGACATATGAATAATATTGAGTATTCATATGGTGAATTTCGGGGTTGAAATTCTTTTAAAGGGGGAGAATGTAACGACCTGGAATTTTATCATTTTAATTTATGGATATTTAACTTAATTTAAATATTCGATTAATGATTTTTATTAATTTAATAACCCTCTTTAAATTTATAGCCGATAAAAGAAAAAATTATTTTTAAATTCAATTTTCATAAATAAATAGTTCGATTGAAAACTGGAAATTAGGCCGAAATGCAATTTTCAAATTTTCAATTTCTATCAAATAACAATTTATTTTAAGTCATAATATTGTGATTTGCTGTAAAACAACATTTAAATTTAAAAAAAAAACATTAATTTTGTAAATTTTATTAATATAATAAGTAGTTTAGGAAGTAAATTTTATTTAAAAATTCAAAATAAAAGATGGATGTGACATGAAATGAAGCTTAAGTGTGAAAATAAACCCAAGTACATGCAAGCAAGTCATTATCCAACATACATATAAAGAAATGTCCTATGCTAGATTGTGATGTGAGGTTAGTATAACGACCCGCCTTTTTGGACGGTTTAAATCGACGATCAAATACACATGCCGATTCCAAACCATTCAAAAGGGCAGATGGTTATTGGGGTAAATAAGAAAAGAAAAGAAAGAGAAATAAAGGAAAAGAAACAACACGAATCTCGCAGCAGAACGATAAAATATAATAGTCAAATAAACAGTTCGTGAAGCTGTTTACTATACTTTGACAATTATTTATACAACATTTATCAGAGTTATACATATACAACAGAACAATTAAAATAATGCAACATTCAATATTCAAATTTAAATCCCACTTACAAATATGATTCAATTTCAAGCTCAATTTCAAATATCATTTTATATCGCTTTTACTTAGTAATATTCAAAGCTCGAATTAAGGTTAAATCTTTAAACCAATCAATTTTCGAAATTCAATCATATCCCGATTTTTATTTCAAAGTCTCCACTTTAATTATTTAACAATTTCTTTTAACCAAAATTTATTTCAACATTCCAAACTCAATTTTCGATAAATTCGATTTCTATAAATTGATTTCTATTTATAACTTTTAAATCAAAACATTTAAATAAATTTCAAATTGACGATTTTTAAAAATTATAAATTTAGCCAATTCGGTGTCCGTATAAAATTTTCTATCCTATGGCCAAGTAATTATTTATTTCAATTAAATGTCAGGGATGAATATATATCACTTAAATCAAATCATAGTTTCATATGTATGCATAACAGGATATATATAAGAAAATAAACATCCAAACATTTAAATATCAACCAATAGCATTCATCGAAATACATCATCCAATAGACAATACAGTTCATGGCAATTTCATAGTTATCAATGTCAGGTAATTTAATCGCAGTTCAATTTCAATTTCGATTTGACTATCAATTTAAATTTTAACGGTCAATTCAAATGACAATCTATATGACAATTAAATTTTATCAAACAACGACAAATAAAATTCATAACACTTCATAATGTCAAATTTAACTAGCATAAAGATATTCAGTATGTTGTGAGCGTTATAAACACTCACCTTGATTTCAATGTAGTTCCAGCGTTTTATTTCGAATAAAATTAAACGAGCGTTTAATTTTACCCGAAATTTTTACTAGCTCCAACCGATTCCAATCTAATTCCATTGCGTAGTGCTCGACCATACGATTCCAACGCATCCTGTTTCGTCCAATTCCGATAACGAACGAAGAAGATACCAACTATAACGACCCGCCTTTTTGGACGGTTTAAACCGACGATCAAATACACATGCCGATTCTAAACCATTCAAAAGGGCAGATGGTTATTGGGGTAAATAAGAAAAGAAAAGAAAAAGAAATAAAGGAAAAGAAACAACACAGAATCTCGCAACGGAACGATAAAATATAGTAGTCAAATAAACAGTTCATGAAGCTGTTTACTATACTTTGACAATTATTTATAAACATTTATCAGAGTTATACATATACAACAGCAATTAAAATAATGCAGCAGACAACATGATGCAAGGGTAATAATAGTAATAGTATATCAAATGTTCGTCTTCATCCTCCAGAATAGATCTTTAAAAATCTGAAAAACTCAGGACTGACCCGAGCGTAATGAAAAGACAAAACACTCGAGTCAGGACTAAAATATCCTTATGAAAGTTAAATCAATCGTAAATAAATATGAGTGTAACGGCGTCAGAGATGTTTACGGGGTTTGACATCTCATATCCAGTGTCAACGTGCGTGCAATAACTCAAGAGATGTTATGGGATTTTCCATCTCTTAAGGATCCGTTAAACTATCTACTATGTAGTAATGTACGCTAAGTAGATAATGCCTATCAGTAATATAAAGTATCAAAATAGCGTTAAGGCGTTACCATAATCCCCCTTAACACATTTTTATAATGCCATAGTCTATACAGCACCGTAAGCCCCACCGTAAACTGGTGGTTATCAGAGGGTACCCCATAGGTATAACACAAAACAAAACGTAGTGGTCGCGAATAGGATAATCAGTATGACAAGGTACATGAGGCGACACCAACTAGGATACTAGTAGTTGCGTGATCCGGACTGATGTTGAGCATAGCCAGCAGCTACCCCAACACTGCGAAACAACACTCCCAAATCAAAGGGTGCACCCAAATCGCATCACAAATGTAATAGATATGGTATCGAAGAAGTGTGTCCGCTAGAGATGGCGAACATCAATGGCCCGGCGCGGCTCCTGTTTTAGTCATGTCAGGGGTCATCCAATATCGTTCTCTTTCTTCAGTCAACACGTTCACCAAACCATCCACTTCATTCTGGATCAACACTCCGCGTATAATAGTTATTAAAGTGGTTTTCGGTATCGACAGAGATTATGTCCATATCCGATCCCGGTCTCTTTAATAACTACGTATTATTACAACGGTGGCTCTTTTACATTTCAAATCGATTCATAATTGATATCAAAATATCATATTCGCTTCAAAAATCAAATCCATTTCAAATATCATCGTATCTTTTCAAATGTAAAATTCCGTTTCAAAAATCATTTTTCGCATCAGTATCTCATTTCGATTTCAAAATCATTTCGAATTTCAATTTAGGTAGCAACTTCATTTAACTCAATTCGTATTTAAATTCAAGATTTAAATATAAACATTTCACCTTATTAACCAGATTGAAATTTTTAGAAAATAGTTTTAAGTGGTTTAAAAGTAGTTTAAATAATTAAAATAGTTAAAAATACTTAAAATCTTTAAAATGGATTTAAAATAGATAAATTAGTTTAAAATAATTTAAATTGGGTTAAGTAGATTAAAAATAGATTAAAATAGTTTAAGTATTCAAAATGGTTTATATAACAGAGTAATTTGGAAAACAAATTAAAACAGCTTCAAAACCAATCAATTTCAATTATAACTTCCTAATTCAAATAAATTTCAATTTCCAATTTACCGATCCAATTTCGATTTCAATTCAAATCAATGTCAACTTTGACTTCAAATTTATTCAATTTTATATTCACCTTTAACTTATTCAATTCCAATGTATATCGATTTTTAGCTTGATTTTTCAAAATATCAATTTTTAACACTTAACAAAATTTTCCTTCAATATTCAAATTTAGATCCCACTTACAAATATGATTCAATTTCAAGCTCAATTTCAAATATCATTTTATATTGCTTTTATTTAGTAATATTCAAAGCTCGAATTAAGGTTAAATCTTTAAACAAATCAATTTTCGAAATTCAATCATATCCCGATTTTTATTTCAAAGTCTCCACTTTAATTATTTAACAATTTTTTTAACCAAAATTTATTTCAACATTCCAAACTAATTTTCAATAAATTCTATTTCTATAAATTGATTTCTATTTATAACTTTTAAATCAAAACATTTAAATAAATTTCAAATCGACGATTTTTAAAAATTATAAATTTAGCCAATTCGGTGTCCGTATAAAATTTTCTATCCTATGGCCAAGTAATTATTTATTTCAATTAATTATTTATTTCTATTAAATGTCAGGGATGAATATATATAAGCAAATAAACATCCAAACATTTAAATATCAACCAATAGCATTCATCGAAATACATCATTCAATAGACAATACAATTCATGGCAATTTCATAGTTATCAATGTCAGGTAATTTAATCGCAGTTCAATTTCAATTTCGCTTTGACTGTCAATTTAAATTTTAATGGTTAATTCAAATGACAATCTATATGACAATTAAATTTTATCAAACAACGACAAATAAAATTCATAACACTTCATAATGTCAAATTTAACTAGCATAAAGATATTCAGTATGTTGTGAGCGTTATAAACACTCACCTTGATTTCAATGTAGTTCCAGCGTTTTATTTCGAATAAAATTAAACGAGCATTTAATTTTACCCAAATTTTCACTAGCTCCAACCCATTCCAATCCAATTCCATAGCGTAGTGCTCGACCATATGATTCCAACGCATCATGTTTCGTACAATTCTGATAACGAATGAAGAAGATACGGTATTTACAAGTTTATACGATTAATATAAAATTAAATCACTAATTTTCTTTTAAATTTTATAACCTAAAACCATCATCGGCCGTTGATTCTTTTTACCTCAGATCTGAAGCGTGCCTTCCATCTTCCCATGCGCGTGCTTGCTCTAGTAAAACAATCGAAGCCATAACCCATTCGTTCGATCAAAAATCATTATGCCGCAAGCACCAAGTTGATCGCGATGATGATCAGAGACCGTTGCCGTGAAGCCCCACGCGACTACACCCTTCGGCCTAAGACCGCACGCACACGGTGGCTCCTCCCTCTCGAAAACCGTGAACGAACGTGCCACGTTGAGGAGCAATTTGCCGCTGATTCGTGCATCGAAACACGATCATAACCGTTCATCTTCAGGATCTCATTACGATCCTCAATGTTGCAGTTGAATGTTTTTGTTAATTATTAGTGGATTGGCCAGAAATCGAGGAAGAAAAGGATGAGACATCGGCCATTGATGTAAACAAGCGGCGGCTGTAACCTTGAAACCCTAGGTTTTTTTTATTTTGCAAAAGTGAAACTAAAGAAGTGCTTAAATAGAAAATGACGAACACTATTTATCCGGCTTTTTCGAACTCCGATTTACATGCGGTGACCGGCGTTTCTATGGTTTATCCCGCGTTCCGGACACAATGGAATAGGTTTCGAAAGCTAATTCGATCGTATGTGCGAGTTACGGAAATAAACGATCGATTTTAAATTAAATCGATTAAACCGATTTCTATGCGATTTGGCTTGCCCCGGACAAACGGTAAATCCGATTGACATGAAATTTGAAACCATACAATAATATCACATTATGGATCCGTTGAAACTAGTTTCGTCGAAATCTGAGACTGTTTGAAAAATGGCTATTTTAACTCGCCAAATTAATATTAAAACAATTTCGATGCGTTTCGAGCTGCCAAGGTCAAACGAAAACGCTGATTGCCACGAAATATGAAATCCGATAATAACAAACTATTACGGATCCAATGGAACTAGTTTCGTCAAATTCTGAGACTGTTCGAAAATTGACTAATTTCACTAGTCGATTTAAATATTAAAATATTCAATTTTCACAAATTAACTCTTAATTCAATTTTAAAAGTTCTACAACATCATTCTAACTTTAATATGATAAAATAAAATTTTACAAATCATTTTTAACCATATTAAACCCGTTATTCAATTATCCAATAAATTCCAATTTTTAAAATCTTATTAACTCCATTATAATCCCGATATAACTTACATTCACTTTGAAAACCAATTTGAATCATATTAAATCAAATTTCAATTATTCACTCTATTTTTATATATTAAAATTCAATATCAAATTAATCATATCAAATTCGGAATTTAATTATTCAAACATTTGCAATATTAAATTTAACAACTTTGATTATTCTTAAATCACTATCTTTTGAAATATTCAAAACGAACTTATAAAATTTAACAAATTCAAATTGTAGAACAACCATTTTTACTAAAACAGTTATTCAATTCCCGTTATTAAATTATTCAATAAATTCCAAATATTAAATTTAAACAATTTCGATTATCCTATAATTCATTATCTTTTGAAATATTGAAATTGAACTTATAAGATTCAAATTTTAAAACCAATTCACAATTTAGAACACTATTTTCATTTTACAATTATTCAATTATTCAATAAGTTTTAAATATTTAATTTAAACATTTTACCTGTTCAATATTCAATATTTGATGTAAATAGATTTTACTTATCAATCAGTTACTCTATTATACCCAATGGATTCAACATTTATTATTATTCCAAACGACTTACAATTTTTTTTCTAACACTAAATCATGAAATCTTATTAAATTAGCTATTTTTAATTATCGAAAATTTACGGGTCGTTACAGTTAGAGTTGAATAATCATGATTTAAGGCATTTTGGTCTTTTTCTCCTTTTCATTTGATTTTTATCTTTATATACCCATCCACCTTTCATTTTACATTTCACTTTAGACTTTATTTTCTTCTATACCTTCTCTACTTCTTTTTAAATTCTTAAATTAAAAGTCCTGTCTTTAAAACTTAAAAATGGTGGAATTACTTAAGATCTAAGGCATAAAGCATTTTAACAAAAGCATGGGAAAGAAAAGCTGAGCTATTTCAACTTGCAACAATTTTGGTAAAATAATATTATAGGAATTTACTGGTTAATTTGTTTTGTGATTTGAATGCGATATTCATGTTTATGCAAATAGATTTAAATTTCAAAAATTTAGTTATATGGTTTTAAGAATTTCGAAGCAAGCTTACTTAAAAAAACAAAGTAACCATACAAGTCTCTGTTATTTAAAAAATCACCTCTCGTTCTTTCATTCTCAACTCGGTATCTCACAAACCATTTTGATTTTGAACATGTTGTCACCATATTTTGAACCATAGATTATTTTAAAAATAGTTTTTGAATTTTAAGTTAAGTATATTTGAGTATTCTAAATAATATAGTAAGAGGCAGTAAAAAGGTGAAATTTTGACAATCATTATAAGGTAACTGGGCTATACAACCTTGTTTGTCTTAGAAACCTTTGATTTTTAGAACTATTTGTTTGATTTTTAAGCTTGGGATTGTGATGAGGGGCGGAGTTGAATAGTTTTGGGTTTGAAATCATTTTTTGATGAACCGGTGGCCGTGGGAAGGAGCGGTCGGTGCTAGGATGAGTGTTGGATCAAGTCCTTGGTGTGGGTGCGATCGGGCGTGATCCGTTGGTTCATGGTGGCGGTGGAGATGGAATTAGGGTTTTGAAGCTACGGATTTTGGGGTGTTCGGGTTTCAACTTGTCGGCGGCGAATAGAGAGGCCGAGTTCACATTGGGCTCGACTATGAGTGCATGGGAGGATGGGGAAGCGATTGGTGGTGTGGCATGTAGAAGTTCAAAATGATGATGGTGGCATGGCCTGTAGGCGTTCAGAGCAATGGTGGTACATGGAGTAGGGTATCAGAGATGGGTTCTAGGTCATATGCAAAACAGGCAGGAGTTTTGAATAGGAAAGGAAGTTATTGTTGTTTGCGAGATTTCAAGTCTGGGTATGTTAGAATGAAGTTGGACCTGATGGGCCTTGGGGTGTGTGTTTGAGTGAAATTGATTTAAGTTTTTAACAAAATTAGGTGTTTAAATTTTGAAAATCATAACTCATTCGTTTGAAATCCGATTGATATGTGGTTTCTGACGTTGGGATCGTATTGACTTATAAAACACACTCATGACATCACTTGACCCATACATTGAAGTTAGATTTATTGGTAGAATAATACGACTGTGTATAATTACGTTGTTTAGTAGTTAGAATAACCCATGACATCCTATTAGTAGAATAAAACACTGTTCTGCTATATTTAAGTTAGATATATTATTTTTGACGCCTATTTAGCAGAAGAAATCACTATTTTGCTATTATATTAATTTGGACATCTATTTATATGCCAGTTGATTTATGTCGATTGCTATCAATCGATTGATAGTTGTGGATAGTATTTACATTGTTGTTTTTGTAAATATTTGTGTATTGACTTAAATGTCGATTTGAGTACAATGGTAACTTGTTTAAGTACCACTGAGATTGTTAAGCATCTTTCCAAATTAAATAAGTTATGGATTTGAAATCAATTTAAGTATTATAACACTTTTTAGTAAATTGTTTAAGTAATTAGTAATGTTTAGTTGTTAATTTCAATAATAATGTTGAAGTTGTTTTAAATTAATGATGTTGGAGTTGATTTAAAGTAATAAAGATTTAAAGGTAATTTAAGTTAATAGTGTTTGAAGATAATTATTATTTAAACTAAACATGTTTGAAGTTCATTACTATTTAATTAAAAACTTTTTAAAGATAATATTACTTTAATTAATCATGTTTTCAGTTAATTATTGTTTTCATTAATGTTGATTAAGCTAATTGTCCTTTTGATTAATGATTGTCTTAAGTAATTAATCTTTTAATTAATGATGTTTATAAGTTATTAATTTTTATAAACAGTAATTAAGGTTAATTAATTACTTCATTAACAAAGTTTGGTTAATTAAATACTTTATTAAAAGGTATTTAAAGATGATAAATTATTTACTAATGATGTTTAAACTTGATTAATCATTTTTTTAATTGTATTTGAAGTAATTGATTGATTTATTAACGAGGTTTAATTTAATTAAATTAACTTAAGAATATGCTTTAAATAATAATATTGTTTATATAAGGGGTTTTAAAGCTAAAGGTTTGTTTATAAAAAGGGTTTTACTTAATAAAGGAATTAAGTAAAATAGTTTACAATTGGAAAGAGATTTTGAATATGATATGAGATAAGTTTTATAGAATCTTGTAAAAAAAGAATTGTGTGTGGAACTTATGAATTATACAATTTAGTTTTTACTTAAGAAAGACAAGTTTATGAATTAATTAATAATCCTTCTTAATTATGGTGATATGGAAATGCTTTTTCCATACTTAAAACGAAGGAAAAGTGGTTTAGGTTTATAGTACATAATGTTTTAAATGACATTTTTTGACCCATTTAATGTGACTTTGAATTTGAAAAATCTTTCTTATCTGGTTTGTGAATATACTAATACATGTGAGATAAGTATATGAATATTTTGGATTAACGATTAAAGAGATTTAATTAATGGAAGATAATTAAATGTGGCTTAGTGGTTTCAATGGGAAATTAAATCTATGATGGATGTGTGTTTATTTGATAGCAAAATAACCGACTATCAAATCTTGGCCAATTTTTAACTCTAGAAATATCTAAAGGAAACACATGAATTATAGAGTATAGTCATCTTCGATGATACTACTATACATATAAACTCGTTATGTTCTTTTAGGACGAACGATAAGGAGATTTGTCAACTAAAATGGTTAAGCGGAGTTCCCCGCTCTTATTTATTATCTATTTATTTCCAAAAGAACCAGAGTTGAATTTTCCAAAAACTATCGAATGTTAGTTCGAAGAGACATGTGTGATAGTGGGCTATCGCTTTTTGAACTATGGCAAAGCTTAGACTCTTACCCCTACATGTCCTCTTATGGGTTAGTTGAGATAGTCCAGAAGCTGGCTGTAAAATAAGATTTAAGGTTACCATGGTGTAGTCACCTCCAGGATAGGGAGAACGTTACAGCATAGTGCAGAGCTTAGGTTGAGCGGACACCTAATCTTTGATGGGCTTGACTCATTTAAGATAGAGTAAGTGAGATACTAGGATGATTTCGAGTGTATTATGTATGAGAGCGCGTATTCTTTGGTGTTGTAAAAATATTTTATATTGTGTTGATTTATCGATTGAGTGGTTTATGAATTTTGGTCGAGACGTGGGATGTCACGATGTCGATAGTGTTTTCTAAACACTTAAACCAGGTAAATCGATACAATATTGTTTTGAAAATTGGTAAATGAAATAACTTTACCTAGAATTATATTTTATATATAAATGAATAATTTTCAAATGATAATTATAGTTATTTTGTTGTGATTGTTTGTTAGGAAATGTAGATATTTGTTTATCATCATTTATTTGGTTGCTTGTGCTCAGTTGGTTTATGAGCATTATTTAGTTGATTTTAATTAGATACGAACACCTTGTAAATTCAGTTTCACGATTTGACTATAAGGTGTTCGATGTTAATGTTGGACAAAAATTTAATTAAAATAAGATTTTTTATTATAATAAACAAGGATATAAATTTGTGAAATGAAATTTTATAAGTATAGTTTATAAATATGGGTTATAAATGAAAAAGGATTTAAACTAAGAATTTGAGAATTTAGATCCTGTTGCTCTGAAAATGGTTTCCAAAGTTTTGGGAAAATAAAAATGGTATTATTTGATAATATTTTTGATTATAAATATTTTAAAGGAATAGAAAGTACTGAACTCACTTTGATCGTTGCAAAATAATTCCGATAATGGCTGTAACATCATCTGTGTTTATTTTCAAGTTTCTAAGCGGGGGATGCTACCATAGTAGTTTTGTTTCAAGTGTTTTGGTAAAACAAAATCTCGATTTATAATTCCCAAGGTATGATTTGATATACTGAAAGTATAAGAATATATATGTGTGTGTGTGTACGTTTGTGTGTTATTCAATTTAATTTGAACTAAAAAATCATGTTGTTTAGTTATTAAGTTTTTGGTTAAGTTATTATATGTACTCATGTAACTTATGCATTAGGGTAAGTTGGTTGTGCATCTTATTATGGTATGTTGTTTGATAGTTTCCATTTGTTAAAAGAGTATTATATGCAAATGAACTCGAGTTAGAAAATCTTAATAAACTCAAGTTAAGTCTTACGAAATATCTTCATGAGTAATTTTAGAAGTAAAAAAGAAATTGATGTAAATAAGAACCAATAAAAATAAGTACATAGATCATTTCTCTTTTTCACAATAGTTTCTGATCCAAGATTCAAGTATATGATTTTGAGGTGTTTTCACATCGTTCCAAACAGCGATCTATCACTCAGTTCTTGATGGTCAACACTTGGTGAGGGTTCTGGATATAGAACTAAAATTTTCAATCATTGTATATGGATATGTAAGGAGAATGTAGGTTTCTAATCAAGGAGCTTGATCGTAGTCTGCACTAGGGAATCGGGTGAGTGATACTAGTTCGTAAGTGAAGTTATGTATTCAAGTAGAGATCAAATCAGGTTTTGAATATGGATGGTCTATGAACATCATACAGACTTGTGAATAATAGTGTTATTCATGAGGTGAAATTTCAGGGTCAAAGTTCTTTTAAGGAGAGAAGAATGTAACGACCTAGAATTTTATCGTTTAAATTTGTGGATATTTAATTTAATTTAAATATTCGCTTAGTGATTTTTATTAATTTAATAACCCACTTTTAATTTGTAATTCAAAATAGAAAAAATTATTTTTAAATTCTCTTTACGTAAATAAATAAATAGCTCGATAGAAAAATGGAAATGTTGCAGAAATGCAATTTTTGGGTTTTCACCTTTCTATTGAATAACAAGTTATTTTAAGTCTTAGTGGTATTGCTTTAAACAGCATTTAAAATTATAACAAACTTCTTTTTTAAATTTTATTAATATAATAACTATTTTAGGAAGTAAATTTTATTTAAAAATTCAAAATAAAAGGTGAAGGTGACATGAAATGAAGCTTAAGTGTGAAAATAAACCTAAGTACATGCAAGCACCTCATTATCCAACATACATATAAAGAAATGTCCTATGGTGGCTTGTGATGTGAGGGTAGAGTTGAATAATCATAATTTAAGGGTATTTTGGTCTTTCTCCTCCTTTTCATTTTATTTTTATCTTTATACATCTATCCACCTTTCATTTTACATTTCACTTTAGACTTTATTTTCTTCTACACCTTCTCCTTTTAAATTATTAAATTAAAAATCTCATCTTTAAAACTCAAAAATGGTGGAATTACTCGAGATCTATGGCATAAAGCATTTTAACAAAAGCACGGGAAGAAAAGGTGACCTATATCAACTTGCAAAATTTTTGGTAAAATAAATATTATAGGAATTTACTTTAATTTGTTTCATGATTTGAATGTGATGCTCACGTTTATGTAAATATATTTAAATTTCAAAAATTTAGTTATACAGGCTTAAGAATTTCAAACAAGCTTACTAAAAAAACAAAGTATCCATACAGGTCTCTGTTATTTAGAAAATCACCTCTCCTTCTTTCATTCTAAATTCAATATCTCACAAACCGTCTTAAATTTGAACATATCGTCAACTACAAAGTTGTTTATTTTGAACCATAGATTATTTTGAAAATAGTTGTTGAATTTTTAGTTTAGTATATTTTGAGAATTTTAAATGATACAGTAAAAGGCAGTAAAAAGGTAAAACTTTGATGATCAAAATATGGTAAATGGACTATACAGCCTTGTTTATCTCAGCAATCTATGATTTTTAGAACTATTTGTTTAATTTCTAAGCTTGGAATTGTGACGAGGGGAGGGGATGAACTGATTTGGGATTAAAATCATTTTCCAACGAACTGGTGGTCGAGGGAGGCACAATTAGTGCTAGGAGGAGCATTGGGTCAAGGCTGAGGTGTGGAAGCTATTAGGCGTGATATGGTGGTTAATGCCGGCAATGGTAGTGGAATTAGTGTTTTGGAGCTATGGGTTTTGAGGCGTACATGTTTCCAATTGTCGACGGCGAATGGGGAGGCCGAGCTCAACCTAGGCTTGACCATGGGTGCGTGGGAGGATGGGGAAGCGATTGGCGGAAGTGGTGTAGCCTACAGGCATTCAGAGTGACGGTAGTAGGTGGAGTTGGGTATCAAAGAAGGGTTCCAGGTCGTGTGCAAAAGAGTAGGAGTTTTGAAGAGGAGAGGAAGCTACTGTCATTTGCGAGGCTTCGAGTCTGGGTAGGTTAGAATGGAGTTGGGCCTGATGGTCCTTGGGGTGTGAGTGTTTGAGTGAAATTGATTTTGAGTTTTTAACAAAATTAAGTGTTTAAATTTTGAAAATGATAACTCATTCCTTCGAAATCCAATTGACAAGAGGTTTCTGATTTTGGGATCATATTGATTTATAGAACACACTCATGAAATCACTTGACCCATACGTCATAGTTAAAATTATTAGTAAGATAATATGGCTGTGTATAATTACATTGTTTAGTAATTTGAATTAAACCCTGATATCCTGTTAATAGAATAAAACACCGTTCTGTTATACTTAAGTTAAATAGATTATTTTTGACACATGCTTAGTAGAATAAATCACCGTTCTATTATTATGTAAATTTGGACATATGTTTATTCGATAGTTTATTTATGTCGATTGTAATCAATCAATTGATGGTTGTGGATGGTATTTACATTTTGTTGTTTATGTAAGTATCTATGTATCGACTTGAATGTCAATTTGAGTACAATGGTAGCTTGTTTAAGTACCATTGAGATTGTCAAGCCTCTTTCCAAATTGGACAAGTTATGGATTTGAAATCAATTTAAGTTTTACAGCAATTTTATGTAATTATTTAAGTAATTAATAACATTCAATCGTTAATTTCAATAATAATGTTGAGGTTATTTTAAATTAATGATATTGGAGTTGATTTAAAGTAATAAAGGTTTAAAGTTGATTTAAATTAATAATGTTTGAAATTGTTATTACTTTTATTAAAAATGTTTGAAGTTCATTATTATTTAATTAAAAGTGTTTTAAAGATAACTATTACTTTAATTAATTATTATTTTAAGTTAATTATTATTTTCATTAATGATGATTAATCTAATTATCCTTTTGATTAATGATTGTCTTAAGGAATTAATCTTTTAATCAATGATGTTTATGAGTTAATTTATTTTTATAAAAGTATTTAAGGTTAATTAATTACTTTATTGACAAGGTTTGGATTAATTAATTACTATTAAAAAGTTTTTAAAGCTAATTAGTTATTTTTCAATGATGTTTAAACTTAACTAATCATTTTGTTAATTATATTTGAAGTTAATTAAATTAACTTAAGAATATGCTTAAAATAATTATATTGTTTATATAAGGGGTTTTAAAGCTAAAATGTATGTTTATAAAACAGGTTTTACTAAATAAAGGAATTAAGTAAAATAGTTTATAATTGGAAAGAGATTTTGAATTTGATAAGAGATGAGTTTTATAGAATCTTGTTAAAAAAGAACTGTGTATGGAACTTATGAATTATACAATTTAGTTTTCACTTAAGTAAGGCAAGTTTATGAATTAATAAATAATCCTTCTTAATTATGGTGATATAAAAATGCTCTTTCCATACTTAACACCGAAGGATAAGTGGTTTGGTTTTATAGTACATAATGTTTTAAATCACATTTGGTTTTTACCAATTTAATGTGACTTTGAATTTGAAAAAACTTTCTTATCCGGTTTGTGAATATACTAATACATGTGAGATAAGTATATGAATATTTTGGATTAATAATTAAAGAGATTTAATTAATGGAAGATTAATTAAATGAGGCTTAATGATTTTAATAGGAAATTAAATCCGTGATGGATATGTGTTCATTTGATAATCAAGTAACTGACTATCAAATCATGACTAGTTTTTAACTCTGCAAATATCTAGAGGCAATATAGGAATTATATAGTATAGTTATCTTATCTAACGACCCACCTTTTTGACCCACAAAAATTGACACTAATACTTCCTTGGTATTAATATGCTGTAAATCCAAGTGCCGGAGAGGCATTTTATCATGAAGTAAAAGAAAATAAAGATAGAAGACAAAACAAAATCGAATCTCACATCACATTCAACATTTAATTATACATATGACTAGTGCATGCAATAACTCCAAATTTCTCCATGAGACTTTTGGTAAGTACTAATCCAGCTATGATAGTTATAACTATCTATCCTCATAAGTGTTGATAGATATATAACAAAATACGGCGGAATTATAAATAGATGACTTCTACGAAGGACCCAAAATACTCCATGCTCCTTAAAATGCTCCATGCTACCTAACTACTTGGTTGCCTGGAAAAATGTAGTATCCAGAGTTTGAAGGGAAAAGAAAATAAACTCAGACCAATCATGCGACTGGTGTGAGAAACTCAAATTACGGATATTTGAAAACAAAAGGTATTTCATAAGACAATGCCACACATAAACACGGAATGGGTTTTTAGCTTTAATCAAATCATTTGCTACACAAATCTGGGGATATTATTTTTAATGACTTTTCTTTGAAAACACTTTTCAAGTAAACTTACATAATATTAGCCGAAATTATTACATTGATTAAATTCCAGCATAATAGGTTCCACAATCAAGTCCAAAGACACTTATTGGAGAATGCATTTCAATATAATGGCTGGTAAGGAACTACCTTCCGTACAGTACATCTTTAGAGGGATGTACCAAGGATCAACAACTTTGAAACCTCTGCACTTGGCAACATCGGCCAACTCGCTGACCCATCTGGTGGCGAATAGAATCGAACATGACAACAGCTCGGCCATAACCGGCATATCCAAGATCCCATAGCATACACAACATACTCGACATAGAGAGTAATCTAGAAAGGTGATGACTATACCCTAATGGTTAAGCCTTACGACATGTCATGTTTAAGCCATTCCAAGCTATAATCCCCGAGGTAACGATTACCTTTCACTTAGCGCATTCCACTTTAGATGCCACATTTTCAATTCACACACTATTGATTTTCACAAATGTGCAACCTTTGAGCGCCTAAGAGAAGGATGTTAAGTATATGAGAGTTACTTTCTACACCACCAAATAGATGTACTTTTGTAAAAATATATGTACTTGTATGATAGAAATGCAATGTCAGAATTCATCCATATAAGTTATCCAAAAACATGACGAACCAAAGAAACTCTCCTACTACATTCTATTGGAGATTACCCCTAGGACTAGTAGCAAGTAGCGCTTGCATCGAAGATCAAATGAAGATACTATTGCCACATATATATGATATGAATCCCCCCCACCTCACATGGGTCAGTGATAAGTAGTCATTCATATCATTTATTATCATTCCACGTCTTCACTTCAAATACGTAATAGGTTCGAAGTGGTTTTCGAATATGAATTACTCAAATCCAACCCCGGTTCCTTCGAGCCAATCGTAGATAAAAAGATGTTAAGTTTGAGGGTGATTAACATTTCATTCATTAGTCTCTTTTACTTAATAAAACATCTCTTTTAGATACATAAACCTTTAAATCGTATTCTTTCTAGTATAAGAGGAATCATTAAACCTCTCTTTAACTTTAGAAATACTAAATCAAAATCATTTCTCGTAAATCACATTTCAAAATCTTATTGAGTAAAAAGGGTCGATAGAAATATACTAACACTATTCAACATCAATTTTTGTATTCAACCTCCACTATCCATCGTATAACGTTGAAATCACATTTTAAATTCACATGGATAGTACGAGTTCCCTCTTTGGAATTTAATACCAAGTGTAAGAAGATCATTTCTATACAATCCAAGTTGTATTAGATATGGAAAATTGAATCTTTTATATTTGTCTCATTTTTGACATTTCAATCTTATCTATTCCTCATCCAGGAAAAAGACCAGGTGACCAGGGCTATAGTTTTTTTTTTTTTTTTGAATTACCTAGAGAACCAAGCTTCGCTTGTAAACTCTAGAGAAGTATGTGCCTGCCAAACACATACTTCGGGTACTTGTTACAGGGTTGTCAGTTTCGGGTACTTGTGACCAGGGCTATAGTTGCTCCTAATCATCTTCGTTGTTTAAGAACCTTACATCCAGATCTCACGAATAGAAAAATCCAGTCTACTCATCGACTTTTAGAGCCAAGATTAAATCACTTGATTCTAACAGCTTTCTTTAAATCATTATTTGAATTATTTTTAAATAATTTATAAAACTTCCAAATCATATTTAAAATACTAAATTATTTATTTGAAAACATTTATAAAAGGCTTGGGAAAGAATACTTAAGTTTGAAGCTATATTTCAAAACTTATTAGAAGTGCTGTGAATAGTGCTTTCAATGCTTATTTGAACAAAACAACTATTCGATCATTTATAAATCCATTTTTACAACTAAAATATCTTTTAAAACATTTAAAAATATTTATATAATTTATTCCATATTTATAAAAAATTAAAAATATCATTTATAAAGCATTTATAGCTTCAGTATTCGAACTATCAAACCGCGACTATTTTGAAAACTTGATTTGTAATCTACTAAACAAAATCTCGACCTTTTTCTTTTGTTTGAATATTATGATTATAAGAGTTCGTAAAATTCTTATTACAAAGAGTTCTGACTCCGAATCCATCGTATAAATGGATTAACTTTGTCAAAACTTCACCAAATTGGATTTTATTATTTATAAAACATTTATAAATCATTTTAAACCATTTTAATGAAGTTTAACAATCTCACATACACCATTTCATTTATTAAAGGAAAGTGATTTCCTTTGTGATATTCGACGTGTATTAAACAAGAATCATTTTAACATCAAAATAAATATATACTCATTATGCAAACTTGATGATCAAACATAGTAAACAACTGCATCAATCTTATCACATCATCCTATTTATAAAATAAATTTGGAAGAGTTTCTCGCATGAATTCATTTCTAAATTTGCAAAAATTTGCTATAGCTTTCCTACGATCATAGTGGAACCTATGGAATCAAACCTTAGACCTTTAGGAAGGCTCGGCCTATGCTTGCTAGTGGAAGTAGGCTCGGCCTTGGGTGGTGGATGGTGTGGCCATGGGTTGTAGAGGTGGAAAGGAGTGAATTTGCTTTGGTTTTGAAGAGTTTTGATAATATATACTTACTATATAATTTTAATTTCTTTTTGCCATAGTTATTGACATAACTTTCTTTAGGTAAGAAGCCATTAATGTAGAGTTTAGGAAGTGAAGAAGCTTAGGAATTTTGTAAAGAAGAAGTGTGAATGAAGTGTGTAACAACCCATAATTTTGTGAATATTTTTAATTAAATTTTATTTGAAATTTTGATTTTTAAATCATTTAAAAGTGAATTTTTAGAATTTTTCCAGTGTAAGTTTGGAATTTGTTTGTAGTTTATTTTTCAAATGTAATAAATAAATAGTTTTTGAAAATTTTATATTTTGGTCAAAATTTGAATTTTCAGTTTAAATTTTAAAAAAAATTGAATTTTTAAATTTTTAATCTTTTTCTTTGAAGCAGAATCCATTTATATATCTGTTCTGCTTTTCGTTTCGTTAAATTCTGAGTTATACTTTTTAAATTAGATAAATTACAGCGTTATGCACGCAGTTATTTTCTGTATTTCAATTTCTATTTTTCTATGTTCATTTCTATATTTTTATTTTCTATGTTAATTTATTTTATTTTTCTATTTTGTTTATCTAAACTTTATTTATTAGATTTTACTTGTGTGTATATCTTTTCATAAAAGGCTTGGAAGAAATCAAGGAGACATGCGTTACATTTCTTTAATACTTGCCTTTTTATTTACCTACCATCTTTATTACTTACCCTAGCCATTCCCCATTCATAGCCATGAATTGCTCTTATTAATCACATACAAACATCTCAACTTTTCAATTGCATTTAAGAATAATATATATGTATGTATGTATGTATGTATGTATGTATGTATGTATGTATATCTGTGTGTGTGTGTGTGTTTCTTTCTCCTTATTTCTTGCCTTTTATTTCCTAGCCTTTTTGTTTTCCTATCATTTACTCCTCTTTAGCCGTTAAAATCTTTTCTTGCCATCCACTCCACTTCATAATTCACGTACAAAAAAAAAATTTCCCATCTCCCATTTTTTTTATTTCTATTTAAAAATAAAATATATTATACGTTTCTTAATTTATTTCTTGCCTTTGTATATTTTCCACCTTTTAATCTTCTACCATATCTATTTATAAATGCATAGACGTGATTTTCTCCTTTTCAATCACGTACAAAGTTATCAAACTCCTCTTTTCATTTGTTTAAGAAAAATATATACAAGATCTTTTCGTACTTAAATTGTGCCTTTTTAAATTTATAATTAATTTCTGCGTTTCATTTTTTAATATTTCTATTTCCATCTTCTTATTTACTTGTATGGTGTATATAAACTTTATTTATTAGTGAATGTTTCTTTTGTGTATATACATCTATATTTATTAGATAAGTAATAAATCAATTAAGATATGTTTTAAATGTAGGCATACGTTTCTTAATTTATTTCTTGCCTTTATATATTTCCCACCTTTTAATCTTCTACCATATCTATTCATAAATGCATATACGTGATTTTCTCCTTTTCAATCACGTACAAAGTTATCAAACTCCTCTTTTCATTTGTTTAAGATAAATATATACAAGATCTTTTCCCTACTTAAATTGTGTCTTTTTAAATTTCCTTGTCTTTTTATTTTCTAACTATTCCTAAACTTTAGCCATTCAAATCTTTTTAAACCTAGCCGCCTCTTATCATTCACGTGAAATAAAAAAAGGTTTCTCATTGTATCATTTGAGTGAGGAAGGAAAAAGTCTAGATCCATGGCTTCCTTCTTTCTTCTTTTTCCACTTTCTTTTTTCTCTTTTTTTCCTTCTCTTTTTCTTTTTGTTTTCTACTTGCATAGCTCGGCCTCCACCACCACAACATCACCTCCTCCTCACTATTAGACCATGGCCAAGCCTACTTGGTGGTTGAAAGCAAGGTTATGTTCTTTGATTCGTAATTGCATAGTTTAATCCATCTTTTGTTGTGTTGAATCTTATTCTTATGATTTGTGTATTTTTTATACACAAGATATGGATCTTCACTCTCCATCTACTCAAAAGTTTGGTCGTGCCTTGTCGTGCTTTGTGGAGTTTCAATCGTGTATTGTGAATCTGATTCTAGCTTTTAAAAGGTGAGTTTTTATCACTCAATACATATGTACTTATATTATTGTGGAATAATGACAAGTGGAACTGTATAAATTGATATGCCATTCATACATGCCTATGATATGTTATATGGTGTTAAATGATGTTTATATATTTGTTGCATCATCTAATATGTATTTATATGTTTACTATTCATTTTATATACTGTATCTCTCACTGCTAGTTCCCTATCACTATGGGCTGAAATGATAGGCTCAAATGATTTTTGCTGCATTTATTTACTTGGGATTGCGGGTTTGAAATGATAGAACCCGAATTTTTCTTTTTGAATTACGGATTGAAATGATACATATCCGTATCACTTGACCTAGATTAGAAAATTTTGTACAGGCCCATGGATAAAAAATTTATAATAGTTTCCTAAATTTATTAAGTATTCTGAATTTATAAATATATGGAAATTTAAAGAAAAATTGATTTAAAGATTTAGAATATAAAGAGATATTGGTTCTCTATAAGTTAAGGTTTTATAAGTTGATTTTAGTTTTTAATTGCAATGAAAAAAATCTTTATTTGGTTTTAAATTTGTAATTTAAAGATTTGGAATATAATAAACAACTTAATAATGAAATTCGATTTAATGTGGAATTCTAAATCTAGCCTATTAGTTGGAATGAATTTTATTCCATGAAGCGGATATGTTTGTATAAATAGGTTTACAGTGATTTTCTAAGTTAAGTTGTATAAGTTAATGTATAAAATGTAATTTATATATATGACTTAACTTGATGATTGGAAATTGGTTTCCAAATGGAGATTTTAAGTTAAGAAAATAAGGTATTTTAAATTGAAGACACATGTAAAGTTTAATTACTGAAAGAATAGTGTAAAGTTTTTAATTAATGAAAGAAACGTGTAAACTCCTAATTAATGAGAGAACATGTAAAGTTTTTAATTAACGCAAGAAACATGTAAAGTTTCAATTAATGAAAGAAAAGTGTAAGTTTTAATTAATGCAAGAAACGTGTAAGTTTTAATTAATGAAAGAAACGTGTAAGTTTTAATTAATGAAAGAAACATGTAAGTTTTTAATTAATGAAAGAAATGTGTAAGGTCCTAATTAATGAGAGAGCATGTAAAGTTTTTAATTAATGCAAGAAACATGTAAAGTTTTAATTAATGAAAGGAACATGTAAAGTTTTAATTAGTGTGGTATTAATTAAATTAATAAATGCTCTTTACTGTAATAGGAATGTAAATTTAAAACGTACATTTGATAATGTAAGTTTTAATTAGTGTAATATTGAAAAATGATATTTGCTCTTTATTATAATAAATGTAAGTTAAAACGTACATTTGGCATGTAAGTTTTAATCAATGTAATGGTGTATTTTAAATTGATTAAAGTGATAAATGTTACTTGCTGTAATAATAAAATGTAAGTTGATAATGTACATTTGATATGCAAGTTTTAACTTATGCAAATGGCATACTTTAAATGATTAAAATAATGAAGTTTCTTTTTTGTAATGATAATGTAAGTTAATAAGGTACTTTTAACTTAACATAAGAATTTCAGCTTTAAATTGGATATTACAGTAACAAAGTTTATTTAACTATAAGGCTATGATAAAATGACCATGTTAAATTTGTAAGCATATAAATACTTTGATTTTATAAAATGTTAAAGTGGAAAGTATTACATTCCAAAAATGCTATGATTCCTTAAGGGAACATTTCCAAAATGCTATGATAAATTAAAGGAATATTTCAAGTTTAATAAATTGAAGGAAATATTCAGTGATTTGAAAATTTGGATTTTATTTAAATGATATATTATTGAATTAGTTTTGAAATGGAAATGATACTATTGTGATATGGTTTTGAAATGAGTATGATATTTTTTGAAAGTATATACTATTTTGAAAGAAATGATATGATTTTGAAATGGATATGCTAGTTTGGTTTCAAAGTATAAATGATTTTGACATAAATATCCATGGGTTATAATAACGTTTGGTTGTTAAAGAGACCGGGATCGGAAGTTGTCATACTCACTGCCAACTCCGAAAACCACTTTAACAACCGTGTATGCGGTGGAGATTTCAGAATGAAGTAGGATGGTGGTGGCGTTTCCTTTGAGGTAAATACGTGGACCCAACTCCCGTGAGTTAGCATAAGGTGGCTAAAATAGGAGCGATCGACGGGTTAATGAGGTAGCACCTTTGATCGAACACATCCCTTCGATATTATACTTTTATTTTTGGATTGATTCGGTGGCCACTTTTGATTTTTTTTATTTGGGGGTGTGGCTCGAGATGGGCGGTAGCTGCGCGCTACGTGTTACCACCGACCCGAAAGCGTAATAAGTATATCTACCCTGGCATTGCCTAGTTGTGCCGTGTCACCTACCCTATTGCGCCTTGTACCAGTTTAGATTTCTTCCGTTACCCGTGTGGTATCCTCTGCTGGCTTCTCGATCAGGTGGGACTATGATATTGGATGGACTACTGGGACTATTACGTGTTAAGGTGGAAAATGTAAAGCCTTATTGCTATTTAAAAGTATGTTTATTTTACTATAGACATTATTATAATAGCGAAATATTACTACATAGTAAATAGTTTAACGGATCCTTAGAGGATGGGCAGTCCCAAGCATCTTTTAAGTTACTTATACCTTATATTACAGTTCACTTGAGTTGGTTTACATTGTATAAGTATGTATGTCCTGACTCGAGTGTTTTGTGTTTTCTTTACGCTCGGGTCAGACTGAGTGATACAGCATTTGAGACTCACCTTCGAAGTTGGAAGCTTTGCTTGAAGATCCAGCTATCTATTTCAGTTTCGGTTTTCCAGTTATCCGGTTGGTTCCAGTGATATATTATGATTCATACCTGGTTATCATGTTGATACCTCCATTGTATCTTGTTGTCTCTGATGTATCTTGTTTGTCTCTGATGTATTTATATAGTAGCTTCATGAACTACTATTTCTTTACTTCCGCTGCATTTCTTACTCTGTGTCTGTGATCTATGATTTATTTGTTTACTATTTATGCTGTGTTTTGCCAAATTAATTTTACAATTTGGTATTTTGAGCAATTCAAGTCCGACATGTGCGGATGCGAATGGTTGAAAATATCGGGTCGTTACAAATTTAGTATCAGAGCTTTAGCTCTAGGCAAAACTTAGCGTATATGGTAAATTTATTTACAGAATCACTTTCATTCGAGTGTGAATCTCTTCCTTTTTGACTCAATTCCTTTTGAATTTTGGAACGTTCTCTGCGGTTCCAAAATACATTCTTGTCCCTACTATTCATCTTCTTTTGATTCTGGAGTGTCCCATAACTCCACTTCGAATGATCATTAGAATGAGTCGGCGGTCTCGCCAATCTTTGAATGACTTGTAAAGGGGTGGAACTCCTTTACCATAGGCATCGATTCACCGGAGATTTATATATCCTCAATTTAGATGCCAGTATCTCTTATTATCCAGAATTCTAAATCTTGAGATTGGATGTAGATTTGGCCCCAGAACTCTACATCGATCTTATTCTTGAAGTCACGGTTGACCCGATTAAGGTTGTAGGCGTTTTATATAAGCTTATCCATTTTCTTATTCATTTAGTTAATCATTTTATCTTTTGTTCTAACTTACACTCAAATCAAAATTTCCTTTGACTTGAGTCAATCCAATTTGAATCGCTATCCTTGCTTTGAAAATCTATTTCTATATACGGTGTATTTGTAAATCTATATTTAAATGTTTTATATATTGTGTTGTTTGAGTTGTTGATGTTGATTTGGGTTTTCGATCGATTCGTCTGATCAACGCTATCAATAGGATTCCAAAACACTTGAGCAAAGCAAACTAACACAATATTGTTTTCAAATTTAGAAAAGGAAATAAATTTTGTATAATTATATAAGCGTAATTTTCTGAATTTTATAGGTTATTAAGAAATAATATCTGACTTAATATATATCTTGTAACCATTGGCTTTTGTCTCCTATATAAATAACCGAACTATAAAACATGGCTATAAATTGATTTGGAAACTAAAATGAATCTAAATCAAGAACTTGAGAATTTAATTTCCGATGGTTTCAAACTTGGGTTTTAATGTTTTAAAAGATATATCATTTAAAGTGTTTACCAAATAGAGATTGTTTTCAAAGAATTTATAATGTTTAAATCAGTGCTCTTCTCTTGTCGCTGGAAAATAATTTCGGTGATGACTGCAGCATCATCAACATTCATTTTCGAGTTTCAAAGTGAAGAGACCATTCTGTAGCTTTGCTACTGTTTTTCTTTGAAAATTTAATTGATTTGAATTTCAAAAATATAACTTGATTTATAATATATATATATATGGATATAAGATTTAAATTTGATTTATTATATATTGTATATATATTTATTTACCTCTAAATGGTTTGAAGTTATCGGAAATGTAATTCTTAAATTTACCTTAAAGAATGTTTTCAATTATAAAATGAACCAAAAATTTTGAATAAATATTTAAGTTGAAATAATTGAATTAGAAAACTTTATTTGTATAATATTCTATTGCATTTCCATTATAGCTTACCTAAATTATTTAAAAGTTAACTATGTAATTGGATAATATACAATATAAAAGGATTTTATAAATAAAATTTGAGTGTTTATAGTAAATGTTATACACTTAAATTTTAGTTATAAAAGGATTAATAAAGGTAAATAGAATAAAAAGTTAATTGAATAATATACAATATAAAGTGATATTAAAGGTATTTATAAATAAATTGGAGTAAGTCATAATAAGTAAGTATACTTAATATATGTGATTAGACATATATTAAGTGGAATAAATGTAATAACCATCTGGAATAAAGAAGAATGAAACTTATTGAATAAAATTTTGAGTATAATAAATGATTTCAAATTCACGATTTTAGAAATTGTTAATTGGGTGATAAGATAATGAAATTATAAATAGATAAGATTTAATTAACTTAGGAAAAATCATATGGATGAAATCAATTATTAATTTAAGTTGAAACTTTCATGGTTTTAAAATTTATCATCATATTTTGTTTTCCAATCTCTTATCCTTCGGTTGTTCCTATTCTCCTGCATCCTAAGCGGGGAATTGAATTCCAAATTGATCTTCTCTCCTAAAGTTCGATCTGTAGTTCTTCCTCCCAAAATACCTTTACCAGCCTGTTTTGGAAAACTTTTCAAGAATCTTTTTCGTGCTTGTGTCCTTGATTACAGAGGATCTTGAGAAGATCATCTCCATCTTGTTGAATTTACCTATAACGATTGTTACCAGGTATAATTTCAATCTTCTTTTTTTATATTGTCTTAATTCTATCTCATTCTATATGTTGTCTCTATTTTCCATGCCTCGTTTCTTTTCGGGGACGAAAAGTTTTGAGTGGGGGAGAGTGTAACAACCCATAATTTTGTGAATATTTTTAATTCAAATTTTATTTGAAATTTTGATTTTTAAATCATTTAAAAGTGAATTTTTAGAATTTTTCCAATGTAAGTTTGGAATTTGTTTGTAATTTATTTTTCAAATGCAATAAATAAACAGTTTTTGAAAATTTTATATTTTGGTCAAAATTTGAATTTTCAGTTTAAATTTAAAAAAATTGAATTTTTAAATTTTAATCTTTTTCTTTGAAGCAGAATCTATTTATGATATCTGTTTTGCTTTTTGTTTCGTTAAATTCTGAGTTATACTTTTTAAATTAGATAAATTACAGCGTTTTACACGCAGTTATTTTCTGTATTTCAATTTCTATTTTTCTATGTTCATTTCTATATTTTTATTTTCTATGTTATTTTATTTTATGTTTCTATTTTGTTTATCTAAACTTTATTCATTGGATTTTACTTGTGTGTATATCTTTTCATAAAAGGCTTGAAAGAAATCAAGGAGACATGCGTTACATTTCTTTAATACTTGGCTTTTTATTTACCTACCATCTTTATTACTCACCCTAGCCATTCCCCATTCATAGCCGTGAATTGCTCTTATTAATCACATACAAACAACTCAAATATCCTCTTTTCAATTGCATTTAAGAATTATATATATATATATATATATATGTATGTATGTATGTATGTGTGTGTGTGTGTGTGTGTGTGTGTGTGTGTTTCTTTCTCTTTATTTCTTGCCTTTTATTTCCTAGCCTTTCTATTTTCCTATCATTTACTCCTCTTTAGCTGTTTTTGAACGTCTTCTTGCCATCCACTCCACTTCATAATTCACGTACAAAAAAATTATTTCCCATCTCCCATTTTTTTATTTGTATTTAAAAATAAAATATATTATACGTTTCTTAATTTATTTCTTGCATTTATATGTTTTCCACCTTTTAATCTTCTACCATATCTATTCATAAATGCATAGACGTGATTTTCTCCTTTTCAATCACGTACAAAGGTATCAAACTCCTCTTTTCATTTGTTTAAGAAATATTTATACAAGATCTTTTCCTACTTAAATTGTGCCTTTTTAAATTTATAATTAATTTCTGCGTTTCATTTTTTTATATTTCTATTTACATCTTCTTATTTACTTGTATGGTGTGTATAAACTTTATTTACTTAGTGAAGGTTTCATTTGTGTATATACATCTATATTTATTGGATAAGTAACAAATCAATTAAGATATGTTTTAAATGTAGGCATACGTTTCTTAATTATTTCTTGCCTTTATATATTTCCCACCTTTTAATCTTCTACCACATCTATTCATAAACGCATAGACGTGATTTTCTCCTTTTCAATCACGTACAAAGTTAGCAAACTCCTCTTTTCATTTGTTTAGGATAAATATATACAAGATCTTTTCCCTACTTAAATTATGCCTTTTTAAATTTCCTTGCCTTTCTATTTTCTAACTATTCCTAAACTTTAGCCATTCAGATCTTTTTAAACCTAGCCGCAACTTATAATTCACGTGAAATAAAAAAAGGTTTCTCATAGTACCATTTGAGTGAGGAAGGAAAAAGTCTAGATCAATGGCTTCCTTCTCTCTTCTTTTTCACTTTCTTTTTTCTCTTTTTTTTTCTTCTCCTTTTTTTTTTGTTTTCTCCTTGCATAGCTCGACCTCCACCACCATAACATCACCTCCTCCTCACTATTAGACCATGGCCAAGCCCACTTGGTGGTTGAAAGCAAGGTTACTTTCTTTGATTCGTAATTGCATGGTTTAATCCATCTTTTGTTGTGCTGAATCTCATTCTTATGATTTGTGTATTTATTATACACAAGATATGGATCTTCACTCTCTATCTACTCAAAATATGGTCGTGCCTTATCGGGCTTTGTGGAGTTTCAATTGTGTATTGTGAACTGATTCTAGCTTTTAAAAGGTGAGTTTTTATCACTCTAGACATATGTACTTATATTATTGTGGAGTAATGACAAGTGGATCTGTATAAATTGATATGTCATTCATACATGCCTGTGGTATGTTATATAATGTTAAATGCTGTTTATATATTTGTTGCATCATCTAATATGTATTTATATGTTATACTATTCATTTTATATACTGTATCTCTCACTGCAAGTTCCCTATCACTATGGACTGAAATGATAGACTCAAATGATTTTTACTGCATTTATTTACTTGGGATTGCGGGTTTGAAATGATAAAACCCGGATTTTTCTTTTTAAATTACGGATTGAAATGATACATATCCGTATCACTTGACCTAGATTAGAAAATTTTATACAGGCCCATGGATAAAAAAATTATAATAGTTTCCTAAATTTATTAAGTATTCTGAATTTATAAATATATGGAAATTTAAAAAAAATTGATTTAAAGATTTAGAATATAAAGAGATATTGGTTCTCTATAAGTTAAGGTTTTATAAGTTGATTTTGGTTTTTAATCATAATGAAAAAAATCTTTATTTGGTCTTAAATTTGTAATTTAAAGATTTGGAATATAATAAACAACTTAATAATGAAATTTGATTTAATGTGGAATTCTAAATCTAGCCTATTAGTTGGAATGAATTTTATTCCATGAAGTGGATATGTTTGTATAAATAGGTTTACAGTGATTTTCTAAGTTAAGTTGTATAAGTTAATGTATAAAATGTAATTTATATATATGACTTAACTTGATGATTGGAAATTGGTTTCCAAATGGAGATTTTAAGTTAAGAAAATAAGGTATTTTAAATTGAAGACACATGTAAAGTTTAATTACTGAAAGAAAAGTGTAAAGTTTTTAATTAATGAAAGAAACGTGTAAAGTCCTAATTAATGAGAGAACATGTAAAGTTTTTAATTAATGCAAGAAACATGTAAAGTTTCAATTAATGAAAGAAAAGTGTAAGTTTTAATTAATGCAAGAAACGTGTAAGTTTTAATTAATGAAAGAAACGTGTAAGTTTTAATTAATGAAAGAAACGTGTAAGTTTTTAATTAATGAAAGAAATGTGTAAAGTCCTAATTAATGAGAGAACATGTAAAGTTTTTAATTAATGCAAGAAACATGTAAAGTTTTAATTAATGAAAGGAACATGTAAAGTTTTAATTAGTGTGGTATTAATTAAATTAATAAATGCTCTTTACTGTAATAGGAATGTAAATTTAAAACGTACATTTGATAATGTAAGTTTTAATTAGTGTAATATTGAAAAATTATAAATGCTCTTTATTATAATAAATGTAAGTTAAAACGTACATTTGGCATGTAAGTTTTAATCAATGTCATGGTGTATTTTAAATTGATTAAAGTGATAAATGTTACTTGCTGTAATAATAAAATGTAAGTTGATAATGTACATTTGATATGCAAGTTTTAATTTATGCAAATGGCATACTTTAAATGATTAAAATAATAAAGTTTCTTTTTTGTAATGATAATGTAAGTTAATAAGGTACTTTTAACTTAACATAAGAATTACAGCTTTAAATTGGATATTACAGTAACAAAGTTTATTTAACTATAAGGCTATGATAAAATGACCATGTTAAATTTGTAAGCATATAAATACTTTGATTTTATAAAATGTTAAAGTGGAAAGTATTACATTCCAAAAATGCTATGATTCCTTAAGGTAACATTTCCAAAATGCTATGATAAATTAAAGGAATATTTCAAGTTTAATAAATTGAAGGAAATATTCAGTGATTTAGAAATTTGGGTTTTATTTAAATGATATATTATTGAATTAGTTTTGAAATGGAAATGATACTATTGTGATATGGTTTTGAAATGAGTATGATATTTTTTGAAACTATGTACTATTTTGAAAGAAATGATATGATTTTGAAATGGATATGCTTGTTTGGTTTGAAAGTATAAATGATTTTGAAATAAATATCCATGGGTTATAATAACGTTTGGTTGTTAAAGAGACCGAGATCGGAAATTGTCATACTCTCTGCCAACTCCAAAAACCACTTTAACAACCGTGTACACGGTGGAGATTCCAGAATGAAGTAGGATGGTGGCGGCGTTTCCTTTGAAGTAAATACGTGGACCCAACTCTCATGAGTTGGCATAAGGTGGCTAAAACAGGAGCAATCGACAGGTTAATGAGGTAGCACCTTTGATCGGACACATCACTTCGATAATATACTTTGACTTTTGGATTGATTCGGTGGCCATTTTTTATTTGGGGGTGTGGCTCGAGGTGGGTTGTAGCTGCGCGCTACGCGTTACCACCGACACGGAAGCGTAATTGGTATATCTACCCTGGCATTGCCTAGTTGTGCCGTGTCACCTACCCTATCGCGCCTTGTACGAGTTTAGATTTCTTCCGTAGCCCGTGTGGTATCTTCTGGTGGCTTCCCGATCAGGAGGAACTATGATATTGGATGGACTACTGGGACTATTACGTGTTAAGGTGGAAAATGTAAAGCCTTAATGCTATTTAAAAGTATGTTTATTTTACTATAGACATTATTATAATAGCGAAATATTACTACGTAGTAAATAGTTTAACGGATCCTTAGAGGATGGGCGGTCCCAAATGTCCTTTAAGTTACTTATACCTTATATTACAGTTCACTTGAGTTGGTTTACATTGTATAAGTATGTATATCCTGACTGGAGTGTTTTGTGTTTTCTTTACGCTCGGGTCAGACTGAGTGATACAGCATTTGAGACTCACCTTCGAAGTTGGAAGCTTTGCTTGAAGATCCATCTATCTATTTCACTTTCGATTATCCAGTTGATTCCAGTTATCCGGTTGGTTCCAGTGATATATTATGATTCATACCTGGTTATCATGTTGAGACCTCTGTTGTATCTTGTTATCTCTGTTGTATCTTGTTTGACTCTGATGTATTTATATAGTAGCTTCATGAACTACTATTTCTTTACTTCCGCTGCATTTATTACTCTGTGTCTGTGATCTGTGATTTATTTATTTACTGTTTATGCTGTGTTTTGCGAAATTTATTTTACAATTTGGTATTTTGAGCAATTCAAGTCCGACATGTGCGGATGCGAATGGTTGAAAATATCGGGTCGTTACAATATGAAGAGAGATGGGTCCTATTTATAGGCAAAATTAAGAAAAAAGATATCATGAACACATCACCATTTGTTCATCTCCACTCCCTCCTCTCATGTCATTAACCATGATCGGACTCCCCCACCCCCCATGTGTTTGTACCCATGTGCTTGTACTTTGGGTGAAAGAAGTTGACTTTGGTTTACTCAAGTGTCAAGTTTTAGGAAAATATCATGGATACTTTAATATCTTTATCAATAGTTGATTTGGAAGCGCAATCTTTTGGTCCGATCGTTAAGTTCCAAAATTGTCTTTTATGTGTATTCCTTTAGTACTTTTTATTAATAGTTCTAATTGCTTTGGCGTTACGATTTTTTGGTACCGATGTGAACTGCCAAAAATGCCCCTCTATATTTTATCAAATCTCAATCAATTAAAAATAGCACTTAATATTAAACTTCTTTTACAAATTCAAACGTCCCTAAAAGTAGGATCTAACAATTAAACATGCTGTACAAATTCAAAATGCTTCTAAAAATAGGATCTAAAATTGAACTTCCTTTGCAAATTTAAAATACTTTTATTACAAATATACAGATCTTAATATCACTGGAAATAATAAAATCATTTTTTTGACTGATTTAAACATATGCAATTTATAAGGAAAACAATTCATGAGTGAAGCGCGTGCCGTAAAACTCGTATATATACACATATACATGTATAAGTATATTTATATGTATATACGTGTTCATGTGCATGTGAGTGTGTTCATGTATATGTATGTGTGCATATGTATATCTCAAATGATTCATAACGTTGCACAACTTTTCTACGTTGAATCGTTAAGGATTCCAATTTCGATTTTCGGTCATATTTTCACTTCTTATTTAATAAATAAATATATATATATATATATAATTTTGATAATAATATTTTTATCACTATATAATAATTAAAAGGGCTTATTTAATAACTAATAATTATTAAATAATTTAAACTCAATTTAAATTCAAAAATAATTTATTCCAAAATAGAGATACTATTTATGATGTCATAAAGAGATTTCATTTTCAAAATAAAATAAATAACTTTGTTACATATTCCCACTCATATAGATAAATAAATGTATGTATCTAGCTCTATGCATGATGTCGGATGGTCTAAGAGCTGTTTATTGATGAAACAGTTTTTGATCATTTTATCGATATATCATCCAAAGTATATATTTTTATAAATATTTATTCAAAATAATATTACCAATATTATTTGTTGTTCAAAATATTATCATTTATGTTAAAATGTCTTATATTTGAATATTTCAAAATTTTCCTGAAATGATGAATTTGAGGGTCGTTAGATCTTAGATGATACTACTGTACGTATAAACTCATTGTGTTCTTCTAGGACAAGTGATAAGATGGTTCATCCACTTAAACAATTAAGGGGTGATTCCCACTCTCATCAATTATCTATTTATTTCTAAAAGAACCGGAGTTGAGTTTACCAAAAACTATCGAATGTTGGTTCAAAAAGACTGGAATCAAATCTAGTGAGTACGCGGCACGCATGATAAGGGTTCTCGCTTTGTGAACTATGACAAAGCTTAGACTCTTACCCCTACATGTCCCTTTGTGGGTTGGTTGAGATAGTCGAGAAGCTAGCCGTAAAATTATATTTAAAGTTACCATGGTGTAGTCACCTCCAAGATAGGGAGAACATTATAGCGTGGTACCAGAGCTTAGGCTGAGTGAACACCTAGGCTTTGGTGGGGTTGACTCATTTGAGATAGGGTAAGTGAGATCCTAGGATGAGTTCAAGTGTATTATGTATGAGAGCGCATATTTGTTAGTGCTATAAAAGTATTTCATATTGTGTTGATTTATCGGTTGAGTGGTTTATGAATTATGGTCGAGTGTGGGACGCCACAGCGTCGGTAGTCTTTTCTAAATATTAAACTAGGCAAATCAACGCGGTATTGTTTTGAAAATTGGTAAATGAAACAAATTTACCTAGAATTATATTTTATATGTAAATGAATAATTTTCAAATGATAATTATAGTTATTTTGTTGTGATTGTTTGTTGGGAAATTTTGATATTTATTTATCATCATTTGTTCGATTGCTTGTGTTCAGTTAGTTTATGAGCATTATTTGGTTGATTTAATTTTAATTAGACACGAATACCTTATGAATTCAATTTCATGATTTAACTATAAGGCATTCGATACTAATGTTGGGTTAAAATTTAATTTGATTAAGAGTTGTTTATTATATTAAACAAGGACATACATTAGTGAAATGAAATTTTAAAGCATGGTTTATAAATATGGGTTATAAATGAAAGTGGATTTAAACTAAGATTTGAGAATTTAAATCCTGATGCTTTGAAAAATGGTTTCAAAAGTTTTGAGAAAATAAAAAAGGTATTATTTGACAATATTTATGATTATAATTATTTTAAAAGGATTTTAAAGGAATAGAAAGTACTGAACTCACTTCGGTCATTGGAAAATAATTCTGATAATGACCGCAGCATCATTGGTTGTAACAACCCGTAATGTAACCTCATTACAATATGGATATTTAACATATTTTTAAATAATTAATTAATGGACTTATAACTAAAATAAAACTCTTTGAAATAATAAATAATGATGGTGGAATATTTTTTCAAAATAGTTTACAAAAATATTTAATTCGAAGAAAAATAGAAAATGTGACCGGAAACTGTTTTTCGAATTATCGACTTTTCGATGTCGAAAATGTTGTGCACATTGGTGTATCATATACACACTCATATGAATAAAGTTAGACCATGTGTATATACATGTATGCATGTAGTTAAGTACATAGACATATATATGTGTTGTAACATCTCATGAAAAACAAAATGGAATATTCCATAAAGATGCCTTGTGAAACATGATAAGACATGTTTATACACTAAAGTACTTAGCATTAGTTGGCATGTTGGAAGAAAATAAAGGGGTACCTGCCTATTTTCGTGTAAAATGAAGGAGGAGGGGACAAAGAAGTGAGGTGGCATGCAAAGGATGGAAGGTAGTTTCTCTAAGGGCATTTTAGTAATATTCTAAGTACATTTCATACAAAAATTAATTTCCTATTTCATTTTATCTCATTTCCTACTTCGTTAATTTTATCTCAAGCTTCCTTTAAAAAATTTCCATGGTGCCTTAAGTTTAAAAATCCAAAAATACATTCTTTTCCACTCGTTTCTTAAATAAATTACTAAAACTAGCTCCTTTCCATTCTAAATTACTTAACCCCTCAAAAACAAGACCATAAGATCTTATTTCCACCTAGGTCTATCCCATTCCCATCTTATCCGAATTCAACTAGCCCACCAAGGGCCCAATAAACCAAGCTTTGGTGTAGGAGAAGGAAGATCGAATGTCAGGCAAGGAGTTGCGATAAGTCGACATCGTTCATAGCACTTAAGTGAGTAAGATCTCACTTTTTAAACAAAATAATTTAACTTTAATGTATAGCTCATATTATTAGTTGCTATTTGCTATAGGTTATGTATGATATTACATTTTCTTATTAGTTTGAATTATGCTTTAAAAAGATGGCATTTTGTTAGTCAGTTGGTAGCTTAAAAGTGGACACCTTATCAGTTAGTTAGTAATATGAAACATTAGTGGTGATAGTTAATTATGCTCTAAGTAATGTTCTCTACTTATTTTTATAATAGTAAAGTACCTTGTATAATGCTTTGTTTATAGTTATGTAATGTGTATATGTAAGTAAAGTGACATGAAATTAGTTGTAGAAGTGTCTATATAGCGACAATCGATATATCAGCACTTTCGACAAACATATTCTTATCGAAATTTTTTTCTCGCGCTTGGGTTTTGTTTTAAAAGTTAATAAAGTTGTTAAACGAAGATGATTTAAATTTTTATTGATTATTTTAACAAATATTTTAAATATAATTAACTAATTAATTAATAAGTTTAATTAATAACTTGTTAATGATGAGTTTAAATTTAATTAATTAACTCGTTAATGATGTGTTTAAATTTAATTATTTACTTTGTTGGTGATACTTAAAAATTTATTAAACATTTTGTCTATTGATGATTAAGGTTAATTAATTATTTAATAACGATGGATTAAAATTAATTAATCATTTTAATTATTGATGATTAAAATAAATTAACTCATTTCAATTAATGATTTTTAAATTTGATTAATCAATTTAACTTTAATTAATCTTTTCATTAATTATGTTTTAAATTATCTATTTATTATTAATTAATTTAATTAATGATGTCTAATTTTTTATTAATTAATGTAATTAATGAGATTAAATTTAATTAATTAATTTAACTAATTCTGTTAATTTAAAGGTAGTTAACCTTTTTAAATAAAGGGTAATTTAAAGTCAATTATCCAAATTGATTAATGAAGTTTAAAATAAATAATTATTCTCATTTATGATAGCTAAAGCGAGTATCTATGGATGTTGAAAGTTATTAAATCCTTTTACAATGATGTTTTGAAGTTAGTAAACTCTTCTAACGAAGTGTTTTAAAACTAATACTTGTAATGTGAAGTCCAAGCACAGATTCGAGGTTTTAAAAAGAAAAGTTTGAATTGTTTATGAAAACTAATTAGTTTTCATAAAGGATTTACTTGTATGGAAATGATTTATTTGTATAATTAGCACTAAACATCGAAGAATTAGATTTGTTGCTATTTTGAAAGTTAAGAATGATCGTGAGACATGACTTCGAGGTAACACTACCTTGACTTGTCCAGTATAATTGTTAACCAAAAATAGTACAAGTTTGAATTCGATGAGCGGTGATAAGAATACAGGACTTAATTTCCATATATGATCATTTTATATCCTCGATATTTGGCTTCTCGGCTATCGGCTACTTCAGCTTTTTCGTTATCATCATTCTAAGATGATGTGTTGCTCTGTCGAGCGTTGATATCCTTTGTCGAAAATGACTAAATTCAAAGCGCAAGAGGAAGCCAAGCTATGTGGGGTTGCTCCCTTTAGGGTACTTTCACATTTCATCTAGATTGGATTCGGTAGCACTATTAGATGTGAAATATTTGGATACTCGATAAAGTTTGGCAGGATCGGGCTTGGTATTGTCCAAGTATATGAGCTTCTCAAAAGTATATTAATAAAGGTATAGTTCAAGGGTGGTGCACATTCCTAGTCTTTTTTTGAAGATTTTCCTTTTCTTATTTGATTCAAACTTTTCGAATTTCTCTCCTTAATTTAATCGAGAAGAGTCAACTACTCTTCATGATGTTTAAATATCTGTCCATTCTTCACGTTTGGATGTTGATTCATGTGATAGCAAACATGTTCCGTGTTCAGCTGCGTGGTCTCACATTTTTATGTTTAATATCACACCTATTGATTTAAATTTTTTACTCATACTAGACATATCGTCTGACCCAAGTTGTTTGTTTTCCCTAAACTCTCAGGTACTCAATTTTAATTGAGTAGTTCGAGAGTAATAGGTCTATGTGGGTTTTTTGAAGACGACGTCCGAGGAGGAGGCTTTCATCTTCTTAGTTATCTATTACATTGTATTATCTTGTTTGTGTAAGTGTATTTTTTTAGCATATGTAAAGGAAGGTTAATAACTACCTAAGCTAATTTGTAGTACTTTATGTAACTCTGATAACTCCCTGTTAAGGAGTAACCTGATGTACTATTGACTGTTATGGTTTGTTTTACAGTTTCATTGTGAAGTTTTCTATTCTGTTCCTTATTTCTCCCCACGATGATTCATCTTTCCGGTGCTTGGGCAACGACATATGAACACGAGGATGTGTTAAGTGTCGTTCCTAGGGGTCAGAATGGTGGGTCGTTACCTCGACGTTTATTTTTGAGTTATTAAGTGGGGGGATTCTACCATAGTAGTTTTGTTTCAAGTGTTTTGGTATAAAAAAAAAATTGATTTATAATCCCAAAGTTATGATTTGATATATAGAAAGTGTGTGTGTGTGTGTGTGTGTGTGTGTATATATTATTCAATTTGATTTGAACCAAAACCAGAGTGTTTAGTTCTTAAACTTTTGGTTAAGTTATTACATGGACTCATGTAATCTATGCATTAGGGTATGTTGGTTGAGCATCTTATTACGGTATGTTGTTTGATAGTTTCCATTTGTTAAAAGAGTGTTTTATGAAAATAAACTCGAGTTAGAAAATGTTAATAAACTCGAGTTAAGTCTTACGAAATATCTTCATAAATAATTTTAGAAGTAAAAAGAAATTGGTGTAAACAAGAACCAATAAAAATAAGTACATAAGTTGTATGTAGATCATTTCTCTTTTTCAAAATAGCTTCTGATGCAAGATTCGAGCACATGACTTTAAGGTGTTTTCATATTGTTCTAAATATGGATACTCAATTCTTGATGATGAACACTTGGTGAAGGTCTTGAATACGAAACCAAAGTTCTATATCATAGTATATGACTATGTAAGGAGAACGTAAGTTTCTAATCAAGGATCCTGATCGGAGTCTACACCTGGGAATCGAAAAGTGTTACTAGTTCAAAAGTGAAATTATGTATTCAAGTAGAGATCAAATCAGATTTTACATATGGATGGTCTATGATGCCATACAAACTTATGAATAAAATTAGGTATTCACGTGTTAAAATTTCGGGGTCAAAATTCTTTTAAGGGGGTGGAAGAATTCAACGATCCCGAATTTTATCATTTTAATTCGTGGATATTTAATTTAATTTAAATATTTGATTAATGATTTTTATTAATTTAATAATCCTCTTTTAATTCATAACTGATAATAGAAAAAATTATTTTATATCCTGTTTACATAAATAAAAGGTTTGATGGAAGACTGGTAATGAAAATGTAACGCAATTTTTGAATTTTCACATTTCTATCAAATAACAAGTTATTTTAAGTCGTAATATTATGGTTTTGCTTTAAAACAACATTTTAATTTATAACAAACTTTTATTTTGTAAATTTTATTAATATAATAAGTATTTTAGGAAGTAAATTTTATTTAAATATTCAAAATAAAAGATGGACGTGGCATGAATGAAGCTTAAGTGTAAAAATAAACCTAAGTACCTCTAAGCATCTCATTATCCAACATACATACAAAGGAATGTCCAACGGTGGCTTGTGATGTAAGGTTAGAGTTAAATAATCGTGATTTAAAGGCATTTTGGTCTTTTTCCTCCTTTTAATTTTGTTTTTATCTTTACATACCTATCCACCTTTCATTTTACATTTCACTTTAGGCTTTATTTTCTTCTACACCTTCTCTACTTCTTTTTAAACTCTTAAAATAAAAATCTTATCTTTAAAACTCAAAAAATGGTGGAATTTCTCATAATAAGGTAGATTGACTATACAGCCTTGTTCGTCTCGCCAATCTAGGATTTTTAGAACTATTTGTTTGATTTTTAAGCTTGGAATTTGGCCAGGGGAGGAAGTGAACGAAGTTGGGTTTAAATTCTTTTTTCGATGAACCGGTGGTCAAGGAGAGGAGTGGTCATGCTGGAGATACGGTCGAGGCCGAGATGTGGGTGCGATCGGGAGAGATCCGGTTGTTCATGGTGGCGATGGCGGTGGAATTAAGGTTTTGGAGCTATACACTTTGTGGCATTCGAGTTTAAACTTATCGACTGCGAATGGGGAGGCTGAGCTCGGCTTAGACGACCATGAGTGCGCGGGAGGATGTGGAAGCGATTGGCGGTGGTGGGTGTGGCCTGCAAGCACTCAGAGCGACGTTGGTAGGTGGAGCTGGGTATCGGAGATGGATTCCAGGTTGCGTGCAATAGAGGCTAGTGTTTTGAAGGGGAGATAAAGCAACTATAGTTTGTGAGGCTTCGGGTCTGGTAGGTTAGAATGGAGTTAGGCTAGATGGGCCTTGGGTTGCGAGTGTTTGAGTGAAATTAATTTAATTTTTGACCAAATTAAGTGTTTAAATTTTGAAAATCATAATTCATTCTTTCAGAATCAGACTGACATGCGGTTTTCGACATTGGGATCGTATTGACTTATAGAACAAACTCATGAAATCACTTGACTCGTATGTAAATTTAGTGGTAAAATAATACAACTGTGTATAATTTTGATGTTTAGTAATTAGAATTAATCCCCGACATCATGTTAGTAGAATAAAACACCATTCTGCTATATTTAAGTTAAATAGATTATTTTTGACATAAGTATAGCAGAATAAACCACCATTCTACTATTATGTTAATTTGGACTTATATTTGTCTGTCGGTTGATTTAGGTCGATCGTTATCTATTGATTGATAGTTGTGGATAATATTACATTTAGTTGTTTATTTAAATACATGTGTATCGACTTGAATATCGATTTGAGTACAATGGTAGCTTGTTTAAGTATCATTGAGATTGTTAAGGCTCTTTCCAAATTGGACAAGTTATGGAATTGAAATCAATAATAATTTTAAGTAAATTAATAGATTAATTGTTAATTCAATAATAATGTTAAAGTTGTTTTAAATTAATGATGTTGGAGTTGATTTAAACTAATAAGGGTTTAAGGTTAATTTAAATTAATAATGTTTGAAGACAACTATTATTTAGATTAAAAAAATTGAAGATAATTATTATTTAAGTAAAAATATTTTAAAGATAATTATTACTTTAATCAATTATGTTTTAAGTTAATTATTATTTTCATTAATGATGATTAAGCTAATTATCCTTTTGATTAATGGTTGTCTTAAGCAATTAATCTTTTAATTAATGACGTTTATGAGTCAATTTTTTTTTTATAAAAGTATTTAAGGTTGGTATTTAAAGCTGATTATTTATTTATTAATGATACTCACTACAATAAAATAGGTGTATCACAACGGGCCAATGTCTGTCTTATTAGGCGATATTGTAATAGATATATAAAATTTTATAACAGGCATAAAGGTTGTTGCGGACCGTTGTAGCAAAGTATAATATGAGTCTATTTGTTTGGGAAACATGATATTGCAACCAACATGGACCGTTGTAGTAGAGTATATTACAACGTACTCAGGCGGTTGTAATTGATTTTAACTACAATATCCACAGTCCGTTGTTTTAGTCCCCGTCTACAATTTCCATTGCCTCTTCTAATTAGTCCCATCTACAACATTCACAACCCATTGTCGTTTATATATTTTGCAACTATTTTGGCCCGTTGCAAAATAAATACAGAACAAAAAAATAATTAGTTGCAGGTCTGTATAGTACGCCTATAGAAATATTTATTAATTAATAAATATTGTCATAAAACAACCAAAATCACACATAATATAAGACTATAAAGCTACATTTACAAAGTTTCAACACATTCCAAAAGGAATATTTTTACATTTACAGTGGTATAGCACACAACTAGTTACAAAGTACATAATAACTAGTTACAAAGTACATATCAAGTTCTAACTACTAACATACATAACTCATAAAACCAAAATATACATACATACTAGACCAAGAAGATGAAATCTTTGGACCATGCGACGGTTGACACGACAGCCTCTTTAATAGTGGACATCTTTGAATTTGATCTGTATAAAAAAGCTTTTTGTTCCACTGCTACATTAACCCATACCTTCTATGCATCAGGTCCCAGCTTTATGAAGTGTACTGGAGAATTAGGATCGATGCTTACTATGGTTCCTTCTGCAACAACGTTGTTCTGCCAACTCCATAACTTGCACTTTCTTTTGAGCAAATTTTCGAGAGTGTCGTGATCATGACTCTGAAAATTGTTACTATTGTGTGTGACTACAAGCAAACAAAAAACAGTTAACACTTGTGATATGGCATACGCAGTATTTCTTTGTATCATAAATCTCAAACTACATAGCGAAAGAGGTGTCTATCGCCAGGCGAAGTTTGTAACAGACTATACACACATTGCAACAGAGAATTCAAGCCAAATGCCAAACAGCTACAGAGAATTCCTGCCAAATGTCAAACATGTTCAATTGTTTACTTTTTCCCAATCGTCTTTCTATCAAAAAGGCTAAATGAACTTACCTATTTTAAATGAAGCTAGGTGTAAGAGAAAAAACAAACCCGTTGTACATATCTAAAGAAGTTGTAAAAGGGTGTAGTGTAGCATGTATGACCAGTACAGAGGAGTTGAAGCTATCTAAATACAATACGAAATTGAGCCCAAAAATAATTTTGATATAGGTATCATTCATACCCATGGAATTTTTTAGGTAATTGGAGCAGTGTTTCTAAAGAAGTTTTACAAAATTTTCTCAACAAAGCAAACAATATTTCCATTGACAAGGAAAATAATTGAATGCAATATAATGATCACTTAATTATTTCATACATCAAATTTGTTATAGAGACTTCCTAATCCTTTTTCTAGGCATAACTACAAATGCAAAATGTCAAAAAACGTGTTGGTGCGTAATTCATCCATAATAATAAAACTTTGTATGCTTCTCCCGATTTTAATATATCAATGTATTGATTGTATGTTCAAAGCTAGTGTATATACTCACATTGCTGCCTGGTATGGTCGCAACAGATCTACTCATGCCTGGGGCTAACACTAAACAGGTATAATTCTCAGTTAAATAAAATTTGATACATTCTAACTTGGCATGTCCATTAATTTCTTGTATGTTGCAGGCTCAATTTTTCATCAACATATTAAATGAGCCACCAGAACTTGTAAGAATCTTATTTTTGTGTTTATTTATTATTGTAACATCTTTGAGTCTTTTATAGTTTTACATTTAAATAGAGAAATATCTTAGCGTAATGTTAACTGAAAATTTGGCATTTAACTGTCTAAATTATGAATATAACCGAAGTATCATACTCGTTGAACAAGTTTATTATTTATGTTTTTTCCTTGATACATTCATCAGGTTGCAAAATACCTCATTCCTGCCATATAAGATCAGTTCCTACAAGACGATTTAAGAGGCCAACATACATTAAAATTCTCATAGGCATTAGCCTACTCTCAATTTTCTTTTAGTTAAGCTCGGACATTTATGGGCACTTGGACTTCGTTCTATAACTTTTTTAGTATCGTTTGATTCATTTTATAAAAGCTAATGTTTATGTATTTTCAAAATGTTATTTTACATTAACCTTTCAACTGAGCACTATGCTGGACAAATGTTCCATAATAAGCTTGCTACCATAATTTTATTTGTTGAAAAGTAGATATTAAATTGAGGATAAATGTGCTTACTGACACTACATAATCAAACATGAAGGGAAAAAATGTTTAATTTGTTTACTTAAATTTTACTTTTTGGAGGCTGATGAAAAATACATATCCCAAAATCGGAAGGCAAAAATTTAATATGAGAAAACCATAATATAAATAACAAATACGGAAGAAACTGAACTAATCAGAGCACTACCAGTTACAATTTGGTTACTTTTGCATACAACAACGATATTTTGTTGTCCAATAATTGAGACAGCATATTAGTTACAAATAATATTTTGCAGTAATTATCCAACGCTTCTCACCAAATTTAGTGAAAGTGATTCGCTTCTCATAATCTAAAATGCTGCAATAATTGATATGTTTTTAATATGTTTTTCTGCTACTTTGCATCATTTTCAAAGTAATTCATTAATTTTAATATTTTTGCGAAAATAGTTAATACTGTATCATATGCAATATGCACGTCATTTATGAGTCTAGGAAATTTGTTCTAACCTGAGGCGTATGAGCACGAGGAGTCTCCATATCCGCCACAATATCATTTTCCTTTGCATTCGGTCTCTGTAAAAAGTACAAGATATGCACGTAGTAATTCATAAGCATATATTGCTATGTTTGCACTTATATTTATGCTACTGGCACTTAAACTCAAGCATCTACCGGCACTTATATTTGCACAAAATCAAGCAATTAGACAATAGCTAATTCGATATAAACTTACAGTCATCGCAGTTTAGTCACCTCATCGAGTCCAGCCTCTAAGCAAGTTACGTGGTTTTCCAATGCATTCACTTTTTTGAATTACTTGAATAAATAGTAATTTGAGATTGTGCGGTACTAAAACCTAATCCTCTCACTCTTCCCTTATGTTCGTTGTCAAAAAGCATTAACACTCAATCTCCAGTTATCGATGTTATTCCATGGGAGTTCAGAGCATTACTATTGTGCTCTTTGATCTTGGTCTACTAATTAAAATAGACCTAATGTTAAAAAATAAAAAGGCATACGGATAGTTCTACAATATACAGACAGTTCTAGAAATTTATGATACTTGTTCAAATATTCATTCTCAGACTATGACGGTATACAAACAGCATACTGCCAGATTACAATCTCTGTTTACAATTTTTGGCACCATCGTAACGCACCTTTTATTTTGATTTGTTTTAGCCATGAAAACAATTAATTTTGGTACATCATCCATGTTAAAGCTACGCTGGTAGTAGCTACGGTTTTTTATGTTTTGTAGCAAGTGGATCGGCACCGTGAATTTCAATCTTTCACAATGCATCGACAATACAAGTATTAACCGGCTAATCAAGAAATAAATAAAAAAAACCCTTATAATGAAATCGGCAACGACAAAATTCGATGAGTCTCCATTTTTTATTGGTGTGTGCTCTGACCCACAGCTCATATCTGCTAATATCAGATATTCCACTTTCCTTTTTCTACAAATAATAATAAGAAGAAGAAGAACCAAAGAAAAAAAATATAATCGATGCAAACAGACATGCATTTCTTACCATATCTTCGGCTAATCTTGCGTAACTCTTCCTACTCATTGTGTGGAATTTTATTCTTCTCTCTCTATTCTCTGTATTTTTTGCTAGTTTCCTACACAGAAGAAATTACTAACAAACTATAATTTATCTTCTAATATATAATGAATAAAATACAATTTATTACCGCAAACTTCTTGGATAGTTTTTCTTTCACAAAGTCATTCCACTCTCGAGCATTTTCTACATTGTCCGGACTAAGCATTGCTAATCTAGAGGAAGGGTCCGGACAAGTAGACGTTACTTTAAGAGCAGAAATCAATTTTGACTTCGACCATTGTACTCCCACCATCTTAAGCAATAAATTCTTGTATACTTCATCCACCATGATTCCTGACTGCATAAAGTGTACAAAATGGCAGTTATACACAGTGCAGAGGAGAGCTATAATGGCAGTTTTAAAGTAAATTAGATTAAAATTTTCAAGTGAATTATACCTATAAGGCTATACAAGCTCACAAATATGCCATATATAACAAATCATATTGTATTTCATTTCACATATATGTATATTCTTTAATAAAAAGGAAGTATAAGGCATGAAAAAATTATTTTACCACAACTTTACTTTTTTACTAATGATCTATTTGGTAGATCGAAAATAATGGAATTGCATTGCATGTATTAAGGATATATAGAGACATATTTAAAGTAAGGCTTGCAATGTTAAAGTAATCATTCTTGTTCTAGCTGGATGCGTTTAAAAGCATTAATATTTACAACTAGTCTTATCTATTCATTATTAAAACTTCACACTCATTTTTCAAGGGATGATTTATATTGATATATATTTTAATGAAGATGGTGTCTTGAATATAAAACACATATATTGTTTATATTGATATATTGATATTCATACATGAATACAAGTCCATAAATCTTTCTTTAACTCATTGTTGACTTTTTTCCACTTGGGAATGGTCACATATACCATCTCTCTTGCTAAGAAACTAAGATAAGACGACAAACGTTTAGAATTGAAACCTATTGGTTGACCTCGATCATTGAACTCAACTTCAGCCTTCTCATTCCGCGTTGAAGAAAATGTTTCCATTATCGTCTTTCCTCTTTTTTTTCCCAGCTCTAGTCGAAAATCATCATTAGGTATAAATGAAGAGTTGTTCAGGGCATCCATGATGTTGAGTGAATTTGAGTTGATGGAAGTAATATTTCGAGAGTGAGCGACATTTGAAGACTGATTTTTATCGGACGGAGGCGACATTTAAGCAGTGTTTAAACTCTGCAGAGTACGCTTTCGATAAGATCTTCTAACGGTAAGGATGAAATTATGAAGACTACAAGCCACTTCAACTTCAACATCTCTTGTTTCATTGTTTTGTACACCGCCATTCTTATCTTTGCACATAAAGTTGCAAGTGCAGCTGAAGATTGCCTCTTTGAGTGTCTCGTTGTTGGCTTTGATATCTGAAATTAGCAAACAATTGTTAATGAAATTAGTTAAAGTTCTCGTGTTATATTTTCATGATAATTTAGCATGAAATAGAAGCATGTATGCTTGTATTACTTAAATCACAGAAATATAAAGTTCTCATTTTATATTTACATGATGGTTCGACATGAAATTGAAGCATGTATGCTTGAATTCTAGCTAGATGTGTATAGATCAGGTGATCAACATGTATCAAATTAGTAAAAAGTGATAAATGAATTGGGATAGTTACATTTTGTCAATTTTTTTAACAGTTGAACTAACGTATATCTTAATGCTAAAGAGCAAGCATATTTCATCCGACCCGGTTTAAAGTAAAAATATTTCAAGAACATAGATATACAAATAAAATACTGAATTGAAATTAATTAAGTCCTAAGTTAACTTGAGCAAGCAATTTATACACAACAGTTAAGTAGGCTATAGACTGGATATGAAAATATATTCATAATTTGGATAGAAGATTCATATGCTTGTTCTCAGCCTTTACTAAAGAGCGGCAAGCTTATCTCAAATAAGTGGTTTTAAAGTCAAGTGACCACAGTACCTACATAGGTAGAAAGTAGTTAGTCCTAACTTACATCATGAACCTATGTACTAAAATATAAGTTATCAATACACTTATGTTTGAAGTTGCATAATATATCCACAATTTATGTATTAATAAACTAATTTTGAACAAACTATTGCACTGGCAAGATAAAACAATATAAGTTTTAGTCTTATTGATCTTGAAAAACATGAGATTTAAGCTTATGTTGAGATGTTAAAAATAGGTCAAGAATATATTTGAGAAAAACAAACCTTTGCAAAACTGCTTGTAGGGTCATTAATATCTAACAAGGACTCCAAAATCTCGTCCTGCATGTAAGGCAAAAGCACTTTAGCCAATTAGAGAATAAAAATTAGCTATTCAGAGAAATAACAAGATGTACTACATGTAATATACTACCTACGTATGAAGTTCTACTCTGAAGCGTTAAACCTATATTGAGTTGAATTTGGCTCCAAGGTTAGTTTTGTTAAACAAGCAAGTCATAGTTCTATAAAATTAGGCCATAATTTTTCACAGAACATTTTAAAAAAATATAACATATACGTACAACTAGCAATTTACAGGTTTTTTACAGATAAAAGATCTAGAATCTAGAATTATGATTACATATAAACAATTGCAATATACGACATATCACAGTAACAAATCTTCAATATGCCTTTATATCGATAATTGCCACTATACTGTATTTGAGAAATACCTAAACCTCAAATGATGCCGGAAATTTAATGTAGACCGAAGATGAAAGCTGGCGTGATAGAAGGTGGTCAGGAGCGAAACGAATTCATCTAGGAGTTCGCCTTGGAGTTCGTTTATGAGTTCGCCTTGGAATTCGCCGCCTTGAGTTTGGATTTCATCCACGAGTTCGTCTTGGAGTTCGCCCTGGAAATCGTCGCCTTGAGTTTGGATTTCGTATGCCCTAGTTTGGGTTTGGAGGAGAATGTGATTTATGATTAAGGCGAAGAAAGTAAAGTTAGGGCGAGTTGCTGAAAATTTTAAGCGGGCCGTTAGCAAAAAATGGTCACAGGACAACGTAATACTTTGGTATGCACATATGTTATTAGCAAATAAAAAATTGTCAAGAAACATTGATAAATATGATATGAGCAAATTATGTTCTTAAAAAAATTTGTTTACGGGCAAATTGTCATAAAATTTCGTTTACCAACAATTTTGTTATTTGATGTTTATTTTCTTATAAAAATTTCTTATAAAATTGACTAAAATTTGTTATATAAACTTATAAGCAAATATAAATTTCTTATAAAATTTTGTTTATAGGCAGTTTGTAATATTCTGACAATTTATAAGCAAATAAAAAACTGTTGAAATTGGCATCTACGACAACGTGTAGAAGAATAATAAATGGAAATTATATTTTGACAATTTGTAATACTCTGACAATTTATTGGCAATTTGTATTTTATTTTGAAAAACATTGTATAAAGTTACGTAAAAATAACTAGAAAGTAAAATCAAGTCTATTGGAATAGTAATTAAATCCTATTACGACATCTAAAATATCAAAGGCAATAACGATCACTCATTAAGAGTTGTTGAAAATTAGCATCTACTACAACATGCAGAAGAAAATTGTTGTAATTGACATCTATTACAATGGGCAAAAAGAGCTGAAAACTGATATTTAGTACAATGGGCCAAAAAAATTTGTAATAGGAACTCTAGTAGATCTATATTACAACGGACCAAAAACTGTTGTGATGGATCAATATTACAACGGGCTATAACCGTTGTAATATAGCCGAGAATTGGAATCTATTACAACGGGCCTGAACTGCTGTAATAACCATATTACAATGGGCTAGCTAAAAAGGTTGTAATGGATATACTCGAAGATGAAAACTTGCACCTATTACAACAGACATTAAAAAAACGTTGTAAAAGTTGTCTACTACAACGATTTTTTTTGGTCCGTTGTAAAACATCGTTGTGAAAGGGTAGTTTTGTCATAGTGGTTTAATCTTAGTTAATCATTATGTTAATTATATTTAAAGTTAATTAATTGTTTTGTTAATGGAGTTTAAGTTAATGTAATTAACTTAAGAATATGATTTGAATAATAATATTGCTTATATAAGGGTTTTAAAGCTAAAAGGTCTATTTATAAAAAGGGTTTACTTAATAAAGAATTAAGTAAAAGAGTTTATAATTGGAATGAGATTTTGAACTTGATAAAAGATGGGTTTTATAGAATCTTATTAAAAAAAAGAATTGTGCATAGAACTTATGAATTCAAATGTTATTTCCGTATACAATTTTTTTTAACTTAAGAAAGACAAGTTTATGAATTAATAAATAATTTTTCTTAATTATGGTGGTATAGAAATGCTCTTTCCATACTTAACACTGAAGAACAAGTGGTTTGGGTTTATAGTACATAATATTTTAAATGACATTTGTTTTTGACCCGTTTAATGTGACTTTGAATTTGAAAAATCTTTCTTAACTGGTTTGAGAGTATACTTATAATTGTGAGATAATATATGAATATTTTGGATAAATAATTAAAGAGATTTAATCCCTGCTCTTATCAATTATCTATTTATTTTCAAAAGAACCGGGGTTAAGTTTACTGAAAACTATCAAATGTTAGTTCGAAGAAACCGGGATCGAATAAGTATGAATTATCCTAAACCACTTCGATCCAACTCAAGCGTTCGAATTTAAAGACATCTTAAAGATGATGGGATCTAAAGCGGAGCTTTTTGAAGTATAAGGGCTACTTGCTACTACTCTTGAGGGTGATTCCAAAATAGATGTAATAAAAGTAGTTTGTTCATGTTGTAAACAACTTGTATGGATGAATATTGGCATTGCACTATTGCTTGTAGGGCAGTGTTAGCATTCCATGTGGAATTGCTATCTAAAAAGGTAAACCGCGGCCTCAAGCCTCAACAATCGTAAATGACTAAAACAGAGAATATGCTTCAAGGCTACGTAGGTCGCACCCATTAGGGTATTATCATCACCCTTTTAGAATATGCATTTGAAAGTGCGGTGTGTATACAATTATATGTGCTAATATAGTATACACGGATCGTTTAATATGGATTACAATACAAATGCAGAAATAGATGATAATAGCATTGTAAATAAAAAATAGAAAAATCACACCAGAGATTTTTATACTGGTTCGGAGCACCGTCCTACGTCCAGTCCCAGACTACTATCTGGATTTTCACTAATTACAACCTCGCTTCACCCGGAGGAACAGGTTTACAATTACCCGAACAGCCGAACGGGATTTCACGCCTCTACAACACTGAGGGCTTCAACACTTGCCTCTTACAATACTGAGGACTTCAACACTTGCCTCTTACAATACTGAGGACTTCAACAAAAAACAATTACAATTGTTGTTGACAACTTGTGCTCTTGTAAACACGGATTTGTCACTTGTAGTACACTCTTCCTATAATCTTATCCTCAAATTGTGAATGATGTTTGTGAAGATTATGGAATTTATATTGCTTATTGAATCAAAATATATGAGATAGTGTCAATGATTCAATAAGGAATGAAAGTAGTTTAGAGCTTTTTGAATGCAAGTGAATTCAAAGAATAGATAGAGAGCATATATAATCTTAATAAAACTTGTTTTAATCAATGATATTGATGTGTATTTATAGAGAGAAAATAGTTATACCCCTTGGTGAAAAGTTGCAGTCAAAAGTTATGATCATTAATGAAGAAGAAGAGACGCAACCATTGAAGAAAGATGTGTCTTTTGGAAGAAGTTGTTCTCTGTTTAAAAACGGTCGACAGGTCAAAAACTAACCGGTAGACAGGTTTTTAAAAATATAGTCGTTATGTACATGTGTGCACGTTTATTGTGCACATTCAACAGGAACGGTCGACCGTTCATTTTTGGACCGGTCGACCGGTCTCTGTTAAGTTGCACAATAAAGTGCACAACCTATATAAATGTGTATATATATATATTATATTTTGTGCATGATTATTTGAGGATAGATTTTGACAATTTTATTACTATTATAACATCAAATAATCAACGTATAATCTAGAGTACCATATGTACGTCTTGATTTGTCGATCGCTTTAATATTGTTGTCAGCAATCAAAATCTTCATAGAAGCTGTGACTCAACATTCTCCCCCTTTTTGATTGATGACAATATAAAAACTCAAGTATAGGATCTCCCCCTGAATATGTGATTTCCTGCAGACAATTATTAGCTTCTTTCATCCTGCAAACAATTATTAGCACCTTTCTCCCCCTTTGTCATCGACAAAAAGGAGTAAACAATAGAAAATATAAACCAAAGAGAACAATGCATACATTCAAACACAGGATGTTTTGATAAAGTACAATGCAAGTCATAGTCTACTACGAATAAAAAGATGGACACTATTTAGTACAAGTGCCATATATGTTTTTAAAGAAATGAAAAGAAAAACAAACTAACTTCATTCCGACTGAATCTCTTCCTCATCATCATCATCATCATCATCATCGTCGTCATCGTCATCGTCATCATCATCGTCATTGTCCCCACGACCTTGTCCGCTTGTACCACCGGATTCCTCGGATGTCGACCAAGTAAAAGTTGGAGGAGCCGGACGTTTTCCGGGGTCTTGATGTTGGGTCGAGACGGATGTGCTACATGATATAGCATCCCATATAGCACCGAAGAATGACTTTACCTTATTGAGTCGTCTATCAATTTTCGAATCCATTCGTTTTAGTCTTGATTCAAGTAAAAATTGATTCCGAGCGATGGTTTCAAGAGATTCTCTTGTAGATGATTTAGATTTCAATAATCTAACATCTTCAGAACGACGACGAGATGGTGGAGCTTGTTGTTCTTGAGTATCGCGTTGTTGCCATTGTTCGAATGGCATAATATGAACATATGGAGGAGGAAGCTTCATCCGTTTGATAGTAGTGGAGTCAATACACTTTGGTGTAGAATATGCCGAATCCGGGGGTGTGACTCCACATGCAAGCAACATACGCATAATATACTCGTTATAGAAGAAATGTGGACGAGTAGAATTATTTACCTTAAGAATTTCATCGAAAATCATGTGAACCCAATTTATTTCGATATCATCGTAGATAGCATAAAGAGCCTTGAAATTCTCTTTGTAAACGGCATCATAGTTTCCTAATCGAGGAAATAGAGAGTGCATTAGGACATGGTGTAACAACCTTGCAGTCGGTCGTAGCCCAATCGATTTGGTGCCGTTACTATCATCTTCTATAAATTTATGACTCGTACTATTCCGGGTGAAAACTTCACAAAATGTCGATGAAAACTCTTCACCCCTATTCGGTATTCCCAAAATAGAAGCAATTCTATCATAAGTGAGATAGATTCGCTTGCCACATACTACTGACCAAATAACTCCATTTGGATTTTCCGGAGTATATTCCTCTAAATTCATATTCGCATAAAATAGCTTAATCATCAAATGATTAATTTGTACGCTATTTACAGAAAAATCAATAAGAGGAGAGATACGAGATCTATTTGCTAATCTTTGAATACCGTATGCAGTGAAATCGTCGAATTTGATGAATGAGCCTGGATGGAATTTGTAATTTGTCATTTGATTCCATCTAGTTACTGCAACCGGAGATTCTAACCATTTTCTAGCAGAGAGAGTAAGAGAAGAAGTTTCTGATGTTGCTCTTTTCTTTGATTTTTTCTGAGGAGGAGCCATTGAAGAGAATTTGAGAGTTTGTGAAGCTTGAGAATATGAACTAGGGTTTGGAAATGGGAAAATTTTCAGTGGAGAGTAGAAAGTAAAGAGGGTTGGTGGCAAAAATATATACGTGAAGTATAAAAAAAAAGTAATAACTGCCGACCGGTCGACCGCCTGCGTATTGCCGATCGACCGTTTTCAACCAGAGAGCAAAACGGTCGACCGGTCATATTTTAGGCTGTCGACCGGTTTGGCTCTGTGTGCAAAAATGCAGAATTTGGCAAAATTTTTGAAAACGAGTCGACTGAATATATTATATATTATGTTATTATTGCAAAAATATACTGTATTACAAGAATTATATATGAAAGCAAAATAATATACATTATGGAATTCTAATGAGAAGGTGAGTTGTTATTAGAATTCTTGTCGTTTTCAATGCGTTTAGCCCACGGACTCCACTTATATCGAGCTCCTTCATTCTCGTTATAGTTTTTATCCCAAGAGTTTGGAGTTGTTGAAGTCGATGGTCTTGACGGCATTGGTTCATGAACATCGTGTTTGTTTGAACCGCAGAAGAATGAAGCCATTCGTTCTAAAGCGGATAAACGAGTTGAAGTACGTTGTTGTTCATGGTATAGTAGGTTTTGACCATAATGTAGTTGTCGTTGAAGATCAATTTGATGCTTTTGGTAGTGATGAATTTCATCGATTTGCGCCTTCGTGCACGGAGAGCAGAATAGTGCTTTCTTTGCACGCTTGGATGTTGGAGTATGGCCAGGTGTGCGAAAACAATGGTGAGGACATTCCGGCCTTTGTTTCGGTGTAATCGGAGAATATTGTTCCTCCGACTCCGAGCTAGTGATAGAAATATGAGATTCCTCTGCGCATTTGTCGCAAATGTGTGCCATGGTAGCTTGTTTAAGGTGATTTATAATTTTCAGCAAGAAGGTGAATGAATGAAAGTGTATTTTTCAAACGTTTATATAGAAAAAAGTTTGCCAATGAACTTGAGGATAGGATTTGTTAGAGATAATTAGCCATAAACAAAAACAATGATAGAAAAAGTTATAAAAATAGGTATAGTTTGTTATAGGCTGAAATTTAAGAATTATTTGAAAAAAATTATAAAACCCTTGTCACATAACTGACTAATACTAAGTAAATTGTGTTTTAAATTTCTAACTAGCATGACATTAGTAATAAGAGGTAAGTTAGATGTACCACAATTGCTCACATCGCCTTTGCCGATGATATAACCTTTTGAATTGTCTCCAAAAGTGACTGAGCCACCATCTGAGTATTTAATATTTGTTAGTAAGCTCTTGTCTCCCGTCATATGCTTTGAGCAACCACTGTCCAATATCCACTTTCCTCTTTTCTTCAGTGGGACCTGCAAACATAGAATTAAGTTCATGGTACCCACTTTTTATAGGGTCCTAAGAGTTAGGTCTTAGGAGTCCAAACCCATTTGGGTCCGGTATCCCCTTTATATATATAATTGTTATTAAAATGTACATTTTTCATGAATTGCTGAATGTATTTGTTCCTAATCAAGTTATTATTTGTTTTAGGAACCCATATTTTGATAGTCTTGACATTTCTCTTTTGAAATTTCACAACTGGTTTTGGTTTGAAATATAATAAACTAAGATTTTTCTTAGCTTCAGTTTTTTGTACTTTCTTCTTCCTTTTATTTCTAAGATGTTTGTTATATCCCAAACCTTGTTTATCTGAAATAGATTGTGAACTTTTAATGATTTTAGTCAAATTTTCTCGACCTTTGTTAAAGTTAGAAACATTTTGAGTAATGTCATCAAATTTTGTTTGTAAACTAGCTTTTTCTAGGTCTAGAATTTTGACTTTTGCTTTAAGTTCATGATTTTCAGTAGTGAGAGCGTTATTTTTCTCTTTTTGAGCTTCTATTTCTTGACTCAAAAGAAATATTTGAGAGTCAACATTAGATGATGATTCTTGAATATTTTCAAGTTCTTCTTCTAATATTTTCTTCTCATCTTTTAACAAATCTCGTTCAAACTCTGCTTTACTTAAATCTGCTTTGACTACTTTTAATTGACGTTTTAAGTCTTTATATTTGACTATCAATTCAGCATTAATATCAAGTAATTCATCAAATGTAGGAATTTGTACCTCATCTTCTGTTGCCATAAAACAAACATTAGCTTGTTCATTCTCCGAATCACTTTCACTTTCTGATGAAGATGCCTCTGAATCATCCCATGTTACTGAGAAGGCTCGTTTCTTTGATTTGTCCTTCTTATATTTGAATTTGTCATTTTCTGACTTTTTCTTTTGTTCTGGACAATCCTTCTGCATGTGTCCCTTTTTATGGCAGTTGAAACATTCTATAGCAGATGAAGATGGTTTATTTGATCCAGGTTTCCTTTTATTGTAGCGACTGGCTTTTCGATATTTTAGGAATTTTTTGAAACCTTTAGCAATGAACGCCAAATCTTCATCTTCAGAATCTGATTCATTTTCATCTTTCTCAACATGAAATGCTACATTTTTCTTTTCTTCTTTCTGTTCTTTTCTAGCCTGCAAATTTGCTTCATAGGACATTAAATTTCCTATCAATTCATCTGGCTTCATGACGGAAAGATCATTAGCTTCTTCAATTGCTAATACTTTTCCTTCCCATTCATTAGTCAGAGAATGTAGGACTGTTGAAACAACATCAAAATCAGAATACTTTTGTCCTAACCCAATAAGTGCATGGTGAATAGTTTGAAACCGTGAATACATTTCATTGATTGTCTCATTTGGTTTCATTTTGAAATTTTGAAATTGACTTTTCAGCATGGCTATTTTGGCTTGTTTAACCTTGTTAGTACCTTCATGAGTGATTTTTAGCGTTTGCCAAATTTGATATGCAGTAGTGCAGATACTAACACGGTTATATTCATTTTGGTCTAATGCACAGAACAACATATTTATTGCTCTAGCATTTACGGCTGCTGCCGTTTTCTCAGCCACAGTCCATTCTGAATAATCAGTTGTTGGATTCACTATTTCTCTTTGAGTAGCATTCCAAGCATCATAGCTACTTGATTGCATAAAGAATGACATACGTGTTGCCCAATAACTATAGTTAAGACCATTGAAAAATGGAGGTCTTTGTGTCGATTGCCCTTCTGTGTAAGTGGTGTTTTGAGTGCTAGTACTTGCGTTATTTGCCATATTACAAGAATATATCAAATAACTGTGTTACGGTTATATGATGACCTGGCTCTGATACCAAATGAAAGTGCGGTGTGTATACAATTATATGTGCTAATATAGTATACACGGATCGTTTAATATGGATTACAATACAAATGCAGAAATAGATGATAATAGCATTGTAAATAAAAAATAGAAAAATCACACCAGAGATTTTTATACTGGTTCGGAGCACCGTCCTACGTCCAGTCCCAGACTACTATCTGGATTTTCACTAATTACAACCTCGCTTCACCCGGAGGAACAGGTTTACAATTACCCGAACAGCCGAACGGGATTTCACGCCTCTACAACACTGAGGGCTTCAACACTTGCCTCTTACAATACTGAGGACTTCAACACTTGCCTCTTACAATACTGAGGACTTCAACAAAAAACAATTACAATTGTTGTTGACAACTTGTGCTCTTGTAAACACGGATTTGTCACTTGTAGTACACTCTTCCTATAATCTTATCCTCAAATTGTGAATGATGTTTGTGAAGATTATGGAATTTATATTGCTTATTGAATCAAAATATATGAGATAGTGTCAATGATTCAATAAGGAATGAAAGTAGTTTAGAGCTTTTTGAATGCAAGTGAATTCAAAGAATAGATAGAGAGCATATATAATCTTAATAAAACTTGTTTTAATCAATGATATTGATGTGTATTTATAGAGAGAAAATAGTTATACCCCTTGGTGAAAAGTTGCAGTCAAAAGTTATGATCATTAATGAAGAAGAAGAGACGCAACCATTGAAGAAAGATGTGTCTTTTGGAAGAAGTTGTTCTCTGTTTAAAAACGGTCGACAGGTCAAAAACTAACCGGTAGACAGGTTTTTAAAAATATAGTCGTTATGTACATGTGTGCACGTTTATTGTGCACATTCAACAGGAACGGTCGACCGTTCATTTTTGGACCGGTCGACCGGTCTCTGTTAAGTTGCACAATAAAGTGCACAACCTATATAAATGTGTGTGTATATATATATATTATATTTTGTGCATGATTATTTGAGGATAGATTTTGACAATTTTATTACTATTATAACATCAAATAATCAACGTATAATCTAGAGTACCATATGTACGTCTTGATTTGTCGATCGCTTTAATATTGTTGTCAGCAATCAAAATCTTCATAGAAGCTGTGACTCAACAGCATTTATGAATTTGATTGTACATGAGAGTTCTCGGGAAAGGTTGCAAAGCAACCGGGATGATGAAATTTTCAGCACTGTCCAATAAGGGGGAGGTCGGTCCTATTTTGCAGGGGTTCTATATGAGGCACTCGGTACATTTTTTAGAGGTGTACTGTGGCAGGCGCTACCTCGACGCCTTGTTAATATATGAAATTCATTCTCTAATAAGTGTCATACAGACTTAATTGTGTCCAACTATGCCGGAACGTGAGATGCAAGCATTCCAGTTATATTCATAGTTTACTTTAAATCCTAGACGACATTATAATATCACTAGATTTTCTATAGAAATGATTTGGTTGTCGTAAGATAAAAACCCGTATGTATTTCTGTGCGGCATGATCTTACGAGATACCCTTATTTTCAAAGATTTTCATAACATTAATAATTCATATGATTGTGTTTCTCATGCTGATTTTACTGGACTGATCCGGACATTATTTTTTTATAATGCTCGGCTCAGACCGGGTATGTTTTCAAATTAGCTTTGGATGTTTTGAAGCTTAAGAGACAAGCTGAATGCTCAAGACGTATCTTTCGTATATTAATTTTTAATTCCGGTGCATTGTTTTATTGTATTTTTAAGCATTTGTAAGGATGAGCTGTTATAACTGTACATGCCGATTTTATAACCGATAAGAACCGACGAGAAAAAAATCTTACACGTGTTTTATGAAATACAAAGTCTTTAAAAAAATTCAACAGAAGTCTAAGTGTTTTATAATTAGTTTAGTTAGGTAACTTTAACTGTTTATGATGGTGTGAACATTTAGTTGAAAAGATATTATGGTTTCCTGATAAGTTGAAAAGATATTATGATTTCCTGATAATTGAAGGATGCCCGAAGTAATGTGAAAGGAAAAACGTTGAATCCTTGAAAAATGTTTGCATCAGTAAACAGGAATTTCGTGTCTAATGATCGATCATGCAAATTAGGAGAATTCTTGGACGCTGGATTTTGTATAAGAAGGCGTATTTAGAAAAAAGAAAAAGACAAAAAGTCTAATAACTACCAAAGTATCTACTGTTAATGAAATACGAAGGAATAACTTGATTATCTAGTCTATTTATCTATTTATTCAAATCGATTTTTAAAGAGATTTGTACCCTGTATGCTCGCAAAAACAAATTGTGCGAATTTTTACTTAAAGCTCTTCAATTTTAAATTTTCGTCAATCTGTTACAATTTGATTTCTAGCTAAAATTAATAATAAACCACGTTGATTTTACTTTTTCTTTTGAAATTAGGTGACTGTGACTAAAAGGTTGGTATATACCATTGTAAGCTTATACCAGTAAGTAAATTAACTGTGGATGGAAATACTTCACCTGACCATAGGTCTGTCAATGGATGTTTTCGAATACGGATAACGTCATATCCGCATCCGCGTCTGAAATTATTTTCGAATATCGAATATCCGCATCTGTGGATACGGACGGATATCGGATAATTATTTTATTCACTAACGACCAATAAATCAAAAATTGTAAAAGAAAATTTTTAGTTTAACATAAATATTTTTCAATTCCATTGATTATAAAAATGTTAAAAATTAACAAATATGATGATATTAAATAGTTTCGAACGGTTAAAAAGAATTAAACGCATATAATACAAACTACTAACTTAATAAAATAATAAATGAATATCTTTCACTATACTAAATATACATATAATTTGAACTATAATTCTGACAAAAATTAGACGAATAATTTTCGAATGCAAATGTCTTTGCATTCGTATCCGCATCCGCGTCCCTTTTTTTAAATATCGGATATTTATCCGCTTTTCGGATGCGGATGAGGACGGATTTAGGAATTTTCAAATATCCATTGAGAGCCATACCTAATCATTAGTGACCATGGAATCTTACTCTTTTTTCTGTAAATTCAATTGTCCACAGGTATTGTTTTGGTTATTTACAATATAGCATGAAGTTCTTTTAATATACAATTTCAGTACTTCTAAATATTCCATGAAATCTGTATAATAACGTGAAGCTCTTACATAGTTACATGCATTCACCTATCGATTTCAGAAAATTGAATATAATTCATAATTATTTGCCTTTGTTGGATTTCAATATTATTATTTTTTCTCTTTTGTTTGCTTTGCCATCAGAATTCAATATTTTTGCATGAAATAAAAGTACAAGGTTCAACCTTACACATAACAAATTTCATCTATGATAAATAACTTCAATCTTCCTTCACAGTATCCTTCTTGGTTTTGTAATAACCAATCACAAAGAGGTTTCAAAACAACCACTCTATGTACATGGCTGTATTTTTCCTCTTTAAGAATCATTTGACTTGCCTATGACTTTAGAAACTCTTTTTTCTGTATGTAGTATATAACAAAAAACAAGCTTTCATTGGCAAATTGCCTCTACGGCTACCTTCTTCATAATACCTGGGCATGGATCTCCTCCAAAGACTTCAGGAACGACGGTTACCGCACAGTTTTGCTGCCCAATACAGTTCTGCGTAAAATAGGGAACTTTCGTAAATACCATATTTAAGTTTTAAAAATTCAAAGCTGTCCATTTTCAAAAACATGTTTTAAAAAACGCCGTATTTTTAGTTTCAGACAGATTGCACTTTTGCTATTAAAAAAAATCAAAAAGGAATTAAAATGTTTAATTTTGATCATAGACAGATGAGAATAAACACGGATTTGATTTTCGAAAAGAAAAAAAGTCGAAATTTATTTTTGGTTGACAATAATTCTAGGAGTATAATTTAAAACATGTTTTTAAGAATGGTGTTTCATGTATTAAGTTTGAATATAAGCGACGGATCTTAATATTCAATAAAAAAATTATTTCAACGTATAAAAATTTCTTACACAAATGTACTTTCCAGAAATATTTAAGTTATTTTATACTGACCTTTTCAAAAATATCGTAAGATTTGTGTGCATGGCAGCTTCCTTCGAAGAACCTTCCACAAGCGCCTAGTGGTGTTCCAAAGCTTGCAAATTTAATATTTGTAATTTTTTGGCCATGGTTGCATGACAAATGAACTTTTGGTCTACCAGAACCTTTGTTATGCAAACCGTCTAGTGTTGGTTGCCATTCTGCGATTTCTGCACATACACTAGTCACTGCTCTTTTAACCATGGAGATCTTACTAGGATCTCCTCCCCATTCTTCTAACACTACTAGAAAGTTACCGGTTTGACTTAGCCATGATCTAGGAACATGGTACCTGCAATTGATTTTGTTAGTTCAAAGAATAGCAATAATAAATGCCCCACACGGGTAGTGCAGTTGGTTGAGTTAGCCGACTGTCATCAGTGAGATCGAGAGTTTGATCCTCACCGGTTACACTATATATGTGAATATAACCCGAGTATGGGCTATGGGCACAATATATACTTCATTGGAGTTTACAAGCAAAGCTCGATTCTTCGAGTCTTTAAAAAATAGCAGTAATAAACCAACTTTAGTTTTCATCTTTCTTGACATATTTTCAACAACGTATTTGACCAATGGCAAAATCGACAATAATAGTGTGTCATCGAGAATAATGTATTTGATTTACTAGCATAAAACACAATCAAAACTAAATAAACTAACACAGTTTAATGTGCATGAATTAATAATGCAACATTAACCAATGATCACCGGTAATAGTTGTATTATTGTTGTCAAATATCTTAAACTTTCACGATTAGAATTCAGTTTCAAATAGAATCTTTCCCTTTAGAATTTGATTTTCATTCCAATTCAAACCTAGTTCAAAATCGCAATTGAGAAAAATCATTCAATCCATACTGATATGTTCAATATACTTATTTGGATCCACAATTCCAATTTTAATGTTTTCTAAGCAAAATAAAATTGGAACAAGAGGGTAAATTTAGTTTGATGCTTAGATCTAGAAATTTAAACATCAAAATCAGTTTGAAACTAAGTACAAACACTAAAATATGGATGTTTTGAATCTGACTTACAATTTAGATCTTGTTTTCATTCAAGGTTTGAATCCCATTTTGAGAATCTTGGTTGTATAGCTAAAGGTCTAGAGTTTGATAACTACGCATGTATTATGGTCAGATTCAAAATGTGCATATAAGATAACAATGCAACATTAGATTGTATTTCAATATACCATCTTTGCGAGGCCTCTCCGCAGTTACTTTGACACTTCTTTTCACTGTATGTTCCCCTATAATCACAATATCCACATGAGCCTGAAGCTTTATATGCAGGCCAATACCGTCCAATACTTTGCCCATTTATCCATATTTGACCTTTTCCCATACTACCCATATCTAATGCGAGTGGCTCATTTCCAGCAGGTGCGTTAAAGTAAGTCTAATGGAATTAAAATAAAAGAATGAAGGATTTTCAAGAAATACAAGTATGAAATATAGAAGAAAGTTCAATTTGAATAGGTTTGTTACCTTGTACCATGTTAGAGGTTGATTTCTGTACATATCTCCCCACTCAACATTTGAACTTCCGCCCTCAGAATGAATTCTCCTTGCCTCTCCATGCAAACCAATCTGCATTATCATTTTTTTAATGTGTAGTTTAGTTTGCCTATACTGGAAGTAAACCTTTCATAGACTGGCCAAGTGGTTGAGCATCAAGCTGTGACTTGAGAAGTGAGATTTGGATAATTCAAAATTCAAGCCTTGTTTTTCTAGGTTTAATTCACTAAAAAAGATTCATTCTATTGAAGGAACCTGGTTGGTCGCAAACGGATGACTTAAGTAGATTTTGAATTTTTTTTTCCTATTTTGGATCTACCAGACCTATAAATTCTAAAGAGTTTATTATATCCAACCTAACATAGTTTTTAAATAAAATCTTATTATATTTATTTCGTTTGAAAAAGGAGTCTTCAATTTATTCAAATTTTAATCAATAAATATACTCTTGTGTGTATGTGTGTGTAATAGTTACTTGTTAAAGTTAGCTCTTGTTTCTGGATCTGTCCATTTGAACTAAATTTCAAAGTCGAGCAACGCTGAATATTACTCCTATAACTAGTAGCCTTGAGTTACTATAGTGGAAAAAGTTTACCTGATAAGTCCATTTTTGCCATGACAGGTCTCTCTTCCCTTGATTAAGTCCCGTTAGAGTTACTGGGCCTAATATCCCTGTATTCCATCTCTCAAAATGGCTCCCAACATTCTAGAGATTCATATTGGCAATCATTTTTTATGTCCACAATTATGTATGTATGATATTTGGGCAAAATAGGAAGTCTTGTAGAAGAAACATACCACAAGACCAACAGAAACACTCAGTAATGATATTTTGTTGCTTCCTGCCCATAACTTTGCACTCCCTATATATGTTAATTTTGGATAATCCAAACTACCATATGCAGTACCTACAAAAGTAGAAGTAAAAAGTATTAGACGTAAATATTTTATCAGAAAAGATAAAGTTATGCAACAAATACGTATTATGGGGATACCTGAATATTTTCCGTTGATATAAACATGCACAGCATGACCAGCTGACTTCACGGTAAGAATAGGATACCGACCGGTCCTTAGAAATTGTTCGTTGTGTGCTATGTCAACACTGCAAATTATATATTATACTTAGGTTGAAAGATGCTTGTAGTTTCTATTTGATGAAAACGAAGAATTATGTTGGTTACTCACTATGTAGTGTACCACAAATAGTCCGAGTGATCCCATGTAGTATTTATCTGCTCTAACAATCCGAATTTAGTAAATGTTTTATCATTAAAAGATTCATAGTCTTCGGTGTATGCTTTCCAAGAAAACCCTCCCAGCCTTTGCATGTTCACAGTTGAGCTCTGAGCTCCTATCTGCTTAAAGTGCACATACAAATAAAAGGTATACATGTAACGTTGCAGGACAGGATATGTTGGAGTTGGTTAATCCAACCATTGGCTACATAACCAAATGTCTTACTACTATTGTAAACAGTCATTGGAAGTACATGATATATGGTGTACGTTATAAACAACTAAATTCACACTTTCATGATAAAGGCAGAGTTCGAACTATACACGCTTCGCCTTGAGGCACAGGCCAGGTCCAATTTTTTAAACTCACATAAACCATTGCTAATCAGTGCTTTGTATGTGAATCGTGAATACGTTAAAAGCATGTTTGGGATCTACTTATAGGTAGTCAAAACAACTTTTAAGCTGCTCATTTGCATTCAAGTGTTTGACAACAGCTAACAGGGATAAAATATAAGTTGGTTACAAGTGGATACGCCATAAACCAAAAAACTTCTGATTTATTTCTTCTTTTACAACTACATTTTGTCAAAAATAACTTATTTACCCAAACACGGTTACTTTTTTACTATTCGGTTAAATTTACAACTCAAAACTACTTTTAAACAGTTGTCCAAAAAGTTGTTTTCAAACAGAGTACGGGCTTGAATAGCCCAGGGTAGTTGTAAATTGTAACAGGGTGTAAATTTCCATAATCATTAAGTGAATTGAATTTGTATCTTACCCTTGCTGTGTTGAATACTGTAGTTCTGCAATCAGGGAGAATGCTTACAGACCAAGGCGGAATATTATAATGCACGCCATTGAAAGTTACAGTAGCATAATATCGTGAATTGTAGTTGGCAAGAAACGCAGCGCAAGATGATTTTGATCTGTACACGTAAGCCTGCAAAAGAAAAATCAAAACAACTGCAAATCTATTTCTCCTAATATTTACTGTTTACATTGTATTGATAATCATACAAGCACGTACCTCTTGACTATGTCCGAGAGAAGTTACTGTAGGGTCACTAGCAACAAGAGAAGGTTCACATAGTTTGATTGCTTTGTGAAGATCTCGCAAATGACCCCACTTTGGTTCCCTTAACAAGCCTGTGATATATGAAACATGTATAAAATTAGTATCAAAATATGGAAAATGGACTCAATAGTTGTAGTACCATATTCATCAACTGGGGCATCATAGTCATAGCTAGTCGCAATAAAAGGGCCACCAGCTGTTCGACCAAAATTTGTCCCTCCATGGTACTATATATTAGGTTGACAATCATATTAGTTTATAGATTTCTATGTGAAAGAATATAGGTAAATGTAGTAAAACAATGAAATTTTTTTACCATGTAGTAATTAACAAAAGATCCGCCTTTTTGTATAAACCTTGCAACTGCAAAAGCCATGTCCTCTGCTGGCCTGTGTGGCACTGGCCCACCAAAGCCCGTAAACCTGAAAAGTAAAATAAGTTGATTATGACAATCAGAATAAAAATACAAGAATTAAATAGTGTTTTTACCTATGTAAAAATCGAACAGCATACTGCTCTTGCTAATTACAAATATGTAAATCATAAAATATAAATATGAAAAACAGATATGCTATATCGATGCAAGTTGTAGATCACATACATCAGTTTTTTTTTTTAATTTCTTATATGTAGGAATTTAGCAACTTTTAGCTAGTATGACTGATATTTTTGATAAAAATTACCATCCAGTCCAAGCCTCGGTCCACATCTTAGGCTTGTATGCCTTATTGGGCGAAAAATAATCACAGTAAAAACCATTGCATGTGTTGATCTGCAATGAAAAATCAAATCAAAATAAGCATGAATGATAAACTGAAAAATCCTAAGCATGAAGAATTTATGTTATAGTCTAAGTATTTAAATTTGTACAAAAAAATGTATAAAAAACAACAGTCATGACGTAGCAGAAATTCAACACACTACTCTTGTTGGTAAAACATCGATGATATAAGAGAAAACGATGTCTTAACTAATCTATAAACAGCTATCTAGAAAGCACATAAATATGCAGAAAATCGGCAGAAAAGGTTGAGGCCCAGAAATACATATGATTTTGTTGGTTTATAAGACAAGGAGTTGCGTCAAAGTAATGCTAACTACAGACAAAATAAATCCATCTTGATTTTTTTCACAAAACCAGAATAGAATAGCCTATGCTTGTTTGGAATAAAACAGTCTGATTGCTTACTCTTTGTGTTTGTTACACTCTTATCATGTGTATCCATGAAGGAATAAAAACTGGTAACTTCAATAAGCATGAAAAACTAGTTATAAGTCACTCCAAGCCACTTGATATATATAACAAGTATTTCTATTTTATTCAGCATTAAGAACTTTTAATAGTTCATCAATGCAGCAATTCCAGCTTCATGGTAAATATGAAAACAGCTAAAAAAATATATTTACTGTTGCATGAGCATACCACTGGATCAGGTGCATCATCTTGTTTACACATAACCCAAGGCACTCCTGTGTTCAACCCGACCGCCATTTTCGCTGCCCAATTGGCATATGATCTACCAGCAGCTCCATCATAGTACTCTAATGGCCCGTATTCATTTTCAATCTTACCAAAACAACATTTATGAACATTAATTTTCTGACAAATTATAAGGTTAGTTGGCATTGATGATTTCCTATACCTGAGAGAGAATAATTGGACCCCCTTGTGATTCATAGAGCTTTTCTGCTTTCATCATTGATACAATTTTATATGTAAACTTTGCCATTGCAGCCTGATTGTATTAAAAATGGTATAAAACATTGAGTACATTGTTGCACAATCATTGATTGATCTTGATAAAAAAGTTAACCTTGAAAGGGCCATTATCAGTTCTGAAACTGATACCTGGAACATATTTCAGCCAAACTGGGAACCCCCTATAAATTATAATCAAATTCAAACAAAACAAATATCAGTAAAATAAAATATGAATCGTAATGATTCAAATTGAAAGTTAATGATTTAATTCGTGTTTTTACCCAAAATTCCACTCAGCACATGCATAAGGGCCAATGCGAAGATGAACTAATAAGCCAGCTTGTTTGGCTAGCTTAATGAATCTTACCAAATCATATCTTCCACCAAAATAATACTAGCAAAATGACCCAAAACAGAGCATTAATCACAAATACAATGAAAATTATAGAAATGCAAACTACAGGAAAAAAAAATCATACTTGGCCAGGAGAAGGTTCATGCCCATTCCAAAACACGTAAGTTTGAATGACATCTAAGCCACCATCTTTCGCCTTTTGAAATAAATCTGGCCACATCTAAAAGAGAGCAATGTCATCAAAATTCAATCTTTATCACAAAACACTGTAAATAAGTAAAATTTAAAAGAACAAGAAGCTGCATTATTTATACCTCAGGAGTGCTTCTTGGATAATGAATAGACCCTGAGATGAGAATTCTTCTCTTCCCATTGATTATAATTGACCTATGGTCATAAGTTACTGATGCAGTCACCATTAGTGGTAAGATAACTCCGAATAAAACCAGCAATATAAGAGTTAAAAACTTGAAAGCCATTAGAGAAGAGAAAGAAAAGCAAAAGGTTGAGTTCTTTAAGAAAAGAAACAAGAAAGGGAGTAAATATCTGTGTTTGTCTTAAACCACATCAACAGTAAATCGCAGTAGTTGGGAAATGAATTTAGCGCGGTTTGAGGAGTGTTTGTTGTTGATATTTGGGAGAAAGAATCCTGTATATTTAAAGTAGTGTTTGGTTGTAGGTCCGGTACTTTAGCGTGGGCCCATGATAATTGTTTGTTGCTGACCTGATGTGCTCATTGGCTAATTTTGACACCTTAATGCTTTTTTCGCAAGCTTAAGGAAGTAATCAAACCTACTACTTTTTAAAAACTGTACTGTTTGAAAACCTGTCACAATGAACTTGCAAAAGTAATATAATATAGAAATAACAATTTAATGTTTATGACTATTGAAAAATACTTAGGTAGTTTAAATCGAGTAAATGGATAAAATAGCCTTGGAAAAAATTACAAAGAAAATGGCACTATTTTAAATTTACTACATTCCAGTGATGTGATTCATTAACATTCAAATATCAAATTTAACTTATTTTCACTATAAAAATCAAATAACATTCAAATACTTTATTTAATTGTTAGTCAAAACTATTTAGAAGTATTTTAAAAGATTCAAAACAAGTTGTTGGGAAATAGACTCTAATTTTGATACCTTATATGGGAAAATATTTCTTTCTTCTTAATTTTTTTCCGACTGTGACAAATGAACGTAAAATTCAAGAATGTGGAATTCAGCAAATGATTTGTAAACTTGAACGTACTCGTGTACAATAGTATTTTTATCCAAATGGTAACTTTATTCCCATGTTTTACATGATAGTAGAATTATACTTCGGTGGTAGATAAGCCGAAGTATAAGATATGAATCCATCACCATAAACTAAAGATCATCTATCAGTAAAAGATAAGTGCTAGTTTATAAAATGGGGCTAATGGAAAAGAGTTCAGTCAAGTGCCCGTGAATTGAAATTAAAGCTTTGGGTATGTCACACTCCTTGAAAACTACCCTTATAATTAATTGTTTATTCACCGACCAGTCCTATGTACTTTAGGCGCAAAAGTGAGCACAAATTAGAGTAAAATTGTTTTTTATTATTTCACAAGTTGGCTTATGCATGACTAAACAAACCATGAAACAAGCAGGTGTGGCTTGTCCACTTCTGCTTGGCTAGTTTGAACTGATCTCGCGGCTAGTTGACTGAACAGAGTCTGGTAAATATAACGGCGAAGACTTTGCCGCTATAAATTTTATAACGGCGAAGACTTCGCAGTTACAAACAAAGTTTTTTTTTTCTTGATCCGTGGTTAGTTGTATTTATCTGGTTGCGTAGATCATTCGGTCAGTCCAAAACATGAGAGAGAGTAAAGTGAAAAAGTCACATTTTTAGTTACGGCCTTATATCCGTTTGAAGGAAAATATGATGGCACTAAACTTCTTTTTCTGTTAATTACTTTTCGTGTCAAAATCTGGATGCTAAATACGAGTAACATCAGACATTATTTAAATTTAGTGTCCTATATTACTACAACGTACACAGTAGAGGGAAACCTGTAAATGAAGAACTATGCCACCTGTGAGTACAGACTAAATACTCATATCATATGAAAGATACGTTGAATCTCATGGTGCAAAAGAAAATCACTGAAAAGAAAGCTTAGGTATCTATTTCAATTAAAAGAAAGGGAAAAAAAAAATATTGATCAATCAAGTAGGAATTAGTTAGGTGCCTTTGTACACCTAACTAATTAGAAAGCTGGTTGTGAGCTTGATTAATAGATGTTGAAATTTAAGGACAGTCTGTTTATAATCAAAAGAGAGTAATGATTTTAAAAATAAATATCTTAAAACATAACATGTTTAGGGAAATGTTATCTCTGTGACATATCTAGAGATTCCTACCAGGCTACCACCATGAAATTAATAAATGATTTATTGGTTAGAGATCATTCCAGTATCTTTTTTTCTTAAATCTCAACTCACCTCCATGTCAACAAGGTTCTCTTTCAGTAGAAAATGCAAAATTGACGGCTCATTTAGATCGATTTAAATAAGTTTATTTTTGATTTTTTAAAAGCTAAAATATATTGGTTTTGGCTTTCAAAATAAATAAAATAACTTATATAAATCGATCAAACGTACTTAAATTGACAAGATATCGCTCATATGAAGTTAGACAATGGTTTGAAAACAAATAGTCTAAGAATACATATACATTCATCTGAATAAACTGATTTCACTTATAACAGTGCTGTATAATAAAAAATCATACTGCCATATTATTTTCTGTGGAGCTGGAATCGTGGGAAAAAAATTCAAAATAAGATCGTGATATATTAATGTCCACATGATAAATATTGCAGTCAACTATAAAAGATGTTTGAAAGAAGAAAAAAAAACTTGGATAATATGTAAAATAATAATATATTCAACGTAAGTCAAAGCTAATAGAATCATCATAATATAAATTCAACAGAGTAACGTATCCTATGCGCTCACATCACATGAGAAAAATAAATATTCAACTTTAGGCGAGATTTGGTAATTAGACAATTGCATGTTGCATCCGAGTTCACAGAAATTACCAAGTCCATAGTAAATAGAGGTTACTTATTTGATAAAATTAAGAGGTGAAAGAAATCCTTCAGATTTTTATACATCCATTTTAAAGACTAACATGCGTTTCTAATGTTTTGTGACAGAATTCGAATCCCTAGATTAGAGAAACAAAGCACGTGGACAAAATTTTGTGGACATTATTATTTTATACTTGAAACAGTTGGTTACACATTCCAAATAAAGTATGCATTCTATGCACGTCACGTCTTAATAAACTCAACAGGGCAATTGTTATGTTTATCGTAAGTGCATGTCTTATTCTTTTTCTGAAATAACATAACATTAGAAAGCAAACCAAAAGGCCAAAGAAATATAATTTACCCAAAAGTAACTAAAAAGGGATAGGTTGTGGCTTCCATTCATGATTTCAATGGCCCATATTCATCCAGCAGCCCAATCACCGGGTTTAAGACTGTCAATGGATACCCAAAAAATCTGAAATCCGTCCGCATCCGCATTTGAATAGCGGATAAATATTCGATCCAAAAAATGGATGCGGATGCAGACATGAAGACATCCGTATCCAAAAATTATATGTCCGGTTTATGTCAAGATTATAATCAAATTATGTATTTTAATACAGTAAATAATATTCGTTTATTATTTTATTATTCTATTAAAGTAGTAGTTTGAGGTGGAGTCTTGACGCAACTGTAAGGTCATCCGACTAGTGATTTGGGCGTCAAGGGTTCGAGTCCTAAAACAGCCTCTTTGCAAAGTAAGAGAAAGACTGCGTACGATAGATCTCCCCAGAGCCCGTTATCGCATGAGAGCCTCGTGCACTGGGTTCCACCATTAAATTAGTAATTTATATTTTATGCACTGTATTGTTTATGGCTTTCAGAACTAAAGACCACCAAACAATGTTTGGCTCCATGCTTCTTAGAACCGACTATCGTTTAATTACAAGTACACAGGCATCCAAATATCTCAAAACACAATAGCTATCCCTTCTATTTCCTACACCAAATTCAACTCTATTCAATACACAACATTACAGCTCAATAACTTCCATCAAACAAAACGAAAAAAATATACAAGGGAAGAATGACAATAAATATTGTATGATAAAACATTATAACTCAGTAACCTACATGAAAGTTTTCAATTACAACATCATCAAACATTTTACCATCCAATTTTTGTTAGTCGTTGGATAATTAAACTCATTATAAAGTAACAATAAAACCTTAAAAGGCAAATTTAAGATTGATAGGTAAAAGAAAAATAGACTCGAGAAATAAAAAAGTAAACCGACTTCTTTATGTTCATCAAAATACCGTTCACTGAGTTTTAACTTGAATTCATCTATTAGACAAAAATAGAGATTTTATTAGGCTTTTAAGGTTTGAAAATATTTTTTTGTGATGATGTTTTGAGATAATGTACGTGAGTTTTTAGAAGAGAGATGAAGAGGATATGGTTGTTTAGGACTATATGAGAACATAGATTTTGATTGTCATGAACACATGATTTTTTTTTATAGATAATCAAATTTTAATGGTAGTTAGAAGCATTTTCTTGAATACCAATAATAGCACACTATTTAAATCCTTATTCAGGAATAAAACTTTGCTTTCGCTTATTACTAGTTCTGAAAACTGAATATACCCTCGTTAACATTTGCAAATTATAATAAATTCAAAATTTTAACATTTGAAAACTATAATAAATTCAAATTTTAAAACTAAATTTCAATATTTCAAATTTTAAAAAATTTAAATTTTCGTAGCCCAACTTGTAAAATCCCAAACTTTTAAAATTTGAAAATTCAAAATTATATTTTTTAGAGTATAATAATTTGAAAATTAGTTTTTATCTTAAAAGTTAAAAAAATTTGTAAACTACTTTCCAACCTAAAAGTTTCAAAAAAATTAATTAATCATTTCAAAAGCCTAATTTTTCAAAACAAACATTTTATAAATTTTCTAATATTTAAATTTCTCTTATTTTTAAACATTTTGTAATTTAAAATATTTAAAATTTAAAATTCAGTATTTCAAATTTCTATTTTAATACTTACTGCTCTAAAGAAACTAATAAAGAGGAGTATTATTTGTCAAAAAAAAAAGAACCACATTTCTTAATACTAAGCAAAAGTTTTAAAATGCAAACAAACAAATAAACGATTATTCAAGATTCAGCGATCAACAATTAAAACTGAGCATTCAACAATTAACAATTAGGACTTAACACTTTGAACGGCCAATATAGTTCCTACAAACTTCACACGTTTATCTAACGTAATATAGACATAGGCACATATGGAGCTTAACTTCGTTCTTATGATGTCAAATATGATCCTTACAATGCTTCTATCCAAAAGAGCAAGTGACCGACAGAGGCAAATGAAACAAATCTGGTGACTTCTCTATCACGTAAATAGTTTCTCCTACCCTACATCTGGACAAATTCATCCTAAATGAAAATGGCAAGTAATGCAAATTAAATAAGGACGCTAAGTAATGATGGAAACTTCCTACTAACTAATTATACAACTACAACCACTTCCAAATTGTAGAATATCATATAGCTAAAGCCAGGGCAATCGGAAAAATAATCATGCACACATGACATCATTTCCATAACAAAAATATTATAGAGATCAGGCTTTTTTAGTGGTATCAACAAAGGCAAATATTAATTTATTCAATGATGCATAAAATGCTAACAAGACTGGTGCGTGTACAAACCTGAAGTGGGGATATTAGTTAGGCACATAAAGAAAAGGACCACTAAAGAATGAAAAAGAATAGATTCCATTCATTAGAAGTAACGTCTAATTGAGCCCCCGCATTACTAGACGGAATATGTATGGCTTTTCCACAATAACCCACAACCTCCAGCACATTGTTGAGCCTTAAACTTCTCTGGAACTTGCACTACAAAAGTAACTCTAGTCAAAATTGATTTTTTTTTTTTTTTTCTCTCTTTCCTAAATCCCCTTTTGTTAACTTCCCCCTTTTTAGTTCTAAACGTATGTGTCTCGTATTTTTCCAAATGAGTTGGCACTTTAATTCTCCCACTACATCATTGGTAGTTTTTGTTATAACTGCAACGTCTTGCAATAAGATTGTATAAAACAAAAACAAAAAAGGTATATAGTGATAAATAAGGGATGCTTGTTGATTCATCTTATTGTATTCTAAGTTCTATATGATTTTTAAGTAATCAATTAAAGAAGCATTGGTGTCATACCTTCGTTGTTTCTTGTTTATTATCCCATCTGCTGTGGACATGAGCAAGCCACACAAACACACATTAATACATGTCCAGGCAGGCAATTGCTATCTATAAGAGACAAAGCTGCAAATGCCTTATAGCTCAGTGTAGGGCTAACATGGACAAAAGTCGAAAGCCAATCCATGAACAATCATAAATTATTCTGATAAGTTGACAGCAAGGTGAGGTGTGAGTTTCATGATATATAGATAAGCATGTATAAGCATATGCAAAACCATACTACAATACGGAGTTCATCTTACCAATACATCAACCTAATCGACATTTCACTGTGGAATGCATTCTGACACAATTAATTAAAATCAATGCACACGTTGTTAGTCACAATAACAATATCATCATTTGACTGAGAGGTAAAGTAAATTCTATGTGCAGCTTCATAAGAACATTTTAATATGTCAAAGAAAGTGGCAAGTAATACAAAATGTCATGATTCCAGCAAGTTCATACAAAGAGTTAAATGCCTAAATTTGATAAGAAATGAAAAGATTTTATGCTTTTGTGTGAGGCTTACACAGTATGACTGTTTAGGGTCCATCTTGTTTGCCAAATTGATATGGTTTATCCAAAGTGTAGGACCAATGGCTCACATCTTTGCAGAAAAAATTATGGATAAGAGTGTGTGACAGCATGGATGAGATATCAGAAACATTCAGCATCAGGTTTCATAGATAATAACAATTCAAGTTCTAATACTCCGATAAAATCTGAATTTAACGAGAACGAGTTCAGAATATTTTATATGTCATAACTGCCTTCTTTTGACCAGCACCACTGTCCCAGTTGATCAAACAACGATAAACAGTTAACAGGGCAGTGATAAAACAAACTAATCCATTATCTACCAACTAAAGTGAGGTGGTTAGAAAGCCCTGCTTTGAAATAGATGAAAGCATGTCACTTCACATCAGACCTCTATTCTCTTCAAATTTCGCTAGAAACACATGTTCCTGATTGGGTTTCTAATGACCTACACTTATATTCTGGCATAAGATAGTTTACACATTTTACTTGGTTATTTCAACAAGTTTCTTTCTTCTTACTCTAACCGTCTTTATTTTTATGATCGTTTATTATTTGCATGCCATTGCCACTTATCCATTTTCACCACAAATATGGTAATGCACAAAGAGTACAATCCATAACCTATCTAGATTCATGAACGGACATTGAGCTTAACATCACCTTGTTCACATCCATAATTTTACTTATAACTAATAAAATAAACTAATCCTTTAATTACATATAGTAACTCGATTCCATTTTTTCTTTTCAAATAACAAGATAATGCAATAAGAAATATTATAACTGCTATTTAGTAAATTTGAATACAACGATTATACATCCTATAACTTTATATTGCTCTTTTACCGACAAGAGTATTTCCAAGAGCATGAGCAAATTAATTCCACATCATCAGGGAGTCATAAACCAAAATTTACCAAGAATAAACTATAACATATTTTTTATAGCGAGAACATCGTCCCCAGGGATAAAATAAACAATGCAAGCTCAAACTTTATCTTAAAGATAAGCATCGATATTTCTAAATAGAATACTGTAATTTTTATATTATGATAACAACGTTTATCGCTTCAAACACCATGTGTTGTATCACTATTTCATCATCAACATCTTGCATATTACATTGTTTGAAAAACAGACTAGTAATGCGATCAATAAATGCAAACATTTATGATTTCAACAAAGACTTGCTGTGTGTGAGCTCAAATAGCCAATAATTACAATAGTTCAAACTTGTTTATGTATTATCTTCAAATCAAAAATAAAATTGCAATGTTTGGCCCACTAACATGGCTGAATGAAAGCATTAGGTAACCATATTAGTTAGGTACACAAATTAAAGGTCCATCAAGAAAGGAAAAGAACATGTAAAGGAATATCCAAGCCATACCTTCATTGTTGTTTGTTTCTTATTCCTTCTGTTTGTAGAAATGAGGAAGCCGCATAAAAATAAATATCCAGCAACGATTAGTAAAAGAAATGTAGATGTCTTTTAACTCAGTGTATGGATAACCGATAATTGAGAGTCAATCAATTATCTTATAATAATCTAAAATTTTCACATCAGCTGAGGTCAGGTTTCGAATAATATGGATAAGCAAAAGTAAGGATAGAAGACTGAAAATATGCATTCAAAAGCAAATATGTCAAATTGGCGTACAGCTTTACATGAAAACCAACAGTGTATCTTACTAAAAATGTCGAAATACATTGATAGCATCATTTGTGCCAAGCAAAGTAACAAGGAAAATCTCAGGATTCCATCAATGGTTTTGGCTAAAAACTAAAAATAATGTACATACCCGATGACAAAAAAGAAATATGCGCTGTTTATATGAGGTTCAATAATGTACAACTCTATACGCTTCCTCTTGTTTGTTATATGCTTGTACTATATTCCCACTGCAGGACCAATGGTTAAAACTTATGAAGCAAATATATGGTTATGAGAGTGACAGATGAAATATCAGAAAAATTCACCATAAGGTTCGAAGATATTATTATTTGAAGTTCACCTCCTGTAAATCAAAGTAAACCAGAGTTTAATGCCAAGGCCGAACTCTTAAAGAAAAAAAAATTAGTGTTAATTTTATAGGTATGGCTTCTGCTACCACTGAAAATGGTGATTACGTAGATGATCATTAACTACATGTAAGCAATATACATGACTCTGAAGTCTTAAGTCTTGACCATTAATCAGATGATAAAACAATTAGCACAAATGATTGATACAAGACCCAGAATGTCGGGAATAAAATAAAAACAAATATAATATCAATGCGAGCAGTTTAACATGTATGTAAGAGAGTTTTGGTAGTAAAATTTCGAAGATAATCAAAAATCACGGTGCCTTCACTTTCATAAGAAAATTGTCACAAAAGCAAGCATGCATGTTGATAACAGATTAACATTAAATGCTATATCATAATTATGTATACAATGCAGTGAATTATATCCACAACTGATGATGTATACACAGTTGTATATGATAATCAAGAATGCATTCCCATAAAATGCCCAACTTGTATCCTAATCCGTTTTCTATATCAAAAACGTAAGGAACTTGGAATTAATTATAGATTCCAATGTGTAGTAACTTGGACATAACAGAGGGATATTATCTTAATCTGAGGAACTTGGAATAGATTAAAGATTCCAACAGTAGTCACTTATATCAAAAGGACATATGACGTATAAACAATTATGATGGATATATTTATCCAGAAAAGGATTAAGGATGCATAAACTACATCATGGCTTTCAAAAACATATCTTATAAGGGGTTTAACTCTGTACTTAGGCAATAAAAATACCCTTCATAATTTTGAATTCAGGTGATCTAGTGGGGTTAATTTGCCATGCTTCATTGTGGTGCAGTAGAGACAGATACAATATAACGTAGAAAACAATAATATGATAAGTTGTAAAAAACCATGGGTATTACAGACACAATTTTTTGAGCCCCATTAGCATCAACCATGTAACTAGATATAAAACACAATTAGCGTGTGAAAAATCAGGAAAGTACCGCGAGTTGAAATGTAAAGCGAAAATTAGGGTTCATAAAACCTAGTTTAGCTTGAATTGTTTCACTCGATTATTGTCATGATATATGACAAGAGAACAAACCAAAAGACAAAATATTATAAACAGAGCCAAGCAAAAGAAATTGCAAATAATTTTTCAGTCAGCAAATAAACTATTTGCTACAACATAAAGCTTACATGGAATAATAGATAGGTTAAATAACATGTCACATTGATGGAAGATGGCAATTGAAGGGAAACTATAATGGTATAGCATAAATAATAGAATTAGACAACAAAACGTCCAATTTTATGGACTATCTGTTACTGATTGTAGGATCTTTTAGTTAATCAGAAGAATCAATAACTGGTTAAATAAATTCACGCAAGCACTAAATTAATCTTTATGGGCTTTCATGAAAAAGCCACAATAAACCATAGAGGAATTGACTAAATAGGTGCTACAAAATAGAGCAAATACAAAAGATAACATTCTATCTAATACCATAAATGAGTATTATCTAACATTAGTTCTAGATTGAAGGGAACAACACTCAAAATGAAGCTTAGCGTAATGTAATTTTTTGGGTTGTTGGACATATAATCTCAAACTTTTTGATGTAACTTATTTAAACTAGATCTTAGAAACACGACATACTATACATTTACATTTCAGTTGGTTTATCAAGGACATCAGGGTCTAGAGAAAATTACGACTTGAAAATAAATAAAACGATAAGTAAATAAATAAATAAACAGACCTCAAAGATCACTGTAGGTGTAATGCAGCATGTATTTGAAATAGTAACCACTTTTGTTTTACTGAAGGAGAATATTGTAAAAAATTATGAAAACTACTAAACAAAGAGAATTTATTTGTAAGAATACTGCAAACAACGGTTCTTTTATTCTGATGCCTATAAGACTAGACTTGCATATTTAAGGATGAACTTCCACTTTGTGCACTACACAAAACTAATAAGAGTATCTGCAATAGTTGGAAAAACTGAGAAGTGGGAGGGATAACCACTATATTTTGTTTCATCATGCTCCAGCCTTTGGAATTTGAGCCTGATGAAGAATGTAAAGTGGGAATTCCTCCTTTTTTTTTAGCATGGATAGCTAAACAGTTTTCTAAAAACTATTTTAGTAGAATCTAAATATAACACTAAATGATTTTCAGAAATTCGTTTATGACCTAAATATATTTTATAAAAATACTTTAAATGGATTTTAGAAAACCGTTTAGTGAACAAATTTTCTTTTAAGAAAATCCACGCTCAAGCTGTTGGAGTCGTTGGAATTCTTCAAACTTAATTTCCTTCTCACCACGTCAAAAATAGACACTACTATAGATGCTCTGAAAAAAGGTGATTTTGCAACGGGCGAGATGATCTAATTTGGGTTCTATTATTGCATATGCTTTTGGGCTAAATTATCGTATCCATGTAAATAGATTTTTTTTTAAAAAAACATTTTCAAACAACAACCGCAACAACAACAATAATAATTGTAAACTCTTTACAAAATCAAGGTATTAGCAAAAATGATCAAAAATAAACCGATAGTTTTCAAATCATGTCACTGTAAAAATATAAAAATACAATGACGCAATTCAAAATCACGTTACTGTTTTTGGGATCACATTGACGAAAAATGAGCCTAGATTTGTGATTAGTTTACAATCAGTCTAAAGTGAGAAAAGAAATCCATTAACGGGCACAGATGGAAAAATCGGTTATCCTATAGGTGCTTTTTTTTGTAAAATAACATGTAGCAGCTAGTGGTGGAACCAATCCTATGTATTAGTAGGCCTGTTGTAGGAAAATTATTTCAGTATTTAATAATCATAGTGACATATATAATTTGTCTACATATTAGCGTTTAACAAAGAAACAAATATAGTGGTTGCATAGTTAATATTATATTAATACTATAAATTTGAGATATTACTGTGATCAATTTTAGTTTACTATAATTGCAGCATCGCTTTGACAATCCCACGACTTGTAGAAAAGTAGGCAAAAGATAATGATAAGAATAAAACAATGACATTAGCTATTATGAAATTTAGACGAACCTAAGTTTTTATTTATAAGTCCTTGTATATGCATTAAGTATAGTTAAACAACGACTTTTCTACATTACAATTAATAATAAAGGGAGTGAAGTCTGGGTAAACAGTATAAAACATTTCAAAAGATAAGTGAAGCCTGACGGTTAATTTTGGCCAAAAAAAATAGAAAGTGGCAGTGAGTGGTTAATTGTTTGATTGTTATATTTGAAATTTTTATCAAATAATATATGTTCTGTACTATTAATATCATAGAGCAAGGGTGTTCTGTAGCAACGTTTCAGATATATTGGTCAAAGCCATGTAGTGATCTAGATTAATATTAAAACAAATTAGCCCAGAACCGGTGCTTCACACATGGGTAAGTAGAACAATATACCCGTGATTACCTTGAGATAGTTCAAATTAACACACCTTGTGCTAAAACGTTATTGTTTAAAGTGTATAGTAATTTTACACTTGTGCTGGCAATTGTTGTATTGTGTTCATAGTGCAAGTTGATTTTAATACTCGGCACACACGGTGAACTAACTCATAACTTTCTATAACTCAAATGTTGTCAAACAACTTGATGTCTGTAGGACATGGAACACTCATTTGTGTGTTAGTTACCAAATGTGCCAATATATATATATATATATATATATATATATATATATATATATACATATACATATATATATATATACATATATATATATATATATATTGTATGTATATATATGTATGTGCGTATTTGCACCAAAAATTGATACAAATGTCCAATAGAAGTTTTGTAGAGAAATAAATGAAGAACATAAAATGAAAATGGAGGAATATAGAAATAGTAGAAAATTAAAGTAATAACAAGAACACAACGATTTATAATGGTTCGGCGTTGTCTGTCTACGTCCACTTTGAAGAGATTGTTTTATTAATCACTTTGTAAACTAAGTGCAATAGGGATCGAATGAAAATCCTTATTTACAACAGAGTACAAAGCAACTAGCAACGTAAAGGTTCTGAAAATGAACAACCAAGCTTGTATTTATAGACGAATATACATATGCACAGTTAAAGACCCGCAAATCCTCGCTACAACACATAGCGCTCTCCAACCGCTACGTTATTTCAATTTAGCGCTATTAAACAATGGATCCGCTTTAAACCTCACTATTTTCCGTTACACCTGCTAAATCAAGGCTTTTGAGCACATATTTTAACAACATTAATATACAAATGTTGACTTAACTAGTTCTTTTTTAAATCAAACCAACAAAATTAGGGTAAAGACCTTTTAAGGCATAAGAGATCAATATAAGTTAAAAATCTATTATAGTCTTCATTTTAGTCTACATAAAACATGATATTCTTTAATTTTGTTATATAAGATAAAACAGTATTTTTTTTTTTTAACAAAGATTGAAAATGAGCAAAAATTAATCTTAGATATTTGATTTTTATATCTAGTGAAGCTTTTTGCGCCTATGTTGTATTCTGTTATATCCCCGTCATAATTTTTTTCAATCTTAAATATTTAATTTTATATCTAGTGAAGCTTTTTGCACCTATGTTATATTCTGTTATATCCTCGTCGTAACTTTTTTCACCTTCATCGTTATAAAACTGCTAAACGCTTTAACTGCGTGCACACCTATGTGTGTGTGTATGATCCTCAAATTTGCCTTTACGATATGCTCATTATCCACATGCTATACAACCAATGTGAAGAAAGCTAAACTTGTCATCTTATTCCTTCCATATTCTCCACTAATGTACAATTATCGCTTAGTTTTTCAATTGATGGATCGAAAATAAATTAGCAAGACAGTATTATAGAACCAAAACTACTTTTTTCCCAACAAAAACAAATAAAAAGTGGACTTTATTTTTTGGACAAACATATTTTTTTCCCGTCTTCCTTCTATTGTTTATATTTTGAGCTTTTTGATTCATGTAAAAAAAGAAGTAAAAATTAGAATTACAACATGTATTATCAAGTTGTGACATAAAAGAAAACAACATGATGGGATTTATCCAACCATTATTTGTGTAATGGAACATGTTCTAACATATGATGTGTGCATAAGTTAGATAGATATAATATAGAACGGCTTTACATGTACTTTTGTAGTATAAATTAGCATTTCGTGCATGTAAATGGATACAAGTAGCCTAATTCGTAGGATTCCGTGCCTATTCACTCAAAATACAGATAATAGGGTGCATATAGGACACATGAGCTTCAACGTAATCAAATGAGAGTATAAATATATTATATATTGAGTAGCATGTATTATACCTAGTAGTAAACCATTTTGATAGTGTATTGTTGTCCTCGAGGTGATCAAACTCATGTATCAGACATTTGAAGCGAGCATTGTATTGGTCATACCCTTGTAACTGCTTTGAACGTTTATCATAGTTATCAAGGCGACATTTGAAGCGAGCATGTAGTATTGGCCATGTCCTTGTAACTGCTTTGAATGTTTATCATAGTTATCAAAGCGCGCCCCTAGACTCAAAAAAGACTCGGGCGCATGTGCGTCTTATTGCACTTTGAATGCGTCTTTTTGCAGCTTGAGGCATCATTTTGCAAAATTCAAATTTTAGTTTATAAATAATTAAATAAAATATTTAAATAGTTAAATGAATTATAAAATATGGTTTAAAATTTAGATAATAAAATATTTAAATAGTTTAATAAATTATAAATTATGATTTAAAACTTAAAGTGTAGATAATAAATTTTTTATATAGTTGAATGAATCATAAAATATGGTTTAAATTTTAATTTGTAGTTAGTAAATAATAGATCAAACTTATATAAAAGACACGCAAAAGGCCCAAGGCTCGTGGCTTGCGCCTTAACTACTATGATGTTTATAAGGAAACTATGTTTAGACACAAGTTTACAAAATATCACAATTTATACATGCAAGCAAATTAACAATAAGTTATAAATATGCTAGAATTCCCTTTTGAATGAACTTGTTAAAGGAAAATGTGTACTCTGACTGTCTTCTTATTCTAAACGAAGATTAATGTTAGACGGGTATAAAGGATAAATAACGTTTGATTGTTTTCACCTAAGCATGAAGCATCAACATGATTGTGTTGTACGAACATATACATTCAAAGAACCACTGACAAAGTTGCAAGAATATATTGCAATCATAACCTGCCAAAAAATTTGCAAAATAAAACCTCAGACAAAGAAAACCTATTGACCAGCATTTTTTGGTCAGAATGACTGCAACATAACCCGATTGTCTTCAAATAGGCAAATCGTACTGTAACCTAACCGATTTTGTCATGAAGTGCATCGTTAAAAATTTATTCAGCAGAATGGTATCAGGCATGACTAACAGTAGCAACAAACCACGATGCGAAGAGGGGAAATCCAACACAAACCATTGTTGAAAAAGGAGATAAAAAGGAAAAAAAGCAGGGGTCAAATCACCTGCGATTTGAAAGGAGACAGCGGCACGGCGGACCACAAAGTTTGAATCGATCTTATGCAGTGGCTGGGATTCGGAATGAAACAGAATACCAAATTTTTTAAGGCGGGAGGGCTTGGGCGGTTCGTGTTCGGTGAATTCTTCATGCTACCATGATGAGAGCGGGAACATTTAGGATCAATTCAATCAGTGGGCGGCTCGTGACTGGTGATAAATGCACCACATTGCGGAACCGGAATTCTTAAATAACGGGGTTATGCCACGTGTTCGCACGTGAATTAATTTTTTTATAAATTGTATATGTTTAAATCGGTTAAAAATATGATTTTTTATTCTCAAGTGATATTAAGATTTGTAAAGTTGTAAAGAAGTTTTTTGAATTTGTAAAGGAAGTTTAATTTTAGATCCTATATTTAGAAGTGTTTTGGATTTGTAAAGCATGTTTAATTGTTAGATCCTACATTTAGAGACGTTTGAATTTGTAAAAAATGTTTAACTATTAAATCATATTTTTAAGGTATTTTAGGATTTGTTAATATCTGCATAGGGTCATTTTTGATAGTTCACACTGACAAAAAAAGTATGACACTAAACGTATTACAACTATTATTAAAGAAATAATAAAAAATAAAAAAATTCTTTACCTCCGTCGAACTACAGTATATAGCCGAATGGTTTTAATCAACCTTCTATTTTGGATAAAAGAAAAACATTGTTTTCTATTTTTCTAAATTACCCGATGCAATCGGCGGTATGCTAATGTACCGTAGTCTGTAACACAATTTCCAGGTAATTTGAATCATTTTATTTTTGTATTTCAATCCGCTCGTCAGTAAAAGACCATTTGATGCAAGATTTCTACTATCGAACTAAATGCATTTGAACTTTTTTTTTAAGTTCTTATTCTCGATATTGAAAATTTTAGTGTTTTGGTTTATTAACGTCCAAAGGATATGATATGTTTTTTCATTTAACATCATTGATCTTAATTCTTGTATTGCTTTTTATTTTATTCTTTATTATGCTATTATTTGTTGTATATATATTTTAATATCTCCCTTGTTTTTGATAGTTGTGTTTATTTTTATTTGTTTATAAGAGCTACATTTTGATTCTCCATTGGTAATCAGTAATCTCTACTAATAAAGACGATGAAATTAAAATTGATAATGTTCAAGTCGATGTAAATAAGGTGTAAAAATTTATTTTAAACTTAGTTGGCAATATGGGCTATGTTAATATGTTTGTGTATAATGTGGGATTTCTTAAATCGATTAAACCGCAATGTAGCCAAGATGGTTAAAATGTAGAAAATGTACATGATGAAGTGAAACAGGAAGAAGAGGTGCAGAAAATATTCATTGACGTGAAAGATTATTTTATTACGGATGCGGTTTGTTATTTATTTTATATTATTCATGATTTACATGTAGATTCATTGTTAATTAGTAGTGGATGATTTCTTAGGTATTCACTTTCTGAGACGCATTTGTACATTGGTATCAATCGAAGGAGAAAACTATCAACACTGTTCTTGTTATTAGTAAATCCGATAAAGTTGGTGGTCCTAGAAAACATATAATTCATTCAACTTGTGAGAGAGCTAAGAAATATCGAAAGAATAAGCCAAGTGAAGATGAAATGCTAAAAAGCAAAAGAAACATACAAGTAGTGTCACAGGAAAATGTGAATGTTCATTTCTAACTAAAGGTTTCTATCAAGGTTTTGATAGATGTTGGTTGAAGTGGTTAATGGTACTCATAACCATGAATTGCCTAACACGTTAGTGGGTCATGCTTATGTTGAAAGGTTGACAAAAGAGGGAAAATAATAATGATGGATATGAATGTTGCGAGGGCTAGAGCCATAAATGTTCTTGTTAATATAAGAAGACTTCCTGAAAATGTTCTGACGTTGAAGACAATATATAACTCGAAAAAGAAAATGATTATTTTCGAGATGGAAGGTCGATCGGCGGTTCAACAGCTTATGAATTCTTAGTAGAAAACTATTATGTATATTGGGTTGCAAAAGATGAAATGGTTAATAGAAATACTAATTTAATATGGACTCATCTCGAATCGACTACATTATGCAAATGCTTTCATTCAGTTTTATTATTTGATTTTACATACAAAATAAATCGATATAAAATGCCTTTATTGGATATGGTTGGTGTAACACCTCATCTGTATACCCATACTACTAAAGATTACTACTAAATAATATTGTTTGGTAATACAGAGAATAAGATGATAATAGACTAAAATCCACATTTGATTCCCTCCTCGCTCCATTTTGAAATTTTAATGGCGACTTCTTCGTCCTCCTTTTCTTTTGATTCTGCTTCTTTCCCTCCTCTCTCTTCTTCGTCTTCTTCGTCCTCATCTTCTTCTTCTGCTCCTATTATTTCGTCCAGTCACTCTTCTGCTTCTTGTCAGTCTGTTTCCTTATCACCTTCTTCTTTTAAGTTTTCTTCTTCTGATTCGAACTGGTCATCTCTTTTCAAGTCTTTACCCAGGAATGATGGCTCTTATAAGCTTATTGATTTTGATATTTGTAGGGATAAAGCGTCCACTGCTCTGCCTGATCTTGTTCGTGAAGAGGGTTTGAAATATTGGGAAAATCATTTGGTTGGCTTTTTCTTGGATGGTACTCTTTCGTTTTTGACAGTTGTTTCTTATCTGAAAAGATTTTGGAAGCCTAAAGGTGATGTGGATTTTAAATCTGATGGTTATAATTTCTATTTCAAATTTTCAAATCAAGAAGATAGGGATTATGTTCTTAAGTTGGATCCTATTTTCATTAGAGGTAGAATGTTTATTATTACTAAATGGGATCCTTCGGTTGGAATTTCACAAGCTCAAATCAAGAAAGTTCCTGTATGGATTCACTTTCACAGAATTCCTATCATTCTTTGGACTTTGATTGGGATTAATTGGTTGGCTTGTCATGTTGGTAGGCTTATTTGTTTTGATAATAGCACTGAGAAACTTCAGAGATTTAAGTATGCTAAAGCGCTAGTTGAAATTTCTCCTGAGTTTGATTTACCTGATTCAATTTCTATTCCTCAATTGGGTAGCAACTGTCCAGATGTTCAACTTTCTTATGATTGGAAACCTAAGATTTGTACTCATTGTAAAATTTTTGGTCATGACACTGCACATTGTGAATTTCTGAATAAGGTTGAAAGTAAAGAAATAGGAAAGGGGCAAGATGGGGTGAAGTGTGTGGATAAATCTCAGTCTGATATTGTTACTAATACTGGTATTACAAATCATAATGAGAAAGATTGGAAGAATGTTAATAAGAGGAATAAAAGTTTCTGGAAAAGGAAAGAACAAGTAGATGTTGATAGTGCTAAAAAAGCTGATGGAGGTGTTGTGAAGGAGAATGGAGTCTCTTCTTTATCTTGTTCAAATACATCTAATTCTTTTTCAATTTTATCAAATACTACACTTGACAAAACTCTGCATTCTTCTTTTGAATCTAATTCTATTGCTTTAAATTCTTCTTGTTCAAATCTTTCAAATTCTTCATTTGTTGCTTCTATTTCTCATATTGGTACTGGTTCTTCTTCTGTTAATATCTCTAACTATTCTTCTGTTGATGGCTCATCTACTCTTACATCCTCTTGCTGTTCTCAATTTAGTAATCAATCTCTTTCCAATTTATCTTCCAGCTCTCCATATTTGCATTTGTCTCCACCCAGTCATATTATTCTGCCTCCCCCTTCCTCTTCTTGTCATGATGCTGGTGCTAAGACTGTTTATGACCTGAATAAAGGCAAGGATTTTAAACCCCATGAAGTTCTTCCATGTTCTTCCTCTAAGGAAAATTCTCATACAAGACATACTAGGAAAAATCCTTCACCATTATTACCTCCTCAGCCTCTTAAATGGATAATATTGCATTCTGGAATATTAGGGGTGCCAATTCACCCTCTAAGCAATTTGAGATTAGGAATCTTTTAAAAGAAAAGGATATTCAATTAATATGTATTTCTGAAACTAAGCTTGATATTCAATCTTCAGTGAAAGCTGTAACCATAATAGCTCCATCTTGGTCTTCTGATCATAATTTTCTTGAAGCTAATTATGGTAGATTGTTGACTTTATGGAATCCTAGTATTTTTAATCTTTCTAGAATCTGTGCTTCAGATCAATTCATTCACTATCAATGTACTCATTTACCTTCTGGTTTGAATTTTCTCCTTACCTCTGTATATGCACATAATTCTTTGTCTTTTAGACAGATCTTTTTGGATCATCTTCCATCATTAAATCCTCTATCTTGTCCTTGGTTAGTTGGTGGTGATTTTAACTGCATGTTTGCTTGTGATCAGAAATTTGGTGGTTGTTCTTTATCACTCAAGGATATATCTCCTCTTAATAGTGCTATTTGTCAAGCAAATTTATTTTCTCTCAAATTCTTTGGTTCTGATTTTACTTGGTCTAATTGTAGTAGGAATGGTAATGTAACTCTTTGTAAACTTGGTCATATTTTTATAAATCTTCCTTTTCTTCAATTTTGGCCTAATTCATTTTATCATATTCTTCAACCTTCCCTTTCAGATCATTGTCCTTTAATCTTTCAAAATGGAGCTGATAATTTTGGTGGAGGAAAACATACTTTTAAATTTTTTTAATTTTTGGACTAAGCATGTTGATTTTTTTGTTATTCTCATACAAGTTTGGTGTATGCAATTTGGCAAAGACCCTCTTGCAAATATTATCCTTAAGATGAAGGTGCTAAAGTTTCATCTTAAAGTGTGGTCAGCAGAACATTTTGGTAATGATTCTAAACTCTCAACTCAAATTAGAAATGACCTTATTAAGATTCAGGAAGCACTGTGTGTCAGACCCTGTGATACTTTATTAAAACAAGTTGAATTGCATTTAAGGCATGAACTTGAGAGAGTAATTGATAGAGAAGTGTCATCTCTTAAACAGAAACTTCATGTGAAAATGGAAAAGGAGGCAGACAGGAATACTAAGTATTATCATAACTTTCTTAAAGTTAAAAGAAGTCGTGATTGCATTTTTCAAATTAAGGATATGAATGGGTTGTTGGTGAATACTTTTGATGGTATTAATCAGGCTTTTGTCCAATATTTTTCTTCTGTCTTAGCACCATCCACTTCTTTCATTCCTGATTTAAATCCCCTCTTTAATATTACTCTTCCCTCATTATCACACACCCAATCAAGTTCTCTGATTAGTGTAATTACTGAAGAGGAAATTAGGAATGCAGTTTTTAGTATGGGTAGTAATACTTGTGGAGGACCTGATGGCTTTAATGCTTATTTTATTCAACATAGTTGGAATATTATTGGACCAGATATTGTTAATGCAATCAAATTCTTTTTTCTTCATAATAAGCTTCCTGCTGGTTTATCTGCTACTGCAATAGCTTTGATTCCTAAGATTGTTAATCCAACATCTGTCACTGATTTTAGGCCTATCTCTTGTTGTAATATCATCTATAAGATTATCTCAAAGATTTTAGCTAACAGACTTCAACTTGTACTGCCATCTATTATAAGCATTAATCAAGCTGCATACATCAAAGGTAGATCTATTAGTGATAATATTTTACTGACTCAAGAATTGCTGTTTGGATATGATAGAAAAACCATTTCTCCAAGGTGTATGTTAAAATTGGATATTAGGAAGGCTTTTGATTCTATGCATTGGAATTCTATTTTAGCAGTTATGTCCAAAATGAATTTTCCAAAACCATTCTTAGCTTGGATTTACACTTGTATCTCTTCTCCTATGTATTCTATTTTGAGAGATGGTGGTCTATATGGTTATTTTAGGGGTATACATGGTGTTAGGCAAGGTGATCCTATTTCAGCCTATCTGTTTATAATTGTCATGGAGCTTCTTAATTCTATGTTCAAGGAACTTGTTCTTAATGGAGTTTTACAGTTGCATCCAAAATGTAAGCATCCACTTATTACTCATCTCCTTTTTGCTGATGACTTGGTTATTTTTACAAAGCCCACTCTAGATAACATACAATGCATTCTTTCAACTCTGAAGATTTTTCACTCTATAACTGGACTTCAAATTAATTTGGCTAAATCTAATATTTTATTTGCTGGTTTAAGTCCATTGGATAAGAATGCTATTATTAATTCTTCTGGTCTACAAGAACTGCCTAGAAATTCTTTCTATTTGGGTCTGCCTTTGATTACATCTAGAATTACTAAGCAAGATTGCTCGCCACTGTTTGAAAAGATCATTGAAAAACTTCACTTATGGCCAGTTGGTAAACTTTCACAAGCTGGTAGGCTAACCATTGTTCAGTCAATAGCTGTAGCCATGACAACATATTAGACAAGGCATTATATTCTTCCAGCTAAGCTTATTAATATGATTACTAGTGCTCTTAATAAATTCTTATGGCATGGTGATCCATTTACTAAGAAGTTAATTCCAATTTCTTTCTATAAACTTTTTGAAGCAAAGAAACATGGTGGTCTTGGAATAACTAATATCTGTCAATGGAACAGAGCTGCTATATCTGTTTATTACAATAAAAAATTTACATCTGACAACAATCTCTGGTCACAATGGGTTAATCATAATCTTATTGGTAGGAAATTTTTTTGGACTATGTCAATTCCTCAAAGTTGTAGTTGGAGTTGGAGATGTATTTTGAAGCTTAGAGAAACTTTTATTCCTTTAATTCAATGTAATCATGATCTGATTAAGGATTTGTCTTTTTGGCACTCTCCCTGGTCTAAACAAGGCTTAATCCTGAGTTCAATTGTTGATTACAATTTGAGAAATATCTCTGGTATAGCTGAACAAGCTAAAGTGATTTTATTCATGATGGCAGTTTAGTTTTGCCTTACACAAGCTCTTTTCAATTAAGACAATTATGGAACATCATTTCAAATTATCCTACAATAAGTTCTGATAATATGCTAGTATGGTCTGGGAAGACTTTTTCAATCAAGCTTGTTTACAAATCTCTCTGTGATGATGGCTCTCTTTTTCCATGGTATACAAGAATTTGGAAAATAGGTGGCAATGCTAAGGAAAATTTGTTGTTATGGAAAGTGATGGCTAATGCATTAAATACCAAGGATAAACTTTGTAGAATTGGAATCATCTCAGAGAATATGTGTGTTTTTTGTAAGTCTAATATAGAATGTAACACACATTTATTCTTTGAGTGTCCTTTTGTCTTTCAAATCTGGTATAGATTATTATCATCACGTGGATTTTACAAACCTTCAACTGTAAGTCCTATTGAATGGTTCAATATTTTCAAAGCCACTAGATGGAAATCATGTCAGGCAAGGCTTCTGCTAAAAATGTTAAAAAGATTGGTTTATGAAGTTTGGCAAGAGAGAAATAACAGAATTTTTGGTAACGGTATCAGGAGCTCCTCACAATTGTTTGATCAGATACACAGGAATATTCTTTGGTTTTTAAGATCTGATTCTTGTTAAGATTAATTCTTATTTTCTTTTGTTGTTTACTGATTCTTTTTTAAGTTTGGATAGAGAGGTTTCTGGATGCATTGACAATGAGAAGCTTTCACTGTTAATGCTGTTGTTCATATGAAGGTTGCTTGTTATGTCTGTTTGATGATGCATTTACAGAGTGAAGAATTTTCAGAGTGAAGCATTTACAGAGTGAAGCTTTTACAGAGTGAAACCTTATATGCTGATGGTTATGTATGTTTTGGTGGCTTAAGAAGTTTGCTTGCATTTGTTTTCTTCTTCCTGATGCCATCTCTGATTTCTTGGTTCAAAGCTGCTGCCTTGTTATTCCGTTAGTTGTTATGTAGCTGTCGTTTGATGTTTGTAATTTGGTCAGGGTTGTTAGTCAATTCTCTAATTGTATTATGGTCATAGATGTTAATCTGGACATAGTGTGGTCATGGGTATATCCTGGTTTTGATTTGTAATCTTGGTCATGGTGTATTTGTTTTTGGCTTGTTGGTCATTTTCTTTGGTTGTAATTTTTCATTAGTTAATAAAGTGAGCTTTTCGCTCTTGCTTTTCAAAAAAAAAAAAGATGATAATGGACTGTCACACGTGAATATTTCATTTGCCTAACACCGGTACGTACTTAGATGATCGAATAATTAACTTACCTATATGCACACGATATCGGTACATAGCAATAAACACGTGCGTTCTTAGAATGGAACAATATACAATGAGTGATAAAGAGAATATGGAGTTACTAACACAGCGATAACACATAATATAAATATATACAAGATTAAAGGGGAAACAAAATAGTTCAAATTTCCACTATCTCAAAAATATATAATGAACGTTCTATATACATCACAATATCATACATACATAAGGTAAAATAACACATGATGATATACAATATGACTCAAGCCTCCATCTAAGTCTGTCATCTTATCCCTGAGCCTAAAATGTGTCGGACTGACCCAAGTATTATATACATAACACACGGGTCAAACTATGTCTAAAATACAGGTGTCTATACGTATCACAATAATGGCATCACAATCTAAAACTATGGACCAGTAATATTACCTATATAAAAAGTCAGGTTAATCTGCGCACTAGGAATATAACGTCCAGGATGAATCATCCATACATCCAACTATCTACAAACATAGGAGATCTGTAACTACATAGGGCATGCTCTCGGCAATGTCATGATCATCTCTCAGATAATTGTATAGTAGGCATACCCGGTGTCCATCATACTCAACATATATGGAAACATACACAAATAATCATCCAAATCAAACATATAAGCAATACAAATATGGCATACCCTCGGTAGTCAAGGTCATCTCTCAAATAACCATAAAAAATATGTATAGGGTCCAAATCCATGCTTCGGTATCTATAACTATCCTTGATAGCAATATAATCGATGTGTATGGGTTACACAACTTCACGGGCACATAGTCACGTGAATAAATCAAGAGATCGATAATAACATAATGATCATCTAGACTTTCAGCCTAATAGTAGGCGATTTGGATCTCAGCCAATGAAATGATTGATAGAGGTAGGAATATGCCCTATGGGCAATTATATAATTTGTTACATATATATTACTTGATAACCAATCTTGTTCTGAATAAAAGGTGTTTTTTCTATTATATCTTGATATAATGTGTTATGTTATTTAATTAAAAGTAATTTAATAGAAAATCCATAAATGGTATCTTTTATGGTAGTAATTAAAAAGTATTATAACCGTGAGTAATTTATCACAATGAAAATAAATATACTATTTTAAATATTCTTAGTCAAGATGTATCCAGATTGGGTACTGATACATCCATTGAGACTAGAGTACGTAACGCTCTCCAAATATTGGGCAATATTACTCATGGCTGCTGTGGGCACCAAGGGGTTACGTATTGACAGTTATTGGACAACTATGGAACGACTCACTCAATAGTTTTCTATTGGTTAATATAACTAAGTTAAGTATAAAATACCTATGTGACTAATTTACACAGTTCTATCAACTTGAGAATATTGTTGATCTTCAACGTGCCAGCTACGCTCTGATTATAGTTAAATCATAGCAAGACATCCATCGAATGACTATAGTTTGATCGAATGGAAGCATTGGAAGTGAAACGCTATTCAAGAGAAGATTCGTCTCCTTAGTTATATGAGGTTAGTATCACGATTAACCGAAGTCAATTCAAAGTCAAAGTCTTTGACCAAAGCATTTCGGCTAATAATAGTTGTTATTATTGAACTAATGACTTTATGTTTGGACTTTAAAGTTGAATATGGACGATATTGGAATAATGACCATTTGCAAACTGCATAGGTCCAAAGTGATATAATACTGACGAAGAGAATTTGTATAAATAAAAGTCACAACCGGATAACGCTTAACCAAGTGAAATTGGATGTAATGGTTACACCCGACGAGTCACACAGCCGGAGCAATGAATTCTCCTTTGATCAAACGATTTAATTAGTTTATAATTATTATAAATTAATTAAATTAATTAATATTTATGAAATATTAATTATAAATTTAATTATGGTTTGAGAAATAAGTATTAGAAGATATTTTTATAATTGTTATAAATATATCAATCGATATACGATATTGATAAACAATTAAATTGGATTTAATAGCGTAATATTTTACTTGTTCTTAAGGCCCATCATATGGCTATTATTTTCGACTATGCATATGGGCAGAAGTGGCTATTGTTTTGGAATTAAGGGGAATGACTTTGGATGGCTCGGGTTGAAGGAGAAAGATATGAGATTAGATCCACCTTTCTCTCCTTTCTATCCACTATATAATTAAGTATCTCTAACCCTAATTAGAAATAACTTTTTGAGCTTCCTCTCCCCATTACTTGCTGCCAAAATTTCATCCTCCTTTCTCCGTAAAAAAAACTCAAATCAATTTAAATCCAACATCTATTTGATAGCAAAAGGTTAACGGTTCTAAGATTAGCACCCTTTTGAATTGGAAAGGGATTTAACATGAGAATTTGTTTTTCAAGGTATACTTCAAGGATTTGGTAATAATGTATGCTTTCTTTTTATAGATAATGACATTTGATGTAATGTTTGATGGAAAATAAATTTGATATCATAATTTATATGCACATATCATTGCCTCATTCAATTTGAAAATTGTTTATGCAGTTTAAATTGTTTGTTAAATGAATTGTTTGGGTTTTTATTTTAATAAATCAAAATCAAAATTTGTTTATGATTAAAATGTTTAATTGTAGTTCCATGTTTTTATACATTCAAATCCAGAGTGTAATCATTTAGATCTAAAAATTTATATGTTCACATTAACTAGTTGGATTTTCATTTTGTTAAATTAAAACTAAATTTTTTATATATTTTAATACAATGTTTTATTATAGACCAATGTTCTAAACACTCGATTCAAAGTCTAATTTTTTAGATCTAAAAATTTGTATGTTCATATTGATTGATTGGGTTTTGTTTTAATAAATTAAAAGTATAATTTATATACGATTAGTACAATGTTTTGATTATAAATCCATGTTTTAATCACTCAAAATAAAGTGTAATTTTAGGTTTGAAAGTTTATATGTATATATTGTTTGTACTTGTATTGTACTAAAAGTTTACATATGAATAAAATGATGTTTTGACAATAAATCTAAATTATAAATTGATTGCAATAGCTCTCTAATTTGTATTAATTAGAAGGATTTGATTGAATTAGTATGCACACATTAAATCTATATGTATATGTACACATAAAATTTATTACATGCATTTCATATTGTCATAGTATGGATTAGATTTCTTATTAAATAATTTAAAATGAGGCAATAATATATATATATATATATATATATATGTGTGTGTGTGTGTGTGTGTGTGTGTAAATTATTGTTGATAGTTTAAATTCTTTTGTCCTAACACTTATTAATTGTTAGTTATATGCTGCATCAATTGAGTTTACCAAAAGGGAAGTTGAATCAATCATTTATTTTATTTTTCCTTCTACCCCCATGTGATTATTTATCAATTTATTCCTACTTACATGTATGTATGTATATTGTCATCAATTGGTATCACTTGTCTTATGCTTAATTATTTTGACATACAATTAAAGAATGAATATATTTGATATATTCAAACTCCTTTCATACACTACACTTAATTAAATTGATAAAATATGATTTTATTAAAACAATGTTAGATTAGATCCAATAAACCCTTTATACTTAATAGGCCCTAAAGATCCAAAATTTGATTTTTTTTTTTTGAAATTTGTCTTTTTTCTCTACTACAGGATGGCGTAGTTCCAACAATGGTATCAGAGCACAATAGCCTATGCAATCTAAATCACCAAAACAGGCAAATTCTAACATTTATAAGTGTTACAAATAATTTCAGTAACACTTTTTAAGTGTTACTAATGGACTGTGAGGAATGGAGCGGCCAAATTTGTAACACTTATAAGTGTTACAAACATACGTATTACTAACACTTATAAGTGTTGGTACCTAAATATACGATAACACTTATAAGTGTTGGTAACGAAATATACGGTAACACTTATAAGTGTTGGTACAAAAATATACGGTAACGCTTATAAGTGTTGGTAACGAAATATACGGTAACACTTATAAGTGTTGGTACAGAAATATACGGTAACGCTTATAAGTGTTGGTAACGAAATACACGGTAACACTTATAAATGTTGGAAAATGATTATTTAGTAACACACACACACACACATATATACCAAAACTTAAACGCAAAGTTTAAATATAAACACACTGCAAATAATGGTTTCCATATCACAAATAATTCATCATACATATTCAATGCAAAGTTTAAACGCTCTGCAAATGTAGTATAATATATCATAAACAATTATTTACATATCTAAAATACCACAATGTTATATATTCAGATATTATTACAACATAAGCTTCAAAAAAATATTTCAAAATACACTTAAAGTTTAACTTACGGTTAGCCTAACCATTCCTGATCATCCACTCCAAACTCTAATGGTTTGAATATTCTTCAACGTCGAATACAACAATCCAAAGCATCCTTCTTCAAGTTCCTGCATTTAATATAAACACTCGATAAAAACTTAACCCTTCAAAATCAAAAGGTTAAAGACCAAGTTACAACTCAGGTTTCAATTTTTTTTGTATTTATGAATTCGCAAACTTAGTATGCAAAATACATGTTAATCAAACTACATCAGCACTTAGTATGCAAAATACATGTTAATCAAACTACATGAAGATAAAATGTGGTAGCCATACGTATAGACAAAGTATTAATCAATGACACCTTTCTGCAACACTTCCAAGATTTCATAGCTACTACCACTACAGATTATGTAGTGCTCATCTTATTAGATTTTACTTAGGGCAGTGGTATTTAGAATTTTATAATAAAATTCAGAAGAATTAAACAAAATCTGGAAACTTGGAACAAAACAAGAGAATAAGATACTGAAACAGTGAGTAAACTGGAAATATATTATAATGATAAATTGCTGACAGCGGATAATAGTCCAGAGGATGCATTTGCATATGAGGAACTGATTATGCAGGAAATATTCTAAAAAGGAAAATGCATGAAAAATATGTACAGGTAGTCCCTTTTTTTTAACTTAGACAAGTATTCCATGATGGTATAATTAACATAAATTTATTTTATGTCAGCATTGCACCTAGTCACATCTTTTTACTAAAATAATGAATTGTTATTATAGGCAATCTAAAGTTAATTTCCTGTAAAATAAAACAGCTGAGTTCAACTTCCTGTGAAAGAATTTATTTTTGGTCGAGAGTCCTAATACAAGTTTAACATAGTTGAGTTCATACAAATAGGATATATAGACTAAGTTAATTGTAGCTAGTTGGAAGCTAATAGTACTCATTGGTGCATTCTTTTGAACTTCCACTACACGTGCACACTGATCAATTTCATCTGACTACAATGGTGTAATGTATATTACCTTTAGGTGATTAGAAACTCTATGGAAGGCTAAATAATGATATCCGACTGATGCATTAGTTGTAGGAACTCACTGTAATATTATTTTGTATGGCATAGAAGTCTTTCATTGCAGTGTCATTGCGTAGAAGTCTTCATTCTTCTTCATTGCCAACCTCATATTATCCACATGGCTCCCGTTCATCAATAAAGTCCTGATCATTGGTCCTCTTTATTCATTGGTAAAGCCAAAAACGCTGGTAGTTACACTCCAATTCATTTCAGTCTTAAGTACTTAGGTAACTCTCTTGAGCTTCCTCCAAAAGTTTTTAACGAAGGTATTAAATCTTGGTCAGACTCTCTAGTTGGATTTTTCTTGCTAATACTGTTACTTACAAGGCCATAAAGGCTCATTTGGATAAATCGTGGAAACTAAAGGTTTCATATAAAATTTTAAATGACAATAGAATTACTATTTCAAATTCACATGGCAGGAGGATAAGTTAAATATCCTAAACATGAATCTATGTTTATTTGTGGGCAGATGTTTATAGTTATGTCATGGAATCCAAGCTTTGGCACAACACAATCCACTATCAAAAGTGTTCCTAATTGGGTGCACCTCTACAGAATTTCGATAATGGCATGGACTTTATTAGGCATTAACTGGTTAGCTTGTCACTTAGGGAAGCTAGTCTATTATGATGAAAACACTGAAAAGTTGAAAAGGTTTGAATATGTGAAATGTTTAACAGAGATAACTCCTACAAAGAACTTTCAGATTTTATTTCAGTTGGTGGCGATTCCTGTCCAAATGTTATTGTGGAATATTCGTGGTAGCCATTGATCTGTTAAAAATGTAAGGTATTTAGTCATTCTACTTATAACTCACTACCAACCTGCTACTTACTACCTTACATTTTGAACAGATCAATGGTTCTTGAAGAACATAAAGTTTGTCATAAACTTGTAACTCACTACCAACCTACTACTTGAGAGGCTATGATATATTGAATTGGTTGATCCAAACATCACTAAGATGTATAATATACAAACTAAAGTAACAAAGAAAAGCATCAGGTAGATTGGTCATGTCATATATTTCACACCAGTAGAAAGTGCAAAAAAAATTGAATATAATCCAAAAAAATTATTAGCTAATATGTACTGAATTTTACCAGATTCTGATAAAAGTTAGCTATGATTAAAAAATTTGAAGTTCATTGGTTCATAAAACATAGGTTGTAAGATTTTAAAACATATACTATAAACCATAATGGTATCATTAAAAAGTGGTTATTAACACGAAGGTAGGAGGACATATACTAATAGCAAAACCAATGATTATTAGTTTCATGTTGAGTAGAATACATATGTGGCTTTTCATTAAGCTGATATGGAGATAAAACCCACTCCTCGTTTGTGGATATAAAATTTATTTTATTAGTTTGCAAAAATATGTACGTTAACAATTTGAAGTCTTTAATAACATATATAGCAAAAGAACATCAAATACACATAATTAATAACCTTGTCTGGTAGAAGCATGGACTATTCTTATCGTCTCTCCAGATGCATTAATACTTGAGTAAGAAACTTGAGTAGTGTTATAATGATTCCTGTCATGCCATGGTTTGCTATTTCTTGCATATTTATTCTAATTATTTCCTTTTCATGGAGCATCTTGTTTATAACTTTTTTAGACTCAATTCTGCCCTGAGAAAACCAAAACAAATTAGATTCGAAAATTATGCTTTAAAATTTAGCCATAATATTATCAACTTGAACATGCGCTTTGAAAGATCAAGAAAAATATTACTTGAAACGCTCTACCTCTTAGCATCATTCTTCTCATCGATATTCTGTTTGGTATTGCCATTCTTCAAACCCAGTTTTGGTATAAATAATGTTTATTCATAGTTTGTGCATACTACAATTATAGTCTAGTTACAACAGAGAGGAATGTTGAAGCTAAGCTATACTTGAATGAAAATATTCTTCTATACATTTAACAATAGAAAACAAAAAATTAAATAAATTATCTTCCAAGATGGACAATGATACTCTGAACAAAAAAATAAACCTCTTTAACTTCAAAGGTAAAAATATCAGTAAAAAAAAAATTGAATGTAGGCAATGCCAGATCCCCACTGTTTTTTCAATTTATTCTCACCAGAAGATAATTTTTTTGTAGTTATAAGCTGGATAGAATTTATACACAAATTTCAAGGGTTACAACATCACTTTCTCCGATCTCTTGAGAGATACATCACATTTATAATTTTCACATTTAATTCCTATGCGAGAGTTATAGAATTATGTGCTTAACCCCAATCGTTCAGATTATAACCAATTAATTTATTTTCTAATACTATATATATATATATATATATGGTTGATCACAAATAGTTAGTGGCGAAAACCTACCTATTTGCGAAATGCTCCAGATATTTCAAAAGGGCATAGAGATTTGAGTGATACAACCAAAATACCAGCATCCAATTTCTTCTTTTTTCTTCTTTCTTTTATTCAGAAACACTATGAAATGCCACTATAACTCTCAAAGCTTTAGTGCAACTTACAACAAATTCATATATTTTTACATTATAAGAGCTATATATGACTGCCCTATAAATGCAGATTACATATATGAATTTGTATTAAAGCTCCCTTTGATCAAATTTTGTATTCGAGGGGTTCATTAGGGTGAATTCCAGTATACCCCTTAACGGAGAGTCAAGGCATAGGATAAGCTGCACTTCATTTTTCTCATTTTTTAGCATTGGATATTTTATATGTGCATCCTACAAAAAGAAATAGTGGAGTGGTGTACCTTGAACATACAGTTAAGTTGTTCGACGCATTCCATAACTAAGTTTGATGACTCAACTTTTTGATTGCACATGATTCGGACTGGTGAGACACTGATAGTGTATCTTCTGTCCTTGTCTATGTCTTCAATCACTTTTTTGTTTTCATCTTCCAATGGTGGAGGAATCTTAATCCTTTATATCTTATCAATGAACTTCAAATTGAATTCAAACTGGTCGTTGGGAGTGATCGACCTATTACTTGGCTCTCTAATAAGCATTTTGTATTTAACACTAGAAAGGCTGTGAAGTAATCTGATCACATCATCATCTGACAAGTTTAACCGTGTAGTGATCTCTGTAAAATTCAATGCATCTGTGTTGTTAAACAACAACAAAGCTATAGCCTATAAAATACTAACAGTCATAAATAATTAACAAACAACAATATTGTCTTGATAATAAAAATTGAAAATATTCTTAAGTAACAGATAAGAGACATAGCAAGGACACGATAAGTTGTACCAACCAGCTAAAAGGATTTAGGGCCAAATCTCCAAGAACATTGCAAGTACCCAAAGAATAAATCCATAGAAGTCTTCAATGCTTGGTTTTTAACCAATAGAAAAAAAAGGTTAAAATTGCAGTGACACATTTAATCTAAAACAAAATAATGTTACAGATAATTAGTTAAAACTACATAATTCTGGAAACAAGCATACAGCAGCCATCTCCTTTAAGAACATAAAACGTGTCTTGTTTTTACGCGACTAGAATTTATTATGTTTTTACTGAAAATAATGTTGTGCTGGTAGCCTATAATTGGCATAACAATATTTGTTACTATAAAAGGGCAGGGAGCACACCATTTGGGAATAGGGGAACTATTTGGACTATAAATGTACTAATGCTAGTATGCTATAGAATGGATACTGATAGGTTTAAACAATCTGTGTTATTTTCTTCCAACTTCCTCTCTATTTTATCTTCCTCCTATCTCCGCTCGTGTTTATTCTTAATTTCCTATGGTAAGCTATATAATTGGTTAAGCCTGTAACAACTGGTGTTTTCAATCTATTTCTCACCTCCCACTTTAGCTTCTACTAAATATCCTGTCACATTTGAACGTGGATTTCCAACAAGTCACCATTATTGTTCATCAAGTCGACATTATTGTTCATTAAAGTTAATGTAATGCAAGTGAATGAATAAATTACTTAAGAGTGAAAATACTTATGTAGGTTTTTGTTGCAGATGGAAGAACTTGTCCAGATTTCCTATTTTTATGTGCCACCATCCAACCATTGTTCGTGTAACTTGCACTTTAGGATTTTCCTTGACCTGCAAGAACAAATATGAAAAACTTACTGATAATATGAACTACATACACAATTTTTTCGCTTTTAGTTTTCAACTATGGCAATCTAATATGATATTAAAATATTAGCTAAAAGGTCATGTGTAATTATATACACTTAACAGTAGTTATTGGGTCGTATTAATGCAGTAATAGCATCCTTGGTTGTCTTACTACAATATAGTAACACTTCAAAAAATTTCTACTAGTCAGAGGAGACACTAAAATTTGCAAACTAAATCTTTAGTGTAATTCTTATTTACCCTTTATTTTAGAAATTCCTACATATAGGTCTGAAAACAAGCAATTCAAATACCAAATCAAATGCATAGTTTCAGCCCACTTACCCACCACTAGAAGATAAGAAAGCGAAGTTACAAACTGATTACCGCAGTTGATTTCAATTATTCAATGCAGACGATATAGCAACAAAAAGTGTTATTCCTGCCACATTTGAACATTTTACAGCCATATGTGGGCTGGGCTGACGCGCAGGTTAGTAAGATTCCAAAGCAAATAGTTTTATCTTTTCATATTAGCTCATTTCTACCTAATTCATATTCATAGTTCCATATCCTTAAACCGTATCAGTAAATCATATAAATTCTCTTTACTGTGTTATAACCATGTTTCTCTTGGTCTCTGGAACATAGCAAGATTAAGGTGATATCTAGAGATCATTAAAATCAATCAATGTAAATATGTAAGCTTAGTCACCATTCTTGATATTAAAGCTGCATTGCTTAATTACTGTATCCTTTTTGCTGTAATGGCATTTTTAATTACTTCACTAAGTTGGACTGTGTCTATGATTTGAAGAGTTTAGTCAAGTGCTACACTATTTCATTTTCATGTTTTGCACTGATTAGTACCTGGTCCAGCTAGTCTTAAGTTTTCCCTACAATTCTTGCAATTACCTTCAAATACCCACACTATAATGAAATAATTATTTGACCAGATTTAAGTGTTTTCAATAGGGGGAGTAAATTCATAACCTGATATTAAAATTTAATACAAAATTATATATATGAATTCATAACTGAGATAATTTATAACACTTCAACATTAAATCTTAAAGAAGTTTGTTTGTCAATGCTCCAAACTCTAGAATCATGTGACCAACATTTAATCATGTAGACGTCAAACGTTTGCTAAAAAAATATCCTCTCATTTGAAGTAATGTCAAACTTGCACTAATTGTTTTTGAACTGATTGAGAGATGTAATAATAATCCATAAAATAAAATAAAATAATCATAGTTCAACTAGCTTTAGAAAATTGTTTACATTTAAGCCCCAAAAAAAATACGTGGAAAGGGCTTACAAAAGCAAAATTATAGTGAATTGGCAGAAAACATCTAATTTTTATGAAGTGTGTATAAAGCATTTTCAAACATGAATTTACATTCAAAAATATGTTAAACATGCTGAAATATTCATGTTATTAATAAAAATCACAATTTTATAACAGTTGTCTGTTCTTTTCTATCTGATGGTACTTACAATATTAGATCTGTATCTAAGTCAACCTATGCTTGAACATAAGTTTGAGCAGATTAATTATCTAAACGAAATAGATTAATCATCTAAATGAAGTCCAAAGTCCCCAAAATGAGTTTTTTTATTTCCAAATATCATACCTGATGCAGAAACGAAGCCATCTGGTCGAGGTTGAGTGACCACCTGGAGAAGATGGTGGCGATCTTGGTGGTTGTGCTGGGAGAAGAAGGTCGCGATGAGTGCTGGTTGGAGTAGCAAAATCCAATACTTAGCACACCTTTAGAAGCCGTAGTCAATCGATAGTCGTGATGAATGCTGTCGTGTTAATAATAAATAGAGATGAGGAAACCCTAGATGAGTGTTCGAATTGAAGCAAACTATGGCCTAAATTATAAGTGGAGAAGGGAGAGTGTTACAAAGGAAGGTGCATTGCAAAATTACGAAAAACTCCATTTGATTATGACTTATTTACTTATTACCAAGTATTCCTAACGCTTATTTATGTTGCGAAGTTCACGCACAAAATTATTTACTTTTTCTAACACTTTTTAAGCTTTCTCACACTTTTTTAGTGTTGGTTGCTTGTAACATTTAAAAGTGTTAGAAATGGGAAAATATAAAGTGTTGCAAAATCACAAATTTGGTGTAGTGTATATTAGAGCTAACTAATTAAGCTTGCCCACTTAGTATAGTACCTTGAAATGTGATGTCTAGGATTGTAATTGAGTAATCAAGTACCTGTGTTAACTGGTTACCAGCCTGACTTGAAAGGTAAAGTCAACCCAAAGGTTGGCTCTAATAGAAGAGGCCCAATTTGAATTAGGCCTTAGGCTAATTTTCAAAATTATTTTGAAAATCAAAATAAAAAAATTTAAAATTTAAAATAAAAATATATTTATTATAAATGTTATAATAAAAAATATGTTTTCAAACTGTTTGAAAAGATAATGATATTTTCAAAATGTTTGAAAATATATTTAAATAATAATTTCAAAATTTAAAATTTATTAATAAGATTAATAAAGTGAGTTAATTAAATAGAATAATTAATTAATACTTACATATATGTATTATATATATTGATTGATATGTGTTATGTTATTTAAGATGTTTAAGATAACAAAGTATACATGTATGTATATAAGATAAAATTTTGAAATTAATATAATTTAATTAAAATCGTTTAATTAAATAAAAAAATTAAAGGCTAATTAATTAAAGGTTAATTAATTGAATAACACATATATATGATATATGTGTCATACTATAAAGCTTATAGTATTTATGTATGTGTGTGTTTGTGTATGATCCATAGGTATTACTATAAAGGTTAGAGTGTATACTATAAAAGTTATCGTAGGAAAGTCCAATATAAAAGTTGTGTTGGAATACTAATATAAAATTAATTAAAGGGTTAACTAATTAAAATTAATTAAACAAGGTTTAATTAATATAATGTTATACATAAGACTATTATATAAGTAATATGAAATATAAAATTTCTATAATAATAAAAATTGTGTGTTATGAATATATAAACTAAAGATGCAATATTAAAGAAATTCAAATAGACTTAAGGGATAAATACATATGTATAATACATATACCATGATTTCAGATGTGTTCGACGCTTGAATAATTAGGGTGTTTCATAAGAAATACATTATTCCATAAGTATATATTACTCGATATGGTATATTGAAGATTATGAATCTTTAATATAAAGTTGTCCTCTATCATTTATATGTTAATAGGTTACTTGCATACTCTTTAGTTATTGAGCTTTCCTCAAGCTAGGGATGTTATGAATAGAACTATTAATATATTAAATAGATGAGGTAAGATAACCACACATATTTGTTGACCTTTCCTCATGGTATATGCATTATACTTAGGCCGTCGTGAAATGGTAAGTCCGAGTGAATAATCTCACTTTACTTGTTGTGCTTTCCTCAAGGTAAATGGGGATTACGACACGGAACCACGAGTTAGGAGTTGTATGTTATACAACCGATAAGGAATTATCCATCATATGTAGGTCTATGATTTATTAAGCTTTCCTCAAGATCGAAATCCCAAGGCATACAAGTCCTAACACCCGTTAGTGAAGTCGAATGACTTCTATGTTTCACTTAGGATTTAGTAAAACATAAAAGACTAGTGGGAGCCTTATTAGAAACATGAAATGATAATATTTATCCTTTCCAATATTATTTCCTTTCCAATATTATAAGAACATATACGATATAATGTTATAATAATCTACATTGATAAATTTATGCATTTAAAACTATTGATAAACTGTTTATTAATTAAGATATACAAATGAACTGAATTGAAGAATTGAAGATTAACATCCATTCAAGCGCCTGGTTTTAAGAACATATTGCATGTTAATGTTTCGACACCCATCCAAGCGTTTGATTTTATAACTACTTAATACGTTTGTAATTTAGCCGCCTACATGTTTATTTGGTCAAGACCGTCTATTGCATCCTATGAGTTTCGAACCCAAAAGCAACATGAGACTGAATGTTTGATCCATATTAGATCACATATAACTATTATATGGTGAGTGGCACTGTTCGTGATGTACGACACTTGGATGAAATTAGTTCATTCGAAAGAAACAAATAAACCATGCTATGAGATCTAATATTCAATTTGATTGATTACGATAAAATTTTTGTTAAATGTAATGCAAGACCAAAATTACATTATAAATCCAAGAACTCGATCGTTGAAATATCAATTTGACCAGTTTACACAAAGTGCGACATATTTGATGTCCTTAAATATTAAGGACGATTGAACGTGTTCTTTTAAAGAGTTTGTTATGATATTGTAGTAAAGGGTATTCTTTTGAATGGTTCAACCATTTAGAAAGAAAAATGAATATGCAAGAGTAGATGTGATTTAAGGTACAGTTGGGATGAAGATAATGAATGATCACTTTTGCTTCAGAAAGAAACATCGAAAACGAGAATTGTAATAATAGTGCTTAATATTTAACATTGGAACAAGAAATATTATTTCTATTTCAAAATGTATTTTTGCGTAGAATATTGTTTTCTATAAGATTTATTTCTTCAAGTACAAGATATTTGATCAAAGAACTCTCTATTGTAAACTAGTTGCAGTATATGAAATAAATAATTTATATTAAGTGAATAATGGACCTCCAAATTCAGTACGCTATTATAGAAATGTGGGAAATAGTGGAAGCATCCCATATAGCACTTATTGATTGCATCAAGTTATGAAAATTGTTTTCATAAGACATACTAAACATTATTTATGAAGTAATGACTATATTTGGTGCGGATTGAAAAATAGACATAGTTATATTTCAATGTGAATAATATGAATGTTTGTAGTGAAATAAAACTACGGTATGTTATTTGTCTTCATAATAAAAGTACTGCGTAGGAAAATACAGATGTATCTAAAATTGTTTACAATTATTTTGCAATTATAAACTAAGCAGTAGTTTTGTGAATTTTTTTTATTACATGATGATTATGAATCATATGATATTAGTTAATTATATCTCAAACAATTAAGGGCTATGCACCCATTTAATGAGAGCATCGTAAGAGTTTATGAACTCTTCGGATTGATACAAGTTGATGTATTGTTGAATATGCGATTATATGATTTTTGTTTGATGATAATAAACATATATATATTCGTTTAAATGTATTTGTTAATGTACTAGAATAAAATTAAATAACACAGAATTTGAATTCAAACAGAAATTTTATTCAAACAAATATGTATTACAATTTTGAATAGTACAAATTCGAGCTCTCACTATACATATACAATTTCGATTACAATACAAAATTGATCAAATTACAATTCACATTACACCTCACTACATATCACTTATTCAGTCAACTCGTACTGATCTTCAACTTTATTCCAATGTGAATCCAACATCTAAGAAATCTACAAAAATAAATTTTGACGCAGTAAAATTGAAAAGGAAATATTTTTGCAGTATAAAACAAAATGTGAATTTTGAAAATAATATTTGCCTCAGTTATGTGGGTTGTTCGTCATCATTTAATTTTTAATTCATCATACACGAACAGCTCGTGACATACACAGTGTTTCACTGTATATGCCACAAGGCCGTGCACACCGATAAATTTATTAGGACAGGTGAGCATAGGTCAAACCCAAATTATCGGATTCAACTCAAGTGCAATAAAATAATGTCACAACTTTCAGCACAAGGTCAAATCCGAGCTACAAGCTAGATTCAACTCAAGTGATACAAGTTCGAACAATGCTCAATGCAGCAATGCAATGCCACCAACATAACAGCAAACAAATGCCACCAAAAACCAAACAAGAGTCAAACTGCTCTTGTACACAACAGACTCAAGTGCTAGCCAGAAGTAAATCAACATCGTCAAAATCCATTCAAGCATGCTACAGGACACAAATGACCGAAGGCAGTAAACACAAATGACAGTGATTCAACCTTACAACAAAGAACAAGACACAGTGCAGAAGCAAATGGCACCAAATCAAGTTAAACAAGTAACAAAGAACTGGACAAGCTATCATGAATGAACAAAAACAAAAATGAAACAGAGATATGCTACAGGATGGTCAGCTACCAAAGTACACGGCAACTACAAACTGCAAAGGCCGAAGCCAGCAGAAACATGAATTCACAGTATCAATATCAAGTTCGTACCAAGTCAAAAAACATCAAGCCGAGGCAATCAATAAATCAATGCCGAAGTCAATGTTGAACAAGTCAGAGACGTGGTGGTAAAGAAACGAACAGTTCATATTCAAAGCCATGAGAAGCAAGTATCAAAATATACGAATTTTATTAAGTCAGAGAAATCATCAACGTCCAACAATAATCTAATGGCCGAAGCACAATTTTGAAACAATCAGACGAACAAAATTAAAGGAGATCGAACTCTTATATAAACCACAACATCATCGATGAAATAAATCATCGAGTTCGAGCATTGAATCAGAAAAGGATAAAGAGCAAAAAATAACATACCGAAGTCTTCTCGAACTCGATCAATTCGAAGCAGTCGAAGTGATTAACAAAGATCATCGATTGACAGAAAAGGGATGCCAAATCATCTATTCAATCAAGCAATAAGAATCGGCTCCTTCGAATTTACAAAACCCTGATTTTTGAAGGAAGAACGAACGTCTAACAAGAGCCGCCATTATCATCAAAGGAACGGCCCGATAAAAAAATAATGAGAGAATAATTATTGGGCCGGCCGATTATATTAATTTTTGGGTTTAAAGTTATTAATAAGGCTCTAGTTAAATTAGGGTTTAGTTTTGTTTTTCTAATTGCTTTTTAATTTGCAATTTCTTTTTAAATCGTTGAAATTTCTAGTCGTGTGACTAGGGGACAAACTACGTGGCGTAGTTTGAGAATTCGCAACTCAGTGGCTAAGTTGTGGCAGGATTTCGAGCGTAGAGTTAGGTTAGTCAGTAGCGGGTGTCGCGAGTTTACGTGTGTAAGCGTGTGACTAAATTTCTAGTAGAAACCTTGGGGGCAGCACGTAGGCAGGGTTTTGCCGAAGCTGGGTAAATTATGTGTCGTTCTATTTCTGCATTTATTATTCTGCTATTATCTGTGCTGCTATTATTCTGTGATCTGTGTTGAAATAATTTTATAAGCTTTCGCAATTAATTTTTATAATTGATAGTATCACCCTATTCACCCCCTCTAGGCTGAAATCGATCCTACAGTATGCAACCGCAAGTCTATTAATACCAAATCGGTGCCACATACTTGGTTATATGTATTGATGATTTATCACCGACATGGACATGTGTATGTGATACACATGTAGTATGCCTATGATAAAATCACAAAATATAAAACAATAGTAAATAAAATAAAATGATTCAATTTGATCAAATATGTGGGTATATTGGAAAGAGTTCCAAATGAACCTAAAAATGAATAAAGATTCAACCTCAAAAGTCATTCCGCCATATAATACATAATGATGTATCGATTAGGAGTAGTTGAACTTTGTTGAACAAAGTAGATTCACTGTGATTGAAGTCGGGATTAACTTTTGTCTATAAGGTTGTGTATTTAAGAGTAGTACATATGGTTAACATTAATTTCATCTAAAGAATGGTTTACCAAATCATACAAGTTAAGAGTTTATAAAAAAACTCTAACATATCATACGCCAGTAGTTGGTTGGTTGTGCGAGTCGAAAGACTACACATAATAATGGTTCATAAGGGATCTTATGTGAATCTCCCTAATAGAAGTTTGGATAAGACTATAATTGGATGACATATTTATGTTTTGAATATAAATTTTGTAAACTAAAATCAATCAGTTTTATATATAAGAAAATTTATAAAATATTTATGAATACCTATTCTGTTGTACCTAGAAACAACTATTGTTTAAAATATACCAACTTTCTTATGGAAATTATTGGTATTAAAATGGATTTGGATACGATCCACATATAAAATTGATGATGCGGGGTGAAATGAAATTAAACTAACCTATAGGAATACATTGCTTCAGAGTGTCTAATAAGTATTCTCACACATTGAGAGAAATTATAAGTTTCTTATCAATGTCAAGAATAGATAATCCTAAATTGTCAATTAAACCATTGAGAGTATTAACTCTTTGATATGGGTATGATGCAAAAATCCGAAAGGATTCGAAGTACATTATCAAAATACGATTCTGGTAGTTGTAACCAAAGGGTTGCGATCCATTGGGCGTGAATGTGTCTTTAAGAGCAAGATTAATGTAGTTGAAATTTAATGAGCAATGTTGATTAGAATAATCTCCTAAATTTCAATTGTTGAAATTAGCGTATTATATTCGTTATTCAACATGCTCAAGTTAATTCGGATTTACTCACAAAAATATTGCTTAGTAAGACTTAGTGATTTGGTACGTACGTGCTGAAATGGAGAATTCTAAATAATGATTTAGAATAGATTATTTGTACATAACAACAAAAATATCTCGAAGTTAATGGTAGCGATATTGAATTTGTGAGTTTGCCGATACGATCCGAGAACGGATGCGAAAGTATCATTCAAAAAAGCATCAAATTTAAACAAGGGTTTTGATAGAAATATCATATAGTTTGATTATCTATCAAAATGCAGAGGAAGCTTGTGTTCATAAGAAAGTGAATTTAAAGGTACACAGATATTTCTAAACTACAAAGTACAACACATTGCTGAATTTTCGATGACGTACTTATGTAAAACCAGGCTTAGTTGTTTTGACACTCGATGTTGGATTTGTAAATGATGTCTTTTGTAATATGTATAAAAGATATTAGGAATGTACCAAACGATATGCAAGGACACCTTATTAAAATGGTTAATACGGAACAATATATGAAGAATTCCTTATGTATTGGCAATAAGAATTATCATACATGTTATGTTGTCTATGATATCATAATTTTTTTGTGTATTTGATACATGAAGAAAATATCAAATTCAAATAGATATCACTAAATGGTTGTTTGAGGTATTCTCATGTATTTATGAAATACTAAAGAATTATTTATAGAAACAACTAACTCTTTATGAAAGAGCATTCAGACTCAAAATTCATAAGCGATATTGAGTATAATATGTCAATAACAAATTCAAGCCTAGAATCTTTAAGTTGAAAATGTTCCAAATGAAAGACTATGGCTTATTCAATGAATAAAGCTAAGTACATCGCCTTGAATAGCGCCGCAATAAAAGCAATTGCATGTGTGTGCGCAAATATGTGTGTGTGTGTGTGTATGCGTAAATTTATAACTGTGCCAAGGGTGATTTCGAATGTTGAGGATCCAACACATATATTTTCTTATAATGCTCGGGTAAGCCCGAGCATGTTTTCCATATTTAGTTTAGATGCTTTGGAGCTTTAGAAGATGAGCTGGATGCCTCCAAGATGTATTCACATATATTTTATTTCTGCTGCATTGGTTGTTTGTATTTATCAGCATTTGTTAGAATACGTTGTTATAACTGTCCAGGCCGATGATTGGTTAGTTTATTCTGATTGATGTATGTATATTACTATTTTATTTTGCAAAGATTTGTTGTATATTGTATATTACTCATCACGATGTGAGATTCTGTTCTGTATTTTCTTTCTTTTCCCTAAACAATCTGTCTTTTTCGCACTTGGATGCTCGATATTGAATACCGTGGATGTATTAGGGTTGATTTTTGAGGGTCGAAAAGGTAGCTCGTTACTAGTGGTATCAGAGCTTAGGTTGAGTGAACATCTAGGCTATGGTGGGGTAAATTCATTAGAGATGGGGTTAGTAATACCATAGAATGAGTTTGAGTGTATATATATGAGAGCACGTATTTGTTAGTGCTATAAAAATAATTTATATTGTGTCGGTTTATCGATTGAGTGGTTTATGAATTATGGTTGATACATAAGGAACAAATGTATCAATATGGGTTTTAAAACACTTGAACAAGGCAGACCGACACAATGTTGTTTTGAATTTGTTAAATGAAATAACTTTACCTAGATTATATTTTATATATAAAAGAATAATTTTTAGAAATTGCTACAGTAATTTATGGTATGTTTATTTGTTAGAAATGATAATATTCTCTTATTATTATTTATTGCTTGATTTTTTGTGCCTCGATTAGTTTATGGGCATTAACCATTGTTTGTCTATGAGCAATTTTATCTTTTTCACTGCATAGGTTGGGTAGACGGTAATTGTGGGAACATTCAAACGAACACCTTTTGAATTATGTTTCACGGTTTGGCTATAATGCGTTTGGTGATAATATTAGGTTAAAATTTAATTTTAATAAAGGTCGTTTATTTATAATCTAAACAAAGAGAAACATTTGTGAAATGTTTTTATATAAGAAGGTGAAATTATATAAATATGATTTGCAAATAAAATGAATTTAAGCTGAGAATTCGAGAACTTAAATTCTGGTCTTTCGAAAAATGATTTGCAAAAGTTTTTTCAGAAAGGAATATGTAACGACCCTAGATTTTAATTTAATTTAAATTGATAATTAAATGAATTTTTGAATTAAATTGTAAGATGAATTGATTTAAATGGAAGCGAGTTTCCCCGATTCGACTAGAAAATATATAAAGTCATATGGATTTGACAATTTGTATATATGTGAATATATATTTAAATTGGATTTGAAATAAAATCTTAAATAAATGGTTTTAAAAAAAATATACGTAAGATAACTATAAAGTAAATAAATTAGATAAGATTTAAACAACAAAATATAAACCTAGAAATTCATCTATATTTTGAAAATAAATATATATAAGTAGTTTTGTAAAATATCAAGTAAGTAAACATACTAAATAAAAATCTAACATATAATAATAATAAAAGACACTTCATTAGATTTCAAAGTATATGACCAAACAAAATATATTAACATTTACACTTGCACTACAAGAAAATGCAAACATATCAGCCGAGCAAATACATGCAAGTAGAAAACAAATAAATTAAAATAATAACAACAAGTAAGCAAGCATGGGAACAAGTACTCATGCATTTAATGCTAGCACGCTTTAAATCTTTTTCAGCTTCAATTGAATAGAAATATAAAAGCATCTATGTATAAAACAAAAGAAAGAAACAAAATAAAGTATGTAGAGAAGTTAAATAAACAAGTAAAAGCAAAAGCAACAAACTTTTGTAATGCAACCGAGACAAGAAGGAGCAAAGCAAGAATAAAATATGTAGGTAATGCAAATAAAGTATACAAGACAATATGAATATATATGAAATGGTACAAACCAAATAGTGCAGCCCCCAACAACACTAAACAAAGAAAAAAAAATACAACATATTAGTACAACATCACTGCATAATACAAATATGCATCAGCCACCCTAGAAAAGAAAGAACAAAGCTAGCTAAATAAACAAAGGCATAAATAAGAAACAAAACAAAATAAAATTAACAGCATATGTGCTGTAAGTGAAACAAGAAAAAAAAGTAAATAAAAAATAATAATATATAAAGTAAGATTGCTGTAAGAATGCAAGGGAGCAAATAAACATTTCAAACATACTTACACTTAATGCATTTACTGTCTTGCATGTACACGATCCTATCAGCACACACACTAACATTTATTAGCAAGCATGGTTTAGTTCTTTTATATATTTTAACCTGTACTTGTTTTTGCTTTAGTAGACTCAGCCTATCCTTTCACCTGCACACCATCTTTCCTATGTACACTTGAGTAGTTGTTTCATTTTCGTTTAAATCTTAGTAAAGAACTGAAAAAAAAGAGAAAAGAAAACATCACTTTTATTCAAAGTTGATAAAGATTTGCTGAGAAAGGAAACCAGAAAACAAGAAAAAATTTAAACATCATCATATTGCAAGTTAAAAACAACGAAAGCAAGAAGATTAGGAGGTAGATCAAAGCAAAATAATTTCCAGTTTTTAAAAAAAAAGCTCAACCTGTTTCAGTCAAAGAAGCTCTGTTTTGTTTCTGGGAAAAAAAAACAGGTGAGCAACCTTTCAACTTTTGATTCATTTCTGTATTGATGCTTGGAAAATTCTGTGATGATGATCTGCATGCATATGTTTATATAAGTAGTGCCTGTGTATATGAACGTATTTGAGTATGCATGTCTAGTTTACCTGTGCCTCTCTGTTTTCTTTAAGATTTCAAAGGTTTTAAAACAAACAAAAATTTCAAACTCTCCGTTTAATCACTGCGAAACTATGGTGTTCAAATCAAGCTAGTTTAGTTTTAGACATCATCTAGTTTTTAAAACAAGTTCTAGTATTCTAAGTTTAGAAAAGTACTGGAAGCAAGAAATATAGTTAAAACCTTAACTATGTGATAAATTCGAACATGATGAATTGCGAATTTAATTTTATAACTTGAATCTTTATTCAAAAGTAGGATTTTTAAAACAAGGATGATGATTTCTAAGTAAGTATTCAGGGTGAAATTCGAAAATGAACAAAAGTTGCATCTTTAACTATTCCTGTTGTTTTAACAAATCTTAGGTTTTGAGATTTGTTGCATAGCTAGATCGGTAATACATGAACCTAAGAAAAATGAAAAAAAAATTATTCGATGTGAGGATTTTGGGGTTGATTTGAAAGTAGGGTTTTGGTTCGAGTTTTTTTTGGGTCTGTTTGCTCGTTGATTTCGCCAATCTGGGTCGACCGAGCTGCACGGAGTTTTGGATGAAGAACGTAGGGTGGGTAGCGAAGCCTTGGCCGGAAGTGTAGAGGTTCAGGTGGTTGGAGCTTCGAAGACGTGGCAGTTTCAGGTGGGTGCTGTTGATTTCAGTTTTCGACCTGAAGACGAAATTTCGAATCGAGATGGAATCATGATATCTTGATGGTCGTGGATGATGTCGAAGTTGTTTTCGACTTGTCGGAGATCAGAGGAATGGCCGGGGGATGGTGGCGCACCTGTGCACGTGCACGGTGTGGCGTTCGTGTCAGTGAGTTTGGGTTTGAAACAGTTTGGGGAAGAAGAGAAAATGTACTTGGTCATACTCAATAGAATTGCGTGTTTTACTTGAAAAACTGGGAAGTAGAGCTCGTGTGATTGCTCAAGTTTCTTAGTTTTAGCTTAGGAATTTTGGAGGGTCTGCCCGAGTTTTTCGTGTACATGTGTTCGAGTCGCTTAAATATAATTACCAGATTTTAAACTTGAGAAGAAGCATGGCTCAGGGTATTGGAATTTTACAACCAGGTTTAAAAAGAAAAATAAATGTACTAAGTTCCAAAGTAAAGTTAATCAAGTTCAAGTTAAAAGTATTTATTGATTTCAATATAAACATGAAGTCCTAGGGATTGAAATTTAAATTGCTTTGGATTTGAAGAATTTATCTCTATTGTTTCAAAATTAGGGGGGTGGAATTTGGTAACGATTAAGATGAGGGTAATTTAAACCTTAATAAATAAAAGACCTTAAGTTTTATAAATAAGTTAATTATCTTCTTTCCATTTAAATGATAATTAAAGAAGTTCATTAAGAGTCAATTAATAAAAAGGATAATTACATTAATTGAGGATTAATGATTACTAGTTAATTAACTTATGATTGAAAGATAATTAATTAAAGTGAAATGATTAAGGTTAATAAATGAATGAAAGTGAGTAAGTAATTAATTTACTTGGAAATAAATTGAATTAATTTAGGATTAAATAATTAATTAATTCCATTTTAAAAGATTATTGAATGCTTGAATTTATTGTATGAGATGCCTTGAATCGATTATCCTATCTGATTTGGGATATTTTGTTCTGTAGATTGAGCTGTGTATATTTATTTACAATTGTATATTATCTGTGAATCTGTGAACGGACGATAAGCGTTATAATTATATCGCTTATCAACTATATTTATGTATTCTGATCTGTGATGATTGATGATGTGGCACTTTTATTGTGTTAAAACCCCTGGACCACACCATACACACACAAATATGGATTTCACGAGGAAATCGATTGAGTCACAGATTTTTGAAATAGTTTTGAATTTGAATATTTGAATTCAAATGTTTTGGAAATGGATTGGGTTTAAAGTGAAAAGCTTTTGAAATGGAATTTCATAGATGAAATTTATTTTGAATAACTCGATAAAATATGAAGTTGAATAATTTTGATTTGAACTTAAATTCAAGATTTGAAATTGAATTCTATGATTTAAAACTAGGGATTAAAAATGTTATACCAGTTATATACGGGTTAAACTATTTAAAAGTATTGATTTAGGAATGTGAATATAATTCAAGAACTTTAACTCGTGTAAATTAATTGGGTTTTTCTGAAACGAAAACTGTTTGTTTTCTCATAATAAAAGCTTTCACATAAGAAATGAACTTCCAATTTGTGTTAAAAAGATTTCTAGTTTAAAATGAAAATGATTTCCAAGTTATAGAAACGATTTGAAAGCTATAAGTTAAATCTTTGATTTAAAGATTTAACGGGTTAATCCTATCGAAATGAAATTGTTTTGGAAATCTATGAATGGATCCTTTTGAAATAAATCTTTTTGTTTAAAGATTTGAAATGGTAATTAATTTAAACCATTTGGAAGAAAGTTTTGGGTAATAAGTTGTGACTTAATTGAAATCCCAATATCCATATATTTCTTGTAAATATTGCGCTCACTATTCGGTTTAGCCGGGAGAGGACCTTTGTGTCATATATCCCATTCCGAATATGTGATATGTCGTTATGGATAGCATTTGAAGACCGGTGTTGAAGACCGGATATTTTTGAAAGCGAAAGGACAACTCGTCGAATGTCTTTGCATCGACTGGTCCCCGGTATAGAGACTCCATATGTGATGGGAAGTCCAAACGTGATTAGTGAATATCCGGATTGCAAGGACTTCTTTGTAAGTGCCTTCGGTTCTGTTCGAGCCCGGAACAGACTTGTATGGATTGTATGTCTGACATTACAAATTGAGATATAAAGCCGATTTCTTTCAAATATATTTCTGTTGGTGGCGGAGAATTTATTCTCTTAGCTTAACACCCTTCTCTGAGACGTACGAGCTCAGAGGTTATGTAGTTGAAGGTTATCAGCGATATATTCCCAATTTGGTAATGTGACATGCTGAGTGTTGCTGTGAAATGATCATTGTGTTGATCATTTGTGATAGGATCATTTATTTGATCGTCTATCCTGGTGATCATTTCTATGATCATTTGTTGACCCAAAGCATGGCTTTTGTATAAAGTATGTTTTTGTGGACGAGACTTCGTCGAGCCTCACACCCCGGAATGGTCAAAACAGGAAAGATGCAGCAAGGTTATGAGGGGTAGCTCCCTTTAGGGTATGTGCATTTCCTTCTGGAAAAGGGTGGTATCATGGTATGGAGCCCAGATACTTACTCATGTTGAAAACACTTTGTTATGATTGTGTGATGATGGTGACGAGCGCTCGGTTATAGGTCCCAAAGGACCGGGGGATGGCATACTCGTGTCAGTTGTTACCCAGTTAGGGGTAACCCGGCCTTGTGTTGGTAGAGATCCGGTTTGGTTCTCGGGGACGTCCATCCAGAGGCGTTCTCATGTGGCAATGGGAAGTTCCTTGGCCTGATCATTCGTTGGAAATCCAATGAAACAATACGATCTTGTACGGTTTTAGTTGTAGAACCTGCTTCCTCAGGAGGTAGCTATAGTAGGCATAATATAATGGTACCTATGCTGGCTAAGATTTATATTCTACTTTCGAAATGAATTTTTTCTACACTATGCACTAGCAATAATATCAAATGTTTCTTTTTAATACGTATCAAGCATCTTTGACTAACATAAGAAGAAATCTCCTCCAAGTCTGCGTTTGCATTGTGTGTGTGGCAGGAGGTCTTATGGTAGTCTCATTTTTAAAAGCATTGCGAATTGACTTTAAAAATATTTCTTTGAATGTTTTAAAAGATAAACTGTTTTTGTTGCTCACACCAGTCTTGCTTATGCTAGGTGATATGTGATGGGGGGTTCTCGCTTCGCGGTTTGGTGGCAAACGGGAGACTCTTACCCCCACACGTCCTCTTTACGGGGTTGGTTAGGCGAACCGTGACATTCGAAAGGTTGGCCGTAAAAGCAAGTTTGGGATATCAGTGTAAGCCACGGTGGGGCTGGGATGGTTGAAAAGCCTACCGGTTGTGACCGATGCCTCCGAGTCGTTACATTTGGTATCATAGCTAAGGTGAAACTTTAACTCAGGAGTATAACACGTTAAGTAGCTCATTAGAGATAGGGTGAAGTATCCCTAGAATGAGTAATCCCTAAGATATCCGTTTGAAAGCCTCAGTAAATTCTCTTACTATCCACTAATAGTAAGTATGAGTGTAAGAAGTGGACGAGATAGAGGACAGACAAATACCACTACAAATGGTCGATACTCCGTAACAACAGTGGAAACAATCTTTCTCTATCAAATTTTCTTTGATTCGTTTCTAAATTCTTTTGATTTCTTTGTGACAGCTCCAGGAAGAAGTTTCGATGCGGTGATGATCCTACGTATCGTTGTAGAAAATCCTTATTTCGTATCTTCATCGATTTCTTTTCAGTTTTTTGATTTAAACTTTAATGAATTAGAAAATTTTGAATAAACTGGAAATTTTAAAATTGAGGTAACTTGATTAATAGAATATAGAGCTAAATTTGAATTGAATCGATAAAACGATTTTGTTTAAAACCAAAATTGACTATTGTAATTTATTGTAAATACTGGAGTCCGAAGAGGGACAAATTGGTATATATTTTGAGATATTCCGACTTGAGTTTGCAATTCATATCTAAAGTTTGAGGAATTATAGGAGATCGAATCTGTCTATCTTTGTGTTGTTTTCGTGCCTGCGAATTTCGAGGACGAAATTCTTTTAAGGGGGAAGTTAGTAACGACCCTAGATTTTAATTTAATTTAAACTGATAATTAAATGAATTTTTGAATTAAATTCTAAGATAAATTGATTTAAATGGAAGCGAGTTTCCCCGATTCGACTAGAAAATATATAAAGTCATATGGATTTGACAATTTGTATATATGTGAATATATATTTAAATTGGATTTGAAATAAAATCTTAAATAAATGGTTTTTAAAAAAAAATATACGTAAGATAACTATAAAGTAAATAAATTAGATAAGATTTAAACAACAAAATATAAACCTAGAAATTCATCTATATTTTGAAAATAAATATATATAAGTAGTTTTGTAAAATATCAAGTAAGTAAACATACTAAATAAAAATCTAACATATAATAATAATAAAAGACACTTCATTAGATTTCAAAGTATATGACCAAACAAAATATATTAACATTTACACTTGCACTACAAGTAAATGCAAACATATCAGCCGAGCAAATACATGCAAGTAGAAAACAAATAAATTAAAATAATAACAACAAGTAAGCAAGCATGGGAACAAGTACTCATGCATTTAATGCTAGCACGCTTTAAATCTTTTTCAACTTCAATTGAATAGAAATATAAAAGCATCTATGTATAAAACAAAAGAAAGAAACAAAATAAAGTATGTAGAGAAGTTAAATAAACAAGTAAAAGCAAAAGCAACAAACTTTTGTAATGCAGCCGAGACAAGAAGGAGCAAAGCAAGAATAAAATATGTAGGCAATGCAAATAAAGTATACAAGACAATATGAATATATATGAAATGGTACAAACCAAATAGTGCAGCCCCCAACAACACTAAACGAAGAAAAAAAATACAACATATTAGTACAACATCACTGCATAATACAAATATGCATCAGCCACCCTAGAAAAGAAAGAACAAAGCTAGCTAAATAAAAAAAGGCATAAATAAGAAACAAAACAAAATAAAATTAACAGCATATGTGCTGTAAGTGAAACAAGAAAAAAAAGTAAATAAAAAATAATAATATATAAAGTAAGATTGCTGTAAGAATGCAAGGGAGCAAATAAACATTTCAAACATACTTACACTTAATGCATTTACTGTCTTGCATGTACACGATCCTATCAGCACACACACTAACATTTATTAGCAAGCATGGTTTAGTTCTTTTATATATTTTAACCTGTACTTGTTTTTGCTTTAGTAGACTCAGCCTATCCTTTCACCTGCACACCATCTTTCCTATGTACACTTGAGTAGTTGTTTCATTTTCGTTTAAATCTTAGTAAAGAACTGAAAAAAAAAGAGAAAAGAAAAAGAAAACATCACTTTTATTCAAAGTTGATAAAGATTTGCTGAGAAAGGAAACCGGAAGACAAGAAAAAATTTAAACATCATCATATTGCAAGTTAAAAACAACGAAAGCAAGAAGATTAGGAGGTAGATCAAAGCAAAATAATTTCCAGTTTTTTAAAAAAAAAGCTCAACCTGTTTCAGTCAAAGAAGCTCTGTTTTGTTTCTAGGAAAAAAAAAACAGGTGAGCAACCTTTCAACTTTTGATTCATTTCTGTATTGATGCTTGGAAAATTCTGTGATGATGATCTGCATGCATATGTTTATATAAGTAGTGCCTGTGTATATGAATGTATTTGAGTATGCATGTCTAGTTTACCTGTGCGTCTCTGTTTTCTTTAAGATTTCAAAGGTTTTAAAACAAACAACAATTTCAAACTCTCCATTTAATCAATGCGAAACTATGGTGTTCAAATCAAGCTAGTTTAGTTTTAGACATCATTTAGTTTTTAAAACAAGTTCTAGTATTCTAAGTTTAGAAAAGTACTGGAAACAAGAAATATAGTTAAAACCTTAACTATGTGATAAATTCGAACATGATGAATTGCGAATTTAATTTTATAACTTGAATCTTTATTCAAAAGTAGGATTTTTAAAACAAGGATGATGATTTTTAAGTAAGTATTCAGGGTGAAATTTGAAAATGAACAAAAGTTGCATCTTTAACAATTCCTGTTGTTTTAACAAATCTTAGGTTTTGAGATTTGTTGCATAGCTAGATCGGTAATACATGAACCTAAGAAAAATGAAAAAAAAAATTATTCGATGTGAGGATTTTGGGGTTGATTTGAAAGTAGGGTTTTGGTTCGAATTTTTTTTGGGTCTGTTTGCTCGTTGATTTCGCCACTCTGGGTCGACCGAGCTGCACGCAGTTTTGGATGAAGAACGTAGGGTGGGTAGCGAAGCCTTGGCCGGAAGTGTAGAGGTTCAGGTGGTCGGAGCTTCGAAGACGTGGCAGTTTCAGGTGGGTGCTGTTGATTTCAGTTTTCGACCTGAAGACGAAATTTCGAATCGAGATGGAATCATGATATCTTGATGGTCGTGGATGATGTCGAAGTTGTTTTCGACTTGTCGGAGATCAGAGGAATGGCCGGGGGATGGTGGCGCACCTGTGCACGTGCACGGTGTGGCGTTCGTGTCAGTGAGTTTGGGTTTGAAACAGTTTGGGGAAGAAGAGAAAATGTACTTGGTCGTACTCAATACAATTGCGTGTTTTACTTGAAAAACTGGGAGGTAGAGCTCGTGTGATTGCTCAAGTTTCTTAGTTTTGGCTTAGGAGTTTTGGAGGGTCTGCCTGAGTTTTTCGTGTACATGTGTTCGAGTCGCTTAAATATAATTACCAGATTTTAAACTTGAGAAGAAGCATGGCTCAGGGTATTGGAATTTTACAACCAGGTTTAAAAAGAAAAATAAATGTACTAAGTTCCAAAGTAAAGTTAATCAAGTTCAAGATAAAAGTATTTATTGATTTCAATATAAACATGAAGTCCTAGGGATTGAAATTTAAATTGCTTTGGATTTGAAGAATTTATCTTTATTGTTTCAAAATTAGGGGGGTGGAATTTGGTAACGATTAAGATGAGGGTAATTTAAACCTTAATAAATAAAAGACCTTAAGTGTTATAAATAAGTTAATTATCTTCTTTCCATTTAAATGATAATTAAAGAAGTTCATTAAGAGTCAATTAATAAAAAGGATAATTACATTAATTGAGGATTAATGATTACTAGTTAATTAACTTATGATTGAAAGATAATTAATTAAAGTGAAATGATTAAGGTTAATAAATGAATGAAAGTGAGTAAGTAATTAATTTACTTGGAAATAAATTGAATTAATTTAGGATTAAATAATTAATTAATTCCATTTTAAAAGATTATTGAATGCTTGAATTTATTGTATGAGATGCCTTGAATCGATTATCCTATCTGATTTGGGATATTTTGTTCTGTAGATTGAGCTGTGTATATTTATTTACAATTGTATGTTATCTGTGAATCTGTGAACGGACGATAAGCGTTATAATTATATCGCTTATCAACTATATGTATGTATTCTGATCTGTGATGATTGATGATGTGGCACTTTTATTGTGTTAAAACCCCTGGACCACACCATACACACACAAATATGGATTTCACGAGGAAATCGATTGAGTCACAGATTTTTGAAATAGTTTTGAATTTGAATATTTGAATTCAAATGTTTTGGAAATGGATTGGGTTTAAAGTGAAAAGCTTTTGAAATGGAATTTCATAGATGAAATTTATTTTGAATAACTCGATAAAATATGAAGTTGAATAATTTTGATTTGAACTTAAATTCAAGATTTGAAATTGAATTCTATGATTTAAAACTAGGGATTAAAAATGTTATACCAGTTATATACGGGTTAAACTATTTTAAAAGTATTGATTTAGGAATGTGAATATAATTCAAGAACTTTAACTCGTGTAAATTAATTGGGTTTTTCTGAAACGAAAACTGTTTGTTTTCTCATAATAAAAGCTTTCACATAAGAAATGAACTTCCAATTTGTGTTAAAAAGATTTCTAGTTTAAAATGAAAATGATTTCCAAGTTATAGAAACGATTTGAAAGCTATAAGTTAATTCTTTGATTTAAAGATTTAACGGGTTAATCCTATCGAAATGAAATTGTTTTGGAAATCTATGAATGGATCTTTTTTGAAATAAATCTTTTTGTTTAAAGATTTGAAATGGTAATTGATTTAAACCATTTGGAAGAAAGTTTTGGGTAATAAGTTGTGACTTAATTGAAATCCCAATATCCATATATTTCTTGTAAATATTGCGCTCACTATTCGGTTTAGCCGGGAGAGGACCTTTGTGTCATATGTCCCATTCCGAATATGTGATATGTCGTTATGGATAGCATTTGAAGACCGGTGTTGAAGACCGGATATTTTTGAAAGCGAAAGGACAACTCGTCGAATGTCTTTGCATCGACTGGTCCCCGGTATAGAGACTCCATATGTGATGGGAAGTCCAAACGTGATTAGTGAATATCCGGATTGCAAGGACTTCTTTGTAAGTGCCTTCGGTTCTGTTCGAGCCCGGAACAGACTTGTATGGATTGTATGTCTGACATTACAAATTGAGATATAAAGCCGATTTCTTTCAAATATATTTCTGTTGGTGGCGGAGAATTTATTCTCTTAGCTTAACACCCTTCTCTGAGACGTACGAGCTCAGAGGTTATGTAGTTGAAGGTTATCAGCGATATATTCCCAATTTGGTAATGTGACATGCTGAGTGTTGCTGTGAAATGATCATTGTGTTGATCATTTGTGATAGGATCATTTATTTGATCGTCTATCCTGGTGATCATTTCTATGATCATTTGTTGACCCAAAGCATGGCTTTTGTATAAAGTATGTTTTTGTGGACGAGACTTCGTCGAGCCTCACACCCCGGAATGGTCAAAACAGGAAAGATGCAGCAAGGTTATGAGGGGTAGCTCCCTTTAGGGTATGTGCATTTCCTTCTGGAAAAGGGTGGTATCATGGTATGGAGCCCAGATACTTACTCATGTTGAAAACACTTTGTTATGATTGTGTGATGATGGTGACGAGCGCTCGGTTATAGGTCCCAAAGGACCGGGGGATGGCATACTCGTGTCAGTTGTTACCCAGTTAGGGGTAACCCGGCCTTGTGTTGGTAGAGATCCGGTTTGGTTCTCGGGGACGTCCATCCAGAGGCGTTCTCATGTGGCAATGGGAAGTTCCTTGGCCTGATCATTCGTTGGAAATCCAATGAAACAATACGATCTTGTACGGTTTTAGTTGTAGAACCTGCTTCCTCAGGAGGTAGCTATAGTAGGCATAATATAATGGTACCTATGCTGGCTAAGATTTATATTCTACTTTCGAAATGAATTTTTTCTACACTATGCACTAGCAATAATATCAAATGTTTCTTTTTAATACATATCAAGCATCTTTGACTAACATAAGAAGAAATCTCCTCCAAGTCTGCGTTTGCATTGTGTGTGTGGCAGGAGGTCTTATGGTAGTCTCATTTTTAAAAGCATTGCGAATTGACTTTAAAAATATTTCTTTGAATGTTTTAAAAGGTAAACTGTTTTTGTTGCTCACACCAGTCCCACGACTGATCCAGAGTTTATTGTTTCTTTCCTTAACTCTGGGTGCTCATTATTTTCTACACGAGTAGTCTAGAGTTGGGTTTTTCAGATAGCTAGGTTTAGTAGATTATCTGGAGCTAGTTCAGTCTTTGGATCACACCGCACTTGCTTATCTTTGTGCATCGTTATTGGGAGTTCGAGCTATTGCTAGATTGGTTCTTAGAGATGGAGTTGCAGTTCTCGGATTTCTCTTTTGAAGACTATCATAGAGTTATATTGTTCCGCTGCTATTTATTGTATCATATCTCTGATGTATATTGATATCTATTGGATCATCTGTTGTATCAGATATTGTATCAAAGCTGTATATCAATGTATTATTCTTTTATTCCGCTGTGTTATTTACTTAATGTCGTTATAAGCTCCGACGAATCAGATTTGAACGGTCGAATCTATGGCATTCGAATACGATATGAAGTATGGATGTCGATTTTCGAGCGGGAAAAATTCGAGTCGTTACAGAATAATAGTATTAATTGAAAGTATTTATGAATAGAAATATTTTAAAGAGATTTTAAAAGAGATAGAAAGCACTGAACTCGCTTCTGTCACTGGAAAATAATTCTGGTTATGACTGCAGCATCATCGGCATTCATTTTTGAGTTCCTACGTGATAGATTGCTACCATAGTAATTTACTATAGAGTTGTTTGGGTAAAAAAAATTTGATTTAAACTTTCAAGAGTATGATTTGATATATTAGAGTTATAGGTATCTATTATTATTTCAAACAGAGTTGAAATAAAACCTAGGAGGTTAATTCTGAAGTTTTCGGTTAAGTTATTATATGGGCTCATGTATGCTATGCATTATGGTAGTTTGGTTGTGCATTTCATTATGATATGTTGGTTGGTAATTTCATACGTTGGAATGAAACAGAATTTTCAACGATTTTGGATAGTTGAAAACTTCCAAGTTAATTGAGAAAATTGAAGTTAAGTGTTTTTGGTGAGATTATAAGAAAATAAGTTTTGTAAGTTATAAATTTGGGAAGATAATAAGTTAAATAAGTTTTAAATTTGTTGAATATTCATCTTAAATAAAAAAATTGATACTGTACATATACTCTTAGGATGTAATGGAGTATTATATGAATATGAACTTGAGTCCTGAAATGTTTTTAATCGGAATTTTTTGATGGAATGGTTTTAAAATAAATGATTTCAGTATTAAAGGGAAAATACTATTAGTATAAAAAAGGAATATGGTTTAAAATGAAAATAAGTTGGTATAATTAAGAAACCAATGGAATAAGTACGTAAATTGTGCGTAGATTATTTTATTTGCATAACTGTTTTAGATCCAGATTAGAGTACATGATTTCTAGATGATTTACACCAGTCCGATTTGGAATGTTCACTCGATTCTTAATGGCAAATACTTGATATGGATTTTTGATATGATTCTTAATTTTGCTATCATCATATATGGCCGTTTAAGGAGAATGGAGTTTTTAATCAGGGAACCCGATCAGAGTCCGCACTATAGTGGTCGAGTGAGCGATACTAGTTTGGAAGTGAAAATTGTGTGATCGAGCAAATGATCGGATTTGATATTGCATATGGTGACATACATACATCATATGGGCTTTAGTACAACTATATTCTTTTGACATTGGAAATGCAAGTTATATGGTTTGATGGCATTTGTAAGTGGGATACGGGTTCATGGAAGTAAAGGCTTGCTACTTGCTTTTGATTTCATGTGTAGAGTTTGATTGCTTGACTAATAGGTACTGGTTGTTGCTTAACGGATTTGTTTTCAATATGACATACACACTCTATAAAGATATGTTATAAATACATATTGTTGCTGATGATTTTATGCCCTAGATATGGGAGGCTGCTTTTGGGCTTTTGTTGATTTGGGTCAGTTGTGTCGAGTCGTAATTTTTTCGGATTGAGTCACGCAAGGAGGTTCTACCAAAAATTTCCATAACATATGAGATTTTGAAAGATTAGTAACTCATTTTGAGTAAGAGTTTTTTTCTCGAAAAATCTAAGGGTTCGAAGACATTTTTTTCCTTTAGGAATTTCAGGGACGAAATTCTTTTAAAGGGGAAGAATGTAACGATCCGAAAATTTTAACGTTTTGAATGAGAATATTTAATTTATTTAAATGTTCATACTTGATTTGAACGTGATAAGTAATAAGAAAATCAAATTTTAAGTAATATAATTTGATTTTTAGTGACTTATTTTTATTTTAGTTTATATGATTTTTCTATAATCTTTAATTTGGAAAATATTTAAATTTTCATTTGATGTTTCGACAAACGATGGTATTTAAATTGTCATTTGACATATTTAATATGGAAAGCATTACGTATTCTAGTCTCAACGGATTACATTGATATCCAATCTCGATGCATCTTGAATAGGAATATTTAAAATGATGTGTTTATTATATTGTGATATAATACTGATAATTACAACTATTTGTAGTAACTATCACAAACACACCTTTATGGATTTTTCGTTAAATATATTTTAATTAAATATTTAATTATTTATAACACGCTATAACAAAATATATAACAAAAAACGTCCATATTACAAACGTGAATTGATTTAAAGTTAATTAATTTACAATAAATTATTAAATTGCCCCTATGGCATACCACTAGCTCTATAAATCTCTCATTTTCACTTGTAGTTAATCATGGAATCTTAATCCCATCCCTTCCATTAGCTTCTTGAAATCCAACCGAGCTAGACCCTTAGTGAGTGGATCTGCTAGTTGTCCTTGGTATATAACTTTTGCATCACGACCTCTTTCTTCTCAACAAAATCTTTGATGAGGTGGAACTTTCAAAGAATATGCCATGACTTCTTGTGTGCACTTGGCTCCTTTGCGATTTGTATCGCCACATTATTATTATAGAACAATGCCATTAAAATTTGCATACCAAGTTCTATCTGGTCCCCTACGGTTGCTAGTTCTCGTGAACAAGTTCTATCTGTCCCCGTTTGGGTTTATTTTTCTCAAATTCCTTCTGCTTTGCAACCTCTGCTTGGTTTGAATTGGCTTGCTTGCAACGTTGGTAAATTGAAATGTTTTGATGCTAATACGGTCGCTCGTGATAAGCTGGTGTATGCTAAGGCTCTGATTGAGATTACCCCCTTTAAGCCTCTCCTTTCCTCTATCCTGTTCAGCTAGTTGTTGGCTATGTAGTTGATGTCCGTGTTCGTTATGGTTGGGTCCCGGACATTTGTACCTCATGTCACTCCTTTGGCCACTCAGCTTCTACCTGCTCCCACTCTGTTGTCTCCACTGCTGCGCCTAAGATTCCTCTGCCTCGGCCTCCGCTCAGGAAATGGGTTCCCAGGGTCTCTCTGGTTACTCCTCCTCCTGAAGTGCCTTTTTTTGACCCTGGTCCGCCGTCTCCTAGTTCTCGGCCTGCGTCCTTTCCTGCATCCAAAGTCCCTGATGATGATTATGTGGATTCCACTGCTGTTCCGGATCTTGTCCCGACACAGCTGCCTGTTGTTTGGGTTGAGTCTGAGAATTGTTGGGTTGAACGTAGTTCTGATTTGCGTTACAACCCTGTCGATGATACCTATTTTAGATATGTTAGTGCTGATCTTAAGGACCCTCGTTGCCTTTATTACAGACCGTCTGGTGATTCCTTGGTTCTTGATTTGGATGCTACCTATGCTGGGTCAAATTCTGTCATGCTTGCTGATACTACCTGGCATCGATCTTTTATTTACTCTCCTGATGTTGAGATCTATGATCCTTCTCTTGCTCACCTATTTCGCCCCTATATTGGACTACTTGGGAATGTCTCTCTTGTTACTTCCCAACTGAATGTTGTCGTTGGTGTTTCTTCCTCTTCGGAGGAGACATAGATCTGTTAGATATTTATAGTAGCTGTGATATGTTTGTCACACTCCTGTGTTGTATTTTTTCTCCTTTTTAGCAGTTAAGGTGTCTCTTCCTTACTCCTGTACTTCATGTTTTTATTACGTTCGTAATAAAAAGTGGACGGTCCACTATAAAACCGGCTGGCCTTGCCAAAAAATTGGCATACCAAGGGTAGCCCTTGCCTCATGGTGTTTGACTTTGAAGTTTTCGACAGATAATGGTGTTGGAGTTGTTCACGATGATCAGACGACTGGACGTGCATGTTATGCAGCTAAGTTGAGGAATACTCAACACAAAGAGAAAGGTAAAGGTATGGATAAGACTATCCGCATCCAAGCTACCGAAGGTTGACAGCTAGCGCCTAAGCCTTGGCTTGGGCGCCATAGTCGGTTCTATAGAGATATAGATCTAAGAGATGACGAGGAGGAGTCTAAAGAGACTAAGGCTGCATTGGCTAAGCTTATGACTGACATCACAGTTAGCCACGATGATCCATCATGGGTCCTAAAGATTGGATCACAGCTTAGCCCCCCGATGATGGAAGAACTTGTTAGATTTCTCTGAGCGAATCTAGACGTGCTTGCTTGGATTCGCTCTGACATTGTGAAATCTTGCCTGCCATTGGAGCCATGCATTGAATATCGACGCAAAGCATATCTCGGTGAAAAAAAGATGCGGCATGGATCTGGAGAGATCTGCCACTCTTAAGGAAGAGGTGGATGGACTCAAAGACAATGGGTTTATCCACGACGTCGTCTAACCTAAGTGGTTCTAATCATGTGCTTATGAAAAAGGCGAACATGAAATGAAGAACATGCATTAATTACTCAGACTTGAAAAGGCCATGTTTGAAAGACAGCTTTCCCTTCCAAGGATCGACCAGCTGGTGGACTCAACCGCGGGAAACAAATTGCTATCTTTCATGGATGAGTACTTAGGATATAACCAAATCCCCATGAACATTCTCGATCAAAAGCACACCAGTTTTGTTACCGATGTTGGATTATATTGCTATGTGGTGATGCCATTTGGATTAAAGAATGCAGGAGTGACTTACCAATGCTTAGTCAATAGGATGTTTAAATATCGGACTGGAAAAATGATGTAAGTATATGTGGATGATATACTTGTGGAGTTACGGCGATCAAGCGACCACACTAGAGACCTGACAGAAATGTTTGACATCTTCCAGCATTACATGATGAAAATTAATCCTTTGAAGTGTTCTTTTAGCGAAGCAGCGGCGAAGTTCTTGGGTTTTATTGTTAACGCACGTAGAATCGAAGCTAATCCCGAGAAGATTCAAGCTATCATATATCCAAGTGCCAAAGACTATTAAACAAGTACATAGTCTGAATGGGAAAGTTGCTACCTTAAGCCGATTTATTTGTAGAGCTACCGACAAATTCATTTCTTTCTTTGACTTGATTAGGAAAGGAAAAAGAAATTTCAAATGGACATAGGATTGTAAAGATGCATTTCAAGCTTTGGTGAATCACTTGCAGAGACCCTCCATCTTGTCAAAGTCGGTGGATCATAAGGATTTATACATCTATTTGGCCGTGTCGGTACATGCAATAAGTGCCACATTACTTCATAAGGTGGATCGAATCTAGAGACCGGTTTATTTTGTTAGCAAGTGATTGACAGGAGCTGAAATGAACTATTCGAAAATAGAGAAGCCAGCATACTGCTTGCTGATTGCATCACGAAAGCTCCACCCATACTTCCAGGCGCACCTGACCAATGTTTATGATGACCAGTCGTTACAATAGGTCTGCAGTGACTTGAGACGTCTTGAAGGCTACTCAAGTGGAGCATTGAGCTTAGTCAATTCAATATCACTTATCTCCCTTGGTGGTCTATCCAGGGTCAGGCACTGGTAGATTTTATAGCACAATTTGCTAGCGGGATGATTCCCTGGAGAGCAGCGAAATCCTATCATACGGTGGAAATTGTACACTGATGGAGCATCCAATGATCATTATTCTGAAGCTAGAATTATGCTTGTAACTTCCAAAGATTGATCGACCTGTTATGCTTTAAAGCTTGATTTCCCATCGACAAACAACGAAGCTAAGTATGAGGCTCTGATTGCTGGACTTAAACTCGCTAGAGAGTTAGGAATAAAGTTTCTAGAAATCTTTTACGATTCATAATTGGTATTATACCAAGTCATGAGAGATTGCCAAGCTAAGGGACAATGGCTTGCTCCGTACCTTACCCAAGTCCAAGAGTTGTTGATTAAATTTGAGTACTATGACATTTCACATATTCCATGGGATCAAAATAGAGAGGTCGATTCATGCAAAGTTTGCTAGCGTCGGGGACGCACAACAGATGGGCTTGGTTCCGGTTGGAGGATTAAATGCCCCGAGTATAAACTTGATATAATTCGACTGGGTACTAGAGACGGAGCCTGAGAGGGAATTGTTGATGACTCCGGTTATATACTATTTGCTATAGGGAGTCCTACCTAAACAAAGGAATGAAAAGCGACAAGTCCTTCATAAAGCTTCACGATATATTATATAGGAAGGAGTTATGTAAAGAAAAGGTTTTTATGTTCCCCTACTTTGTTGTATTGCTCATGATGAGACAAAACGAGTCCTAAAGGAAGTTCATGAAGGGGAATCTGGTGACCACACCCAAGGGAAAACTCTAACAGAGAAAATATTTCGTTACAGGTATTATTAGCCAACTGTCAATTGAGATGCTGGTGACTATGTAAGGCGATGCGACAAGTGCCAAATATATGAAAAAGTTCCAAAAGCTCTGCCGATGGAAATCGCGCAAATGGTCAGCCCATGGCCATTCGTGGGGCAGATATTATTGGTTCCTTACCGATCTCTAAAGGTGGTGCAAAATACACTATCGTCGCAGTTGATTACTTCACCGAATGGGCCAAAGGAAAGCCTTTAGCCATGATCGCAACCAAGATAGTGATCAACTTTATTGTTTGAAACATCATTTGTCGTTTTGGTCTTCCACGAACTATTGTAATAGATAATGGGACTCAATTTGACAGTCCTGAATTCAAAGACTTCTGTCGTAGGTATCATATTGAAAAAAATATGCAGCAGTCGCTCACCCTTAAGCGAATAGGCAAGTTGAAGCTGTGAACAAAATTATATGGTCCATTCTGAAAAAGCATTTGTAAAAAGCTATAGGCAAATGGTGGATGAACTCTCGACAACACTATGGGCTTACAGGACCACCTACAAGTTCACGATTGGCCATACTCCATTCGCCCTTACATATGGTTCCGAAGCCATCATTCCTATTGAGTTTGAAGTTCCCTTTCATCACCCACTATGATACACAAAAGAATGAAGATCTCCTCTTGGAATCTCTAGACTTTATAGATGAGAAGTACGAGGAAGCCGATTTGATGGAAGTTTTGCATGATACTTAGCCGCCCGATACTACAACATTAAAGTTTGACCTAGAGCATTTGAAATCAACGATTTTGTCTTGAAACAATTTTTTCGTGCACCGCCGCACATGAATCTGATCTAGGAAGGACCGTATGTCATTAAACAGAGGCTTGGAGAGGGAACTTTCAAGCTACTGACTGCTGATTGCATCACACTCCTAAGGGCATGGAATAATGAGCATTTATAACACTATTTCACTTAGTTTATTTCTTTTTCATTCGGTTGTATATGCTTTCAGAATTTTTTAGCATTGGACTTTCCAAATATGTAATAAGACAGATTATGTCATTCCATTCCATTTAGTAAATAAAGTTTTGAACTTCCTTTATATTTATATTTGATGTAGCATTATGTATTAGTTACATTATGAAACTGATTGATGTCGATATGTCCGAACAAGTTCTCAGAGTTTGGAATTGATCAATTACGCTAGTTCATAATGGAATTAAACAAGATGAGCATGGTCTGACCATTAATTTGATAACCCTCATTCATAACCCAATGAAAGGGATATGCAATGAGGAACAGATGTGACTCGACCATCTGATGATCAAATAAATTCCGCCGAACGATGGGATTGAAATAAGACAAGAGCGATCATGATATGACCGATCGCTCGCTAAATCAAACCTTGGACCTTGGAGGAAAAATCAATCAATTAAGGAAAGTGTGATCCCCCTGCTCTTCGAAATAACTCTAAATCCCCAGAGTATGGACTAGAGTATAAACATAAATCATGTGTGAATCGACCACCTACGAAATAACTTTAAGTCCCCGGAGTGCAGACTAGAGCATAAACATAAACCTAGTGTGAATCGACCACCCATGAACTAACTCTAAGTCCCCGGAGTGCGGACAAGAGTATAAACATAAATCGAGTGTGAATCGACCACCAGTTAACAAACTCTTGTCCCTAGAGAGTGGATACAAGAATAGATAAATAAACGAGTGCGGTTTGACTACCCACTATTCCATAAACTCTGACCTGAAACCGACAAGAGGAGTATAAACTCGCAAAGCATGGAGTTCGACCATCCACAATCTAACTCCTCTAACCTGAGACTGGGCGCAGAAGTATATTTACTAAAACCGCTAAATTCAATAGCATAACACTAAGTCTCGAGCCCAGTGTTTGATGCGACTCAAGGCCACGACCATATGGAGACCTTGGGATAGAGTTAGTTGATTGTTATTAGAATTAATGAACAACAAATTACAAGTACATTGAATGGAAAGTAATAGTTTCCAACTATTTAAATAACATATGACACGAGAGCTCAACAGAAAACAATTTCTTTTATTTACATGATAAGCTTCAAAATTATGGTACAAGTTTATTCCAAAAAACAGGGGTCATACCCGTACAACCACGACTAACAAAGGAAAAAACAGCTGTATAAAGCATGCACACACACCAAGCCAATGCTATGGCTATTTCTTTCATCTTCTCTCCTTTTGGATCTCTCAGGAGTGGCGCTACCAAACTTCCACTTATTCTCTTCCTTGATTCTTTACAACCCTTAGCGGAAGAGAGTTTGAAACTTGGAGGGAGTTCTCTGGGAATCGACCTAGCGGGGAGAATAACTTGTAGTGGGACAAGATTTGGGTCATCAGTGTCCACCTTGACGGGCTCAGCTTTGGCTTTTCTCTTCAGCAACTCCTCTTTCTCGATGCGCTCCTTCAAGCTGATCTCATCAGTGTGTTCGCAGGAACTAGTATCACAGCATCATTAGATTCATCCACAGACAGCAGATCTTCAACCATATCATCATCGAGTGTTTCGATGACTTAAGCATCGGGCCTCAGAACATCGTTGGTCACGAGAATCTTTGTTGATATCACTTGTTGCTCCTTGGAAACGTCACTCTTAGGAGTTTGGCCGGGACCCAGAAGACCTGCGGATTTGTCAAAACAATGAGATATGCCTAAGACCATTGGGCTTGAAGAACCAATCCTCTTGAAAATTGAAGAGTAAAATGGAATACTTACATCTAGCTAGCTCTTGGTTGCCATTGGAGTGCCCCCTTCAAAAATAGGGGTCAACACTTTAGATTGGTGACCTAGTTTATCAAGATCGTGACTCAAATCAAACTAACACTCCAGCTGCATGGAAGGAAGAGGGGTCCTTGGGATTAGACTACGAGGATTCAACAATATTTTTTCCTTCGTAGGAAGGCGCTAAAATATCAAAATATCGGAGTCTCGTGGTGGCAAGGTCTAAGGGTTCATTTCCATGAAGGATCTCCTACGGTAATTTCTCTTCATCTAACTCGGCTTTGCCCAGCTCCCTCTTTTTCATCTTCATAATATACTCCTAGGCTTCGACGAGTGACTTAAGATAACCTTTGCCCAGAAAGCTCAAGTCGTGGTGGATATGGACTTTTGCGTTGTATCCGATGATTAAAGGATCAAGCATGTCCTTAATTTCATTCCGAATGGATTATTTTGCATCCTCCACCCAGACTTTAATTTGTTCTATCGTCTCCTTGTGGTCTACCTCTCTTGCCTCTTCTTTGAGGGCATCTATTTTAGTGAGTTGCTTGTCAAGTTTGATTTTCAAACTCCTGGCTTCAACAGCCTCCTCACAATACCTTTATGACTCTTCTTGAGCGTCGATCTTCTTTTCGATTTCTTTCTCAAGAAGGTCGTCAAGCTCCTCAACACGTCGGGCCAAGATATCTTTCTCCTTTTGCAGGGAATTCTTTTCCATAGCATAGGCACCGCTGCAATTGAGGGCATCATCAAGTTCTTTCTTACGGTCAACTTCCAAACGATTCACCGCCTCAGACATTTCTTTGGAACTTTTTTCTACCTCAGTTAGTTTTGTTGTCAACTCTGATATCTATTTATCTTGGTGCTTTATTATATCTTTATTGTGGATTGCCTCTAGCTTGAGATGTTCTATTTCGTGTTATCCATCAATTGATACCTCGGAAATTTTTTCCGTTAAGTGTTGGGATGACTCATGCTGCATAAAAATGTCATTAACACATGCGAGAGAGCTTGCTTTGGTATTCCCTAGGAACATATGAATCGTGGGAAGGAACATAAGCCCGTCAAAATAGATTTTTGGGAAAGTGGCCTTACGTTTGGCCATTTCTCTACTATGGAAGTATCGGAAGCAACGGTCAGTGAAGATGGATCGGAAGTGACAATTGGGTGCTTGTTCAATCTGCGGTAGCAAGGTTGCCTGGAGCTGGAACAACTAGAGTACTGCTCGTTTGGTACGGCAATTTGAGGTCCCTGTAAAGAAGTTTGATCTCCACTATAAACAGGAGAATTAGGCCGTCCTTTCTGATGGAATGACTGAGGCTAGGACTTATGTTTGGAAGAAGAAGATTTCCTCAAACGATGACTTTTTTCCCAGCTGTCGTCACTTTCCTACACCTATCTGATTCTGAACCACGGCTAGATCCATAATGCATCGAAGTGCCCCTTAGTCGATCAAAAGCTCAAGACAGAGTCATTGAACCTACAAAGACCAAATGAGAAGGTATAAGTAACCATTATGCAAAAGATAGGTGAAGAGAGGGTAGTGGAGTGCATGTGATTGTGAGTGTCTAAGTGTTCCCCTCGATAGACCAGTAGCCCCTCGATATTGATGTTTGGGAAGTCATAATGTCATCGGGGATATGGAGATTTGAAAATCCTTTTATTGAACTTTCTAAGTGTTGGAAAGTTAACTCTTCGGCAACAGAAGTGATAACAAATTCTGGATCCTTAGCAGTTTTTCTTCTATGAAGTTTATATGCTAGTTTCTTCCTTCTCTTAGTTGGTGTTTGGGATGGCACACCTTATGACGATTCGACCACAAGCGCCTTGCTTGGGCCTTAATCAGTGTCGCTAGGCTCATTGGTCTAAGCACCCCTACTTTGACCTTCTTCAACATCATCCCGAGTCCCATCGACTGGGTGCACGACAGGTTTGTTGACATCCCTTTCTTGCACTACAACTTTTCTCGGTAATGCAGTACTTCCACGAAGCCCAATGCTACGATCCTCTTCCAGCAACCCAAATAGAGATAAAAACTCATCAGTTACTAGAAGTCTAATGTCCCTGTCTTCGATAGGGATAGCATGAATGACGGAGATCGCTCTTGAAAAACTATTGCCCTCAGGACGTGGGCAGGCACCTATAGATATTCAAGATGTTAGTTGATTCAAGGATATGACTTAGATTAATGGATTTAAGAGTTAAGCGAAGACAACACTTATGTCCATCCAACCATTGCCTTGCGAAGCCAAGCGGACACCGAACATACAACCACTCATGTTTGAAAAGAGAAAGTTTATTCCGTGCACCCGTTAAGACTTGGCAATTGGGTAAAGGCTCAAGGAAAACATAGAAAGGACTTGTTGACTGTCGTTTAAAGTCATAAATGAACTTATGTCCTCAGGAGTTAGTGGGTAGAACAGAACGCTCATGGATAGGAGAAAAGTTTCATGGAGGAAGGCATAGTTGTTCAGGTGAAGTTGAGTGGGAGCTATTTCAAGATATCTTAACATTTCCCGAATAAAGAATCGAATGGTGGCACGCATCTGGCCCAGCACATGAATTTGTTGCATGTTGTGTACCCCTTCGGGAGCAAGTGAGCCCTGTCATTTATCGAAGGTACCAGGACGTCTTTAAATGGAATTCAATGTATGGAACATAGCCTGCGAAGTGCAGCCTCACCAATTCAAGAGGCTTGAGAATATATCGGGATATCTAAGAGAATGGCGCGTTTTACTACATCTGGCGCAGGACCTTCATCCTTCGCCAAGAGGATGGGAACATCTGAAAAAAGGTTGGTTGATGGGCCAGAAACTTCCATTTGTTCTGTCTGACGACCAGAAGAAAGTTTGCCATATATAGTCACGGAACTCGACTTTATTTCAGATTTGCTATGCTGCGAGACTGGTCTAGAAGACATTGCAAATACACGCTCTAAGCGTCTGAAGTCCATATTAACTATACTCAGTAGACAATCAAGATTAGAAAAATTATGCATTCCCCATGTGCAAAGTGTGAGATAGTGCGGTGCAGTGTGGTGTATAACAAAAATAAACAACTTTAAATAAGAAAACGAAGTTAAATGACGAGACTTTGGATTCCAACCAGAGTGACTGTCATCGCTAACCGTCTCAACTGGCGAAGAGATTAATCGATTGTAAAAGCTTTGGGACCAACAATCGACATATCAAAGTGTGAAATCTGTCATTCAAGTTTGTATGCTAAGTTTCAGTTCGTGTTTAAAGTTCCAGGGATTTAATTGTTCAATCTCAAGTTCAGTAGTGAATATGGAAGTTCTATTGTTCATCGTCGTTATATGTTCAAATTCATTGAGATGGATTGGTAGTTATTCGAATAGGTTAGTTTGGATCAGGCTTCAAGTTCAAAGGATATATTTGTCGATCCCTGTGAACCAAACCCTCTATGCCAGATCCTACATGCCGATCCATATTTTCCGATCCCTTTCCTAAAGTAGTCCAACCGATCCCCTTCCTCAAACAAATGGTACCAATCCCTCTCTCCTAACAAATCCTACCAATCCCTCTCCTTAAACAACACAGTAGACCCCTTTCTCCGAACGAAGGATGCCGGTCCCTTTTCCTTCTGCATTTCTGTCGATCCTACCAAGTCGATCCATTACACCAACCCCTCTACTTAAAAAAAGCTAGTCGAATTCTCTACTTCACAATCCTCTCGTCAAGCTTCCATACCGATCCCTTTCCTAAGTCATCAAACAAGGTATCAGTCTATATCCAAACCTCCAACACCGATTCCTCCTCCACTCTCTCTTCTTCTTCCTCCCTCGTCATTCTGCCGAGCCCTACTCCCTTCCATACTTCGTCTTCTCCAAACAACCTATTCCCTCAGTCATCCGCCACGTCATACACCACACAAATACCAATGGAGTAGAACCCATTGCCCAATCTTAAAATCAAAAGCAAAGTTGGAAGCTTAACTAAATGTATCAAAGATAAACTATGAGAAAAATAAGGATTAGGCTGTGGTTTGATTGGAAGGTGGAACGATGATTTAAATTTGAGAGGGAAGATGGAATCATTGATTAGAGTGATGGTCGAGTGGAAAAGAAGGATCGGGTTTCTCTTTTTTTTAAAGTAAGGGAGAGTTCGGTCGTAGGAGAGTAGATGGAAAAGAAAGGAATGAAAGCAAAGTAAAAGGTTGGAATGTTAAAGTTAGCTTATATAAGGAAGTAGGGGATCGATTGTAAGTTTGACATTAGATGGGGATGGGTCGGTTAAAAGCATACCGATCCCTATTGGCATGTACACAAAAAAGAGATCGGCTAAACGTGTGTCGATCCCTATAAATGCTTCTAAAAAAGGGAGAATAGAAAGTGAGGGATCGGCCATGAACATGAACTCAAATGAATATAAGGATGAAAACTGTAAAAAAAACATGAACATACAAAATGCAGAGAAAGTTGGCAACGACCCATAAACGTGTGACCATATCTGGGAGCCAACAACAAGAACATATGTACGAACATACACGTATATGACCTAGAAATTTAAAATTTTGAAATCAATAGAAATTGGAATCTAACCTGAAGCTTTCAAGTTCGAAGCTGGACCAAATAACCAAAACTAGGTAGACTTGTGGAACCGGACTTACATATATTAACTGATGTAATATAGCCCTATATTTATACCATTGAAAATCGACCAAGCGTCATGACAATCAATGAGAAATATAGTACCATGGAAAAATAATTCAGCAGATGGATAGCAACTATTTAGAAAACTGGATTGATTTCTTATCAATGACTCTAACTTGCTTCAATTCAAAGCACGTCATGTTCATCACAAGACGTACTTTGGAGGGCAAGTGTTATCCAATATTTAAGCTCGGCTATATTGAACTGATTACACGAGTTAAATTCGACTGCCATCAAGACCAATGACTCCAGAGTGATGATTGTGGGTCCCAAAAGTCAAGTTCGGATGATCATATGAAGTTAGGATTGAATGGGATTAAAAGAGGGGCAGTATAGAATGTTCGAAGTATGAAATATGGATTAACACATAGGAGGGAACAACATAGATTGGCTCCAACAAGAGGGATCGACATGTTTCAAAGTACAAGAGCATTCTGGTGTATCTGAAGATCTACAATCTGATGCCTATGAAATTTAAAGAGCAAAATATAAGAACCTTAGAGAACCCACCCTAGGGATCGCACATCAAAAGAAAAAAAGTTTGGAGGGATCGGTAGGAAGCAGCATGCAAGCCATGTTGAATCAAAGATCAAACAATAACCCAAGCTCCAATGATCCAAATGACATGAAGTTTGAAGGCTAAATATATTCTGCATAAGGAAGCCACCATAGGGATCGCTCCCCAAAATTTGACTAAAGAAGGCATCAATACTGATCCCTCTTCTTTGGGAATTGGGCCTAGTGATCCCTCTAGTGGGCGTATATGATTTAGAAGGTCCTTCAGCTGAGATTTCAGTGAGATATTTGGTCGTCTTCGTCTGGCTTGATGGGTAATTCTGGGGACCTTTATACTGCTTATTACTCTAGACTCCATTGTAATCAAGTGCTAACTTATTTATACTATCGTAACCATATTCAAAAGTGATTAATAAAGGATAATCTTCAAAGTGGACGTAGGCATACAAAGCTGAACCACTATATATTTTTGTCTTTGATCACTGCTTATTCTCTGTTACTTACTTATTCATCTACTCTATTTAATTTTATTTTTCTTCATTTACTTCTCTACAAAAACTACTCTTGGGTGTTGATGACCATTTCAGGTGCAAACAGATTGTGTTTATGTCGATTGAATTATTGTTAACTTATGTTAAAACATTGGTAGAATTCTTACTTTAAAAGTAAGTGATATATATATGATATATGTATATGGACTTGAAAGAACTTGAAATGGAATTGAATGGACTTGTATGACCTGTGATAAGGCCTTGAATAAAGCACATAGGTTATAGATGGACTTTGGTTTAGATCGAACTTGGATTTGAAAGTGCACCTATAGCGATAGTCGCTATAGATGTAGTTGTGAATTGCCTTTCTTTGGCGATTGTTATGGAACTTTTTCGAAAGATCCTTAGGCGTTTATCAACATATTTATAATATATATATATATATATATATATATTTGTTGCTACTAAAAGCTTGAATAGTAAAAAGTTAAGTGACATCGCAAAAAGTGGCCAAAACATCACTAGTGCAAAACTGCCCTATTTAGCCTTGATTTTGGACTTTAAAGGTTTGAAATGATATTTACATTTAAGTATTTTATTTCATTCTTTTCAAAAGTGTTTACTAAATTTTATTAGAGTACTTTAAAAGAGGTTTGAGATCTTTGTGATTTTCTAAGAATTAGTCGTGAATTTTTAAGGAAAAGATATTTTGTTAAAATATATAGAAAACATGTCGTTTTCAAGTTTTTAAGGATTTATAATCTTGTTAATATATTGAGTAAATGTTTTAAAACCCATTGTAAGTATTATAAAGTATTTTAAAAGCGTTTTTAAGTATATATAGTTTTTATAAAATACATTGACTATTTTATATCTTATGGAATAAAATATCTTTTGAAATGGGTTATTTATTATCAAGTTTTGGGAAACAAATTACTATACATATGTATCATTTTAAAAAGGGTTTTCAAAATATAAACAAAAGTTTTAGAAAGGGGTTAGTATTTTCTTAAGTGCCAAATGGTTAAATTGTTTAATTACTTATATTGAAAAGTAAATAACTTGTTTAACACTAAAAGCCGATGAAGTAAGGCTTGTCTATTTATGAGAGTTAAGATCGATGTCGAGTAGGGACGGAGCAGTAGAGCTCTAAAATACTGAACTTCCAACTTGAGCAAGGAATAGTACGTTGGAAAATTTCGAAAACGTGTTAATCGTGTTGATTTCTTATTATTTATTGAAATCATTAATACTATACTCAACATTAAAAGCCGATGAAGTTGACTTATCCATTTGAAAGATTTAAGAATGAAGTGTTTAGGCAAGACTTCGATGCAACCAATGCTCTAACCTTCCAAGCTTTACCCTTGAATGAGAAATGCTTAAGCGAGAATGTCGAAAACGAGTTAAGCATATAAATCATGATTACTATAAGCCATCTTCTTAGAACTTGATAGTTAACTTTTTTAAATGATGAACTTGACCGATTATGAACTTAGATCTTCAAAACAAATGTTTGTAAAGATATAAACAAGTATAAGAATGGTTTTGGGTTTGTTGTGACAATGTGTTAATAACATTCAGCTTTAACCCTTTTTATTATACTTATGAATGTAAATAGATTTTTAAAAGGATGATTTAAAGATGAGCACAAGCAAAATTGTTTTGGGTTTGTAGCGACAATGTTTAAGTAACATTAGTCTCAAACCTTTTGAATGGATTTGCAAAAGTACTTAGATCCTTAAAATGGATATTTTGAAAGAAATTATGAGTATGGAATCTTTTGGAAAATGATAGAAGTTTATTTTGGTAAAGAAGTTTACTAATAAAGGAGTTTTTAATTAATAAAATGATTAATTAGATAAAAGGGATTAGGAGTTGCTTAAGTAGCTAAACCAAAGTTTGTATGGCTTGATTGTACTTTATGTGACTAATTTATGGAAAGTATGCTAGAAGTGGTTTCCATTTATAAACAAACATCTTGTACCATATAGTCGATTAATCGACTATCAAAATTGTCTAAATATAACTTTGGGAATATCTAGAAGTAACACGAGTGTTATATGGTACAGTTATCTTCGGAAATGCTATACCATATGTAAAAACCTATCTTGCTCTCCTATGACAAATGATAAGGAAATGCATCCACTTAAATAGTTAGGAGGTGATCTCCGTTCTTATGTACTATCTGTTTATTTCCAAAAGAACCAAGATTGAATTTACTGGGAATTCATCAATTGGTTTTGGAGAGTACGGTAAGTGGGAAGGGTGTACTTATGTGAGATGAATCAAACTCGAAACTACTTCAAAACCATATATGCGATCTATGTTCTAGAAGCGATTGTGAAGTAGAATGTTATAGAGTTGAATTGTCTATTCTAAGGTTAAGTCCAAGGGAATGATCAGCGTTAACATTTCAAACAATGCTATCGAGTGGGACTGTCTATCTTAGGGAGTAATCCAAGAGAGAGTACGGTGTTAGCATTCGTCGAAGGACTTATTTGGGAAACATATGTGGAGGTTCGAGATGCTCGAATCCATGTAGTGATTTGCGATATATTCGAGATGAACGAATTCAATTGTGGATGCGTGTGCTATTCGAGTGATGAAGACTCGAGTGAGAGATGCCGAACATAGCCTCAGCATTAGAAATGACTAAAACCACATAAGGATGCATAATCACGGGTTTATCTTACCTATGAGGGTATATCAACTCCATATCTAGAGTATGCTTATCGATATGTTGTGCGCAAGAGTTGTTGATACTTGGTACCATGCAGTTCACCATTGGGCCAGTTGTATTTATCTTAGAGTATATCCTATCTAGAGACATACTATGCTTTGAAGGAAGTTTCTAATCCTTGTCATAGAGATCCACTTCAATTTACTGGAGGTGTTTCCGTGGAAAGACAATCCATATACGAACGTGCCTTAGCGATATTGATTGTATACCTATTATTGTTGTGGCGTTCGCACAACAATTATTTGATATGGTTTATATGCTACACTTTAGATATTATCTATGATATCACTATATGTTAAGCCTAATAAATGGTTGGTTTCTTTGAAAAGAGAAAACCATATTAGGAAATTCGTATGGTCTCAATAGTTACTATTACATGCCACTCATATTTCTTGAGTTTCTCACACTAATTTACCGGACTGATACAAGTGTTATTTTCTTATAATGCTTGGGTCAGCCCCATGTATGTTTATAGATTTAGCTGTGGATGCTTTGGAGCTTCTGAAGATGAGCCAGATGATTTTGTACCGTAGTATTTATTTCCAATGCATTCTATTTGATCATTAGCATTTGTGAGGATAGGTTGTTATAATTGTCCAGGCTGATTAATATAACTCTAAAAACTTTATATCTTAGAATGACAGTTTATACCGTCTTCTAATATTATTTATGATCATTCCATTATGAGATTCTGATATTTTGTTCCTTCGTCCTTTTTTCCTTTTCTTTTAATTTACCTTAGCAATTCGTCTTTCTGACACTGGGTACTCGGCACGTAAATACGTGGACGTATTAGTGTCGACATTCGGGAGTTGATAAGGCATATTGTTACAAGCACTTTAACATTTATTGCAAATCCTTCTATGCTCCATATCTTGATCTAAGCTTGAATTTCTTCTTAACAAAATGTGTAGCATGGTATTGATATAAGCATATCTTAATTTGACAATTTATTAGAATTTATTTCATTTTATTTTGATTTAAGAAAGAAGAGGAAGAGTTTCATAGTTTTTATTTCATCCTTTGATTTCTTGAGGCCAAAAGTGAGAAGTGAAAGAGAATTTTAAGTGAATTATTTGTGAATGTAATAGAGAAAGTTTGAGACAAGAATTGTATAGATTTTAGTTTCATGCAATAAAGGTTTGGGTTTGGCTAAATGGGCTTAGGCTTTAAGCGTATTTTTTTATATTTTCTTTTCTTTTACAAACTATTTTTTTCACTCAACTCAAACCACTATTAATTTTCAATGCAACACTTAGGCCATAGCAAAACCTTACGAAATTTTATAGAATTTATTTTCTATAAATTATTTTTATTTTAATTAATTATATCAAATTTATCTCATTTAACCCATTTCTATTTAAATTCTTTTAATAACCCAAAATTAATTCAAATCGCCGCTTAAAAATTATTTCTTACTCAAATTCATATTATTTACCCATAGTATATTTCTTTATAAAATATTATTTTTGTATTATAAGTCATTTCACTTAAATCGTTCTTTATTTACATTTTGAACCCAGTCATCAAAGAAATTCCCAAACTCCTCATTAAAATAAAATTCCTTTTCTTTCTAAAATAAACTTCAAGATTTATTACCATTACTGAATTAATAAAAATATTACAATTATTTATAATATATTTTAAACCATTTTAATCTTAAAATATCAACATTTCTCAAAACTAATTAAATTATTCATTTAGTAATAACTCAACTTAATAATATTTGTCTCAAAATGATTTATCATGGAACTCCCATTTTTCGATAAACACTTCATTATTAAATCTCAATATTTTCATATAAATTCAAAATATTTCTTAATAAATCTTTAAAATCTACTTTAATTAATTAAAATGCTATTATTATTGTTATTTAAAATACTTCTCAACATCAGGTTATCACAGACTCCAATCTTAAGAAAATTGTGTCCACGTAATTTCTCCTTAGGAAAGGTCTATAACTAAGTTAGTAACTTCTAGCTTAACAACACCATCTGTAATTTACATTCAAATTCAAAACATTTAATCATCAAAACATATATGTATTGCTCTACCTTTACTATAATGGGTTAGCACATATGGTGATCTACATCGACCCGAAAAATTTATAAATAGAGCAATGCAAATTTAACGATTAGACCTTTCGTTGGTAGCTTACACAGGACCCAGATTTTTATCTTCCTTCCCTCGACTCATTTTTATGGACTAAGAGTTCAGATGAACTCATTTAGAAGATTTAAATTCTTAGGCAAAACAATCAAAATATTTTCCATATGTAGAAATTTTCGGGAAACTTTGGAACAATCTCAATGACATGAAGTGTATCCCAAAACCTTCAACACTCAAAGCACAAGATAAAACACCATATCAATTGTTAAAAAAAAAATCTTTTTTATTTATATATACCAAATACTTATTTATCTACAAAATATTAAGACATCAACTTATAATATACTCTTCAAAATCAACATCTCACTTTAAAATCGTAAAATTGAGTAAAGCTCAACTTATTTCAAAATGTTTAACTTCGAATTCGCTTCTCAGAAATTATAATTTACTCAGTCCATCCTTTATAATGAAATCCCATTACAAAAACTACATTGATTTCTTTACTTAATTCAATCATCATTTCAAAATGCTTTCTCTAATTTTCAAAACATTTTACCACAATTAAAGCCTCTTTCTAAATATTCTTCTTATACACTACAAATGATATAAACATTTCTTGAAATATTTATTACTAATAATTCCTTTACGAAATCTTATTTTTTTTCATTTTCCAAATAACCTTTGTCAATATACATCAATATTATAAAAGTTCCTTCAACCTCAAAATACAACTTTACAAAATTTTCTCTTCCTTCTAATACCGTCTATTTATATTTTGAAAACTAATTTATACACAAACTTTGCATTCATTTATAAAGTAGTCACATTTCCAATTTGGAATATCAAAACTTCTTAGTGTTCAAATATTTGACTTCCTATCAAGATTTTCAAATAAACTTACCACAAAAGGCCTCAAACACATTTATAAAAGGGTATTTTGGCACAGATCCTTATTAAGGTTCGAAATACATGAAAAGTCCTTCACTAAATTTCAGTGTAAATTAGGTCCCTCTTTTTTATTCACGATTATTGCAGAGCATGATGCAAATTTTCATAAAAGTTGCTGACATTTTCGCAACTTTTCTGTAAACTGTAAACATAGTGTATGAAAGTTGCTGATATATCAGCACTTATTTATAAAAGTTACTGACATTTCAGCAACATTTATGTACACTGTGAACACAGTTTATGAAAGTTGCTGAAATATCAGCACTTATTTATAAAAGTTGCTGACATTTCAGCAATAATTTTTCTTTGTTTCTAGAAAATAGAGACCGGATTTACAATGAAACTTTGACAGGGAAAGTTGCCGAAATATCATCACTTATTTATAAAAGTTGCTGACATTTCAGCAATAATTTTTCTTTGTTTCTAGAAATAGGGATCAGATTTACAATGAAACTTTGACAGGGACCCGCTTTACAATATGAAAGTATGATAGGGATGCCTCCCTAATTTCCACTTTATAAAAATTACATTTCACAATTAAAACTATATTTCTTAATCTAAACTTGAATTTCTTCTTAATAGTAGGTGTAGCATTGTGTTGATATAAGCATACTTTATTTTGACAATTTATTAGAATTATTTCATTCTACTTTGATTTAAGAAAGAAGAGGAAGTGTTTCATAGTTTTTTTTTAAACCTTTGATTTTCTGAGGCCAGAAGTAAGAAGTGGGAGGGAATCTTAAGTGAAATATTTGTGAATGGAATAGGGAAAGTTCTAGACAAGAATTGTCTAGATTTTAGTTTCATGAAATAAAGATTTGGTTTTGGCTAAATGAGCTTTGACTTTAAGTGTATTTATGCTTTTCGTTTCTTTTTCTATCTTTTACAAACTATTTTTTCATTCAACTAAAACCACTATTAATTTTCAAATAAAAATTATATTTACAACATTAATGTAATAACATAACATTATGAAATTTTATAGAATTTATTTTCCATAAATACCTTTTATGTTAATCAATTATACCAAATTATTACCTTACTCAACCCATTTCTATTTAAATCTTTTATTTACCCAAAATCAATTCAAATCTCCACTTATAAATTATTTCTTGCTCAAATTCATATTATTCACCCATTATATAATTTTTTTAAATATTATTTTTATCTTTCAACTCATTTTACTTAAATCATTCTCTATTTACATTTTGAACCCATTTATTAAATAAATTCCAAAACTCTTTATTAAAATAAAATAAAATTCCTTTTCTTTCTAAAATATACGTCAAATCTTATTTATTATGATTACTAAATTTAAAAAAATAAAAACCATTTTAAATATATTCAAATCATTTTAATCTTAAAATATCAACATTTCTTAGAAATAATTAAATTCTTCATTTAGTAATAATTCTACTTTAAAATATTTGTCACAAAAATGATTTATCATCAAATTCCCATTTTCCCGTGAAACACTTTATTATATAATCTCGATAGTTTCATACAAATTCAAAATCTGTAACGACTTGTATTTTTCGGTAAATAAAATATTAAATTTAATAAGATTTTGAAATATTAGTATTTTAAGAAATTAAAATTTATGATTTGTAATGATAAAATAATTAAAATGTAATATAGCAATTGTTTGCGCCAAAAATGGTCACAAACACCCAATTGCAGATGAAAGCACCAAATCACAGTCACAAATCATAGATAGATTGTATGTAGTAGAATTAAATATGAAGTACACTCAGAAAAATAAAAGGAAAGCAGTGGAAAGACAAGATTTATAGTGGTTCGGCGTTGTAGCCTACGTCCAATTTGAAGAGTTGTTGTTTTATTGATGATTCTCTACTGATTTACAGGAGTACAATCGATAGTATCCGAATGACAATGGAGTTCAGCAAAGTAACGACGTAGAAGATTCAAAAGATCCCTTTTCTAGAGGCATCTAATTGCTATTTATAGGCGTGGCATGGAAATATCTGACTTTGAATTTGGAATATTCCTTCTCACACATGGGTGGGCCATGTGATCGATCCGGGGTGGTTTGGGATCGGTCCCTAGGTATTTCATATCGATCCAAAAGTGGTTCAATGGCTGTGCGACCGATCACGAACATTCTTCTGGTGGTATGCAAGCTATAGTGAAAATCTGAGGGCTTTTGGAGTTGTAGATCTCAAGTTATGATCGATCCTAGATTGATATTGTAGGTAGGCTATCACGTTCATATCGGTAGCCACGTATTAATCCCTTTGTATCCATGCCATTCGTATCGATTGAATGTGTATCGATGACTGGTTCGAGGATCCAGGGGAGATCCGCTTTTCACGCTCATCGACCGCTTCTTTTGTTACCATGCTTTTCGTATCCATCCTGTGCCATTCCGTTCGTATCGATTTTGGTGTGCACTCTTCGTGTCGATCATCTGGTGTTGGCTTTGTATCGATGAAAAGTGATAGTTTCGTATCGATCATTTGGTTGATCGATACGAAATATACATCAACATGGTCAACACAAAGTAGATAACCGTGGGCTACTTCGTATCGATGAAAAGGGTTGGGTTTCGCATTGATCATTTGGTTGATCGATGCGAAACATATATTAACATGGATCGATATGAAACATATATCGATGCGAAGTAAACAACCTTGGTCGATCTGGGAGAAGCATTTGTCAAATGGATAGACGAGTGCAAACTTGATGGATACGAATAATATGGATACGAAATTGATAGGAACCTTGGTTGCTAATCGATTTATAGTTCAGACTCGAAGTAACCGCCTCCTTGACCTAAAGTAGACCCTCTAGTGACTCGAAGTAGCTCCTGGAGTCCTCGTAGCCATGCTAATTTCCCAAAGACCCGAAGCCGGTGCCCCTCTGACTCGAAGTAACATGCCAGGAAACTCGAAGAAAACATGAAGGTAACTCGGAATAGACCCCAAGCAACTTGAAGCGACTCAATCTTTGTCGAAACCATGTTTGAAACATCTTGTGATGTTTGCTTGTCGACTATGCTATATTTTAGCTTGAAGATCATGTTTATTATCTGTAAAAATATAGCGTTGATCATTGTACAGTCGATTGAGTTAAATCCGCCTGTATGTTGCCTTGCCTAAAGGCGGGTTAACACTTTGCATCCTAAAACACACCTTATGATAGGAAGGTGTGTTTTATAGTGCCATAAGCTAGATGTTCGTATCCTGTTAATGACCTGTAAAATGATTGACAATCTTACTTGACTGTGAATAGTAATCGCTCGCGATCATAGGTCGTTCAGGGCGGTATGTGACCGTTTGAGGTCATATGCCGTTCGTGGCGAATTATGACCGTTCAAGGACGGTTGCCATTCGTGGCGAATGATGACTGTTCGTGGTAGGGTGCCATTCATGAAAAATTGTGGCCGTTCGAGGTCGGGTGCCGTTCGAGGCGAATTGTGACCGTTCGAGGTCGGGTGTCGTTCAAGGTGAATTGTGGCCATTCGAGGTCGGTGCCGTTCGAGGGGAATTGTGACCACTAGCGGTCGGGTGCCATTCGAGGCGAGTTGTGTGTGCCCGGGCTGACTTAGTATCATTAGTGTCAGATTTCACATTCAAGTGAGTTTTCGAATTGTTTGTTATGGCGGTTTATCGCCATCTCAGAGCATGCCTGATGACCGTTCGCGATCCCGTGCATGTGTAAGTGACTTAGCCGTTATAGAATTACAAATACCTAATTTACATTCAAAATGAGTATTACAACCAAAATGTCCAACCAAATCAAGTCCACATGCAAAAAATAGAAAACAAAAGCAAAACAGAGACGTCAAAGTGCAGATACCTACACTGATGCGGTTGATAGTCGTCTCAGAGCACGCCTGATGACGGTACATGATCCTGTATATATGTAAGCGACTTAATTGCACTAGTGTGGAGTTAGCGAATTATTCATCATTATTTCAATCAGTTGATGACCTGCTGATGCCTTGATCCTGAGCTGTCCCTAGTTGAACGACCATCATCTACATCAACTAGGGACAGCGAATTATTCATCATTATTTCAATCAGTTTCGCATATGCCTTTCTATCTCATCCCTCAAGTGTTTGTAATCATTTGTATTATGGCCGCTTAACTCGTGGAATAAGCAGTACTTGTCTGATTTCCTCTCATTGTTGGTCGGATCCCTCCTCATTGGCCTCCGATAGGGAACTCGCCCTCTAGTGACTTATTAGATTCATTCCAAAGTCTCGTTCAGCTCTGAATAAGAGGTGAATTTTGGCTCCTTTCGTGGTTGTTTTGGCTCATCACAACTATCTTCTGCTTTCCATTTTCCTTTATCCTTGCCTTAATCCTTTTCGAGCGGATCTCCGCTTTTCGCTACATAAACTTCATCTCCCTCTCCTTCCTCTCTCTCATCATTTAGATCCTCTTGTCGCAGAAACCTTTCTACCTCATGGTAAAACTCTCCTAGATCCATGGGTGGATCCCTTGTCAATGAGTTCTTGAATTCTGTGCCATCATCTATACCAGATACAGTTGCCATCAAAACCATGGATGGATCTGGTCGATCCACCGATGCTGCCGCTGCATTGAATCGAGTTAGAAAACTCCTCAAATATTCCACGGTTCTTTACTTCAGTGTTGCCAAACTCATCACATTCTTAGGTCTCGAAATATGAACTCTTAACTACCTCATAAACTTCTCAGTCAACTCGGTCCATGTTCCAATGGAGCCACTTTCCAATTGCCTGAACCATAATGCTGCTATGTCTGTCAAATATAATGGGAAACATGTAGGCCATGACCTCCTTCGATGACCCTAGTGCCTCCATGTGCCTCATATACCTCGTAAGATGAACAACATGATCGGTCTCCATCGTACGTCTCCAGTGTTGGTAGCTTGAATTCTGGTGGATTCATAGCCTGCCTAATTGCGGGAGCGAAGGGGCTCCTGTTCACATCTTCCAGATCTCTATTCACTAGTTCTTCCCTCATGGCTCGTTTGACCATCTCTGCCAATCTGTCACTATATCCAAGTTGTAGTCCTTGTCCATTGCCTCCAATCTGGCCCTCGAGTTCATGAGGGAATCTTGGAATCTGCACTATTGGACGGGGATCCCTTCCTCTATCAATGCAATGCCGCATAGTCCCAGCCGGTATCCTGCCTGAGATTGGATCAACATGCTCCTAGGGATTGCCCCTCCAGCTCAGGGGCTGCTCCTGATGATCCTGCTCTATTTGATTGCCCGTTTGGTCCTTCTAGTCCAACTCTGTGGATCTGAACTCTAGCTCCTCGTGCCGTTCCTGCCTGTCCAAACTGGTTGAGAATATTCTGCATCATTTCCTTATGCCTTTACAACTTTTCTTCATGCATAACTCCCATCATCATCTCTATCTCATCTCTGGTGATGAAGGCCAAAGTATGATTAGCTCTTGAGGATGCCTTCTGGTTCCCTTCATGTTGACTCCTTTCTTCTCTTTGTCTCCTTGTTAATTGCTTCGTCATAGCTCCTAGATTCAAGTCTTAAGCCTTCAGATCCAAAATCCAAGATGTAGAATCCCTAAATGCTAGCCTTCACAGTGAAAGCACCAAAATGTTTGCGTTAAAAATGGTCACAAACACCCAATTGCGAATGAAAGCTCCAAATCACAGTCATGATTGTATGTACTAGACATAAATATGAAGTACACTTAAAAAATGAAAAGTAAAGTAGTATAAAGACATGACTTATAGCGGCTCGGCGTTGTAGCCTACGTCCACTTTGTAGAGTTGCTGTTTTATTAATGATTCTCTATTGATTTACAAGAGTAAAATTGATAGTATTCGAATTACAATGGAGTTCAGCAGCGTAACGGAGTAAAAGAGCCAAAAGATCCCTTTTCTAGAGGCATCTGGGTGCTATTTATAGGCGTGGCATGGAAATATTTAACTTTGAATTCGGAATACTCCTTCTCACACGTGAGTGGGCCCACGTGATCGATCCGGGATGGTTTAGGATCGATCCCAAGGTATTTCATATCGATCCAAAAGTGGTCCAATGGCGATATGATCGATCACGAACATTCTTCTAGTGGTATGCAAGCTACAGCGAAAATTTGAGGGCTTTTGAAGTTGTAGATCCCAAGTTATGATCGATCCAAGATTGATATTGTAGGCAGGCTATCACATTTGTATCGGTAGCCTCATATTGATCCCTTCGTATCCAATCCATTCGTATCGATTGAATGTGTATCGATGACGTGGTTCGAGAATCTAGGGGAGATCCACTTTTCACGCCGGTCGACCGCTTCTTTTGTCTGACCATGCTTTTCGTATCCATCCTATACCATTCCTTTCATATCGATGCTGATGTAAACTCTTCGTATCGATCATCTAATGTTGGCTTCGTATTAATGGAAAGTGATAGTTTCATATCTATCATTTGGTTGATCAATGTGAGATATACAACAACATGACTGACACAAAGTAGATAACTGTAGGCTACTTCGTATCGATGAAAAAGGTTAGGTTTCGCAAAGATCATCGGTTGATCGATATGAAACATATATTAACATGGATCGATACGAAATATATATTGATATAAAGTAAACAACCTTGGTCGATCTGAGAGATGCATTTGTCTGATGGATAGGAAAGAAATGAGTGCAAACTTGATGGATACAAATAACATGGATACGAAATTGATAGGGACCTTGGTTACTGATCAATTCATGGCTCCGACTCGAAGTAGCCGCCTCCTTGACTCTAAATAGACCATCCAGTGACTCAAAGTAGCTCCTAGAGTCCTCATAGCCGTGCTAATTTCCCAAAGACCCAAAGCTGGTGTCCCTCTGACTCGAAGTAACATCCCTAGAAACCCGAAGCAAACATGAAGGTCACTCGAAGCAGACCCTAAGCAACTTGAAGCGACTCAATCTTTATCAAAACCATATTTGAAACATATTGTGCTATTTGCTTGTTGACTATGCTATATTTTGGCTTGACGATCATGTTTATTATCTGTGAAAATCCAGCGTTGATCATTTTGTAGTCGATTGGGTTAAATCCTATGTATGTTGCCTTACCTAAAGCCGGGTTAAAAGTAATGTTGATTTAATATAATTGATAACCATTTTAATCCAATTTCAATCCACGGATTTAATTGTAAGGTTATTTGATTGTAATTGTAAATAATGAAATAAGTTAAATGATGCATTTAATGATGAGAATACATGTAATTGATTGGAATAGGTTAATATGAACGTAAAATCTTTTTGTTATAACCCTTGATTGTAAATAATAAGATAATGGATATGAACTATTATTATAAACGACGGTTGTAATTATCTTCTCATTAATTTTTCCATTTGAGTATTAAATGGGTAATTAATAGAATTAAAGCAATTGAATGTTGGAATTATATGTTGTTAATTGAAATTGAATATAACCAGTGATGTGTAAGTAGTCATAAAATTTGTTGTAGATAATAAACTTATAAATATGATTAAATTACTTAGAGGTAAAAATCATTCATTTATCATCTCATTATTTAATATGTTTGGAATTAATTTGGAAATCAATAAAATTTATGTAATTAATTATTGCAGTTAATATGGTAAAAGATGTTAATGGTAAAATAATGAATGTAATAAAATGTAAATTTATGTTAATATAATTCATAGGGTATTGTTGATTGAATAATAAGGATGATAACATAGGTTTGAATGTAATTGGATGAGAATTGGATGCGTAGTTAATGTCATTTAACCTTTCAAATATGATAAGGGGAAACAAATTAATATTGCATTAATTGATATTACATCTTTTAATTAAGATAAAGTTTAATGATCCATAACTTTTAACAACTTTAAAATGGAAGTATTTTGAATTTAAATAAAAACTAAATAAAAAAATTTGAATTTGTGATGTTGAGTGTTTTATTTGACCAAATTTAATAGAATAATTTTTTTGTAAAATTTTAAATTTTGGTCAAACTTAGTCAAATATTAACTTTTGGTTAAAAATTTAAAATTTGAATTTTAAAATTTTATTCTTTTTATATGATACTAGACTGAATTCTGATCTCACCTTCACTTTCGTTTCGTCAAAATAAAATTCCTATTGCTTTGAAAATTTGAATTACTGTGAAAAATTAACATGAATTGGTAGTGTTTAGTTGTGTTTTATTTGGCGAAAGAATATTGGGTTTGTTTGGTCTAATGGGCCTTGGTTAACCAAGAGACTCCAATCAGTCATGTGACCTTTCCTTTGCCTATAACCTTACGTTTCTTATCTGATAACATCTACGTATATGATTTTTCTCCTGAGAAACTTTCTCTGCATACTTCTTTTTTCTCCTCAAAATCTATAGAGAACGCTAGATCTAAAACTCCAAAAACCTCACAAATCAAAACTTTCAAACTTCCTCCTCCCTTATAGGCGCCGCCCTCTCTACCGTCTCCAAGGCCATCTCCTTCCACCTTCTCTCTCCTCTTCTTTCTCCTTTTTCCCTTCTTTCCCCTTACTATTTTTCCTCTTTCTTCCCATTATTTCCATGCCTTCTATATTCCACTAATGTAATCCAAATCAAATAATTTTTTTTAAACCGTGTCCGATTTCAGTGGAAACAGCTTTATTATTGAACCCTTCTGCCCATTCCGAATATTTCTATAACAAAAACTCAATTTTTCAAGTTCTCTCTCGGGTCCAGTTTTGGCCAAAAATATCTATCAATCATATCTCCTTCAGAAATGAACCAAATTATGCGATTCTTTTTCTGAACCATTTATTTTTCCAGTGGCTTCAACTTTCTTTCAAATCAGTTCTATAAATTCCTTAATTTTCTATGCCAAAAACTCAAATCTTTTCAAAGTATTTTTGAACTCGGATTTTCAACTTAGAAACCACCTCTGTTTGTTTTGACCATAACATCCCCAGGACAAAAGCTTTTTGAGTGATTCATTTTTTGAAAATGGAGAGAAAAGAATTTTTAATAGCTTTCTAGTTATTCACTTTCACAGACTCAATAATATTCTTTTTCGAATATTTTCTTAAAGATGACCTGATTTTAGGTTTGTCCGTAGTTTGGATCTTGGGTTGTTTGGAAGTTGGAAGTAGTTGAAACTTGTTTATTGATTCGTGTTTGTGTCTAAGCTTTGTTGGATTTGCTTTGTATTTGGATCTTTGCTAGGAATCTATATATTGCTCCATTTTTATCATCACCTTCACAGCCATGAAAAGTGAGCAAACACTCACAACTACTAGATTTTCCAATATTAGTTAAATTGAATTTATTATGTGATTAGAAATTGATTGGTTGCTGTTTAGTATATTTTAAATGAACCGACAACATAGAAATTCGGAATGACAATGAACCGACAAATGGGTCTGGTAAAGATGATTCGGGAAATGAGTCTGGTTCTGATGGTTCTGGAGATGGATTAGAGAAAGATGGTTCGGACAATTCAAAAACGGAAATGCAAACAAATTTGCCTCCTTCAGGTGGTCCCTCTTCTAGCCAAGCTATTGCTCCTATACCGGTGAAAACTTCCACATTAAAAAGCTTTGAGTCGCATATTGCATTTTCTATTTGGAGTAAAGAATGGGTTAGGTGGATTTCACAAACATTTTTTCATATAATATTTTAAATATATTTCAAATTATAATTTGTTTTGATTTAGGAGAGAGGACCACTCAAATACATTTCACATACAATGAAGTTGAAGGAATTGAGTATCAACGATATGCCAATTCAAGTTCCATAGAAAATTAAATATTCTGGTTTGTATTCATTGGCACAATACTCATACAGACATGTTGACCATGTAACTATTTTCGCTTTCGTAGAGAGATGGCATCCCGAAACTAATTCTTTTCACATGCCTTTCGGAGAAATGACAATAACATTAGATAATGTGCCACAAATTTTGAAAATTCTTGTTGTTGGTACTTGTATTTATAAAAACTTAGATGATCATTACCTGATCGATCTTTTAGTTGATTATCTTGGCGTTACAAGAGATGTAGCTATACAAGAATTAAATAATTTGAATTCAGCGACGCTTAACTTTTTATTGGACACATTTGAAGAGAAGGCAAAGAAAGAAGATGCAACCGACTTCTAGACAGGATGGGAGTATTAGCCTTTTTATATCGACAGTTAGGCCTGGCTTCTAGATAGGATGTCAGACAAATGGCCGGTTACATGACACAGTTGACCGTAAGTATTTCTATTTTTCTTTAATCTTATCAATCCTATACTAAGATAAATGCATTTTTGTAAAGGCTTGGATTTATGTTCACTTTCCTATGTTTCCAAATGCCATTCCCAGTATAGACTATAATGACACGATGCCTAGGATGTGTAGATGACAACCTATTAAACAATCCGGTGCTACAACTTCGGCTATAATACGGCTACGAGAGCAGCTAGATGATTTAACCATACAAGATGTAAGTATGTCAAATATTTTCTTTACTAGAATTATAAAATAACTTAGTAGTTCAGGAAGTATTATTTAAATGAATTATTAGGTATGCTGGGATCAATATCATAACTTAAGGTCGAAGTACCCCTTGCCCAAAGCTGCGTTTTATAATGGTGCCATTCTCTACTTTGATATTGCAGAACCATACTATCCTAACCGAGTGCTTCGTCAATTTGGTATCGCTCAACAAATTTCGACAAATCCAATGGCGCCACATAAATGCCGTAGAGGTAAAAATGCTAACCAATACAAAATTGAATTTGACAATAGTTATTAGTATTCAAAAAATTAGCAAGATCATGTCCTATATATGAAATCACCATCTACTCGTGTAATTGACCCATGGGATTGTACCGCTAGATATACGTCCTGATATTTGAGTATTTCTCATCCCATTGTTCAGCACTCGGATGTAAAGGAAAGTAGTTCAAGGAAAGTGGACAACAATGAGAAGTTGGCAAGAATAATAATATTTTGTTATGTAATTTCCAACGAAATTAAAATCAACTTATGTATATATTTATTTATTTGCAAATGTTGTAGAGAGTTGCTGCTGGGAAAGCGGTAGAAAAGTTGAAAGAAAATCTGAGTTCTCATCAAAAATCATTGGTCGGTGTCTTGATGTTGAACGTGCAGCAGTTGACTTGTTGGAGGAAGCGTTGTATGAACCGAATAAAAGGGAAAAACATGCAAAAGGAAAGAATGAACGCAGGATTTGATTGAATATTGTTGGACGAAGCATTGAATTAACCATTGTATGTTGTTTCCGTTTCATTGTGTTAGCTTTTGATAAAACTGTGGATGAATTAGCGATGTAATTTTGGATGAACTTGCAATGAACCATTGTATGTTTATCTGTTTAATTTTGGATGAACTGTGTTAGCATATTGAAATGGATGGAGTTATTGCTATGTTCAGTTTTGGTATGATCGATTTGATAATTGTATATGTTAGATCGTTTGATAATTGTTATATGTACGATCAGTTTATATGTTTTGATTACTTTATATGCTTTGGATGTAATTTCTGTTGGTTGATTGTTTTGATCATTATTTATCAGATTTATATGTATTTACATGTATGTTGTGCATATTAGCTGAATTAATATGTAGCTGGTTTAAATCTCCATTCGGTCATTAGTGGTCGACCGTTTTTGAGAAGCCTCAGATGTATACAACCGTGCCAATTTTGTTGCTAAACTGTTTTATTTGTCCATCTTCTGGTCAGAACAGTCGAAATATATGTGTAAAATCGTTTTATAACACCCGTGTAGTTCTTTACTTAAAAATAGACAAATCATCTGTTCGATCATTAGTGGCTGATTGTTTTTGAGAAGCCTCGGATGTATACGACCGTGCCAATTTAGTTGCTAAACCGTTTTATTGGTCCATCTTCTAGTCGGTTAACAATAACCGAAATATATGTGTAAACTTGTTTTATAACAGCCATGCCAATTCGTTTACTTAACAATGGAGAAATCCTCTTTTCGGTCATTAGTGGCCGATTGTTTTTGAGAAGCCATGGAAGTATACAACCGTGCCAATTTAGTTGCTAAACCATTTTATTTTTCCATCTTCTGGTCAGTTAACAACATCCGAAATATATATGTAAACTCGTTTTATAACAGTCGAGCCAATTCGTTTACTTAACAATAGAGAATTCCTCTGTTCGGTCGTAAACAACCAAAGTTTTGAAACGTTAAACGGCTGTTCTGAACCGAACAGATAATTTGTTAAAATCTCTTAAGTTTAATTTAGAAAATGATAATAGTATTCACCGATGTTCTCAATTAATCTCGATGTGTAACCACTGAACAGAACAACTCTTGTGCTCTTCAATATGAAACCACGGTAGTGTTAGGCCGAAGTTCATTATATAGTATGGCGTCTAACCACCGTGACGATGTTGCTTTCAATTCATACTACATTAGTTGCTTTGTTTGGTTGATAACAACCGTGCATTTTGAAAATTTTCGGTTGTTTCTAGCCATTCCTCTGTTAATTGATGAGATTATTGCAATTTTCTTTGTTTTGACCATTTCATATGCGAATGCACAATTAATTTTCAAAAACATCAATTAATTTTCATTAAACAACAAATTAATCAAACACCAAAACATAATTAATTTTCACTAAACTTGAATCAATACACAAAATTTTCAAATTTACATGCAATTACATTGGTGTTATTTGTTGAAAATAATAAGCAAGTATATTTGAGTTAATTTGTAGATTCCTTTTTGTAAATGTTTGACGTTTGGCTTGTTTGCTAGTTAATTTGTTCTTACTGCCAATTGGTCTACCTTTGTGTTTCTCTACTTTCGGTTCTAGAGTGGATGTCGTGGCCGGCAATCCAATTTCTCTTAGCTTCAATAATTTCACTTTCTCCTCCTCAGGCGTGCTCAAATCTAAAAGTTTTTTTTACATAAGCGAACTCTGGTGTATAGATTAATTCAAGTGACTCTTCAATTTGTGGAGTATAGTTTACTTATCTCCAATGTTCATCTACAAGTTTAATTGTCTCCAATGTTCATCTACAAGTTCAATCGGGATTGGACGACCATCAATGTGATATTGGTATATTTCATGTGCACATGGAAAATCATATACTAAACGATTATAATGGTCTCAAGCAGAAGCATCCAAAGCAACGCAACTAATTTTCCCATTTCTTTCACAATCAAATCCAATGCAAAAAAATGTCTTACCTTGTAGATGTTTTAACAATGGAATTTGACATGCAGTCAGTATGGCTCCTAAACTTCTTTCAAAAGTGGCTTTTATTTCTGTATGTTGTAGACACAACATATTATTCATTTTCAACCATATAACAGCAAATGTTGCTCTAGACGTACCAAGATGTTTTTCCAATTGCGCATAGGAAGATTCAGCTCTAGTCGTTGTCCTATTATCACGGTATTTAATTTTATTTGTCCATGCATAAGCAAAATATTCTTTATATTCCAAGCAACTATTACAAATATACTTCAAGCTTTCGGGGTAATCTACCCAATCTTTTTGGAAATCATTGCAATATATGCAAAATTCATCTTCGGTCGGTGCATGAACCACCTTCTTCCAACTTTGCAAAAACATCACGAAAACTTCATTTGTTTTAAACTATGGTTTGCAATTCGTAATGACTTTATTTCTCATATGCCATAGACACATCATCAATGTTGATTGTGGAAATTTTTGCTTAATTCCATCTATCAATGCCCACTCTCTATCGGTTACTATTACATCAGGTAGTTTATCGGGCATAAAAATGTTTTAACTTGGTTAGCACCCATTCGTAATTCTCCTCCCTCTCATGTGCTTGAAATGCATACGCAATACTAAATGTTCATCCCTTAGAAGTCATACCAACCATTCCTAATAAAGGCATATTATACCGGTTTGTTTTATAAGTACAATCAAGCGAAAGAATGGATGGAAAACACTTACACAATATAGACGATTTTGGATGGGACCACATTATATCTATCAATGATCATTTTCCGTACCAGACCTATCAAAATACACAAAATGCTTCTCCGCAAGCAATTTCATTAAATGTTGCATGACTGATCTACATTCCATAGCTGACAACTATATTTTATATTTGGCATTGTAGATGGTTTTCAAAGTTGATGTATTTTTTGAAAACGACTTCTTGATGGTTACTAACACCTCTCTTGAAGGAACGCTTGCAATACTCATGTCTTCTTAGATTTTTTTTCTCCATATCAATGAACCGTGCCACATACGGATGTCCTTCTAAAGAGCAAGGAAGTTCGTGATTATGTACTCCGTTGATAACACATATTTTTCACTTATCTTCATCTAGATACACGCCCTTCAATCTAAAAGGACAATTGCATTTTCTACTGGTGCTAGGTCTGCTTCGCTTTACATTATTTTCCTTGTTGATTGACTTTGCCACATGACTACAATAAAATCCACCCCTTTCACACCCCAATTGCAACCTTGGTTTCCTTCCAGGTCCTAATTTATCATACTTTAGAATTACAACAATGGTATTCAACTTTTTTCCTGTTGTTTTACACCATCGGATCTATGTTCTTTGCGAATCAAATACCTGAAATCATATAGTTAAATAAAAAATTAACAAAATTCATTTTAATAACAACATTAGCTATTTTTTTAATGAATACTTACTTGGTTGGTTGTAAAATGATTTGTCATATCAAAATTTATGTCTTCTGAGTCATTTGATCGAGCATCTTGCATCATATTGTCACAACCAACATATTTATCATCCGTAACAATAATGTCATTCTCCAATTTATTATCATTTAAATTTTTAGTCTAAAAAATGGAAAAAAGTTAATGTCATCAAATTGTAAAACAAGACATGCAAGTTGTATGGAGAAAAAACCCTAAAAGTCAATAACTTACATTGTCATTCTCTATTATAATGTTGTCAAATTTAATGTCCTCCAAGCTATCCAAAGCGGAAAAAACATCCTAAAATGCAATAAAATATCCTAACCAATAAAAACCCTAATAACATTTACTACAAAACAATAGTAAATAATAAAAATCATGAAAAAACAAATCTAACCTCTTTTTGATCTTCGTCTTCCATCGCCTATTAGGCAAAAAAACTATCTTCTTCTGGTAGGGTTTAGGATTTGTAATTTTACAAAAGTACGTATTTTTTTAATATAAATAGGTACAGCGGTGAATAGCTGAATGAAGGAATATGGTGTGGTGGCCAGAAGTGTATAAAAAGTAATCATCCATATTAAATTTTTAAAGGTGGCCAGAAGAGTAAATAGGGGTGCCAATAGCAGCACACTAAATTTAAAGGTATAATAAAATATGTACCTTATCAAACATATGCATGTATGGCACAAGTATTACTTATGCCTAAGAAGGAGCAAGATGGATTAAGTGGCATAGGATTGAAAGGAGCAATGGTAAGTTTTTGAGGAGGTTCATGTTGCCTGAGAATGCTAAGATGGATCAAGTAAAGGCGGCTATGGAGAATGGTGTTCTAACTGTTAGTACCCAAAGAGGAAGTGAAGAAACCTGAGGTTAAGGCTACTAAAACCGATGGTTAAATTTATTGCTCAGCTCTTTCTTTATTTACAATTGTGAAGTTGGATGTGTGTTGTTTCATTGTGTGATGATATAAAGGTGTTTGCATACTCAGTTTGGGCTAGTGATTTATGTAGTCTTCCTAAATTTGGAGCTGTGCAGCTGAAACGCTCGGCATATTTAATGCAGTGGAGGTGCAAAAAGTCATAGCAAGGGTACAGCGAGGATATAGCGGAATAAAGCAGATAACTCTAGAATAGCATATAAAACTCATATTTAATGTTTTTACAAATATATAAATGGTAATTAAATGAAAAATTAAGATTCAACTGAATTATAAGTAATATATAAATAATTTTAAATAAAAACATGTGCGAATATGCTGTAAATAAACGTAAAATTGTAATATAACATAATTGAATTTAGTAGAATATTAGAGTATTTTCATTTCTAGAAATATATTAAAATTCAATTAAATAAATTAATTTCATAATTTTTGTAATGTATAAATGTCATTTTTCAATTCATTTCTTTTAGATAAGATATGGTGGCAATAACGGAATATAATAGGAACAACAGGATACAGCGGGGCTTAAAGCGAAAAGGCTATATTTAGGTCTATATGGAAAAATCGTAGCAGTAGAAATCCTCTATGAGATATAGCAGGGTTGTAGGGAGGTAATAGCAGGGCATTAACTGCACAGGTTTGGAGTAATAAAATAACATTTTGTTCCAGGTTACTCCCTTACTAATTTGTATAGTTTTATCGTACTGGTTCGTGTTGCCATCATATTGTAAAATCTTTTTCCAGTTTGCTATATTTTTATGCTTATATTTATGTATTTTTAAATGCAATTTGATACCGTTTCAGGTTTTGAAACCTTAAACGATATCATTTTTTTGCTTCAACTACCTTTTGCTTCGGTTATCTCAACAACCAAAGAAAAATGGTGGCATTTTGCTTCAGTTCAATAATTGAAGCAGCAAGTTTAGGCCTATTGCATTGTCTTCATTTGTTTCAGTTGTTTATTTGAAGAAACAGGAGGCGAATAATCGAAGCAAATGACCTGTTTTATGGTAATGAGACCTAAAGATAAGCGCTACTGATGTTGCAGTCATCAACAATATTAATTTCCAATGAAAAAATGAGATCAATTAATTGTATCTATAACATCAAGAGCATACAAATATGACAACTTTCAAAACACATTTCATTAATAAACTTTCGTATTCAACATTGCATAATCCCAGTCGATTCCTCGTTCAGAGAAAATATAATGATTATAAATATATTCCATGGGCGACATGTGAAGATGCCCCTTGGATGATCAGAGTCTAACAACTTGATAGTTATAATTTCTGTCATTACATCTGTTCAAACAAAGTATAAACTTCAAAGAACATAGTGGAAATAGACTCCTAATATTAGCTTGCCTCCTACACGTCTTCGGAAGCTTATTCATCTAACTCGAAACCCTACTCCCGAACAACTCAAATGAGTACCAAATAATTTAAGAGGGAAAAAACTTTGGATTAGACAGAATGTCTATTATAGATAAAAATATACCATCTCGAACCCGAAAATATATCTAGTAAGACCATGCCATGGAATGGAATTGGTTTTCCCCTCACTAGTATCTTACCAAATATGTCAATCTGAACATAAATCATGCATCTGCAACCACAATTGTTAATATAAAACATGATATGATCATATGCATGCAATATGGGTAAATGTGAGTAGTCTATCAATAAAGGGTTATGCATTCCCAATGTTTACCCAACCCATAAAATGGACTATTAATCGCAAATCATAGTTTTTCTAGGGTCACTATGAACCTAATGGTTTTGCAGGCTGAAACTTAACCAGATATACCAAAATCTCCAAGTACAGTTAGGAGTTAACTGGATTGTCTGTTTGAATAATAGTTTTCCTAGGGTCACTATGAAATTAGTGGTTTTGTAGGCCAACCAATGACCTTTTTTCTATGAGCATATAGAGCTACGAGTTCCTTTTTGTGCGTAAACATCCTTTTAGTCAAAACTACTGACAAAACCCTACACAGTAGAATCGTGACCTTTACCAACCGAGGGCTAACTGCTGAAGCATAAGGCACGACCCTAGCCAGTCCCACATTAACCTTATGTGGTTTTAAATTCATAAGTCGTACTTCTATGATCTATTCAAGGCATCCTAACACAATTGATCTATCTGATCTCTTAGATGAAATTCTACTCTCTCAGGTGTTTATTCTAACCATACTCACTACTGGAACAACCTAACTGGCAATTCTGTTCCAAAATCCCAAGATGCAATATTGGGTAATGCAGGAGTGAGTATGAAAAATGATAAAACATATAAATTTAACCGATCAAATGGTAACATAGATATATAACATCATTCAACAAAATATGTTCAATCAATAGTTAAATCCCTCACAAAATTACTTAATTTTGAGTGATAATTATTTTTCCAATATTCATATAAATTGGACTAAAACACTATTTCATTTTCTTGAAACATTTATCTTTAGAAGTGATTACACACTTGAACCCCTTCTTTAAAAATAAGGAAAACATAGCCCAAATACATAGCCAAAATCTTATGCCGAAGCACTAACATTTTTACATAGCTTTCGAAATATATATTATCGAAATAGGGTTGACGACCCTCTACAATACAGGGCTATCAAGTCTTTGAAACATAGCTCTAGGTTATAAAACGTTTGGCTGCCATGCTACTAATATAGGGTTATCGAGTCTCCATTTCGAGCCTCTAAAACATAGTTATTGAGTTTGTAAAACATATGGCTTTAATGCTGCCAAAACATAATTGCCAAACAAATAAAAACATGGCTATCGAATTTATAAAACAAACGACTATCGTACTACTAGAAAACATAGGTATCAAGTCAATAAAAGACCCAAGGTTTTGAGTGTAAACACTTAGGAATGTCGAGACTCTACATTGAAGGGTGCTTAGGTCCTAAACACATGAAGCTGTCAAACTTTAAAATGAATGGTGTTGATTCTCGAAACCATAAGGTTGTTAAGCCTCTACAACTTTGAGATATCGAACCGCTGAAAAAAGAAGGTGCTGAAATTTTGTGTAAGCAGATACATTTCATAGCTACCATGCACCTATCGTATGCATCAACCATATAGTTGTTGAGTCTATAAAGTAGACACATCATATAATCAATGTGTAGTTATTCCATGTATCGACCTTTATAGTTGCCGAGTAACAATGAGGTAGGGGCACTAAACATCTACCATGGCACTTATGTAAACAAGTTAAAAACTAATTTATTTCCTTTTAAATAAAATATTTTCCATCAACTCTTACCTCTTGTTAAAATTCCATTGGATAACCAAAATACTATTCATAATCTTTTTAAAATTTGTCGGTAGATCATGTTCTACCTTCTCAAATATCTTTACTAACCCTTATAATTAATATATTGAACATATATTAATTAAACACTTTTCTAGAATAATAAATTCATAGAAAATCACAACAATTAGGGAAAAATCCCCAAAAATCATCAAAAAACTGAATTTTCTATGATATCCCAGATATATTTGAATTGATATTAAGTTAGATTTTAAAATGAATTTGAATTTAGATTTAAATTTCAATCTAAATGAATATATATATCTTAAAAATATTTTGATTTAAAAATATATGAATAATTTTTATTTAAGATAAGGTTTTGTTTTCCTTAAAATTTTTTTTTCTAAATACTTAAGATCAATATTTATTAAATTTAAAAGTATGATAATTTAAATAGGATTTTAATAAAGGATTAAAAATCTTTTTCTTTTGTACTTGAAATTAAACATAACACATAAAATAAATATAAAGAGATATATTAATAAAAACATAAGAAATATTTTTAAATAAAGGCTCTAAACATTTGTAAGAATTATGATACATGAGATTAACATTTGTAGCAAGTATAATACATATAGTGACAAGTGTCATTAGCTTCTTTTTCTTTAATAATAATAATTCAAATAAATAAATAAATAAATAAATAAAAACAAACAAAGTTATACGTATCATTAAAATTACTCTATTATCATTCTTCTTTTGCTCAAAAATAAAACATAGCAAACAAAGATCTGAAAACCCAGATCAGTAATTAAACAAACATGCAAATCAAACTCCTTATATCAAGATCAAATACCTATAAACAAATTCTCAGTTCAAACATGCAAACCATTTCCCTGTAATTCACTTAAAATTGCAAATTGGGGATTGGTATTGCATACAAATCTGTCCATCTTCAAATCAACGCCTCTACATTTTCAAAGCAACTTCATTTTCAAGCACACGGGGTTTTAGAGAAGCATTTCAGTTTTTTTTCTATAAAAAAAAGAGAGTTCAAGTATAAGAAGGGCTGTTTTCAAAAGGATTCTAGTTTGCAAAAAGCTTTTCAAAAACAATCTGGAGGCTTTGTCTTCTTCTTCGAATTGGTGAGTAGACTATCCCTTTAAAACAGTTTAATAAATAAATTTTGGAATGCATGTGATATGATGAACAAGAGTATTGTTATAGTTTGCATGTCTGTGTTAATCATGTTATAGGCTTAAATTTCTCTGTTTAAATGAATATGTATATGTATGTATATATTTATACAGAGTCTCTGATTTTTGCTTATCAAGCTCCAACAACATTCAAAAAAAAATCAAAACCTCCTCATGCAATCGAAATTCAGCTTGGATTCCTAAATAAAACTTGGTTGTAACAACATAATACAAATTCTAAAAATAGTTACAAGAATTCTAATATTGTAAATAATCAAAATTTAAGGAAAATACAGTGATAAGCTGGAATGGATCAAAAACAAACCACTATGATTTCTTGATTGGAGTATATAGATTGATTCATGTATGAAAATTAGGAATTTTGATATGCAAATCATGATTTCTGGTATTGTTTGAGAGAGGAAATTCAGGTTGATCAGATTTTGGGTTTTTGAAGCCTCTCTGGTGATCGGAAAACATGGGGTAGTCGAAATCGGTACCAGAGGTAGCTAAGAGGCTGGCGAGTGTGAGAAAAATGATGGGTGGTTCGATTAACTACCGTGGTGGCTGATTTTGGTCAAAATAGGGTTTTTGGGTATTTTTGGATGAGGCTTGTAAGTTGTCTGCTGCGTTTTCTCTAGGGCATGATATTTGATCGGTCGTGGCACATGGAAGCATGGTGGGTCGGCGGATCAGTGGATGAAGTTTCAGGGTGGCTGGGGGTCGGAGCATCGGAAACGAGGGAGTTTGTTGATGATGGAATGGTTCCTGTTCGACCAGGTTAGCTCAATTTCGATCCTGGAATTATGGCAAAGATTGCGTGTTCGGGAACGTAAGAGAAGATCATCAGCGACTTGTCGACAACGATCGTGGACGCCGGAGCAGCGTGGGTCAACGGTGCATGTACACAGGGTCTCTCTGTGCACCATAGTTTTAGGTGTGGGATGATGAGTTTTCATCTCGAGATAGGCACGGGTAGAAATGAGTTTAGCTCGGGTATTGATTCGAGCGTGCCTGTGATTATGAGTAGCTGTTTAAAGTTTTATCAAGTCTAGACGGAAATAAAGAAGAAGGAGGGATGTGGTGAATGTTGGGGTGGTTTCAGGGTTTAGTGGCTCGGAAATTGTCTCGGGTAAATCAGGTTTTAACTCGAAGTAGGTGATAAATTTACTCGAAGTAATCTATAGGGTGCTCGGGTAAAACTTTGTTTCAGGTTTTTTTTTCAAACAACAGAAACCTGTTTTCTGTTTTTAAAATTAAAAGTAAAGTTTAAAAAAATGCCAACTGGAAATTTAAGCTAAGTTTTTAAATCTGAAACTAAATATGAATTCAAACTAGTTGAATCTGAGTTTTGAATTAATTTAAATTTTGAAATATAAAGTTGGTTTTAAACTTTTTAGTATAAAAGTATATGTTGGTTTGAATTTAAAACTGTAGGTTTAAATTGGTAAATTAGAAATTTAAAATAAATTTAAATTCTAGTTTTTAAATCTGGAATTAAATTTAAACTTCAGTTTTTTTAAAATAAAATGAGTTTGAATTTAAATTGTTTAAATTACTTTAAGATGGTTAAATGTAAGTAAAGTTTGTGACGCGGGTTTGGGTGAGTTTTTCCGGGCTTGACTCGGGTAAAAGGGGAGGATATCTTCAAGTTGAAGTTTAGCAAAAAATCAAGGTTAAAACTAACTTTCTTAAAAGCTATTTAACTTAAATAGCATAAGGTTTAAGTTAGTAGGTTAATGATGTTTTAATTCTAAGATTTATTAAAAGAAGATTTGAATAGAAATTTGTATTAATGGGTTATCTTAGAAATTATTAGGATTTGGATGATTTAAAAATTGATTAATTGATTAAAGTTGTTAAGGGGTAATTGATTAATTGATTGATTGATTATAAAAGTTAATTAAAGGGATTAATTACTCTATGTAATTAATTAGTATGATTCGTTTAAGTTAATTAATTGGAGACTGAGGGTAATTTTGGGTTAATTACCTGGTGTAATTAATATGAAAATAATTACCTAGTAAAAGCAATTAATAATTAATCATTTAGTGTAATTAATTTAAGTATTGACAAATAAAAGTTATGGGAAGTTAATTAAGTGATGTAATTAATTAAGAATAATCAATTACAGAATGAGATTTACCAAGGGTGATTAATAAATATAATTAATTAAAGATTAAGTATAATTACTAAGGTAATTAATAAGGTGTAATTACGTAGTGAAGTAACGAGTGGATAAATTACTGGATGTAATTAATTTAAAGGAATTACTTGATGGGAAGTAATTAACGGATAATTACTTGGTAGAAGGAATTAAGTTATAATTACTCAGTGTAATTAAAGGATTAATTAATATAATTGATCAAGGAGTTGGTTTAAATTGATGGAGTAATTAAGGAAAGTTAATTTCTGATTGTGATTAATCAAGATTAATTAATGAATGTAATTAAGTTAAAGGTTAATTATTATTTGAGATTTAAGAATAATTGATTAATGAAGTAATTAAGGAATCGGTAATTAATTTAATTAATTGGAGTGATCAATCTTGCTTATTAATGATTGAATGATGATGGGTGTCTTGAATTGGGAGATATCTCTGATATGAATTGTTTTGTGATATGATATGTTGAATGGACGATGATAGTGTGATTATCAATCTATTATGAATTGCTATGTAAAGGTGTTATCCGACAATTAAAGCTGAATTGTATTAAATTGGATAACTTGGATTTAGATGACATTAGATTCGAAGAGACCGGAGTCGGGTATTAGTTAATACCCGAAGCCACTTCGATTCTTTATAAAATTGATATGTGGAAATAAATGTGCTGGTTTGGAATGATTTAAGTAAATTGGACCATTTAATCTAAGTACTGGTACTTAGAAATTGATGTGAGAAATAAGTGACGTTTATAACATCTTGTGAAGAGTAAATTGATATAAGTTACCCCGGGTTTATATAAGTTGGATGTTTTTGTATTTCATATTAGATGGGTTTACTCATGCTGGTTTCGAGCCTGACCCGGGTGTTACTTTGATGTAATGCTCGGGTCAGACCGAGTATTACAGATTTTTAGGAAGGACGTTCTGGAGCTCAGGAGGCAAGCTGGATGGCAGGAACGTATGGAGAGTTTGCACTATGATATTGTATATGTCTGAGACATGTTAGTATCTGTCCAATGTTGTATAAAATTGTTGTAACTCTGAAATATCGATGTAAATTGAAAGATACAGTTTTCTTTGGTATAACTATTATTATTGATATTATATTTTATCCGCTGCGTAAGTGAGATTGTGTGTTTCTTTTATGTTCTTCTTCTATCTCTTTCTTCTTTACTTTAACTAGCTGGAAATTTTCAGGATCGAAAATTTCCGAGTCGTTACATTTGGTATCAGAGCAGAAGGTTAAGCGAGAACCTTGGCTCTGTTGGGATTACTCATTAAAGACAGGGTAAGTGGTACCCTAGAATGAGTTGAGTATATATATGAGAGAGCGTACTTGTTATTTTCTTATATAAAGGTTTTTAAATGATTTCAAAAGTAAATGAATCTTATATAAGAAATAAATTATCTATTATATAAAGGAAATTGGTTGTAGTATTAATTAAATTAAAAGTAATAGTAAGTATTAAGTGGTAACAGAATTACAACCAAATTGAAATTAAATTAAAGACAAGTTTGAAATTGATTCAAACTAAAATTGAAATCTTGAATTGAAGAAGTATTTCAGAATAAGATGAATTAGAATTGGTTTCAAACCAGAAAATAGAATGGATATTGTGTTTAATAATGGGATGATTATTTTTCAATAAACAATAAAATGTTTTAAGGAAGTAACCATTTAAAAAGAAAATAATTTGTAAATGTGAAAGGATGTAAATAAAAGTGGATTTAAAATTGTGAAGTTTTGAATTCTAAATTTAAACATTTGAATTGATTTCAAAATGCTAAAGGAGATAATATTATTCAAATTATTTTGAATATGATCTTATTTTAAAATAAGAGATGTTATTTAATATATTCAAATGAAAGGGTCCTATTTCAAACAAGGGTTGTTTGAAATTCTAAAAGAATTTGTTTAAATTAAAAACCAAAGGTGGTCTAAAATTTTAAAGTATAACTTGGTATGTAAAAGAAGTTAATATGTATATATGTGGATATACATAATATCAAATATGGTTTGAAATAAACTCTAAATGTTGAGTTTTGAATGTGGAATAAGATGTGATACCCGAAGTGCTAAGTTTTTGAACTTAATAAGTGGGAAGATTATTTATGAGAAGTTCAAAAATTTGAGATGGAAGTTCAAACTAGGTAAGGTTGACTGGATTAAGTGAATTGAGTTTAACTTGGGAAAAGTTAAATATGTTGGGATGTTCAACCTGATTTGTAAATTTTAAGATGAAATTAAGATTTAACTTGGGAAGTTAAATGGTTGATTGTAATTGAGAGTTTGAGTGATCTCAAATTGGGGTTGAGATCTAGAAATTTAAAACGAATGGATGTTTTAAAACAAATTAGATAATATCATCCTATTGTTGTTAAAAATCTTTAAGTTGTGAATTGGAATTGTTTAAATGAATGAGAGACGGTTTAAATTTGAAATTTGAATTAGTTCAAATTGAATTTGATTTGAAGTAATTGAAAGTGTGATTGAAGATGTATGAGTATAAGATTCAAATGGAAAATTTGAATTGGATTAATTTGTAACGATTTGAAATTGAAGTGGATTCAATTTGAAATTAGTCCAAATTTATTGGAATAATTTGGAATTATAATTAACGTTGAATGGTTTTAAATTCAAATGGAATTTGAATTGAATTTGGGAAGAAATCAAGAATAATTCAACTTGATTTGGAAATGGAGTATGAAATTGGGATTAATTCAAACGGGAATTGAAATGAATTGAAATTGAAACTAGTTAAATTGAAATTTATTTGAATTAGTAGAATTTGAGATCAAGGTTGAATAAAGTTAAATTTGGGAAGAAACTAAGGTTAATTCAACTTGAATTGGGATTGAATCAATTTCAATGGAAATTGAAGTTATTTAAATTGGAATTGGGTCAATTTAAATGGTAGAGGAAATTTAAATTGAATTGATGAGAATGGAGATTGGGAAGTGAACAGTTTTGACTCTGGACTATTTTTAATATAAATTATTTTAATATAAACCTATTTTTCCAAGCTATTCATTATATAAACAACCTTTCTTTTAAAAGCCAAACTATCTTATATTTGTTTTACAATTATTTTTGAAACTTTTTAACAATTTTCTAACTATTCTATAAACTAATTACTATTTTCAACTACTAATTACTATTTTATAGCTATTTTTCAATTATTTAAAATTTCTATGACTATTTAACTATTTTACAATTATTTTACAATTACTGAACTATTTTACACCTATTTTACAAACTAGTAATTATTTTTCAACTACTTATCTATTTCTGACTTTTCAAGCTATCTTCTAAATAAACCGGTCAGAGTTCAAACTGTTATTGGTTAAATACCGAATCGAGATAAGAATAGAGATGATAACCCAAATGGATTGAAGCAATTGTGAGTAAGTGAATGATAATCAAAATAAATGTGAATAGAAATGGAATTGATTTGGATAATAACAAATAAAGATAAATACGCAGGGTGTACGTATGTTATTCTATTCGCATAATGATTTGATCCAGATTCAAGCACAGAATTTCGAGATAATTATATCGATCCGAGTGGGATTTTTCACTCGATTTTCGACGGCGAACCTGGATATGGATTGTTGATTGGTTCTGCATGTTCTCTATCATAGTTATGACTATGCAAGGAGAACGATGATTTCTGATCAAGAAACCAGATCTGTGTCCACACTAGGAAGTCGGGTGGACGATACTAGTTCGGAAGTGAAATTGTGTGATCGAGTGAGCGATCAGATTGGTATAGCGTACGGATGATATGTGTACATCGTACGGATTTAAATGAAATGATATTGAAAGAAGTTATCAAATTTGAATATTTGATTTTGAGTAAACAAAGTTAAATATATTTGTTTTATAAAATGAAACTCCCCTTGTTGAATCTTTTGCTAGAAGAAAAGGATTTTTGAAGGTGTTTTGAAGTATAAAAAGGAATTTTATACAAGTTTGAAATGATCCAAAGTTTTAAAGAATATATATATCTGTATATACATATAAAGGATCTTATGAGGATTTTGAAAAAAGGTTTTTGGGAACCTATGGATTTGGAAAGGCTTTTGATTTTTGGGTAAAATCAATATTGAATTTGGAAAGCCTAGTTTGAGAATTATTGATTTTGGGATAATCGATTTTGTATAAAGAAGCTTTGTATGAGATCATACTAGGTGTATGATTTAAAGATACTATATGTGTATAGTATAAAATGTTTTGATGATGGCTCTGGGGAAAAAGGCGCTCCCTTGAAATGAACTTCTCAGGAGTACCACCGGGTGGTGCTGCCTTGAGCCCCAAGGGGGGGTTCTAAAGTTGATCCTGTGAGGAGTCCGGACAAAACTAGTTCCTGGGGATCTTGAGTAGAGGTTACCATAGCGAAAGTCGTATGTGTCGCTGAGAGCCAAGGTCTACGTTTGATTTTATATCGGTAGACTGCGATCTATGGTAACATAGTGAAGGTCGTGTGTGTCGCTAAGTGCCAACAGTCTGCGTTTGATTTTACATCGGCAGACTGCGACTTGTAATAACATAGCGGAAGTCGTGTGCGTCGCTGAGAGCCAAGGTCTACGTTTGATTTTACATCGGTAGACTGCGACCTATGTAGGAGTGGAGAAGTTTCATTTTGACAGCGAAAATCAGAGGCCGCTGAGAGCCTGCAGTTACATGGACTTTTGCTGTGACGGCAACGTAACCCTGGGTGTAACCGTGATCTATTGTGTGGGATCCACGGCGCAATCTAGAGGCCGCGGATAGCCAGCAGCTACATGGACTTTTGCTGCGATGGCAACGTAACCCTGGAATGTAACTATGACCATGGATGGGGGTGATGATTTCCAGAGCATTCTCACCAAAGATATATCCTCTATTTTCCAAAACTGTTTTCTATATTTTCAATAAAATTATTTTCTAAAGTATTTTCACTGGATGTTGAAAACAGGTTTACCAAGTGCTTATAGATTTTCAGTCGTACGCTTGATCAACGTATGACCGAATTTCTGTGAGAACAGGGATGGACCGGTTGAAACATCGAGTTATAAAAAGTATTTTTATAAAACTATTTTATAATATTATGTAGATTTTAAAAGTGTTTCAAAGAATAATTTTTTCTAATAATAAGCATTTTAATAAATTCTGGCTTCGTTCCTTTTCGAGGACGAAAAGATTTAAAGGGGGGGTGAAATGTGATATCCCGGATATATTTGAATTGATATTAAGTTAGATTTTAAAATGAATTTGAATTTAGATTTAAATTTCAATCTAAATGAATATATATATCTTAAAAATATTTTGATTTAAAAATATATGAATAAGTTTTATTTAAGATAAGGTTTTGTTTTCCTTAAAAAAATTTTTCTAAATACTTAAGATCAATATTTATTAAATTTAAAAGCATGATAATTTAAGTAAGATTTTAATAAAGGATTAAAAATCTTTTTCTTTTGTACTTGAAATTAAACATAACACATAAAATAAATATAAAGAGATATATTAATAAAAACATAAGAAATATTTTTAAATAAAGGCTTTAAACATTTGTAAGAATTATGATACATGAGATTAACATTTGTAGCAAGTATAATACATATAGTGACAAGTGTCATTAGCTTCTTTTTCTTTAATAATAATAATTCAAATAAATAAATAAATAAATAAATAAAAACAAACAAAGTTATACGTATCATTAAAATTACTCTATTATCATTCTTCTTTTGCTCAAAAATAAAACATAGCAAACAAAGATCTGAAAACCCAGATCAGTAATTAAACAAACATGCAAATCAAACTCCTTATATCAAGATCAAATACCTATAAACAAATTCTCAGTTCAAACATGCAAACCATTTCCCTGTAATTCACTTAAAATTGCAAACTGGGGATTGGTATTGCATACGAATCTGTCCATCTTCAAATCAACGCCTCTGCATTTTCAAAGCAACTTCATTTTCAAGCACATGGGGTTATAGAGAAGCATTTCAGTTTTTTTTTCTATAAAAAAAAAGAGAGTTCAAGTATATGAAGGGCTGTTTTCAAAAGGATTCTAGTTTGCAAAAAGCTTTTCAAAAACAATCTGGAGGCTTTGTCTTCTTCTTCGAATTGGTGAGTAGACTATCCCTTTAAAACAGTTTAATAAATAAATTTTGGAATGCATGTGATATGTTGAACAGGAGTATTGTTATAGTTTGCATGTCTGTGTTAATCACGTTATAGGCCTAAATTTCTCTGTTTAAATGAATATGTATATGTATGTATATATTTATACAGAGTCTCTGATTTTTTCTTATCAGGCTCCAACAACATTCAAAAAAAATCAAAACCTCCTCATGCAATCGAAATTCAGCTTGGATTCCTGAATAAAACTTGGTTGTAACAACATAATACAAATTCTAAAAATAGTTACAAGAATTCTAATGTTGTAAATAATCAAAATTTAAGGAAAATACAGTGATAAGCTGGAATGGATCAAAAACAAACCACTATGATTTCTTGATTGGAGTATATATATTGATTCATGTTTGAAAATTAGGAATTTTGATATGTAAATCATGATTTCTAGTATTGTTTGAGAGAGGAAATTCAGGTTGATCAAATTTTGGGTTTTTGAAGCCTCTCTGGTGATCGGAAAACTTGGGGTAGTCGAAATCGCTACCGGAGGTAGCTAAGAGGCTGGCGAGTGTGAGAAAAATGATGGGTGGTTCGATTAACTACCGTGGTGGCTGATTTTGGTCAAAATAGGGTTTTTGGGTATTTTTGGATGAGGCTTGTAAGTTGTCTGCCGCGTTTTCTCTGGGGCATGATATTTGATCGGTCGTGGCACAGGGAAGCATGGTGGGTCGGCGGATCAGTGGATGAAGTTTCAGGGTGGCTGGGGGTCGGAGCATCGAAAACGAGGGAGTTTGTTGATGATGGAATGGTTCCTGTTCGACCAGGTTAGCTCAATTTCGATCCTGGAATTATGGCAAAGATTGTGTGTTCGGGAACGTAAGAGAAGATCATCAGCGACTTGTCGACAACGATCGTGGACGTCGGAGCAGCGTGGGTCAACGGTGCATGTACACAGGGTCTCTCTGTGCACCATAGTTTTAGGTGTGGGATGATGAGTTTTCATCTCGAGATAGGCACGGGTAGAAATGAGTTTAGCTCGGGTATTGATTCGAGCGTGCCTGTGATTATGAGTAGCTGTTTAAAGTTTTATCAAGTCTAAACGAACATAAATAAGAAGGAGGGATGTGGTGAATGTTGGGGTGGTTTCAGGGTTTAGTGGCCCGGAAATTGTCTCGGGTAAATCAAGTTTTAACTTGAAGTAGGTGATAAATTTACTCGAAGTAATCTATAGGGTGCTCGGGTAAAACTTTGTTTCAGGTTTTTTTTTCAAACAACAGAAACCTGTTTTCTGTTTTTAAAATTAAAAGTAAAGTTTAAAAAAATGCCAACTGGAAATTTAAGCTAAATTTTTAAATCTGAAACTAAATATGAATTCAAACTAGTTGAATCTGAGTTTTGAATTAATTTAAAATTTGAAATATAAAGTTGGTTTTAAACTTTTTAGTATAAAAGTATATGTTGGTTTGAATTTAAAACTGTAGGTTTAAATTGGTAAATTAGAAATTTAAAATAAGTTTAAATTCTAGTTTTTAAATCTGGAATTAAATTTAAACTTCAGTTTTTTTAAAATAAAATGAGTTTGAATTTAAATTGTTTAAATTACTTTAAGATGGTTAAATGTAAGTAAAGTTTGTGACGCGGGTTTGGGTGAGTTTTTCCGGGCTTGACTTGGGTAAAAGGGGAGGATATCTTCAAGTTGAAGTTTAGCAAAAAATCAAGGTTAAAACTAACTTTCTTAAAAGCTATTTAACTTAAATAGCTTAAGGTTTAAGTTAGTAGGTTAATGATGTTTTAATTCTAAGATTTATTAAAAGTAGATTTGAATAGAAATTTGTATTAATGGGTTATCTTAGAAATTATTAGGATTTGGATGATTTAAAAATTGATTAATTGATTAAAGTAGTTAAGGGGTAATTGATTAATTGATTGATTGATTATAAAAGTTAATTAAAGGGATTAATTACTCTATGTAATTAATTAATATGATTCGTTTAAGTTAATTAATTGAAGATTGAGGGTAATTTTGGGTTAATTACCTGGTGTAATTAATATGAAAATAATTACCTAGTAAAAGCAATTAATAATTAATCATTTAGTGTAATTAATTTAAGTATTGACAAATAAAAGTTATGGGAAGTTAATTAAGTGATGTAATTAATTAAGAATAATTAATTACAGAATGAGATTTACCAAGGGTGATTAATAAATATAATTAATTAAAGATTAAGTATAATTACTAAGGTAATTAATAAGGTGTAATTACGTAGTGAAGTAACGAGTGGATAAATTACTGGATGTAATTAATTTAAAGGAATTACTTGATGGGAAGTAATTAACGGATAATTACTTGGTAGAAGGAATTAAGTTATAATTACTCGGTGTAATTAAAGGATTAATCAATATAATTGATCAAGGAGTTGGTTTAAATTGATGGAGTAATTAAGGAAAGTTAATTTCTGATTGTGATTAATCAAGATTAATTAATGAATGTAATTAAGTTAAAGGTTAATTATTATTTGAGATTTAAGAATAATTAATTAATGAAGGTAATTAAGGAATCATTAATTAATTTAATTAATTGGAGTGATCGATCTTGCTTATTAATGATTGAATGATGATAGGTGTCTTGAATTGGGAGATATCTCTGATATGAATTGTTTTGTGATATGATATGTTGAATGGACGATGATAGTGTGATTATCAATCTATTATGAATTGCTATGTAAAGGTGTTATCCGACAATTGAAGCTGAATTGTATTAAATTGGATAACTTGGATTTAGATGACATTGGATTCGAAGAGTCCGGAGTCGGGTATTAGTTAATACCCGAAGCCACTTCGATTCTTTATAAAATTGATATGTGGAAATAAATGTGTTGGTTTGGAATGATTTAAGTAAATTGGACCATTTAATCTAAGTACTGGTACTTAGAAATTGATGTGAGAAATAAGTGATGTTTATAACATCTTGTGAAGAGTAAATTGATATAAGTTACCCCGGGTTTATATAAGTTGGATGTTTTTGTATTCCATATTAGATGGGTTTACTCACGCTGGTTTCTAGCCTGACCCGGGTGTTACTTTGATGTAATGCTCGGGTCAGACCGAGTATTACAGATTTTCAGGAAGGACGTTCTGGAGCTCAGGAGGCGAGCTGGATGACAGGAACGTATGGAGAGTTTGCACTATGATATTGTATATGTCTGAGACATGTTAGTATCTGTCCAATGTTGTATAAAATTGTTGTAACTCTGAAATATCGATGTAAATTGAAAGATACAGTTTTCTTTGGTATAACTATTATTATTGATATTATATTTTATCCGTTGCGAAAGTGAGATTGTGTGTTTCTTTTATGTTCTTCTTCTATCTCTTTCTTCTTTTCTTTAACTATCCGGAAATTTTCGGGATCGAAAATTTCTGGGTCGTTACATTTTCTTTCTTTCAGCTATTACAATTTCAGGACCAAAATATTAACTTGATTATTTTATATAATTAAAAACCCAAAATATACACCTTTTTCCTCTTAGTAAATTCATAAAATATTCATATGAACTTCAAAAATTATGAAATTGAAAACTCATTTCCAAAATAATGTTTTCTACAACATAACCAAATTTCAAGTCAATAGGAGATAAAAATATTAGGTTCTACCTTTAAAATCCATCATAACAATTTCATAGAAATTCCAACAAACCATTATTCACTCTAATAATGATATAATCCATCAAAGCATGACATATTACCATAAACAATTAGAAAATCAATCTTAAATCCCAAAAAAATCATAAACAAATGAGATGGTTACTATTATTCAACTTAAATTGGATAAGAAATATTGAGATTTGATGTAAATTAGTTTCCGTAAGCTTTTCCCTTTGAATCCCTTAGGTTTCCCCTTCTTTTCCTCTATGTAATGGCCGATGTCATCTTTTAGTTTTGTTTAGATTTTAGAAAATGAAATGAAAATGAATGAGAGAAGAAGGAGTAGGGAATAAAATAAGGGGTTATTCCCACTATGCCCCTCTCATTAATCCCTTCCTGTTCTATGTTTAAAATAATCTTATTAACTGATTAATTAAGGCCTGAGCGAAATTAGTTAACAAATCTCATTCTCTTTACCACCTCACATTACTCTATTTAATTTATCTAATTAAATCCCTAAATAATGTTAAACAAAAATCAGAGATGTTACAGGCTTTCCACTTAAAGAATTTCATCCTCGAAATTACAATAAAAAAACAACAAGCATAATAATCATGCAAACATATGTGATTAACATATGACAACAATACTAGCATATCTTGCTAGCAAAAAGTCTATATGACATATATGGAATATACCATCAAAACAACTCAGGATAAGTATCTCTAATCCTGTCTTCTGCGTTCTAAGTACAGTTTTTCTCGTTGTCACCCCACTGGACTTTAACTAACTTGACTATCTTGCTTCTTAATTTATTCTTCTCTCTTGCTACCGCATGAACTGATTATCTAACAAAAACCATATCCGGTTCCACTACTAAATCTTCTAATTCAGTCAGTAGTAGTTTCTAGATCATGCACATACTTTCTAAGATGACAAACATGAAAAACATTATAGACCCCTGCCAAACTGTTCATTAACTCCATTGCTAAGTGAGTTTCCCGATCTTTTCTATGATAGGAAATTGACCAACATATATTACTGCCAATTTCCTTTCCAAACCATACTACACCCTTCATCAGTCATACTTTAACAACAACATGGTCTTCAACTGAGAACTCTAAATCCTTATGCTTCTTATCTGCGTAATTTTTCTGCCTAGACGAGCTTCCTTCATCCTTTATGGACCAACTCAATCTTTTCTATAGCTTCTTTCACCATATCTGGACCAAGAACCCATTTGTCTTCAATCTCTAGCCAACTTGTTGGCGATTTGCATGGCCTCCCGTAAAGAGCTTCAAAAGGCATCATTCCTATACTAATTTGATAACTATTATTATAAGAAAACTCAACTAAGTGCAAATGGTCTTCCCATGACCTTATAAAGTCTAGTACACTAGCCCTTAACAAATCTTCAAGAACTTTGTTAACTCTTTCTGCTTTGTCCATCCGTTTATCAATGATAAGATGTGCTCATCTTCAACTTGATACCTAACACTTCTTGCAGATTCTTTCAGAATTCACTAGTGAACAAAGTATCTCTATCACTGACTATACTATTAGGAATTCCATGCAATCTTACAATATTCTTCATAAAAAACTTCGCCAAAGTAGGTGCTGTCCTTGTCGAATTAATGAGAATAAATTGTGCACACACAATCAATCTATCTACCATAACCCAAATAATTTCATTCCCTTATTCTTCCTTGGCAACCCATCAATAAAATCCGTGGATATATAATCACATTTCCAAAGTCGTACTTCCAAAGGTTGAAGCACTCCACTTGGCTTTTGATGCTCAACTTTCGCTTGTTGCCAATTCAAAAATTGTTTTCACCAATAAGCCTACATCTCTTTTCATTCCTTCCTAGAAGAAACTCCTCTTCATATCTGCTACATTTTAGTTCATCCAGGATGAATAGTAAACTTTGATTGATGGCACTTCCTAACAATTTCCTTCTTTAGGTTACAAACATCTAGAACATACAACCGTCCCTTCTTCCTCAACCATCCATTTTGATCTAGCCTAAAACCTTTTAAATCATCAATCTTAATTCCCTCCTCAAGTCTTCTAGTTCATTCAGCTAGTATTGGGTCATCTCTTTGTGTAGAAGCAATTCGATTAATACTGCTTGAACTTTCAAACAGGATAACATTGCGATATTTCGACTAGAACTAGCTAGTCGTTGACCTTAATCGCACACCACAAGTAGCCAATGCCTCTGAATCTACTACATTGCTAACACCACACTCTGAAATTTTTTACGAAGTGCACTACAACTTTATTTCCTTTCCCTGGCATATACTCAATATCGAAGTTATAAGCCACCAAAAACTCTATTCACCTTTGTTGTCTCATATTCAACTCCTTCCAAGGAATATATACTTCAAAGACTTATGATCCATAAATAACTTGAATTGTTCTCCCAAAAGATAGTGTCTCTATACTTTCAAAGCAAAGATCACCACTGCTAACGCTAAATCATGAGTCAGATATTTAACTTTATGTGGTGAAGCTATCGAGAAGTAAAGGCAATCACTTTACCTTTTTTCATTGACACAGCTCCAAATCCATCCCATATGCATCAGTATACACCACTACCCTTTAGGACAACTAAAACAAGCGCATTGGTCAATCAAAGTTTTAGCTTTAAGAATGCTTCTTCACATTTATCGATCAAAACATACTTTACGTCCTTTCTTGTTAGTTTAGTCATAAGTGCCACTATACGAATGAAATCATCGACGAGTCTCCGGTAATAGCCAGGTAACCCTAAAAACTTCTTATCTCGGTTATAGTCTCGATTCTTTTCCAATTGTTAACAACTTCAATTTTAGCTGGATCTACTCATAACACTTTTTATGAAACTATATGATCATGGAACTTCACTTCTCTCTTCCAAAAATGACATTTTGAAAATTTTTCTTTTAGTTAATGCTACCTCAACGTTAGCACTACCTAAAGATGAACCTAATAATGTCATTCCTTCTTAGAATTTATTAGAATGTCATCTATAAACACTAACACAAACTATCCAAATACTGTCCAAAGATTTGGTTCATCAAATCCACAAAGTTAGTAGGCATATTGGACAGTCCAAAGGACATGACTAACCATTCACACGAACTATATCCTATTTGAAACACCGTTAATGGAATTTCATCCTCCTCCACTCTCAATTGATGGAACCCTATTGCTAAATCCAATTGGGAAAATACCTTGGCTTCACTCAACTGATCAAACAAACCATCTATTCATGGAAAATGATAACGATTCTTTATCGGCTTCTCATTCAACTTACGATAATCAATCCACATCCTTAATAACCTATCTGGTTTCTTCACAACTATTGCGGTCGCTCCTCAACGCGAAATGCTTTGTCTAATAAAATTATTCCCTTGTAATTCCATCAGCTACATCTTTAACCCTTTCGTCTCAATATGTGTCATTCTGTTGGGCGGTCTACTCACGGGTTCAGCTCTAGGTACAAGATCTATTCGAAACTCAATAGCTCATTTCGATGGTAGTCTTATAACATCTCAAAGACATCTGCATACTCCCTTACAATGAAAATCCGATTCACCTCATCTTCTACTTCCATTGCATCCAATAAAGCACATACATCTAAACTTGAATTTCTATTGAGTATATAATTCGATCATGGCTATTAGGGTGTCCTAATGATAAACTCCTATCCCAAAAAAATATCATAGCATCATATCTGCTTAACCAGTCCATACTCAGAATAATCTCAAAACCCAAAAAGCCAAACATGTAAATTGTAGGTAAATGCACGACCTAATAGCTCAATTTCTAAATGGTCACATCTCATCCCAAGGGTTACGAATCCGCCCAAGAGCTGCGTAACCTCCTATCGGTTTCACAACCCCTACGGAGGTATGATGGTTCTAGATTTAACATATCTACTAAACATTGCACGATAAAAGAATGTGCTGCGTCGGTATCAATAATACTCCGGTATGCCATGAATTAAAAGCGTACCTCCCAGCATAGACTTCCCTTTCTCATCTGCAGTTGGTCCAAAAGTTGATGGTTCCAGAGCAAAAACTTTCCGTTTATCACCCTTGGCTAGTTCTGGACATTCATTTTTGTAATGCCCTATCTGGTTATAGCTGTAACACTTCATGCCCTTCTTTCCCACAACCTTCTTTCGATCGCCAAATCGACACTCATTAGTGATGTGCCCCTTTTTGTTGCACCTAAAGAAAACAACATTAGCCCTCCCTTTCTAGGAAGCTTCGCACTTCTGAGCCTCCTTCTTATTTAAGAAATTCCTCTTCTAGCCTTGAAAACCTTTAGTCTCCATAGGCTTGTCACTTCCGTATGTTGAAAGCATTTCCTCATTCCTTCATGCCATCACCATTACCACATCACATGGATTTTTGATATGCAGCATTGTTGCCCTAGCAATCTGGGGCTTCAATCCATAAATGAAGTTCTAATTTCTTTTATTCACAGTATCAATAGTAGTATATCCGTAACTAGACAACTCATCAAACTTAGTTGCAGATTCCATTACAAACATCTCTCCCTCCTCCAATTCCATGAACTTCTTGAGCAAAATTGACATAGCTATCTCAGACAAAAACCTTTCCTGAAATCTCCTTCTAAATTCAGCCCAAGTCAAATTCTCCTATGGCACTCCTACAGTCACACCATTTCACCAATACAAAGTAGCTCCTTGCAATTGTCTATATGCCAACCTCCACTTCTGCTCATCATTCAAGCCAAACTCAACAAAGACCTTTTACATTGCAATAGCCAATTCTCAGCTTCAATAGCACTTTTCATTCTTATAAAAGGGTTTCCTCCTAGTCTAGTATAATCATGACTCAACATGGAATAATTATTGCAAGCAGGTAACACCTCCCACATTATCAGTGTTTCCTCCAACCAAACTAGCAGCAGCTCCAACTTGCATCATATTGACGAAGAACTAATACATAATCCCCATATCTACTAGTGGGGTTCCAACATTCACATTAGCATTTGCATTTGGATTAGCATTTTCTTGTCAATCCAAATTCCTTCCAGTATTAGATCGAACATTTCCATTAATTGTGGTGCTTCCTCCACCTAGATTCACTATTTCATTTCCTACTTTCATATCTTGCTTTCTTGTAATCTACATATGAGTCTTCGTATGATATCGAAGAATGATCTATGAGAGAGGGGAGAATAGAGATAGAATATATACTTATGTATAGAAAATAACAAGTACAGCGTTATCCTATACCCCAATCTCATTCTCTGATTTATTTGGATTATGTTTAAAATTTTAAGTTTTACATAAACCTATGCTCTAATGCCAAGCTGTAACATTCCTCATTTCGAGTCTCGATGATAAGTGATACTGATACTATGGTCATCAATAGTATTATTTTCCAATAATAAAATGAGATCAGTTAATTGTGTTTATAATATCAAGAGTGCAGGAATATGAAAATTTTCAAAACATATTTCATTAATCAGCTTTTATATTCATTACATAATCCCAATCGGTTCCTCGTTCAAAGAAAATATAACAATTACAAATATATTCCAAGAGCGACATATGAAGATGCCCTCTTGGATGATCAGAGTCTAACTACTTGACACTATAGTTTCTGTCATTACATCCATCAAAACAAAGTATAAACTTCAAACAATACGGTGGAAATAAAATACTAATATTAGCTTGCCTCCTGTATGTTTTTGGAAGTTATTTATCTAATCTAAAAATCCTACTCCCAAACTACTCAAATGAGCACCCGAGAGTTAAAGGAGAAAAAAAAACTTTAGATCAGATAAAAGGTCCGGTGTGAAGAAAAATATACCATTTCATACCAAATACAGATATCTAGTGTGACTACGTCGTAGAACAGAACTAGTTTTCACTCACCAGTATCTTAATAAATATGTCAATTTGAACATAAATCATGCACCTGCAACCACAATGGTTAATGCAGAACATGATATGATCATATGCATGCAATATGGGTAAATGTGACTAGTCTGTCAGTAAAAGGTTATGAATTCCCAATGTTTATCCAACCCATAAAATGGACCATCTGCCGTAAATCATTGTTTTCCTTAGGTCGCTATGAACCTAATGCTTTTGCGGGCTAACCAATAACCTATCAGGCTTACTCGGACCGAAACTTAACCAAATATACCAAAATCTCCAAATACAGTTAGGAGGTCTCCAAATACAATTAGGAGGTAGCTAGACTGTCTGAATCATAGTTTTCCTAGGATCACTATAAACCTAATGGTTTTGCATGCCAACCAATAACCTTTTTCTGTGAGCATATAGAGCTACGAGTTCCTATATTTGCGCAAAGATCATTTTTTGTCAACTACTGATAAAGCCCCATGCACTGGAATCACGGACCTTTACCAACCATGGGCAAATGGCTAAAGCATAGGACGTGACCCTACATCAGTCCCATATTAATATTATCTAGTTTTAAATTCACAAGTCATATTTCTTTGACAGTTCAAGGCATCCAAACGCAATTGATATACTGATCTTTTGGATGCAATTCTACTCTCTCAAGTGTTTAGTCTAACCATTCTCACTACTAGAACAACCTAACTGGTAATTCTATTCCTAAATCCCAAGATGCAATATTGGGTAATGCATGTTTGAGTATGACAAATGATAAAACATGTAAACTCAACTGTTCAAGTGATAACAGGAACATATAACAACATTCATTAGAATATGTTCAATCAATAGTCACATCCTTCACAAAATTAGTTAATTATGAGTGGTAATTCTTTTGGAAATATTCATATAAAATTAGGCTAAAACACTATTTCATTTCCTTTAAAACATTTATCTTTAGAAGCGCTTACACTCTCGAACCCTTTCTTTAAAAACAAGGAAAACATAACCCAAACACATAGCAAAAATCTTGTGCCGAACTACTAACATCTTTACATAGCTTTCGAAACATACGTTATCGAAATAAGGTTGTCAACCATTTAAGATACAGGGATATCGAGCCTCTAAAACATTGCTCTTAGTTATAAAGCATACGACTATTATGCCACTAAAATAGGGTTGTCGAGTCTCTATGTTGAGCCTCTAAAACATAGTCATTAAGTTTGTAAAACATAAGGCTTTAATGTCGCCAAAACATAGTTGTCAAACCAATAAAAACATGGCTATTGAGTTTATAAAACAAATGGCTATCGTGTCGTTAGAAACCATACGTATCGATTCCATAAAAAACATGAGGTTTTGAGTTTGAAACACTTAGGGATGCCCAGACTTTATACTCGAGGGTGTTGAGCCTCTGAAAACATGAAGGTGCCGAACTTTAAAAAGAATGACATTGAGTCTCGAAACCATAAGGTTATCGAGCCTCTACAGGCTGTTGAGCCTCTACAACTTGACATATCGAACCGCTGAAACAAAGAAGGTGTTGAACTTATATAAGCCGATACATTCATAGCTACCATGTAGCTATTGTATGCATCAACCCTATAGTTTTTGAGTCTGTAAAGTAGATACATCATATAACTAACATGTAGTTATTCCATGTATCAGCCTGTATAGTTGTCGAGTAACAATAAGGTAGAGGTATCGAACATCTACCATGGCACTTCTGTAAATAATTTAAAAAACCTTTTATTTTCTTTCAAAGAAAATACTTTCCATCAACTCTTAACTCTTGTCAAAATTCCATTAGGTAACTAAAATAATTTTCATATTCTTTTTTGAAATTGCTAGCAGATCACGTTCTACCTTCTCAAATATCTTTACAACCCCTTATAATTAATACTTAACTTATATTAATTAAACACTTTTGTAGAATAATAAATTCATAGAAAATCACAACAATTTGAAAAAAACCCCAAAAATCATCAAAAATACCTTCTTCTCTCATATATAAAAATTTTGGGATTAAAATAATAACTTAAATATTTTTAATAATTAAAAACCTAAAATATACAACTTTTTTCTCTTAAGAAATTCATAAAATATTCACATGAACTTGGAACATTGTGAAATTGAATACTCGTCTCAAAATAATATTTTCTACAACATATCCAAATTTCAATTCAATAAGAGACAAAATATTTGGTTTCCCCTTTAAAATTCATCATATCAATCCTATAGAAATTCCAACAAACCATTATTCACTCCAATAATGATATAATCCATCAAAGCATTACATATTATCATTAACAATTCATAAATCAATCATAAATCCAAAACAAAGTATAAATAAATGAGACTGTTACTATTATTCACCTTAGATTGGATAAGAGACACTGAGAATTGATTAGATTAGTTTCCCTAAGCTTTTCCCTTTGAATCCCTTACGTTCCTCCTTCTTTTCCTCTATGTAATAGCCTTCCCTTATTTTAGTTTCTTTTAGATTTTATAAAATGAAATGAGAATGAATGAGGGGAAGGGTTTCTATTCTATGTTTAAACAATCTTCTTAGTTGATTGATTAAGGCCTGACCCAAATAAGTTAACAATACTCATTCTCCTTATCACCTCACATTATTCTATTTAATTTATCCAATTAAACTCCTTAAACAATGTTAAACAAAAATTAGGAATGTTACATATGTTTTCTTTGGTAGTTTTCTCTTATGGTCTATCACTCTACGGATGTCAATTGAGATAGGTGTTGCGGATAGGGATACCTGGACACCCGTCGTTATACTTAGGTTACAGTATTCCTTATGATCTTTATATAGTAGCATATTATGCTTGTTGTGTGCTAACTCTTTGGTTATTATGTCAGGTATGGTTTGGATTCCCTTGTTACTTACCGCATCGACTTTATAGTATGTTGAGATTCATTTATCACTCACACCGGATTGTTGTCTAACTCGAGGTTTTACGCTTTTCTTCTTATTATCTTATGTATTCTTAAATGAGTAGGCTAGATATAAGGTCTAGATGATACGAGATGGCCATGAAGAGGACGAGCTGGATGGAGCTTTCTCGTATTATATATGGATATACTATTGCTTAATCCATTGTGCAGCACCATGGAGTCTAGGAAATGTTCCTTTATCTATGAGACAATTTATTTGGTTTATTTTCACTTTGTATAAACTTTATTACTATGTTGTATAACTTGTAAACCTATGTACTATGATATTGTGGTTCATTTAGTTATTATTCTCTCGTATGTTTTATATTAATGATGTTATTATCATATTTCTTCGATGCGCTGTGAGATATACGATAGGTTCTATGATGTTTTATTTCTTTTCAATCCTTGACAATCGTCCTACATCAGTCGAGCGCCACAACAACACACTTATTTAGTTATATTGAGTGTCGGTGGTGTAAGGTGATCATCACATTTGGTACCAGAGCTTAGGTTATACGATTAACCTAAGTTGATACCCTGGTCCAGTAGAGGGAAGGAGTTATCACCCTAAACTGGATCGAGAGTGTTTATATATATAAGTGAGAACATACTTGTTATATATTTTGGTTTTCAAAACTATATAGTAGTATATGTAGTATATAAGTCACATGCATACACGAGAACCATTGATGCAGTTTTCTATATGAGAGACCGATCATTTTTATTATAGATTAAGATTGAGCTAGCATATAAGAAACATCGTGAGGAAGTCTATTTTTGGAGTCGAAAAAGGAGAGGATTCAAGGGTTACTAACCGTGGCTTGTAGGCGATGTTCAACAAGATGATGGCGAACATGCTACAAAATATCGAAGGGGCTACTCTGAATGTTGCTATTGGTGGTGGTGCTTAAGTGTAGGACCCTATAGCCAATATCACTAAGCTGAATAAAGATTTTTCCATTCTTGGTGGCAGACCTTTCCAAGGAACGAAATCAGCTATGGAAGTTCAAGAATGGTTGGACACATACAAAAAGATTTTTGATGAACTTGAATTGGATGGTGCAATGAAGACGAGGTTGGCTTCCCTAAATCTTCAAAGGAGAGCCATAAACCAGTGGAATGTTACGAGAGTAGCTACTTCCAAGAATCAGTTTACTTGGGACTAGCTCAAAACCCGATTCTAGGATAAGTCATTCCGGCTACTGATAAATCGGTGCTATTCAGGAAGTTTGCTGATTTGAAGTAGGGAGACATGCCTATCTCCGAGTACGTTGCTGAGTTTGATGCCTTTTCGAAATATAGGATGCCTTTTATCGACATTCCACTGAGGAATATGAGAAGTTTCTTGTGGGTTTAGATGACTACTTGGAGGAGAAGTTAGTGAGTCACATTGATGAGCGATTTGAGAGACTTGTCGAGAAAACTCTTCGCCAAGGTAGTTTATACCCCAAGTCCAAATCAGCTGCTGGTTAAAGAAGAGCCAAAGCCAGAACAAAGCAATAAAGGTAAGAAGAAATGGAATGGTAAGAGAAATTAGTTTCATGGAAAGAATGCTTAGAAGAAGGTTTCTAAGTGATATCCTGTTTGTTATAACCGTGGAGACAAGGGTCACCTGATTAGAGACCGCAAAGCCAATGGAAAGATGAAGTGGTATAATTATGGAAAGCTCAAATATATGCAGAAGAATTGCGTAGAATTAGGACAGAAAGCAAGTAGTGAAGGCATGTGCTTTGTATGCTATCCCGACTTTGTTGAGTGCTCCATCGGTGAAGGATAAGGGGAAAATATCGTTATTTAAGGTATGCTTTTCAGTTATGATGTTCCTATATGTGTTTTGTTCGATGTCGAGGCTTCATATTCCTTCATATCTTGTAACCTAGTAGGTAGGCTAGGATTGAAACTCGAACTTATTGAACGACCTTTGATTGTGACAAATCTTATTGGAGGCTCCATTAGTATGTGTATAGTTTATCATGGTTTGGCCTTATCGGGTCATTGATGCTCTTTTTTTTGATTGATATGCTTTGAATTTCGTTGGTTTCAGGATTATCTTGGGTATGGACTGGTTGAGGAAGTATGCAATAGTGGTGGACTATGAGAAGCTGTTGATAATGATCGGGGCTGCGGAGGGGCGAACGGTAGTGATTAGCTGTCTACAAGAGGATGGGGTTATGATTAGCTTTCTATATTCACTCGATGTTCCACCTGATGGGTTTCCATTTGTGCCTATCGTTATAGAGTACCCGAAGGAGGTGTTCAGATTACCACAACACCAAGAGGTTGAGTTCCATGTAAACTTAGTAAAGGAGATCAGATCGATAGTTATGCCTTTGAGGCATATGACATCCAAAGATCAGAAGGAGTTGGAGGTGCAAATGATTGACATACTGAAGCAAGGGCTTGTTCATAGAAGCATATCTGAGTATGGTGCACCTTTAGTATTCGCCAAAAATGCAAATGGCTCTCTAAGGTTGTGTGTAGATTACCGTGAGCTGAATAGGGTGAAGAGGAGAAACAAATATTCGCTTTTGCTTATAGATGACTTTTTCGTTCAACTCCATGGTGCAAAGGTATTTTCTAAGTTATATCTTGCAATATGATTTCGCTAACTAAGAGTAGCAACGGAGAGTGTGCTAATCACCATGTTTCATATGCCGTCTGGTTTCTATGAGTGAGAGGTTATGCCGTCCGGGCTAGCTATTGCTCCAACATACTTTATTAACCTTATGAACTGTATGTTTAACAATTAGCTGAACAAATTCTTGCCTATGTTTGTGGATGATATTCTAATCTATTCTAGAATGGAGGAGGAACATAAGACGCACTTGAGGGTTGTGCTTGATATATTAAGTAACCACAGGTTGAGAGCAAAGTTTTTGAAGTCTCACTTTGGAGTAGGTAGTTATATTCTTGGGTCATGTCGTCTTCGAGTTGGGCATCGTAGTAGGTCCTGCCAAGGTGCCAAAGGTTCAAGATTGGAACAAACCCAAGAATGCTACTGATATTAGGAGTTTTAATTGGGAAGTGAAATGTGAGCATGCGTTTGCGAGTCTGAAGGAGAGGTTGACAAGTGCGCCAGTATTGACCCTTCCAAGTAGGAATGCGGAGCTGACAGTTTACACAAACGCCTGCGGTATTCGACCGTGTTGTAACAACCCATAATGTACATATTAGAGCATCGTAAATATATTTATTTTATTTATATGAGTTATTTTGATTCTATAATTTTGGGATATAACTCTAAGGGATATTTTACACATCTATGTTTTTTACCGAATTTCTGTGTGAACATTTTGACCTTGAAAATATTGTTTGGGCTATAATTTTTTATAGGAGCCAAATTAGGGTCTCAAACTTGTTCCATTGCTTTAGTATGGTGGTTTTCCATTTCGTAGAGTGGTCATAACAAAAAAATGGATTGACGGCTAGGAAGTTATAACTATTTTAAATTTTAACAACTACTGGCCAGAATTAGTGCGTGTTTAATTAAGCCTATTAGTTGGCTCATTAGTCTAATTAAAGATTACTATAAATAGGGGCTGTAGGAGTCAAATTAGAACTTTTCCCTCTCATTTCAAATCAGGTCTAAAACCTAATTAGCCATACATTCATCATAATTCATCCAAATTGCTCTCTAAATCAAATTAGATTGTGGATTAGAAATTAGATCCTCAATTAGAAAATAAAGATCATTGATTTGCTTGATTTGGAGTGCTTTCTTCACTGTCTGGATTAGATCTATATACAAATTGGTTGAATTTGGTAATTTGTGAGTGGTTACGACTTCTCATTGTCCTATGCATGTTTATATAGTAGAATTATAGGTTTTAAGATGATTTTGTTCCCAAAATCCTTTTTCAAACTTGAATAACATGTCAACATATGTTTATGCCCTAAATTGATAAATTCTTATATGCATTATTTAGTAATTTACCAACATGATGTTAATATGTTCGTCATTGCTTAGATTTGGATTAGAAATTACTTGATTGTTATAATTCTATGTTTTGTTCATTTGGTTGATTGTATGGCATGTATGAATGGATGTAATTTCCATGATTCTATATTTGATGTTGTTTTTTAAATGGATGTAATTTCCATGATTCTATATTTGATGTTGTTTGTTAGTGTTTTGGATACGTATGAAGATAGGTTGGCGAATTGGGCAATTGGAGACAAAATTGATTGAAATTGGTTGAAACTTGGAGGGGAGGTTCTAGAGCAAACCAAGAGCCTACATGATAATTGGCACCTCATTTGGAGTTGAAGACAAGAATTGGCACTGAGTTATCCAGATCATTTGACATCGAGTTATGGGGGAAGGAGCTATAACTCAATCTCTTACATGGTTGGATAGAATTTGGTCCAAGGATTTGTTCTTTAGCAAGATGTTGGAAAATTTGGCTAAGTATTGGATTAGGGGCCGAGTTATCTCTAGAACTAGAGGATAAGGCTTTAGATTGGGGACCAAATTATTAATGAGCGATGAATTGGGGTCTAAAGCACCTGGAGAAGAGTATAGAGGCATGGAATAGAAGGTAGCCAATAATTAGCCAAGTGTACAACTCGGCACCGAGTTATACCCATAACTCGGCACCGAGTTATCACACTATATGGGATGGATATCAATTTTCAGGGTAGGTAGAGGATGCTTTGTAGGTTATGTTGTAGGTGTTGGCTCATTCATATCAGGTTGGATGATGATGTAACGACATGATGAAAAGCTAGAATCTTCGGATGTTGGCTCGTGTTTGGAGTAGGTTCCAAAGATGGCAGCTCATAAAGGAGTGAGGCATATGATCGGGGAATATGGATGGGTTTCTCATGAATGATGGAAACTGAATTGAGCAAGAAGTGCTTGGTATCCAAATGGGGCAAAGGTGGGCTTAGAAGTATATGCTGAGGAATCGTTGAAGCTTGAAGTGTTTTAAGTTGTACTCGAAGCAGGGGTACAATAAGTGGGGATGCTCATGGATTAGTAACGAGGATTCCTATACCCTAGACCTATGGCTTTGGGTCTATTGTCCAACTTTAGGCTACAAGACATGTTTCCAGCTTGGGCCACGAGATAGGAGAGTATAGTGGAGAACCAGGATTTCCATTAGTCCCTGGCAGTAAGGAGACCATAAGAGTTATTATATATTTAGAGCATAGAGATGAGTGATATGAGTCTTATTTAATGGACATTATGTTTTTTTGGTTGCTTTCCATTAGTGGGCTATCACGCGGGGATATCATTGTGAGTAGTTACTAGAGATAGGGATATTTGGACATCCAATATGGTACTCTACATTGTACCTTTATGATATTGTAGAGTAGCATATTATACTGTTACGTGCTAACTCTTTGATTGTAGGGACAAGTCAGGTATGGTTCCTGTACTATTATTTCTTACCATATTTACCCATATAGTATTTTGAGATTTGTTCATCGCTCACACCAGACTATTTTATGGCCCAAGGTTTTATGCTTTGCTTCTTATTATCTTTGGTACTCTTAAATGAGTAGACTAAATAACGTCTAGGTAAAGCAGTAGCTGTTCATAGGATGAGATGGATGGAGCTATCTTTGTATTATATACTTATATGGATTATACATATATTCCACTATGCAGCACTGGAGAGCCTTAACGGTGATTGCTTATACTTGTATTTGAGACAATTATTGAGTTTGTTTCCATTATATAAACTCTAAGACATTTTATGTGTAATTGTGTGGATATTTACTCTAATGATTTGTTCACACAGTTATACCGTCTCTTCCATTATATCTGTGATATTATATTTTATCTATGTGCTATAGGATACGATAGATTATATGCTATGTCTGTTGTTATGCATCTTGATGATCGTCCTATATCGGTCGAGCATGACTGTAGTCCACTATTTAGTTATTATCTTTGCTGGTGGTATAGGGAAGTCATCACATTTGGTATCAGAGCATTGGTTCCATGGTTAACCTGAGTTGGTATCGCGATCCAGCAGAGATAAGGAAGGTGTTATCACATTAGACTGGATCTTGAGTGTATGTGTGTGTATATAAGAGAAAGTGCATACTTGTTATAAGTTTGGTTTTCAAAATAATATAGTAATATATTGTATAGTATAAGTTGCATGCACATGAGCAACATAAACATAATTTTCTTTATGAGAGACTGATCATTCTTGTTACAGACGAGAATGAGCCGACATACAAGGAATACTATAAGATCTTCTCAGGAGTTGAAATGGGAGTAGGATGAGAAGCTGTTATGCTTGATTTCCAAGCTATGTTGAATGCCGTGATAGCAACGATGATGAGGAATGCTCCTAGTTTGGCTGATGGGGAAGATGCTCCAGTGCAAGCGCCTAGGGATGAATTTCACTAAACTGAGAAAGGAATACCCTACCCTTGGAGGGAAGCCATTCCATGGAACATAATTAGCTATAGAAGTGCAAGATTGGTTTGATACCTATGAGCTCGGCTTCAATGATATGGAAGTGGGTGACGCTATGAAGAGGAATTTGGCTTCTAGGAAACTTTAGGGGTAAGCTATGAACTGGTGGAATGCTGTTACTATTACTACTCCATAGGATCAGTTCAGTTGGGACCAGTTTGAGGCAAGGTTCGAAGAAAAGTTCATTTCGGCTGCCCAAAAGTCATTATTGTTCAGAAAATTCGCCGAGCTGAAGAAGGGGGAGATGTCAGTCTTGTAATATGTTGTAGAGTTTAACACTTTGTCAAAGTATGGGATTTCATTCACTGGTACTCCCTTGAGAAATGAGAAATTCATCATTGGCCTGGTGACTACTTGGGAGAGAAGCTAGTGGATCATATTGATGAGCTTTGTGAAAATCTAGTAGAGAAGGCGCTTCACCATGAGAGTTTATACACTAAAGCTAAAACTGTTATTGTTGTTTCCACTGAAAAAGAGGAGCCAAAACCACAGCAAGACGGCGTAGGGAAGATGAAGTGGAATATAAAAGAAAGATATTTGAAGGAAAGGGTATTAAAAATAAGGGTAAATGGAAAACCACTTGCTATGGATGTAACGAGATGAGTCATCTAATTAAAGACTGTAAAACGAGTGAAAGAAGAAATGCTATAGTTGTGATAAGCCTGGGCATTTGAAGAAGAAATGTCTAGAATCAATGAAGGATAAGCATATAGTGAAGACATGCTTTGGAGAAGGGAAAGAGAGTCATCATACAAGGTATGCTTTCTGCTGGTGATGTTCCTATTCGAGTTTTTTTATACCGGTGCTTCATATTCATGCATATGTAGTGATCCAGTAGACAGATTGAAATTGAGACCTAAGATAGTAGACCGACCCTTGATCATGACAAATCCTGCTGGAGAATCGACAATTTGTGCATGGTTTGTATTGGTTCAGTCTTATAGAGTAATTGGTGCTCTTTTATGTGTGATTGTTTTGTTTTGAATTTTGTTAGGTTCAGGATTATCTTGGGAATGCACTAGCTAAAGAGGTATATAACTATAGTAGATTGCAAAAAGCTATTAGTGGTAATTGGAGATGTGGATAGATGAACGGTAGTAATTAGCTGCCTAAGATGGGGTGATGGTTAGCTTTCTATATTTGCTTGAGGTTCCATGAGAAGGGTTTGTGAGAAATGCGGATTACAGATCTTAAGGCTAGAATTAACACTAGAGAGGGGGATGAATAGTGTTTTAAGGAATTACTAATTCTTTTTAAGTTTATATTAATTTGAACACAAATGTATGCAATATTCAGACACAGATATGATTACAGAATCAAACACAGATGCAGATATAAAGTAAAGGCGAAAAAGGAAAGATCACACCGAATTTTATACTGGTTCGGAGTTACCCTACATCCAGTTCTACAACACAAGTACGGATTTCCTTTCAAAATCAATTCTTACAATTACGCCCTTAATTTCAAGGACATGAGATACACCGCTCCAGATTCACAATCCTCTGGATAAAGATACTTGATTTTATGGGCAACAAGTTCACTCGATTGATTTTCCAGGCTACAATCACACCTTTTCTCACTCGACTGATTATAAAGAAGTCTATAACTCTGAATAGCACCGGGATCTTGTTGAGATAGTGGCAGAGAATCAAACCAGAGATGATCTAGTTAGATTCAATGGTGATTTTGGCAGAATAATGGTAAAAATGTATATAAAGAAATGTGTAAGAAGAAGAGGAGAGAAATATAAGAAAAATATGAATATAAATTCGTTTAAAACAACCCCTATTTATAGTAGAGCAACAGCCATGTCCATTCGTGAAAGGATATGATGAATAAACACTTCCTTTGAAATTCAAACTTTTGAAATAAACTGTCACCTTGTCGACAAGGGTTCCTTGGGGTTGTCGACATGCCTAAGTTATTTTTGGTAATTTGTTTTTCTTTGAAAATAACTTCTATCTTGTATTAAAATCATTTTAAACTTTGTAAATATACTTAACTATAGTTAAAATACATAAATAAGTACAGAGAATAATATTTTGGTAAATATAAAATTTTAGTATAATTTTATATTTAAATCTAAGTATAAATATTAAAAGTTAAATATATTATAATTAAAAGACAGTTTAAAACCAAGGATAATTTGATATTCAAAATAAAGATTATTTTAAGGCTAAAAGTATTTTAAAACCAGGATGGATGTTTTTGATTTAAAAAGAAGATTTTGAAACCATTTTGAAAACAAGATATAATTTTGTAAAACATTCGAATAAAAGTTAATGGATACAAAACAATGTTCCACTAAATTTTTCATAGGTTCCATCCTACTTAGGGTTCCATCCTTTTAATGGGCTCGAAGTGGATCCATTCCATGAATAAAATGGATTTTCAGATGTTTGTACTTTTCTAGGAGTTTTAACAAAATTCCTAACTAAATTACTTATATTGACATCTTGAACGCTTGATAATCTTGATACTCATGAGTCTTGAATCTTGATATCTTCGATTTTGAGTTTATCAATTCTTGAATCTCTATACTATACAGTCTTTATTCTTTGGTACCAGTATATATATCCTGCATATACATATATATATCTAAACAATAATGTTAGTATTTATATTTTATAATCTTATTATAAGGTTGTTGTCATCAAAATCAACTTCTTAGGGACTAACAATCTCCCTTTTTTGATGATGATAACCTTTGTTTATAAAATATTGCTTCTATCCTAATAACTCCCCCTAAAGTAATAATTCCCCCTTAATATATACCTAACTACCCTATTTCATACTTCTCCCCTTTGTCATCAAAAAAACTAACTCCAAACTATATAACTTCCCCTTATTCTTGTACTAAAGTACCTGCATTAATAAAATATACAATGGAGTATATAATAGATAGATTAAGAGATAATTGTACTGATAGACATGATAACTAATCAAAGATCATATAAATATTAATGTGTATTTATACATATTATGTTTTGCATACGAATTATCAAACCACACCATACCAAATCAAATCAAATCAATCTAAGCAATCAATTCAAATCAAACAAAGCAATCAAATAAAATCAAATATTATGAGGAACTTCCACCCATCCTTCTTCTCCAAAAATACGGTCTGCTTTAATGGCATCCCAATTTTCATTTTCATTGGTGAGAGAGACTTGAGGATGTGCTTCATTATCATTTTTGTGTAGGGAGGAAATCATCTTTCGTATTGTATCGAGATGCTTTTCTCGCTCCTTAATCATCTGCATTTGACTCAACTCTAAGTGTCGCTGATTACGAAGAATGAAAGAAAGAATATTTTTGAAAGAATTGAGGGTTTCTTCAAGATTCTTGGTCAAACTATGAATTGGATCGGCCATATTTGAGTTTGTGAGAAGAAGTATAGATGAAGTAGATAAGAAATGATTTTACGTGATGAATTCTGGAAGAAATATGCATTTATAGGAGTAGAAATCCGTTTGAGATGAATAGACACAAGGTAGTTATTCAAATTTAAAATGAAAAGTCATTTCTGACCAGTACTTGTCGACAGGGTCTCTGGGGGGTTGTCGACAGGGGTCAGTTAATTTTAATGACTCATTTTGATTTTGTGAATAATTGTGTATATATATTTATATAATATACTAACATTTATTCTGGAGATAGGAAAAGCTAGATAACAAAAAAGTAATTCAATTTCATTTCATAATAGAACGATACAATGATTAAACATTAAGAACTACATGAACATTCAAATCAAAACAAACCAATACAACATGACATGAAAAGGTAGAACTAGTTAGAGAATGACGAAGATGAAGATAATCCAAGCTTCTTGCTGACTTTGGAGATAAACTTGTTCATCTTGGATGACATTTTATCCAATTTCTTACTAACTGGCCGTTTAAGAGGCCGTTGATTCTCAACAATGGTCTTTTGATTTTTGAATAAGGTTTTGTTGGTTGGATTAAAGGGATGGTCAATACTTTCCAAGGATGTTTCACCTTCTTCTTCTTCTTCTTCTATTTCCATTTCATCCCCTTCTTCTTCTTCTTCTTCTTCTTCTTCTTCTTCTTCTTCTTCTTCCTCCTCCTCCTCTTCCATCTCCTCATGAGCCAAATGCTCTTCCTTTTCGGCAAGAGTCTCATATGGTTGAAAAACATATGGAATTTGTGATGTCCCGGAAATTTGGGCAATATTTATTTAATAATTTCATTTATAATTATTTTAAAATGTGAAATATTGATTTAATAATCCAATTCAAATATAATTTTCTTTTGAAAATTTATAATTATTTTGTTGATAAATGATATTCTTTTGAAAATTTATAATCATGATTTAATTTGAGAATCTTATTGTTTTAAAATGTTAAAAATATTTAAATGATAAAATTTCTTTTCTAAGTTAATTTAAAAATATTTATTTATAATGTATATATGTGTATACATTGTAAATAGGAGTTTTGATTTTAAATTTTAAATTTAAATTTAATAAAGGATCTTTTCAAATTTATAATATATATATAGGTGTATAATTTATGGATTGATTAAACTAAAATGAAAATAGTATTGAACTTTTCATAAGTCAATTTATAAATCTATCTTGTATTTTTAGAAGGAAATTATAATAAATATTTTGTTATAAATATATATAGTTAAGAATTGTATTTTTATAATAAAGTTTATTTTGTTTTATTTTAAAATTGTTTTGAAATAAATTTAGTTTATTTATATTTAAGTATAATATGTTAATTTGAAACTCTTGAATAAAATAAATTCAACTTGTTCTTTTCTTTTAAAAAAGTTTCTTTTGTAAAATTTGTTTTAAATAATTTTTAAGATATTCAAGCAAACATTTAAATATGTAAAGATAGTTCATTTGTAATTATTTAGAGAATAAATGTAAATAAACATATATAAACATCTTAAATTAAATTAGATTGGTTTTATCTTTAATTAAAAACATTTGTAAACATATAAATTCATCTTATTATCTAAATCTTACATGTGTAAGCTTCATGTTTTAAAATAGACACTTGTAATTTATTTCCATACTTAATTAACAAGTGGCAATACAAATGAATATTTGAATTTATTAGTTTAGATAAAACTTAACATGTCTTTTATTTTCAAACATTTTTATCTTCTACTAAATCAAAATTCAGATCTAAGAAATCTGAAAATTCATTTCACTCTAAAATCCAACTTCACTTTAATTCCACAACCCAAATCTATGTTCTGCAAAATCAAAACCAAATTTAGTTGGATCTGCAGAACAAAAGTTTTATAATCTGCAATAAAAAGCTTTAAACCTACAAATTCTGTTAACCTGCAACCCAATCTCTACTCTGCAAATCAAAGTTTTTGAATCTGCAAACAAACAAAGTTCTGCAAACCAACTTCTTCAACCTGTGGGAAATAATCTGCAATCTGAAAGATCAATGCAAGCAAGGTGAATCTGGAAGCATGCAGACCAAAATCATTGGCAAATGCAGTTCCAAAGCTTGAAGCATCATGGCATCATCAAGTGCAAATTCAAATAGGACTGCAAGCATCAAGGTATCACCAAAATTCCCACCAGCATGCAAGCAGATTCACAATGCAATGGAAATTCAGATTTGCAGGGAAATGAACTTGCAGATGGATGCTTTCTATTTTGCATTTAAGGTGAGTAAATTTTCTGTCTTAAAAACAGTTTCTACTTTTAAAAAACCAAGCCATCTAGATTTTGCAGAAATTAAAGTTTAGTTTGAAATGTTGTTCAAACAAGAAAATCAAAACAGTGATTGATAAGTAAATAAAAAAATATATAACAAGTACCCTGTTCTCTCTTTTGGTAAGCAACATCATTATTTTTAGATTGTTTTTGAATTAATCTATGCATTAGTACAGATATCCTTGAGTGTGCTTGTTGACTGTTGTATGATGTTCTGTGTACATTTTTAATATGCACATAGGTGTGAATGCAGACCTTCTAGCAGACCTGTCTCTGCTCTTATTAGAATTTTAAATACAAATCCACTCATTTATGTTTGAACTTTAGTTAGAAATCATTATGTAACCAAATTTGAGTTGTGTAGCATAGTTTCAGGTTTGTAAAATTTTTAAAAATATATATATATGTAAAATCTGTTACTGTTGAAAATAAGAAACAAAGGAAATGGTTTCAAGGAGTAAGTTGTCAACATCTTAAAATTATTAAAACTAGTTAAAGCTTTAATGCATGTTTAAAACATGGATATTAAAAACATGATTATTAAACAAGCATCACAATTTTAAAATCTTCTGGGAAGTTAGGAAGTGAAGTCTGTGCAGTATATTGGAATTTTAGGTATCTGAACATTTAGTAAATTGTGGAATCTGAATTTTCTTCCTGGAGGTTGAATTGTTAATGGAGAGAGTGGGAGAATAAGGGGAAGATGGTCGTTTACAGGTTTGTTAAGTATTTGGTGAAGAGTTGACAGGTTTTGGGTTTGTGGAGGTGAAGCTCTTCAGGTGTATGATTTGTTTGAATCTGTTTTCAAGCAACAGAGAGTTATGTTGGTGTTTGTATCAAGTGGAGGGGTGGATAGCTTCCTGGAGATGGCCAGAGTGAGACCATAGGATGATCAGAGTGAAGTGTTAAAATGATTGACAGTTTTGGTTGGTCTCTGGTGGAAATTTTGGTGCAGGCTTTGGGTGACTCGGAGTTGAACTCGTGCAGTTGGTGTTATAACCCGAAGTAAGTAGGCATTTAACTCGAAGTAAAATTGAGGGTGGTTTCGGGTTGTGTAAGTGCAGGCCTGAGTATTGTATTTGATAAAATCTGGAAACTCAACATGTTTAAAGCTTTGATTTAATTCAAGTATAGGTTGAATTGAATTCAAGTAAGTTTTGAGTTCAAAAAGTTTAAATGATAAATTTAAATTTAAGGAAGATTTAAATTTAAATCTTGGAACAGTGAAACATAGTTCAGGTTTTGAATCCAGATTTTTTTTAAACAGTTTTTGTTCTTTTAAAAATATAAAAGTGGATTCAATATTTAAAACAAGATTCAAATTTAGGTGTATATTTGAATTGGAATTTAGTTTGAATTCAAAGTTTTGAAATGAAACTCTTAAATAATAAGCAAGATTTAAAATGGGTTTTGAAACCAAATTTAAACATGATTTCAGCTTTGCTTTAAAAACAAATTGAATTCAAAACAGTTTTGAAATTTTAAATATTGGACAGAACAATGTTTTTAAGTAGAATTTAAATATGAATCTGATTTAAACAAAGGTTTAAATTTAAAAGATTTCTTCTTTTAAGTATTAAATAAAATTATGATATGTTAACTTTAAATAGAAAGTTGAATTAAATTTTAGAAATGTATTATTTTAATACATTTTGAATATTAATTAAGTTATAAATAAGTAAATGAATTATTTTGGAAATAATTAAGGATTTACTTATTTATTTGATTTTTAAATAATAACTTGAATTAATTTATAATTAAAGATGATTAATGAATAATTAATTTAAAGTAATTATTCTTAAGTAAGGAATTAATGAAATGTTGTTAATTATCTAAGGATAATTAATAATTAATTAATGTAATTAATTTTTATGGATTAATTAGATTAATTATTTTAAGAAAATCAATTGTAATTTGTTAAGTAATTACTTTATAAAAGTAATTAAGGGATTAATTACATATTGTAATTAATTCTGATAATGTATTTTGTTAAATTAATTAATTTAGTTTAATTAATTTAAGAATAATTTAATAATTAAATGATAATAATTACTTAATGTAATTTATGGAGCAGGATTTCTTAGAGAAGTTTTAATTGATAATTACTGGAATGTAATTAAGGAAAGGTGATTTATTTAAAAGTAATTTGGATAATTACTTTTGTAATTAATCAAGGATAAATTAAGATAGATAATTAATTATTGGATAATTAATTTATAAATGAGTAATTAAGGTAGTTAATTACTGGATTTAAATATTAATCAAGGTGATTAATAATTGTAATTAATTTAATTGAGTAATTAATTTAAATATTAATTAGAGATCATTAATTATTATAATTAATGATGTAATTAAGAATTGTTGATTGAGTAATAATTAATTAATTAAGTGATTAATTAATTGTAATTAATTAAGGGTGAATGTAATTAATTATAGTTAATTAATAAATTAAGTAATTAAATGTTAATTACTTATGATAAGGTTAATTAATTTTATGGAGTTAATTTAAGACTAATTACTTATTGTAATTAGTGAATGATTAATCAGAGATGTTTAATCAAGTTTAATACTTAATGATTAATTAACTAGGTTGATAAATCAATATATTTATAAGCAGGATTTATAGGTGAGTAATTAATTTAATTTATTTTAAATTAATTAAGGTTAGTTGTAATTAATTTAATTCATTTTAAATTTATTTATAAATGATGGATAATATATCATTGCTTATGGATGATATTGATATACCTTTGGATGGTTGTGATCTCAGAAATGAGATGAGTAGTATCTATAGAATATGGATGCTTAGTTATAGTATGATGGATTATTTGGTTGTGATGGTTGTTGTTATGATGTTGACTGTTGTGATGATTATCTGTTATGATAATATTATGGGTTATCTGTTATGATGAATATGTGTAGTTTATCTATCTGTGTGAAATAGATAAAAATTAAATGAGTTAATTGTTTAAAACCCTTAAGTATAACTTGGACATTAAAATGGCGTTTGGTTTCGATGAGACCGGGATCGGGTTTCCATATTTGGAATTCCGAAAACCACATCGATTCCAATTAAACGTTAGGTCGTTAATCCAAGTGGAGCAAGTGAAGACTCGAGGTGTAAGGGCTATACGTCAGTATAACTCTGTGGGTGATTCCGTAATGAGTTTGACGGAATAGTACTTATAGATTCGAGATGGTGATTTAGAGTGCAAGGGTTATTGTCGTTAACTCTGAGGGTGATTCCAAAACGAGTGTAACGAGATAATGCCTTCGGTTTCGTTCGAACCCGGAACGAACTTGTATGGATTGAATGCTTTCAGAACATCGTCAGGTGGACGATGAGCATTCTAAGATAGATGTGTTCTCTAAAGGTAATCGCAGCCTCAAGCCTCATCAACCGGGAATGGCTAAAACAGGGGAGGTGCAGCAAGGCTTCGTGGGTCGCGCCCACTTGAGAGTAAGATTTACCCCTGTCTAGAGGTCCCTTTATATTTCGGCTGTGTGGACGGTTTTTGAGCTCCAACCGTCGGGGTGGTCTTGTTCGGGACTGTTCAGTAAGGAACGGTTCCGGCCTTGTGTTGCAGGGGAGTTAGGGTGGCTCCTCGGTACGGTGATCTAGGCCACGTACTGTGACGGGCGGTACCCCAGTAGCCCTGCCATTGATGGAAACCCATTTTCCCTACGAGACCCTACGGTTTTGTTTGTATTACCCACTTTTGTGGCTAGTAGCTGGAATTTAATAGATGTAACAATTTCGGCTATTTCATATTTACTTGAAAACCCTAGACACTATTATAATATCACTGGATTTCCTATCAAATGTTTTGGTTAGCGTAAGGTAAAAACTTTTCCATGTTTATGTGTGGGAAGTCTTACGTGATACCTTTTGTTTTCAAAGGATTTTCTAAAGTTAAGCAACTTTTAAACTATTTACTCACACCAGACCCCTGTCTGACCCGAGTGTTTATTTTCTGTTTTATTAAACTCTTGGGTACTCATATTATGTATGAGTAGTCAAGTGATTCAGGATTGCTTTGACGAGTTATGGAGGAGCAAATGGAGCAGGAGGCTTCTGCGTTGTAGTTATCTATTTTCCGCTGTGTTGATATCTCTGAGTCGTCTCTCTGAGTTGTTTCTTGTACTGTTTAGAGTTGTATAACTAGACAGGTGTTTATAACTGTCTAGTATGTGTTGTATTGGCTGTAAAACTCTGATGTATATGATACTATGTAAAGTAATTATGTGATATATTATATTTATTCGTTCCGCTGTTTAGATTCTGATGTTTCTTCTTCTTCTCTTTCTTTCTCTTTTTCTATCCCTTTCTTTCTTATTAGCGATGCAATTTCCTGGAGTCTGGAAGTTGGGTCGTTACAACGTGGTATCAGAGCGTTAGGTTGAGTGAATACCTAGGCTCTGTAGTGGTGTCTTTCTCGAGAGAGCGTACTTGTAATTTTAAATATAAATATATTTAATTCTACCTATCTGTTGGGTTACCTGTTCAGGTTTTCCAATATAAGTAATAAAGGTAGATAGGGTAGTGGTGTGTGTAACACAACTACCAATGGTTGGAGTTCTGAGTGTTTGAGCTGGGAAGTGATCTGCTAGGGCAGTGTTGGGCATCTTGAGTAGTTTGGCAGTTTGGTGTGAAGGATTTTTCTGATCTCTGGAGGAGGATCTTTTCAAGATTCGGAGTGTATCTTTGGATTTTTAAGCTTGATTTCACTTGTGTGAGTGGATTTTTCTTGAGTCTGGATCAGTTTGGAGTACTGAAGCCAGCATTGGAATTTTGGCAACCTTAGGAAGGAGTTCTGTCTGTATTTGAGTTTGAGACTCAGTCTGACAGAATGTTTTGTGCTTGGTTTGGAGTCGAGTTTCCTGAGGGATATCTGTCTTCTGAAGGCTCTTTTGTGGAAGTGGCTGGTATAGTTTTGAGGTTCGTTGAGTTTTTGGGTAAGGAAGTTTTGGCAGCAGTAGCAGCAGTGAGTGGCCTGTCTCTTTGATGGCTCTGAAGTTTTTGTGATTCTTTTGTCAGTAGGCCAGGCAGATGGTGAAGCTTGTCCATTTCTTCTGGAAGATCAGCTGGGTGTGATGTTTGTGGTTGAAGGTGGACCACTGGTTTCCCTTTTGATTTGGAGGCTTTGGCTGTTCTGATTGTTGAAGAGAGAATGATCTGAACTGAGTAGAATCGCAAAAGTGACTTGCGATAATCCGGAAGTTTCCTGAGTAACCTTTGTTTGGATTGAGGCATCTCCAGAAGATGTTTGAGTTATCGAAGTGGTTTGGTATTTTTTGGATGTCTTCGAAGGAGTTAAGTTTTGCATCCGCATCAGGAGATTGAGTTCTGTTTCGACTTGGTTTTTGGAGATTTTATGGAATTTGATGAACAATGTTTTCGGGGTAAGTTGATCAAGTTTATACCTGTGTTCGTCAACAGCATTCTCAAATCAGAGTTGCGTAGTGGAAGCATGGTGGCAGCTATTTCAGAATTAAAGCAACACCCTATTCATTGGGATTTGTGTTTTGTCTTGGATCAGAAGATTTCTACCGGAAATTCATTTTTATCTGGAGATTTGGATGTCTTGGGCATCTGTTCTGTTTTCTGAATAAGTGTTGTTTGTCTGAAGTTTTCTGATATCTGTAGTAGAGTTTGTGTGATGGATTGGATTGATCTAGAAGTTGAAGGCAGCCCAGGATCGACAGGAAAGATTTGTGGATAGGAGATTGGACCTTTCTGTTTTCTCTCAAGGGTTAAGTGATTGATCTACAGGATTGGATTGCCAGTTTGGATAACTGGGATTCGATGAGTTTCACGTATCTCTGAGGGAATACGTGTATGATCTATCTCTGGTTGTGGAACCAGCAGTTCTGGAGTTTTGGTTGTTGAGTCAGACTTGTTTGCAGTCTGATATCTTGTCTTGTGTTGTAGATATAGTTGTATAGGAGTTTTGGAGCTTCTTAGTATTGATTGTTTGGATTCTCTTGAGCGAGTATCCCGGTATATATATACTTGGGGAAACTCGATAGAATCTTATCCAGAATTTGTCTGGATAATTAGATTTGTTTGATTGGTTGTTTTGATTGTTAGAATATGTTTGATATATGCTTGTGTTTTAAATAAATCTTTAAGGAGATTATTAAATTACCTTTGCTTTTAAATTTCGGGGACGAAATTCTTTTAAGGGGGGAGGAATGTGATGTCCCGGAAATTTGGGCAATATTTATTTAATAATTTCATTTATAATTATTTTAAAATGTGAAATATTGATTTAATAATCCAATTCAAATATAATTTTCTTTTGAAAATTTATAATTATTTTGTTGATAAATGATATTCTTTTGAAAATTTATAATCATGATTTAATTTGAGAATCTTATTGTTTTAAAATGTTAAAAATATTTAAATGATAAAATTTCTTTTCTAAGTTAATTTAAAAATATTTATTTATAATGTATATATGTGTATACATTGTAAATAGGAGTTTTGATTTTAAATTTTAAATTTAAATTTAATAAAGGATCTTTTCAAATTTATAATATATATATAGGTGTATAATTTATGGATTGATTAAACTAAAATGAAAATAGTATTGAACTTTTCATAAGTCAATTTATAAATCTATCTTGTATTTTTAGAAGGAAATTATAATAAATATTTTGTTATAAATATATATAGTTAAGAATTGTATTTTTATAATAAAGTTTATTTTGTTTTATTTTAAAATTGTTTTGAAATAAATTTAGTTTATTTATATTTAAGTATAATATGTTAATTTGAAACTCTTGAATAAAATAAATTCAACTTGTTCTTTTCTTTTAAAAAAGTTTCTTTTGTAAAATTTGTTTTAAATAATTTTTAAGATATTCAAGCAAACATTTAAATATGTAAAGATAGTTCATTTGTAATTATTTAGAGAATAAATGTAAATAAACATATATAAACATCTTAAATTAAATTAGATTGGTTTTATCTTTAATTAAAAACATTTGTAAACATATAAATTCATCTTATTATCTAAATCTTACATGTGTAAGCTTCATGTTTTAAAATAGACACTTGTAATTTATTTCCATACTTAATTAACAAGTGGCAATACAAATGAATATTTGAATTTATTAGTTTAGATAAAACTTAACATGTCTTTTATTTTCAAACATTTTTATCTTCTACTAAATCAAAATTCAGATCTAAGAAATCTGAAAATTCATTTCACTCTAAAATCCAACTTCACTTTAATTCCACAACCCAAATCTATGTTCTGCAAAATCAAAACCAAATTTAGTTGGATCTGCAGAACAAAAGTTTTATAATCTGCAATAAAAAGCTTTAAACCTACAAATTCTGTTAACCTGCAACCCAATCTCTACTCTGCAAATCAAAGTTTTTGAATCTGCAAACAAACAAAGTTCTGCAAACCAACTTCTTCAACCTGTGGGAAATAATCTGCAATCTGAAAGATCAATGCAAGCAAGGTGAATCTGGAAGCATGCAGACCAAAATCATTGGCAAATGCAGTTCCAAAGCTTGAAGCATCATGGCATCATCAAGTGCAAATTCAAATAGGACTGCAAGCATCAAGGTATCACCAAAATTCCCACCAGCATGCAAGCAGATTCACAATGCAATGGAAATTCAGATTTGCAGGGAAATGAACTTGCAGATGGATGCTTTCTATTTTGCATTTAAGGTGAGTAAATTTTCTGTCTTAAAAACAGTTTCTACTTTTAAAAAACCAAGCCATCTAGATTTTGCAGAAATTAAAGTTTAGTTTGAAATGTTGTTCAAACAAGAAAATCAAAACAGTGATTGATAAGTAAATAAAAAAATATATAACAAGTACCCTGTTCTCTCTTTTGGTAAGCAACATCATTATTTTTAGATTGTTTTTGAATTAATCTATGCATTAGTACAGATATCCTTGAGTGTGCTTGTTGACTGTTGTATGATGTTCTGTGTACATTTTTAATATGCACATAGGTGTGAATGCAGACCTTCTAGCAGACCTGTCTCTGCTCTTATTAGAATTTTAAATACAAATCCACTCATTTATGTTTGAACTTTAGTTAGAAATCATTATGTAACCAAATTTGAGTTGTGTAGCATAGTTTCAGGTTTGTAAAATTTTTAAAAATATATATATATGTAAAATCTGTTACTGTTGAAAATAAGAAACAAAGGAAATGGTTTCAAGGAGTAAGTTGTCAACATCTTAAAATTATTAAAACTAGTTAAAGCTTTAATGCATGTTTAAAACATGGATATTAAAAACATGATTATTAAACAAGCATCACAATTTTAAAATCTTCTGGGAAGTTAGGAAGTGAAGTCTGTGCAGTATATTGGAATTTTAGGTATCTGAACATTTAGTAAATTGTGGAATCTGAATTTTCTTCCTGGAGGTTGAATTGTTAATGGAGAGAGTGGGAGAATAAGGGGAAGATGGTCGTTTACAGGTTTGTTAAGTATTTGGTGAAGAGTTGACAGGTTTTGGGTTTGTGGAGGTGAAGCTCTTCAGGTGTATGATTTGTTTGAATCTGTTTTCAAGCAACAGAGAGTTATGTTGGTGTTTGTATCAAGTGGAGGGGTGGATAGCTTCCTGGAGATGGCCAGAGTGAGACCATAGGATGATCAGAGTGAAGTGTTAAAATGATTGACAGTTTTGGTTGGTCTCTGGTGGAAATTTTGGTGCAGGCTTTGGGTGACTCGGAGTTGAACTCGTGCAGTTGGTGTTATAACCCGAAGTAAGTAGGCATTTAACTCGAAGTAAAATTGAGGGTGGTTTCGGGTTGTGTAAGTGCAGGCCTGAGTATTGTATTTGATAAAATCTGGAAACTCAACATGTTTAAAGCTTTGATTTAATTCAAGTATAGGTTGAATTGAATTCAAGTAAGTTTTGAGTTCAAAAAGTTTAAATGATAAATTTAAATTTAAGGAAGATTTAAATTTAAATCTTGGAACAGTGAAACATAGTTCAGGTTTTGAATCCAGATTTTTTTTAAACAGTTTTTGTTCTTTTAAAAATATAAAAGTGGATTCAATATTTAAAACAAGATTCAAATTTAGGTGTATATTTGAATTGGAATTTAGTTTGAATTCAAAGTTTTGAAATGAAACTCTTAAATAATAAGCAAGATTTAAAATGGGTTTTGAAACCAAATTTAAACATGATTTCAGCTTTGCTTTAAAAACAAATTGAATTCAAAACAGTTTTGAAATTTTAAATATTGGACAGAACAATGTTTTTAAGTAGAATTTAAATATGAATCTGATTTAAACAAAGGTTTAAATTTAAAAGATTTCTTCTTTTAAGTATTAAATAAAATTATGATATGTTAACTTTAAATAGAAAGTTGAATTAAATTTTAGAAATGTATTATTTTAATACATTTTGAATATTAATTAAGTTATAAATAAGTAAATGAATTATTTTGGAAATAATTAAGGATTTACTTATTTATTTGATTTTTAAATAATAACTTGAATTAATTTATAATTAAAGATGATTAATGAATAATTAATTTAAAGTAATTATTCTTAAGTAAGGAATTAATGAAATGTTGTTAATTATCTAAGGATAATTAATAATTAATTAATGTAATTAATTTTTATGGATTAATTAGATTAATTATTTTAAGAAAATCAATTGTAATTTGTTAAGTAATTACTTTATAAAAGTAATTAAGGGATTAATTACATATTGTAATTAATTCTGATAATGTATTTTGTTAAATTAATTAATTTAGTTTAATTAATTTAAGAATAATTTAATAATTAAATGATAATAATTACTTAATGTAATTTATGGAGCAGGATTTCTTAGAGAAGTTTTAATTGATAATTACTGGAATGTAATTAAGGAAAGGTGATTTATTTAAAAGTAATTTGGATAATTACTTTTGTAATTAATCAAGGATAAATTAAGATAGATAATTAATTATTGGATAATTAATTTATAAATGAGTAATTAAGGTAGTTAATTACTGGATTTAAATATTAATCAAGGTGATTAATAATTGTAATTAATTTAATTGAGTAATTAATTTAAATATTAATTAGAGATCATTAATTATTATAATTAATGATGTAATTAAGAATTGTTGATTGAGTAATAATTAATTAATTAAGTGATTAATTAATTGTAATTAATTAAGGGTGAATGTAATTAATTATAGTTAATTAATAAATTAAGTAATTAAATGTTAATTACTTATGATAAGGTTAATTAATTTTATGGAGTTAATTTAAGACTAATTACTTATTGTAATTAGTGAATGATTAATCAGAGATGTTTAATCAAGTTTAATACTTAATGATTAATTAACTAGGTTGATAAATCAATATATTTATAAGCAGGATTTATAGGTGAGTAATTAATTTAATTTATTTTAAATTAATTAAGGTTAGTTGTAATTAATTTAATTCATTTTAAATTTATTTATAAATGATGGATAATATATCATTGCTTATGGATGATATTGATATACCTTTGGATGGTTGTGATCTCAGAAATGAGATGAGTAGTATCTATAGAATATGGATGCTTAGTTATAGTATGATGGATTATTTGGTTGTGATGGTTGTTGTTATGATGTTGACTGTTGTGATGATTATCTGTTATGATAATATTATGGGTTATCTGTTATGATGAATATGTGTAGTTTATCTATCTGTGTGAAATAGATAAAAATTAAATGAGTTAATTGTTTAAAACCCTTAAGTATAACTTGGACATTAAAATGGCGTTTGGTTTCGATGAGACCGGGATCGGGTTTCCATATTTGGAATTCCGAAAACCACATCGATTCCAATTAAACGTTAGGTCGTTAATCCAAGTGGAGCAAGTGAAGACTCGAGGTGTAAGGGCTATACGTCAGTATAACTCTGTGGGTGATTCCGTAATGAGTTTGACGGAATAGTACTTATAGATTCGAGATGGTGATTTAGAGTGCAAGGGTTATTGTCGTTAACTCTGAGGGTGATTCCAAAACGAGTGTAACGAGATAATGCCTTCGGTTTCGTTCGAACCCGGAACGAACTTGTATGGATTGAATGCTTTCAGAACATCGTCAGGTGGACGATGAGCATTCTAAGATAGATGTGTTCTCTAAAGGTAATCGCAGCCTCAAGCCTCATCAACCGGGAATGGCTAAAACAGGGGAGGTGCAGCAAGGCTTCGTGGGTCGCGCCCACTTGAGAGTAAGATTTACCCCTGTCTAGAGGTCCCTTTATATTTCGGCTGTGTGGACGGTTTTTGAGCTCCAACCGTCGGGGTGGTCTTGTTCGGGACTGTTCAGTAAGGAACGGTTCCGGCCTTGTGTTGCAGGGGAGTTAGGGTGGCTCCTCGGTACGGTGATCTAGGCCACGTACTGTGACGGGCGGTACCCCAGTAGCCCTGCCATTGATGGAAACCCATTTTCCCTACGAGACCCTACGGTTTTGTTTGTATTACCCACTTTTGTGGCTAGTAGCTGGAATTTAATAGATGTAACAATTTCGGCTATTTCATATTTACTTGAAAACCCTAGACACTATTATAATATCACTGGATTTCCTATCAAATGTTTTGGTTAGCGTAAGGTAAAAACTTTTCCATGTTTATGTGTGGGAAGTCTTACGTGATACCTTTTGTTTTCAAAGGATTTTCTAAAGTTAAGCAACTTTTAAACTATTTACTCACACCAGACCCCTGTCTGACCCGAGTGTTTATTTTCTGTTTTATTAAACTCTTGGGTACTCATATTATGTATGAGTAGTCAAGTGATTCAGGATTGCTTTGACGAGTTATGGAGGAGCAAATGGAGCAGGAGGCTTCTGCGTTGTAGTTATCTATTTTCCGCTGTGTTGATATCTCTGAGTCGTCTCTCTGAGTTGTTTCTTGTACTGTTTAGAGTTGTATAACTAGACAGGTGTTTATAACTGTCTAGTATGTGTTGTATTGGCTGTAAAACTCTGATGTATATGATACTATATAAAGTAATTATGTGATATATTATATTTATTCGTTCCGCTGTTTAGATTCTGATGTTTCTTCTTCTTCTCTTTCTTTCTCTTTTTCTATCCCTTTCTTTCTTATTAGCGATGCAATTTCCTGGAGTCTGGAAGTTGGGTCGTCATAGAATTTTTATATGAGAAACGTTTGAGTGATTAAAAACTTTTCTTAAAACAAATCCTTCTTCTTTGAAATCTACTCCAAAATAATTAAAAATCTGAGTGATATAGATTCCATGATACAAAGTGTTTTCACCCATTTCAAAATTTTTGGGACGAAGTTAATCCAAAATAACTTGCGCCCGATTAATATCACAACTTTCAAAAATAGCAAAAAGTGCTTTGCAAACTTTTGAAGTTGGATTGTTAAAACTCTCCGATTTTAGAGTCAAAGTATGTTATAAAAGAAGATCAACAATTCTAGCTTTTGGTCGAAAGTTTCGATTTATGAATTCAAAGTTAACGTTTCCTTCGAAATGAGTTGAAATGTCTCTCAATCATTTTCATCGATATTAAAACTAGAAAGATCCATTCCCATGCTCTTGCAATTGAGAATGGTACCAAAACACCATAATTTAAGATGATTCTAGTTCCTTTGACACTACCCCAAATTTCATCATCATTTCCATTATAAAATCCACGGTTGAGATTTGCATAGAAAATTTTAACAAGATTTGAATAACAAATAAAGTCATTTTGTGAAGCATCAACAAGACCAAGACTTGGTTTTTGCAAAAAGAGAATCGATTTCATAAGTAGAGAAATCTTGAAATAAAGCAAACTTTCCGGGATGGACTTTTCCATAGTTAACATAGTTGATATATGCTTTTATAACCTCCGGATTATTTGAAAGTTGCTCTTTTATATTTCTGGAAAGTTTCACTATGGAAGGGTTGCTTAAAGAAGCCATTAGAGTAGAAAGTAGGGAGCTTGATATTTTGAAATAAGAGTTTGAATTTGAAAATGAAAGTGAAAAGTTATGATAAGAGATAGTAAATAAATAGGTTCTCAAGAGACAGATTCTCTGGTCAAAAGGTGACTTTTCAGAGACTTGAATGAAGTGACAAGATGGAGGGAAATTCAACATTTGAATTCAAATTCAAATTTTAAATTTTTGTACCCTTGTCAACAACGAGGGAGGCCCTTATCGACAGGTGTCTCTGAATTTTCATGATTTATTTCTCTTAAGTATTCTAATATATATATATATATATATAATTTTTAATATATATAATATGGAATATTACTAGAATTATAGTATATTCCATAAATATTATGATACTATTTAAAAATAAAAATAATAATAAAATAGTAGTAAAAAATATAATAATAAAAATAAAAATTTCAAAATTCAAATGACACACCAATTCAAAATCAACCAATCAAACATTCAATCCTAAGCATGCAATTTCAACCAATGTATTGTAAACGTGTACCTTTTTTGAATCTGTTTCTCTAAATTCGTCGAAGTCGTGAACTGCCATGAAACACATATTTGAATTATCTGTCTTTTGATCATCATCGCTTGAGGACGAGTCCGTGTCATCCAGAGTAGCAGTAAATGCACGTTTTCATTTCTTTGCGAAATCATTGTTTATAGGAAGATTTTGCTTATCTGGATGCAGACAGTCTCTTTTGATATGGCCAGGTTCGTCACAGTTGAAACATTTGATATAGTTTGGCACTACATTTTGATTACCAGAGTTCTTGTAGTTGTTTCTCTTGAGATTATTCATCTTTCTGTATTTCAGGAATTTTCGAAAGTTCTTGGTCATAAAGTCCATCTCTTCATCATTATCGCTGTTTGAGTCTGATCCATCGGTCAATGCATTGAATGCAATTGATTTCTTTTCAGATGCTTTGCTTTCTCTTCTCCCAATCATTTGGATTTCAAATGACATTAGATTTTCAATTAATTCTTCTATCTTTAAGGTACTGATGTCATTTGCCTCTTTGATCGCAAGTGTCTTTTGATCCAATTCTGGAGTAAGAAAATTTAAGATTTTTCTGACTTGATCTTCTTTCGAAAATTCCTTTCCCAAGGATAATTAGAGAATGCACAATATTCTAAAATCTACTATACATATCTGGAATAGACACATTAGAATTCATTTTAAATAATCGAAACTAATTTGTGAGCATGGAAATTTTGGTATGTTTAACTTTGCTTGTTCCTTCGTGAATAACTTGCAAAGTTTTCTAGATTTCATATGCAGACTTACAAACCGACACTCTATTAAATTCATTCCTATCAAGTGAACAAAACAGAATATTCATTGCTTTAGAGTTTTTTGGTGCGACGGTCTTTGGCTCAGCAATCCACTGTGCAAAACCAGTTATGGGTTCAAAATATTCAGTCTGTGTGATATTCCAAGTGTCTAGTCCTACAGATTGTAAATATATTTTCATCCTACATGCCCAATATGCATAGTTATTGCCATTAATAAGTGGTGGTCTGACAGTAGACTGACCTTCTACAAATGAACCAACGACAGGGGTAATAGAACCAATGTTGGTAGTAGTAACAGTACCAGTGTTGGTAGCCATTTTGAATTTTTCAAAATTCAGATTATGAAACTTTGAAAACGTTGCTCTGATACGAAATGCGAGAAATGCGGATTACGGATCTTAAGGCTAGAATTAACACTAGAAGGGGGGGTGAATAGTGTTTTAAGGAATTACTAATTCTTTTTGAGTTTATATTAATTTGAACACAAATGTATGTAATATTCAGACATATATATATGATTACAAAATCAAACACAGATGAAGATATAAAATAAGAGCAATAAAGGAAAGAACACACCGAATTTTATACTGGTTCGGAGTTACCCTACATCCAGTCCCGCAACACAAGTATTGTAACAACCCGCATATTTATCGATTTTATATTTAAATATTTTATTTAAATATTTTATCGTTCGTCGGATTTTGGTCCGAAAAGCTACTTTTTGCAAACAGTCGAATTGGGATTCGAGACCACCCCCATTGAGTTCAAAATGCCGTTTGCGACCTTTTTGAGTATAAGCTTCGATATGTTTGGAGAAAGTTGATTTTTGCTACTTTTTCCCGCTTAGGGCTTTGGTTTGGGCTGAGCCAATTAACCACTTACTAACTCAGTCCCAATCCCCCTCTCCTCTTCATTACTTCATTCCAACTCCTAACTCTCTAGCAAAACTGAAAATTGAGGTGGAGAGTGGAAATTAAAACTCTAAGCCCTAGCTTCCTTTGCAAATCCATCTCCTAGCTCCAAAGTTCAAGAGAACCCATTGGTAAGCTTCCTCTTCTTCTTCTCCAACTCATTCTCTCTTTGATTTCAGAAATTTCCTAAACCTAATTTAGGGAATGTTTCTCTTTTAAGCTTAGATTCAAGCTTGTTGAGTTGGAATTGAAGAGTGCTTGTTCTTGCCATTGCTTCATAGCATCTTCTTCATTCGTTTGGGTTCAAAGGTGAGATTTTTAATCTCACATCTAAGTCTATGAGTTACCTTCGATTGTTAGGTATGACTTCCTAACACTTATTCATGTGCATTTGATTTTGATTTGGATTGCTTTTGTGAATATTCCAATTTTTAGTGTTTTGAGTTCAATTCTTTAAAAATCCTAACTTTGATGTTTGAACATGTTTTTGGTGATGCATCGAGGAGCATATAGGGCCGGGTAGTCGATTGACATAAACCCTTAGCGCCGTTGCTCGTGCGATTGCAATTTGATCGAGAGTTGCACCTCTTTTGAAATAGGGTAGGAAGTGCAAGCATATAGGTTCGACCGACCGAGCCCCCTGGGCCGGTCGACCGACCTGTAGTCCAGGCACTTCCTGCCTCTGTTTGGAAGTGCTGGTTACAGGCTTCGGCCGACCGAGCCCCCTGGGCCAGTCGACCGACCTGGTGCCCCGAGCACTTCCAACCTCTGGTTCGGTCGACCGACTCAGGGAGTCCGGTCGACCGACCTGCTACTATTTGCCAGATTAGCTTATATTGCTAATCCGTTTGAATATCCAACTTTAATCGATTCGTGTTGTCTCCCTTTTGTTGTTGTTAGTTATTATCGACTTTGATGACCTTTTCTTTGGGAACTTTAGATATATCCACTTTGATGGATTTGATATCGATTTCTTTGGATTTTATTCACGTCTTCGAATGTGAATTTTTATGCCCGATTGTTTCTACAATCACTTCTATGATTTGTCACTTTAAAATATAAAGGTTTTCTATACTAGTAGTAAATATCAAAACTCTTTCCTCAAACGATTTCAATACTATTTTAATACCAAATTCGTTTATAAAACCGTTTTCCAATCTATTAGTATATATAAGCCTTTACCTCACTCGTACGAGAAATCTAATTAAACGACTTAGTAAAACAAGTGGTATGAAACGCTTGCGTTTACTTCGTCGGTTAATTCTTGGACTTGTTCGATTGAATCTCTTATGACAATTTTCTAGTGGAGATCTACAATTTGTTCGTAAATATTTAAGTTAAGCTAGTGGTTATGGGACATGAAGCTAAGCTCATATATTTACTAGCTTATTGTAATTGACACTTCTTGTTGATCATGACGATCATCTTTGTGGTTTAGACTAGCAATGTGCGATGTCTCTTTGTTTATGTGGAGGACTGTTCCTCATTTTTATTGAGCTTCGTCTCATTTCTCACATGGGTCGTACCTTTTTAGGTGCGTTAATGTTTTATTATGCATGGGGTGTACCTTTCTAGGTGCATCGATGTTTGTTTATACATGGGTCGTACCTTTTTAGGTGCGTCAATGTTTATTTATGCATGGGGTGTACCTTTCTAGGTGCATCGATGTTTATTTACTTCGTGGAGCAATCGGCTCAATAAGTCGGGACATGGGGCGTATCTTTCTAGGTGCGTCGATGTTCGTCTATGCATGAGGCGTGTCTTTTTAGATGCGTCGATGTTCGACTTAGCATGGGGTGTATCTTTCTAGGTGCATCGATGTTAGACATTACGTGGGGTGTATCTTTCTAGGTGCATCGACGTTTATTTATGCATGGGATGTATCTTTCTAGGTGCATCGATGTTTATTCCTGCATGGGGCGTATCTTTCTAGGTGCGTCGATGCTAGAGCATGTGGCATATCTTTCTAGGTGTGTCGATGTTCGACTGTACATGGGGAGTGTCTTTCTAGGTGCGTCGATGTCCAGTTTGTGGGATTGGCCATCCTTTTTATTGTGATTTCTGGATTTCGTGTGTTGATTTCTGGGATTTATGTTTCACCAACTTTTACGACGGGCATTGATATATATGTCATTTATTGTGGCTTGGTGAATGAAATTAGGAGTATGACATTCCTTTTTATCTTGAGTAGATTATTGTGATATTGATTAATCTCTTGTTGATTTTCAATTACTTATTTATCACAGCTTGGCATTGTGATTATTATATGTTTATGTCATATCTCTTATTATATATCACTTCATCTGATAATTATAGCTAGACTGATCCGTTTATTATTTTCTTCTTAAATAATACTCGGGTCAGACTGAGATTTTACAGGTGCTTCTGCTTGACTCCTTATCGGACCATCTTCTGACTTTTGGCTAACTACTTTAGTTTAGTAGTTTTTGTTGTATACATTTGAGATACAGACTCTATGATGTATACTTATTCTTTTGTCTAGCACTTGTATCTATTCTTTTTGATATTGTGGATCTTGTTTGACCACTACTCTGATGAACACTTTCATGTGTTATATTCATATCTATTTCCGCCTTTGTGATATGAATTGTCTGTGACTGATTTATGTTATGTTTACTTCTATATTTGTTTCCGAAGATATTATAGCCACTGTGTAGTAGCTTTGAGTTTGTGTCGGCATGTCGGATTTCCACTTGAAAAGAATTGCATTCTATACTATCTGACATATCGATGCTCGCACAAAGCAATTACACGGATGGTCGCTCCTCAATAGCCTTATTCTCCGTGCTAGTTGACAGCATTCACCGTAATGTTCTTGGCTAGCGTGGGTATAGAGGTGGGGCATCACAGCTTGGTATTAGAGCCAAACTTCGGAACAATGTAGAATAATTTAACAAGGATCATCGTCCTAAGTCCATCTTAGGAGTCGTGCTTTAGGATTTAATTCGTGTCCTCGTACCGATTCATCCTAATTTCTTTATGATTCCTTGTTTTATCAATCAAGTTTGATTGAAATTTATTCTGAGAATAACTTTTTCCTCTTCTTTCTTTCTTTCTTAAAGAAGAAAAATGGTTAGACCTGGCCGTCCCAGCGCCGGTCAATCTAGTGCTACTCACCAGGATGGAGTATTTATGTCTGCCCAGCAGCTTTTAGATCTTATTAAGAACGCTCAAGCAGCCGGTCCCAATCAAGAGCCTACTCATCCTAGATCCGGTTTTGCACGCTTGTGCAGAGACTAAACCGATTTGGGTGGAAGGCCATTCAGGGGATCCGAGAGTGTTATTGAAATTCAAGCTTGGCTCAAATCATGCGATCGCATCTTTTCTCGCATGAACCTTATTGACCTTCATCGAGTCCAAGTGGCTTCTAGCATGCTCCAAGAAAGAGCATTAGATTGGTATGAGCTTTTAATTTCTGAAATCATTGAAGCGGATCTCACTTGGGAGCAATCCCGGGAAAGATTCGAATTGAAATTTGTGCCGGAGGCTGAAAAAGTAACTTTAGCACGGCGTTTTATTGACCTTGTTCAAGGTGGATCTTCTGTGACAGACTATGTCGCATCTTTCGAATCTCTGTCCAAATACGGGGTTGAATACATCAACACCCCATTGAAGAAAAATCAGAGATTTGTCTATGGCTTGAATAAGAATCTTAAGAAGCCATTACTTCTGAAACTTGAGGTTTCATTTGATTAGCTTATTCATATCGCTCTTCGTCTTGAAGAGGCCGATAATGAAGGTGATGTTGAAGTTGTGCGTGCCCAACAGAACTTCGACAATAACCTGAAGAGGCCTATCATATTCAAAGGCCCCAATTCTAATAAGAAAGGGAAGCAACCAACTCCGGTAGCAAAGACTCCTACCTCTAGTCGTGGGCAATGATACAATTGTGGTTCCACAGACCACTATGCAAGGGAGTGCCCGAAACCCCTCTTTTGTCGTTATTGCAAAGTTCGGGTCATCTTTTATCTTCGTGCCCTAGGCTTCCAAGCAAGAGAGAAGGAAAGCTGCAAGCCCCTAGCAACTCTTCTCTTAGTCAAGGTAGCCATTCTATCCTTGATGACAATTGTTTTATGATTTTCCTTTTCGAGTTCTTTTTGATATGGGTTCCATCTCACTAATTTATATCAAAAGAACTTGTTGATTCTTTTTAAACATTTTTGGGCTTGAAGACTTCTTTGAGGATTGTGAATCCGGATGTATCCGCAACAATTTTCTTTTGTTTAGATGTCGAAATTATTTTATGTGATTTTTCTTTTCGAGCCGATATTTTTGCTTAGGCTCCGGAATTGATTTGTGCGATAGGATTGGCTTAATCATTATGAAGCCTATATCCTATTTTCTGAGTGGACTCTTCGTCTTCGACATTTTCTATCTATTAAGCAGATTTCTGTTTTTCCTTTGTGATTTTGATTCCAATTTGATGGCATCATTTTATTATTTAAGCCCTTATGGTGAGGAAAGTATTATTTCTCTTATCTAAATAATTTGTGAAACTTTTCCAGTATTTTTGAGTTTTGTCTTAGGATTATCACCTAAGTAATCTTTTGTGTGGCGCTAAGGTCTTTTCAGTTTGACCTTGCCACCGGTTTTCGTTTGCTACGAGTTGCGGAAATTAGCATTCCACTTACCGCATTCCGCACTCGTTATGATTCTTATGAATGACTTATTATGTCATTCAATTTGTCCAGCTTATTTCATCCATTTTATAAATCGAATATTCTATGAATATTTCGATGAGACTATTCTTGTATTTACTGATTTTGGATGAAAATAGTAATTTAAAATTTTGCAAACCTTTTTCATAAGATTTATGTATAAGTAAAACTGGATTTTTGTTCTTAAAAACGAACGAAGAATATTCTTAGAAGTTTTTGAGAAACTTACTTATCCTATAGAATACGATTTTGTGATTGTATTGCCCATTTAGTGTTTTAAGAATTTTGGTCGATGCGCTTGATCAACGTTATCGATAAAAATTTCCTAAACGCTTTGATGAGACAGTCAGACACAGTATATTAACTTGAAAATAGTAAATTTTTCTAGAAAGATTATTACACAATGATAAATGTAATTTGAAAGTTTTAACTTTTCAGGAAAGAAGATTATTTAAAAGAAATTCTTTCTTTTCGATACTCTTATTCTTGTGATTCCTGAAGGGGAACCAAGACTTTGCTATTTGTACCGATACTAGTCATATTGGTTTGTATGCCGTTCTCTTGCAAAGGAGAACGTGCTATCACTTGTGCTTCTAAATCATTATAGCTTATCGAGACTAGGTATGCCACTCATGATCTAGTGCTCGCGGCTATTGTTTTTGCTTTTGGAATTTGGCATCATCATATTTGGATGAGAAATTTGTTCTCTACCTTGATCATAAATCTTTGGAATATTTATTTTCTCATAAGGAACTTCATGTTGACTCGAGTTCCTAGCATCTTATGATCTTGATATTCTTTTATTCCCGAGAAGGGAAATCGTGTTGCCAATGCGCTTTGTCGTAAGCAACAAGTGGTTGATTCTTTGATGTTGTCTGAATGGAATTATCTTTCTATCAAGTTCATCGGACGTTTTGGTATACTTCGTTTTATTGAGCTTTATCTCATTCCTTTTAAGGACTAGTGTCCGGTGTTCTTTTATGGTGTTCGGTTCATCGGGTGTACTGTTATTATACTACATCGATGTTCCGTCTTATTTGGATTCATTGGATGTACCGTTTGTACTACATCAATGTCTTTGCTTTTGGATTCATTGGATGTACCGTTTGTACTACATCAATGTCTTTGCTATTGGATTCATTGGATGTACCGTTTGTACTACATCAATGTCTTTGCCACTCGATTCATTGGATGTACCGTTTGTACTACATCAATGTCTTTGCCTTTGGATTCATTGGATGTACCGTTTGTACTACATCAATGTCTTTGCTTTTCGATTCATTGGATGTACCGTTTGTACTACATCAATGTCTTTGCTTTTGGATTCATTGGATGTACCGTTTGTACTACATCAATGTCTTTGCTATTGGATTCATTGGATGTACCGTTTGTACTACATCAATGTCTTTGCTACTCGATTCATTGGATGTACCGTTTGTACTACATCAATGTCTTTTCTTTTCGATTCATTGGATGTACCGTTTGTACTACATCAATGTCTTTGCTTTTGGATTCATTGGATGTACCGTTTGTACTACATCAATGTTTTTGCTATTTGATTCATTGGATGTACCGTATGTACTACATCAATGTCCTTGCTTTGGTTCATTGGGCGTACCGTTTTTGTACTACGCTGATGTCCCAAATTATTCGAGTTTCTAGTTTCTCGGGCGTACCGTTTTTGTACTACGCCGTTGCACCGGCTCAATTTTCTGCTATTCTTGACGTTCCCCACGTCTTTTATCTACGGAAATGCCTTAGGGATTCCGGTTTTCATTCTTGAGCCCGGTGATATTGTGGAAATTGAAGTTTCACCAGATTTGATTTATGAGCAACATTCCATTCGCATCATTACTTCGGAGGTTGAGCGCCTTCGGAATAAAGATGTTCTTCTTATGAGAGTTCAATGGTTCTCAAATCCTAAGGATTGCTCTTGGGAATTCAGAGAATTCATCGAGCGATCCCGTTCAAGCTTACTCTTTCATGCTCCTTATGGTGAACTTCCTATTTCAAATTTTCTTTTGTGTTGATATGCTTCTATGGTTGTTACTTCTTATTTTCTTCTTAAGTATTGCGAGGACGCAATTTCTTTAAGGAGGGGAGTCTGTAATAACCTGCATATTTATCGATTTTATATTTAAATATTTTATCGTTCGTCGGATTTTGGTCCGAAAAGCTACTTTTTGCAAACAGTCGAATTGGGACTCGAGACCACCCCATTGAGTTCAAAATGCCGTTTGCGACCTTTTTGAGTATAAGCTTCGATATGTTTGGAGAAAGTTGATTTTTGCTACTTTTTCCCGCTTAGGGCTTTGGTTTGGGCTGAGCCAATTAACCACTTACTAACTCAGTCCCAATCCCCCTCTCCTCTTCATTACTTCATTCCAACTCCTAACTCTCTAGCAAAACTGAAAATGGAGGTGGAGAGTGGAAATTAAAACTCCAAGCCCTAGCTTCCTTTGCAAATCCATCTCCTAGCTCCAAAGTTCAAGAGAACCCATTGGTAAGCTTCCTCTTCTTCTTCTCCAACTCATTCTCTCTTTGATTTCAGAAATTTCCTAAACCTAATTTAGGGAATGTTTCTCTTTTAAGCTTAGATTCAAGCTTGTTGAGTTGGAATTGAAGAGTGCTTGTTCTTGCCATTGCTTCATAGCATCTTCTTCATTCATTTGGGTTCAAAGGTGAGATTTTTAATCTCACATCTAAGTCTATGAATTACCTTCGATTGTTAGGTATGAATTCCTAACACTTATTCATGTGCATTTGATTTTGATTTGGATTGCTTTTGTGAATATTCCAATTTTTAGTGTTTTGAGTTCAATTCGTTAAAGATCCTAACTTTGATGTTTGAACATGTTTTTAGTGATGCATCGAGGAGCATATAGGGCCGGGTAGTCGATTGGCATAAACCCTTAGCGCCGTTGCTCGTGCGATTGCAATTTGATCGAGAGTTGCACCTCTTTTGAAATAGGGTAGGAAGTGCAAGCATACAGGTTCGGCCGACCGAGCCCCCTGGGCCGGTCGACCGACCTGTAGTCCAAGCACTTCCTGCCTCTGTTTGGAAGTGCTGGTTACAGGCTTCGGCCGACCGAGCCCCCTGGGCCGGTCGATCGACCTGGTGCCCCGAGCACTTCCAACCTTTGGTTCGGTCGACCGACTCAGGGAGTCCGGTCGACCGACCTGCTACTATTTGCCAGATTAGCCTATATTGCTAATCCGTTTGAATATCCAACTTTAATCGATTCGTGTTGTCTCCCTTTTTTGTTGTTATTTATTATCGACTTTGATGACCTTTTCTTTGGGAATTTTAGATATATCCACTTTGATGGATTTGATATCGATTTCTTTGGATTTTATTCACGTCTTCGAATGTGAATTTTTATGCCCGATTGTTTCTACAATCACTTCTATGATTTGTCACTTTAAAATATAAAGGTTTTCTATACTAGTAGTAAATATCAAAACTCTTTCCTCAAACGATTTCAATACTATTTAAATACCAAATTCGTTTATAAAACCATTTTCCAATCTATTAGTATATATAAGCCTTTACCTCACTCGTATGAGAAATCTAATTAAACGACTTAGTAAAACAAGTGGTATGAAACGCTTGCGTTTACTTCGTCGGTTAATTCTTGGACTTGTTCGATTGAATCTCTTGTGACAATTTTCTAGTGGAGATCTCCAATTTGTTCATAAATATTAAGTTAAGCTAGTGGTTATGGGACATGAAGCTAAGCTCATATATTTACTAGCTTATTGTAATTGACACTTCTCGTTGATCATGACGATCATCTTTGTGGTTTAGACTAGCAATGTGCAATGTCTCTTTGTTTATGTAGAGGACTGTTCCTCATTTTTATTGAGCTTCGTCTCATTTCTCACATGGGTCGTACCTTTTTAGGTGCGTCAATGTTTTATTATGCATGGGGTGTACCTTTCTAGGTGCATCGATGTTTGTTTATACATGGGTCGTACCTTTTTAGGTGCGTCAATGTTTATTTATGCATGGGGTGTACCTTTCTAGGTGCATCGATGTTTATTTACTTCGTGGAGCAATCGGCTCAATAAGTCGGGACATGGGGCGTATCTTTCTAGGTGCGTCGATGTTCGTCTATGCATGGGGCGTGTCTTTCTAGGTGCGTCGATGTTCGACTTAGCATGGGGTGTATCTTTCTAGGTGCATCGATGTTAGACATTACATAGGGTGTATCTTTCTACGTGCATCGATTTTTATTTATGCATGGGATGTATCTTTCTAGGTGCATCGATGTTTATTTATGCATGGGGCGTATCTTTCTAGGTGCGTCGATGCTAGAGCATGGGGCATATCTTTCTAGGTGTGTCGATGTTCGACTGTACATGGGGCGTGTCTTTCTAGGTGCGTCAATGTCCAGTTTGTGGGATTGGCCATCTTTTTATTGTGATTTCTGGATTTTGTGTGTTGATTTCTGGGATTTATGTTTCACCAACTTTTACGATGGGCATTGATATATATGTCATTTATTGTGGCTTGGTGAATGAAATAAGGAGTATGACATTCCTTTTTATCTTGAGTAGATTATTGTGATATTGATTAATCTCTTGTTGATTTTCAATTCTTATTTATCACAGCTTGACATTGTGATTATTATATGTTTATGTCATATCTCTTATTATATATCACTTCATCTGATAATTATAGCTAGACTGATCCGTTTATTATCTTCTTCTTAAATAATACTCGGGTCAGACTGAGATTTTACAGGTGCTTCTGCTTGACTCCTTATCGGACCATCTTCTGACTTTTGGCTAACTACTTTAGTTTAGTAGTTTTTGTTGTATACATTTGAGATACAGACTCTATGATGTATACTTATTCTTTTGTCTAGCACTTGTATCTATTCTTTTTGATATTGTGGATCTTTTTTGACCACTACTCTGATGAACACTTTCATGTGTTATATTCATATCTATTTTCGCCTTTGTGATATGAATTGTCTGTAACTGATTTATGTTATGTTTACTTCTATATTTGTTTCCGAAGATATTATAGCCACTGTGTAGTAGCTTTGAGTTTGTGTCGGCATGTCGGATTTCCACTTGAAAAGAATTGCATGTTATACTATCTGACATATCGATGCTCGCATAAAGCAATTACACGGATGGTCGCTCCTCAACAGCCTTATTCTCCGTGCTAGTTGACAGCATTCACCGTAATGTTCTTGGCTAGCGTGGGTATAGAGGTGGGGCGTCACAAGTATGGATTTCCTTTCAAAATCAATTCTTGCAATTACACCCTCGATTTCAAGGCCATGAGGTACACCGCTCCAGATTCACAATCCTCTGGGTAGAGATACTTGATATTACGGGCAACAAGTTCACCCGGTTGATTTTCCAGGCTACAATCACACCTTTTCTCACTCGATTGATTTTCCAAGCTACAACCACACCTTTACTTGCTCGATTGATTACAAAGAAGTCTATAACTCTGAATAGCACTGAGATCTTGTTGAGATAGTGATAGAGAATCAAATCAGAGATGATCTAGTTAGATTCAATGGTGATTTTGGCAGAGTAATGGTAAAAATGTATATAAAGAAATGTGGAAGAAGAAGAGAAGTGAAATCAGAGAAAAATAAGAATATAAGTTCGTTTAAAACAGCCCATATTTATAGTAGAACAACAGCCATGCCCCTTCGTGAAAGGATATGACAATTGACACTTCCTTTCTAATTCAAACTTTTGAAATAAACTATCGCCTTCTCGACAAGGGTTCCTTAGGGTTGTCAATAGGCCTAAGTTATTTTTGGTAATTTGTTTTTCTTTGAAAATAACTTCTATCTTGTATTAAAACTACTTTAAACTTTAAAAATATACATAACTATAGTTAAAATACATAAATAAGTATAGAGAATAATATTTTGGTATATATAAAATTTTACTAAAATTTTATATTTAAATCTAAGTATAAATACTAAAAGTTAAATATATTATAATTAAAAGATAGTTTAAAACCAAGGAAATTTGATATTGAAAATAAAGATTATTTTGAGGCTAAAAGTATTTTAAAACCAGGATGGATGCTGTAACGACCCGAAATTTTCGAACCCGAAAATTCCAGATAGTTATGGAAAAGAAGAAAGAGATAGAAGAAGAAGAAGAACAGAACACCAAAATCTCACATTCGCAATGGATAAAAAATAATTATAAATAATAACAGATTACAAAAGAATACCATATCTGTCGATTACATTTAATATACATCAGAGTTTCACAGATATACAGACACTGAATATATACAATTATCATGTCTCAGATTAACAATAATATAAATACAGCAGAAATACTCTATACGCTATCGCCATCCAGCTCGCCTCTTGAGCTCCAGGACGTACCTACCTGAAAATCTATAATACTCAGTCTGACCCCAGCATTACACCAAAGTAAGACCCGGGTAAGGCTGGAAACCAGCGTGAGTAAACCCAACTAACATGGAATACCAAGAAACAACTTATATAAAACCCGGGTAACTCATTTCAATTCACAAAACCACAATTAGTTATTGACATCACTTATTCTACTCATCCATTTCCTAAGTACCATGATTTAGATTTAATAGTCCAATTCCTTTAAATCATTTCAACCCAGCCTATAGATTTCGCAAGGCAATCTATAAAAATACGAAGTGGTTTCGGGAATTCCCTAATACCCGAACCCGGTCTATTCGAGTCTTATATATTCCTTACCCAAGTTATCCAAATGAAATACACAACATTTCATCTCAGAGATATCAACTCATTCAAAGCATTTAATACTACTCAAACATTCATAAGCAAAGCGTAATCACATACAAATCAATTCAATTGATTCTAATTGAATTTCAAACCCTCAATCACTTACATTCCTTCATTTATTAATTCCAAATCAATTAATTAATTAACCCTTCCCTATCCATTCATCTTAATTAATCACCCTGGATTAATTATCTTTCAATTTTCATTCAAGTAATTATCTTTAATTCATTTCACGGTATTAATTATTCTTAACCCAAAATCAATAAGTAATCCTAATTACTTCATAAATTAATTGATAATATCAATTACATTAATCCTTGATTACTTATATCACTTAACTTCTCATAAGTCACTTATTATTGATTCAATTCATCTTAATTAATCGATCTTTAATTACATCGTTAATTATAAAAATTAATAATTTCCAATTATAATTTAATTTATATAATATAAATTAATTACTAAAATTCAACCACAATATTAATCATTCTCGATTAATCCCATCGTATAATTAACTATCTTTTTATTTACTTCATTAATAAATTAATTACTTCTCAATTAATTATCTTAATTAATGTCTTGATTAATTCCGCAAGTAATTATATTTTTATTTATTACTTTAAGTAATTACTCATTAAACTGCCCAATGATTATTCTAATTTGATTAAACTTCATTAATTTACTTAATCCTTAATTAATTAATTCAAACTCTCAATTACTAATTTAATTAACCCGAATCATTAATTAATTGAATTAATTATCCATTTTAATTTACCCTGCTAATTTGATGAATCACAAATCATCAAGTCCCTATCAACCTTAAAATGAAAATATTTCCTTATTACCTAAGTTTAAACAAAAAACAAGTTAAAACCCCAAATACTTCGAGTCAAACCACATTTAACTCGAGCACCAACCAAAACCAAAGTCACACCATCATTAGTGCACGTCCAATCAATTTAATCACCTAACCAATTATTTAAATTTTACCATTCAAATTTAATAAAAATAAACCAACAGAGCGAGATTTACTCACCTTTGCCCCTTAAATTTGCAAATCCACTTCATTCCCGACTATTTCTTCACGATATATGGACCTTGTATAACATATATAATTTATTAATATTTGAAGCAAGCGAACAGTAAATTTCCATTTATTAATTAAATTAATGATTAAATTTTAAACTAGAAATTTTCCTCTTGAAACTACTTATACATTTATAAAAATAATTTATAGATTTCAAAATCTAACTTTTATAAATCCACTCATATTCGAAAATTGTATTCTTATATATATATATATAAATTGCCTTTACATATACTTTAATGCAAACGGATTTATAAAATTTGTTTTCTTCTGACTAAATGCAGAGATGAATAAAATTATCAAGTTATACCTCACTGCCTCCTCCAGCTACCAAGCACGACACCCTACTGCTTCACGCGACCCTCATCCCTCAATAATTCGAATGGCATCATCCCTGGCCTCACCGTCGAACGCCATCGCCTAGCAACACTTTGCAATTTGGTCGCGACCCCCCTATCTGCCTTCCTTCGCCGTGCTTGTGTTCGAGCAGAACACAGAGGCTATCGCGGAAGGTTTCTTCGCTTCGATTGAACAGAAGGATAAGGACACGGAGACGCGTCAGTGTTTAAAGCTCGAATCGCCTAATTCAACAGGCAGGTCACCATTTCTTCGCTCGAAAGCATACGAAGAGGAGAGGAGTGGAAGAGGCTCGGTTTCTAAATTGAAAGGTGAGTTCGATTTATTTATTTTAGGAAAGACCCCATCTTTCGATCGACACCAGTTGAGGAAAACGAAAATGAAGAGGGTTTGCCGTGAATTCGAATCCAAGCTTCCATTTTATTTTTTATTTTTAAGATGAAATTCAATTTCTGCTATTCGATTAGAGAAGGAGACGGGGATAAATATCAATCTGGGTAAGCTTCTTGAATAAGCGTTAATAAAAATATCTTTGACCATTTGACTTTAAATTATACTATATTATAAAACCTTCAGAACGTCTCGTTAATCGCCATTTAAAATTTTGAACTCCTCTTAGGAAATGCCGCTAGGCGATTATAAGGTTTTACCCGTATTCCGAACGCAATGGATCGTGTTTCGGAACCAAACTCGATCATATGCGCGAGTTACAGAAGTAAACAATCAATTTTAAATTAAATCGATTAAAATAGTTCATAGTGTTTTGAGCCGCCAAGGTCAAATGACAACTCCGATTGCCACGAAAATTGAAATCCGATAATAATTAACTATTACGGATCCAATGGAACTGGTTTCATCAAATTCCGATACTGTGCCTCGGAAGACTATTTTTAAATTTAATTTAAACGATATAATTTCGAAACTGAACAAATTACCTTTAAATTAAATTCCAACCATTCTATTATCTTTAGTATCATCATTTTAAATTTTATAAGCCTTCAAATTATTTTAAACAAGCTTAGAGGTTTCAGATTTAACAATTTACACAATTCAATTATTAAATTCAATAATTAAACTATAAAATTCAATGATTTATTTATCAAGTAAATATTGATATCTTGAATTCAAGTTAAAATTAACCTTTAAGTATTTACAATCAATTAATCATTCCATTTTAAATTGTTAAAAATTACGGGTCGTCACATTCCTCCCTCTTAAAAGAATTTTGTCCCTGAAATTACTAGTTAGGAAGAATGGTACTATACCCGTTTACTTTTTCCCAAAACTCACAATTCAACATCCTACCAACTATCTTTCATAAAAGGCCCCTTGTCATTCTTACCAACTTCCCAAACTCTCCCAGTTTCGAACGGTACCCTTTTTGTTCAATCATTCAGATTTCAATTTAAAACCAAATTTTGAATTATCAAAATTTTCTCAAAATTTTTCTAACTCTCTAAATTTTCGAAATTTTTTGCCAGCGTCTCCTTTGCGCGGCTAGCTCGGTACAACTACAAAAGGCCTCTACGGGCTTCCAAATTCCAAAAGAAAACAAAACGCCAAGTGGCTAGATCAAAAACCCAATCCAATTTCATACAGAAATTTAAATACATACCTTTTTGTCGGGCAATTCACATTTATCTTTTCGAATCAAATCCAATTTCTTTTCCCTTTAATACCTGCATATCTTACTTAGCAACTATATTCAATCGCAACCTTTCAAATTATTTTATACAACTCTTTACAGAAGTTTTCATATCTACTTCTATGCAAATTAGTTTTTCCCGTTTTCATACGAATTCAATTTATTTTCAATTTTGAATATTGGATTTTAACTTCCATTTATAACTGATTCATATTAGTTTCATCTACTAATTTATTTTAATTTCCAATTTGTAATCGTTTCGTCGCTAACGGAAAATTTTCAAAAATTTTCTAACTCCCAAAATTTTTGGAAAATTTTGGCGGAGTCTCCTTTGTACGGAGGAGCTTTTGCAATTTGACAATAGATATAAATATGTATACATCGACCCACACAGTCGGAAAAAGCAAAAACAGTTCATATTTCCTATTTTTATTGCGTAGGCGTACCTTTATTTAGCATTTTAAGCAAGCAGCTTATAAATTTAAGCAATTAGCGCAATCTAAACCAACCAAACAGTCTTCAAGTACCTGTACTATCTCAATTTTAAATATGTAAGTGCCACATATAGAAATTCTATTAGCATTTCACTTACTTTTAATGGCTAAACACAAGCATTTCAAAAGCAACAAACACCAAACGCTTACCTTACGCGATTTATATAATTTAAAGTTAATCCAATTGCTTCCAACCAAATTTATATGCCATTACATTCAATTTTAATGGTTTACAATGCAATTGCTTACATTCAATTCATTTTTAAGCAAAACAAACTCCTATTCATATCAACTGATTCAAAAATCAATTATATTTGCTTCCACTAATTCATAGAATTTAATTAAATCTCGTTTACGTTAAACGACAATCATTTCTATGCAATTTGATAATATCCATGTGAATAAATAATTACTTAAGTTTTATAACCAATTAAAATTGATTCCAACTCAATTTTATTTAATTCAATTCCTTTTTAATTTATTCACAATCATTTTATTTAGCTCGACACATTCCATGCTTGTGTACTATAACCATTCCCAAATTAATTTAAACCGAGCTTTTATTTAATGGCTTTTACCCTTATTCGAAGGCAAGCTTCCTTAAATTTAAACTTAAGTTACTTTACTTTAATTTATTCCAACATCAAACTTAAGTTTACTTCTATTTGATTCTCATTTAATCAAATTCCATTAAACACAGTTAGCCCACGATTTCATTTTAATTCACCTCCACAATTTATCAAAGTACTATCCAAGCGTATACTTAACTCATTTATACTTCAAATAAATATGCCGAACTTAAGTTCAGTCTGATAATCCAATTTCAATCGCAACCTTGATTTAGTTTTTTATTCAATCAGACTTCGTCCATTTATTATTTAATTCCATTAACTCATTTTATATTTCACTTTCTTAATTCATTTGCGAATTTATTTTATTTATACAAAGCCATTCTCAATTTACTTACAAATTTCGTTAAATATTATACATTTCACGTTTGAATTTTATTTGTAATTCAAACCATCACTTTTTCAATCCAACTCTATTTTATTTCTACAACATCTCTTCTTATTTAATTCATTATTAAATCCAAGTCGAATTCTATTGGCAAATTCGAATTCATTTCCAAACCCCATTATTAATTTACAATCCATTTGTTTAATCGAGTTAAATTTTATTAACATACTTTATCAATAATTATTTATTAGCTTACTTCCAACTTTTATTACAAAGAAAATTACTTCATTAAATTTCCTGAGTTCAAATTTATTTTTATAATTCCAGTTTGGAGTTTCCCTTTTATTTTCCCAAAATTTCAACACTTCTATTTTAAAAATTTAGAAATGCTTTTAAACCCACCTCATACTATTAAAATAGCTTTTATAAAAATATTTCTTATAACTTGATGTCTCAACCAGTCCATCCTTGTTCTAACAGAAATTCAGTCATATGTTGATCAGGCGTAGGACTGAAAATCTATAAGTACTTGGTAAACCCGTTTGCAACATCCAGTGAAAATACTTGGAAAATAATTTTATTGAAAATATAGGAAACGGTTTTTGAAAATAGAGGAAATATCTTTGGTGACAATGCTCTGAAAATCATCACCCTCATCCATGGTCACAGTTACATTCCAGGGTTACGTTGCCGTCGCAGCAAAAGTCCATGCAACTGCAGGCTCTCCGCGGCCTCTCGATTACGCCATGGAACCCACACAACAGATCACAGTTACATTCAAGGTTACGTTGTCGTCACAGCAAAAGTCCATGTAACTGCAGGTTCTCAGCGGCCTCTGATTTTCACTGTCGAAATGAAACCTCTCCACTCCAACATAGGTCGCAGTCTGCCGATATAAAATCAAACACAGACTGTTGGCTCTCAGCGGCACGCACGACTTTCGCTATGTTACACCATAGGTCACAGTTACATCCTAGGTTACGTTGCCATCGCAGCAAAAGTCCATGTAACTGTTGGCTCTCAGCGGCACACACGACTTACACTATGGTATACTCAACTCATAATCCTCAGGAACTAGTTTTGTCTGGACTCCTCACAGGATCAACTTTAGAACCCCCCCTTGGGGCTCAAGGCAGCACCACCCGGTGGCACTCCTGAGAAGTTCATTCCAAGGGAGCGCCTTTTTCCCCATAGCCATCATCAAAACACTTTATACTATACACATATAGTATCTTTCAAATCATACACCTAGTATGAATTTTATCAAAGCTCCTTTACACAAAATCGATTATCCCAAAATCGATAATTCTCAAAATAGGCTTTCCAAATTCCATATAATGATTTTACCCAAAAATCAAAAGCCTTTCCAAATCCAAAGGTACCCAAGACCCTTTCCAAAATCCTCATAAGATCATTTATATATATATACAGATATATATAATTTTTAAAACTTTGGATCACTTTAAACTTGTATAAAATTCCTTTTATACTTCAAATACTTCCAAAATCCTTTTTCTTCCAACAATAGATTCAACAAGGGGAGAATATATAACAAAGATATAACTTTGTTTACCCAAAATCAAATATTCAAATTTGATTACTCTTTCCAATATCAATTTCCTTTCTATTCACGTTCACTTAAAATTTCATTCACTTATTCACATTTGCCTTAATCCCTATTTGGATTATTACCTCAATTCTTATCTCAGTTGGGTATTTAATCAATAACAGTTTGAACTCCGACCAGTTTATATTTAGAAAACAGCTTAAAAATTTTAAAAATAGAGAAGTAGTTGAAAAATAATTATTATTTTACAAAATATCTATAAAATAGTTGGAAAATAGCTAAATGGTTATTGAAATCTTAGATAATTGCAAATAGTGGTAAAATAATAATTAATTCGTAACTTAGTTGAAAAAATAGTGACTAGTTTAGAAAATAGTTGAAAAATGGTTAAATAGGTCCAAAAATAATTGTAAAACAAGTATAAAATAATTTGGCTTTAAGAAATAAGGGTTATATATATTTAATAACTTGGAAAAATAAGTTTATATTAAAACAATCCAGAGTCAAAACTGTTCACTGCCCCAACATTTCAATTTAAATTTCCACTCCCGTTTAAATTGACCCAATTCCAAATTGAATAATCTTCGGTTTCCATTGAAATTGATTTAATCCCAATTCAAGTTGAATTGATTCTCAATTTCCTTCCAACTTCAAATCAAATTCCGTTTGATCTTTAAACTTGTACAACTTTAATTACAATTTCTATCTTACAATTTCTATTTATAATCAATTACATTCACATTTTGCTTTTAACTCGGAATTATACATTTTATTTAGCCAATATATTATTCCATAAACATTTTAAATCAAGATTCCAGAGTTTAAACAAATTTCCAAGATTTCAATATTACCTTAAAATTCAACTATATCCAAAATTCTTTGGCAAATTCAATTATCCCTTTGAATTTCAAAACCAAACCCAGTTCACAAACAACTCCAATTTAAAACAATTTGGTAACAATTTCTCTTCTAGAAACTCGAAAATGAACATCGATGATGCTGCAGTCATCACCGACGTTATTTTCCAGTGACCGAAAGAGTTCAATGCTTTTATCTCTTTAAAAACATTTCCAAATATTTTTAATTTCAAATCTCCCAGATTTCAAATTCAACACAAAAATATTTTTGAACTAATACTATTATTTTTCCAAAACCTTTGGAAACCACTTCCAAATCCAAAGGAATTTTAAATTTTCCCAAAAATTCCAAATTACCAATCCATCCAATTCATATTTAAACATTACTCTGGAATTTTCATCATACTTTATTTCCAAATATTCTCTGGAATTCTATTTCAAATTATAATCTCATTTATTACGAATTTTATTTCAATTATAAATTACATTCACAATCTATATTTCAAATTACAATTTGTCATATAAGTTTATTCTTCAACTTTGGTTATAAGTTTCAATTTGGTCGTATTTTATATTACTTCTTAACTTAATTCCAATAACTTAACAACCAATCACCTAAATATTCATTAGAAGGGAATATTGCTTTATATATAAAATATATCCTTATGCAAATTCATTTAAAATCTTCATAAGAAAATAACAAGTATGCCCTCATATATATATACTCAACTCATTCTAGAGTACTACGTACTCTATTCAATGAGTAATCCCCACCCGAGCCAAGGTTCTCGCTTAACCTTCAGCTCTAATACCAACTGTAACGACCCGAAATTTTCGAACCCGAAAATTCCAGGTAGTTATGGAAAAGAAGAAAGAGATAGAAGAAGAAGAAGAACAGAACACCAAAATCTCACATTCACAGCGGATAAAATATAATAATAAATAATAACAGTTTACAAAAGAATACCATATCCGTCGATTACATTTAATATACATCAGAGTTTCACAGATATACAGACACTGAATATATACAATTATCATGTCTCAGATTAACAATAATATAAATACAGCGGAAATACTCTATACGCTATCGCCATCCAACTCGCCTCTTGAGCTCCAGGACGTACCTACCTGAAAATATGTAATACTCGGTCTGACTCGAGCATTACACCAAAGTAACACCCGGGTCAGGCTGGAAACCAGCGTGAGTAAACCCAACTAACATGGAATACCAAGCAAACAACTTATATAAAACCCGGGTAACTCATTTCAATTCACAAAACCACAATTAATTATTGACATCACTTATTCTACTCATCCATTTCCTAAGTACCATGATTTAGATTTAATACTCCAATTCCTTTAAATCATTTCAACCCAGCCTATAGATTTCGCAAGGCAATCTATAAAAATACGAAGTGGTTTCGGGTATTCCCTAATACCCGAACCTGGTCTCTTCGAGTCTTATATATTCCTTACCCAAGTTATCCAAATGAAATACACAACATTTCATCTCAGAGATATCAACTCATTCAAAGCATTTAATACTACTCAAACATTCATAAGCAAAGCGTAATCACATACAAATCAATTCAATTGATTCTAATTGAATTTCAAACCCTCAATCACTTACATTCCTTCATTTATTAATTCCAAATCAATTAATTAATCAACCCTTCCCTATCCATTCATCTTAATTAATCACCCTGGATTAATTATCTTTCAATTTTCATTCAAGTAATTATCTTTAATTCATTTCACGGTATTAATTATTCTTAACCCAACATATATAAGTAATCCTAATTACTTCATAAATTAATTGATAATATCAATTACATTAATCATTGATTACTTATATCACTTAACTTCTCATAAGTCGCTTATTATTGATTCAATTCATCTTAATTAATCGATCTTTAATTACATCGTTAATTATAAAAATTAATAATTTCCAATTATAATTTAATTTATCTAATATAAATTAATTACTAAAATTCAACCACAATATTAATCATTCTCGATTAATCCCATCGTATAATTAACTATCTTTTTATTTACTTCATTAATAAATTAATTACTTCTCAATTAATTATCTTAATTAATGTCTTGATTAATTCCGCAAGTAATTATATTTTTATTTATTACTTTAAGTAATTACTCATTAAACTGCCCAATGATTATTCTAATTTGATTAAACTTCATTAATTTACTTAATCCTTAATTAATTAATTCAAACTCTCAATTACTAATTTAATTAAACCGAATCATTAATTAATTGAATTAATTATCCATTTTAATTTACCCTGCTAATTTGATGAATCACAAATCATCAAGTCCCTATCAACCTTAAAATGAAAATATTTCCTTATTTATAACCTAAGTTTAAAAAAAACAAGTTAAAACCCCAAATACTTCGAGTCAAACCACATTTAACTCGAGAACCAACCAATACCAAAGTCACACCATCATTAGTGCACGTCCAATCAATTTAATCACCTAACCAATTATTTAAATTTTACCATTCAAATTTAATAAAAATAAACCAACAGAGCGAGATTTACTCACCTTTGCCCCTTAAATTTGCAAATCCACTTCATTCACGACTATTTCTTCACGATATATGGACCTTGTATAACATATATAATTTATTAATATTTGAAGCAAGCGAACAGTAAATTTCCATTTATTAATTAAATTAATGATTAAATTTTAAACTAGAAATTTTCCTCTTGAAACTACTTATACATTTATAAAAATAATTTATATATTTCAAAATCTAACTTTTATAAATCCACTCATATTCGAAAATCGTATTCTTAGATATATATAAATATATATATAAATTGCCTTTACATATACTTTACTGCAAACGGATTTATAAAATTTGTTTTCTTCTGACTAAATGCAGAGACGAATAAAATTATCAAGTTATACCTCACTGCCTCCTCCAGCTACCAAGCACGACACCCTACTGCTTCACGCGACCCTCATCCCTCAACAATTCGAACGGCATCATCCCTGGCCTCACCGTCGAACGCCATCGCCTAGCAACACTTTGCAATTTGGTCGCGACCCCCCTATCTGCCTTCCTTCGCCGTGCTTGTGTTCGAGCAGAACACAGAGGCTGTCGCGGAAGGTTTCTTCGCTTCGATTGAACAGAAGGATGAGGACACGGAGACGCGTCAGTGTTTAAAGCTCGAATCGCCTAATTCAACAGGCAGGTCACCATTTCTTCGCTCGAAAGCATATGAAGAGGAGAGGAGTGGAAGAGGCTCAGTTTCTAAATTGAAAGGTGAGTTCGATTTATTTATTTTGGGAAAGACCCCATCTTTCGATCGGCACCAGTTGAGGAAAACGAAAATGAAGAGGGTTTGCCGTGAATTCGAATCCAAGCTTCCATTTTTTTTTAAGATGAAATTCGATTTCTGCTATTCGATTAGAGAAGGAGACGGGGATAAATATCAATCTGGGGAAGCTTCTTGAATAAGCGTTAATAAAAATATCTTTGACCATTTGACTTTAAATTATACTATATTATAAAACCTTCAGAACGTCTCTTTAATCGCCATTTAAAATTTTGAACTCCTCTTAAAAAATGCCGCTAGGTGATTATAAGGTTTTACCCATATTCTGAACGCAATGGATCGTGTTTCGGAACCTAACTCGATCATATGCGCGAGTTACGGAAGTAAACAATCAATTTTAAATTAAATCGATTAAAATAGTTCAAAGCGTTTTGAGCCGCCAAGGTCAAATGACAACTCCGATTGCCACGAAAATTGAAATCCGATAATAATTAACTATTACGGATCCAATGGAACTGGTTTCGTCAAATTCCGAGGCTGTACCTCGGAAGGCTATTTTTAAATTTAATTTAAACGATATAATTTCAAAACTGAACAAATTACCTTTAAATTAAATTCCAACCATTCTATTGTCTTCAGTATCATCATTTTAAATTTTATAAGCCTTCAAATTATTTTAAACAGGCTTAGAGGTTTCAGATTCAACAATTTACAGAATTCAATTATTAAATTCAATAATTAAACTATAAAATTCAATGATTTATTTATCAAGTAAATATTGATATCTTGAATTCAAGTTAAAATTAACCTTTAAATATTTACAATCAATTAATTATTCCATTTTAAATTGTTAAAAATTACGCGTCGTCACATTCCTCCCTCCTTAAAAGAATTTCGCCCCCGAAATTACTAGTTAGGAAGAATGGTACTATACCCGTTTACTTTTTCCCAAAACTCACAATTCAACATCCTACCAACTATCTTTCATAAAAGGCCCCTTGTCATTCTTACCAACTTCCCAAACTCTCCCAGTTTCGAACAGTACCCTTTTTGTTCAATCATTCAGACTTCAATTTAAAACCAAATTTTGAATTATCAAAATTTTCTCAAATTTTTTCTAACTCTCTAAATTTTCAAAAATTTTTGCCAGCGTCTCCTTTGCGCGGCTAGCTCGGTATAACTACAAAAGGCCTCTATGGGCTTCCAAATTCCAAAAGAAAACAAAATGCCAAGTGGCTAGATCAAAAACCCAATCCAATTTCATACAGAAATTTAAATACATACCTTTTTGTCGGGCAATTCACATTTATCTTTTGGAATCAAATCCAATTTCTTTTCCCTTTAATACCTGCATATCTTACTTAGCAACAATATTCAATCGCAACTTTTCAAATTATTTTATACAACTCTTTTAAATTCCCTTAAATTAAATTCCAACCATTTTATTATCTTCAGTATCATCATTTTAAATTTTATAAGCCTTCAAATTATTTTAAACAGGCTTAGAGGTTTCAGATTCAACAATTTACACAATTCAATTATTAAATTCAATAATTAAACTATAAAATTCAATGATTTATTTATCAAGTAAATATTGATATCTTGAATTCAAGTTAAAATTAACCTTTAAATATTTACAATCAATTAATTATTCCATTTTAAATTGTTAAAAATTACGGGTCGTCACAGATGTTTTTGTTTTAAAAAAGAAGACTTTGAAATCATTTTGAAAATAATATATAATTTTGTAAAACATTTGAATAAAAGTTAGTGGATACAAAACAATGTTCCACTAGATTTTTCGTAGGTTCCATCCTACTTAGGGTTCCATCCCTTTAATGGGCTTGAAGTGGATTCCATTCCATGAATAAAATGAATTTTAAGATGTCGGTGCTTTTCTAGGAGTTTTAATAAAATTCCTAACTAAATTACTTATATTGAAATCTTGAACTCTTGATAATCTCGATACTCATGAGTCTTGAATCTTGATATCTTCGATCTTGAGTTTATCAATTCTTAAATCTCTATACTATACAGTGTTTATTCTTTGGTACCTGTATATATATATCCTGCATATACATACATACATACATACATACATATATATATATATATATATATATCTAGACAAGAATGTTAGTATTTATATTTTATAATCTTATTCTAAGGTTGTTGTCATCAAAACCAACTTCTCAGGGACTAACAAGGTTGTCATCTTTGCAGATCACTAGAGTGTATCCGGATGTTTTTTGAGGAAGTGACCGAATTTCCACTGCATATAGAGATCGAGTTTTAGATCGACTTAGTGAAGGAAGCCAGACCTATAGTTATGCCTTAAAGGCATATGGTACTTAGAGAGTAAAAGGAATTGGAGGTGCAATGACCTATTGAGGACAGGGTTCATTCGAAAAAGTATATCTGAAGGGGTGCATGTGTCGCGACTAAAGCGAATGGCTCTTTGAGGTTATGTGTGGATTATCGTGAGTTGAATAAAGTGACAAAGAAGAACAAGTATCCACTCCCAAGCATTGATGACTTGTTTGATCAATATCATGGTGTGAAGGTGTTCTCTCAAATTGATTTGCCGACGAGATTTCATCATTTTAGAGTAGTGAAGAAGAGTGTGCCTATTACTGCATTTCATACGCTGTTGGGATTTTATGAGTGGTTAGTGATGCTATTTGGGTTAACCAACACTCTGGCATAATTTGTGGATCCCATGAATCTGGTTTTTATAGACTAGCTGAATAAGTTTGAGTACTCTTGTTCCTTTCCATATTTACTTGATTTTGATATTTATTTACCACTCACACAAGACTACTTTTGACCTAAGGTTTTATGCTTAGCTTCTTATTATCTTCGGTACTCTTATATGAGTAGACTCAACAACATGTCTACGTGACACAGTACCTGTCCGAAGGATGAGCCGGATTTATCTATCTTATATTATATACTTACATGGATTCTACGCTTATTTCACTGCGCAGCCCTTGAGAGCCTTAACAGTGACTGCTTATACTTGTATTTAAGTTAGTTATTGAATTTGTTTCCATTATACAAACTCGATGTATAATATGTGGATCTCTACTCTGATGATTTGTTCATATAGTTATTATTGTCTCCTCTTTTATATCTATTATATTATGTTTTATCCATGCCCTGTGAGATATGATAGATTATATGCTATGCTTGTTATTACGTGTCTTCATGATCGTCCTATACCAGCCAGGCATGACTGCATTGTACTATTTAGTTATTATATGTGCCGATGATATAGGGCGGTTGTCACATGCGTGCAATGTTGATGCAAAAAGGAAAAGTTGTTGCCTACCCTAGTTTGCTATTGAAACAGCATGAGAAGAAGCATTCGACTCATGATTTGGAGGCGGCGGTGATAGTATTTACTTTGAAGATTTGAAGGTATTATTTACTAGAAGAAAAGGCCGAGTTGTTCACGGATCACAAATCCATCAAGTACCTCTTCTCCTAGAAGGATCTCAACCTTCGTCGGCAGCGATGGTTGGAATTCTTATCCTCTTACGACTTTGACATTTTCTATACCCTTGGTAAGGGGAATGCAATCACCGATGCATTAAGTAGAAGAATGCCAGTTCAGGAGTGATGTTCCTTGAGTGGAAGTAGTTGGAGTATATTGCTAATTATGACATTAGACCTCACCGTGAGTTAGAGCTAGAGGTGTTGGCGAGTTTGACCATCAAACCTACTTTGATTAAGCATATTGGTACTAGTCAAAGGCAAGATGCTAGACTAGCAGAGATCATGTTGAAGCTAGAATAGAAGTAGAGTCTAATGAGATGAAGCATTACAAACTCGATCAAGATGGTTGGCTCCGTATGGATGGAAGATTGTTTGTTTCCAATGTTGATGGATTATGTGATGAGGAATTCTAAGAGTGTCATCACTCTAGACTGATTATATATCTTAGCAAAAATAAAATCCATGATATGATGTAGATGTATTATTGGGAAGGGATGAAAAACGATATCGAGACATTCATCTCAAAGTGTATGAACCGTCGGTCAATGAAGACGGAACGGAAGAAGCCCAGTAGGTTAGTGCAACCACTTGAAGTTCCTTAGTGCAAATGGAAGCAAGTTTCGAAGGATTTCATTGATGGATTGCCAAGTACTAGAGTAGGGTATAATATCATTTGGGTTATAGTTGATAGATTAATGAAGAGTGCCCGTTTCATAACCTTTACGTCAAGTAGAATGACATCCAAATTGGCCGAGTTGTACGTGAAATGGGTAGTGCGATTCAGTAATGCGCTAAAGAGCATTATGAGTGATTGAGACCCGTTATTCACTTATGGATTTTGGAAGAGCTTACAAGAGGCATTGAGGACAGAGCTACACCTCAGTACAGCTTATCACTTGCAAACTTATGGGTAGACGGAGAGGATGAATAATATATTGGAAGATCTCTTACAAGCTTGCATTCTCGATTTCGGAGGTTCATGGGATGCTCATCTGCATTTAGTGAAGTTCGAATGCAACACTAGCTATCAGTTTAGTATTGGTATGACACCATATGAAGCATTGTATGGCCGACAGCATAACGCTCCTTCATGTTGGTGGGAAGCGGGTGAGAAACTGATACTTGGGCCGTATATAATTAGAGACACCTCAATGAACCTTGTGATCATTCAGCACTGAATGAAAGTAGCTTGGGATAGACATAAGAGCTATGCTAATAAGACACATCGAGATATAGAGTTATCTATCGGCAATATGGTGTTTGTGAAGATTTCTCCATTGGAAAATGTTATTCCTTTCGGTATTAAGAGGAAGTGGGCGATAAGATTCGTATTTTCTTTTCCAATAGCAGAGAGGATTGGAAACTAGAATACAAGGCCAACTTACCTTAGAAGCCGGTTGGCATGCACAATGTATTCCACGCTCACATTTGCAGAATTTTGTGCACGACTCAGTCATGACAATTGCAATGGATCAACTTGATGATATCGAGATTGAACCAAAAGCATCCAAACCTTGTAGGCCAATTCATATTGTCTCTCACCATACTTACCTATGCTTGTGTGTGTCAATCTCAAAAAGCATAAAATTATCATCATGAAGCACTACCTTGGATAGCGGTGAGATTTATACCATCGAGAGTAAAAAAATGAGGTGATACACGTAGACGAGTACCATGGCGATCAGATGCACCTTTTGACCGTGCAAGCTCGAAACGCACGACTATTTATTTGAGAAATCAAATAAAAGAATATATTTTTATTTAAATCACCTAAACCATCATCTCTCATAATATCATGTAGGTTACTGTTCCATTAAGAAAAATGGGCGCCTCCTCTTTATCTCATTCAAAAATTAAATCCAAGAGATCTAGGCCGACTAGAATCACGAAATTTTCTCCGTTGAGTTTAGATGCTCAAGGTCTACGATTCCATACCCAATTTGGAGCTTGTGATCTTGCTTGTCGAGATCGACATTTTTAGGGCAGCGGCTCGGGTTACGTATAGGCAGTGATTAGAAGAGAACTAGGCAAAACGAAGGCTATTAGTGAACCTCTCTTCATGATACTCCTTCTCCCTGTACCCTCGATTTTTCTTCTGATAAACCCATGTGAATCATGATCGTGCAGGCCATGGAAGAAGGAGTAGGTAACACAATTCACATAGAAGCATCATAGTGTCGGCATATTGGGCATTTGAAGAGAAGGCCAAGGGCGTAGACGGCGTTCGAATTCTTTAGGCGGAGCTGCGTATCATTATGGAAACGTGCACGACTATAATGGGTTTGAATGTCTTGTATAAACATACATGCATTAGGAGAGGGAGAAGATAATTATGTTAGTTAATTATTTAGTTTAGATAATTAGTTATTTGTTTAATCCACTATCATATAAAATGCGTATCTTTTGCATGCGAGGTCCATTTTGGATGTAGTTTCTTGCATTGCACTCGTGATGGAGAGCTATACAACTCGGCAGTAGTTTGATTAGATTTGGTTGAGGTGAGTGATATTGTCTCTCATCATACTATGATTTTTAGTATAGTATTAAAACGACGTTTTGAAATGTTTTCTAATTTTTAAATGTGATATCTAAAATAGTAAAACCGATATCATATTTTATAAAAAGAATTAGAAGTTTTTTAAAATAATTTTAAATTACATATCGTAGTTTTCCCATTTGATGTACAATTTTGATTATATTGGTAGATTAAGCTATTACTGATATTTATTCCATATTTGTTGCTTTTGATGGATTGTATTACATTATTATAGACGTATGTACGTTATTATGGGCACTTATATTCTTGTTGGATGTATGTACGTTAGTTTGGTCATTTTGGTAAAAAAATGCCTTTCGAAGGCGACATAGTGTTAGAATATATCTCATACAATAGGATTTCATGCATAGAGTATCGTGCACATCGATTGATATGAAGACGGAAAATGGATTTGGAGATGTGCTTCAGATTTCAGGATAGATGCCGAACGTTTTCGTGTGGTTTGTATTTAACCACTTTTGGTTAAGTACATGACCAAAGTGGTCGTCGTTGACTACTCTGGAGTGGTTGATATCTACCACTATTGATGATAGCTGATTTGGCCAATTTTGATATGGACGATGAGGAGGCTTCGAGGAGCAAGATGATGGTTCATTCGTCCATTCGATGTTTGATTTTGGTGGTGCTGCTCTTCGATGAGTGGTTTTGGCAGCGAAGCGAAGATGTGATGCTTCGACGGGATGACTTCATGATTCGACGATGATGATTCCATGATAGGAAGTGATAGCTTCGATGATGGACAACTATACTCCAAGACAAAGAGTAGTAGGCTATGAGTCGAATGAAAGAAACTGTAAAGGAAGGGTATGAGATGCTCGACGATATTCTATATCAAACGACGATGGTCTAATTTAGTTCCTAACCACGACGACTTCAGACGAGAGTTGTAAGGACAGTTCTAGGATAAACTTTGCTATGAGTAACGTGTGCAAATGGATCATTGATATTCGTAGGTTTCGATGTGCTCATGAAGCAAGAGTATATGCGATGAGATTTATTTACCCTGGATTGTTACAGAGTATGCAATCTTGTTCCTGGCCTACTGAGTGACATGGATTCGAGCACTGAAAACTGGGACATTAAGTAGTCCTTGACCTGATGTTGGGGTCATATGAATGTCATATATCCAATGCACCGAGTGAGTGAATGTGAGGATGGATGATGGATGCCATGTTTTTTTGACTAATTTTATTACCTTAGGAATGTCACACGATGTTGATATTATTGATGTTGATATCAAGACATTCTTAATACTTTGATGTATATTATACCCATAATGACTATGATATAGAGTAGCATATATCCTGTGTTATGTACTAACTCTGTGGATGCAGGGATAGATCAGTTATGATTCTCTGTACCCTCTATTTCATATACTATACTGACTTTTATAGTGTTTTGAGATTATTGATTGCTTACACCAGACTGTTGTCTCACTCGAGGTTTTATGCTTTGCTTCTTATTATCTTCAGTACTCTTAAATGAATAGACTAGATAGTAGGTGTAAATAGCACTTGGAGCTATGCAGATGGACTAGTAGAAGATGACATTTTCTCATATTTATATGTTGAATTTATTATTGGTTATTCCACAGTGTGACACCGTGGAGCCTTGACAGTGTTGACTTACAATTATTAGAGACAGTTTATCAGTTGTATAAACTCTATTACTATTTTGTATAACTGTATGAGACTGCACACTATGATTATGTGGTTTATACAGTTATTATTATCTCGCCTGTTATATATCTACGATGACTGTTATATTTTCTCCGATGTGCTGTGAGATATACGACATGTTATGTGATTGTGTGATGTTTTATTTCTCTCCTTACTTTTATTCCCTTCTCTTCTTTTCTATCCCTAATCTTTACTTCTTTTTCTTTCCTTGATAATCGTCTAACATTGGCCTAATGCTTTGGCAACATATTATTCGGTTATATGAGCATCGAAGGTGTAGGGCGGTCATCACACGAATTGTAGTGATTAGTTGCCTACTAGAAGATGAGGGTGATGCTTAGCTTCCTGTACTCGCTTGAGGTTCCATAGGAGGGGTTATCATTCATGCCAATCGCTAGACAATATCCGGATATTTTTGAGGAAATGATTAGGTTATCACTGCATAGAGAGATCGAGTTTCGATTTGACTTATTGAAGGAAGCCAGACCTATAGTTATGCCTTTGAGGCATATAGCACCCATAGGGCATAAGGAATTGGATACACTAGTGAATGACCTTTTGAGGAAAGGGTTCATTCGAAGAAGCATATCTCAGTGGGGTGCACCTGTTATATTCTTGATTAAGCCAAATGGCTCTTTGAGGTTGTCTACGGATTATCGTGAGCCGAATAAAGTAACGAAGAAGAACAAGTATCCACTCTCAATCATTGACGACATGTACGATCAAAAGCATGGTGCGAAGATGTTCTCTTAAATGGATTTGGCGACAGGATTTCACCATTTTAGAGTAGTGAAGGAGAGTGCCTATTACAATGTTTTGTACAACGTTGGGATTTTATGAGTGGTTGGTGATGCCATTTGGATTAACCAACGCTCTGCATACTTTGTGGATCTCATGAATCGGGATTTCAAAGATAGTTAAATAAGTTTGTGTACTCTTGTTCCTTACCTTCTTTACCAGTATAGTACTTTGAGATTTATTTACCACTCACACAAGACTATTGTCTAATCCAAGGTTTAATGCTTTGCTTCTTATTATCTTGGTACTCTTAAATGAGTAGACTAGATAACAAGTCTAGGTGACATAGCAGATATACGGAGGATGAGCTGGATGGAGCTATCTCGTATTATATACTTATATGGATTCTACGCTTATTCCACTGTATAGCGCTAGGGAACCTTAGCAGTGACTATGTATACTTGTATTTGAGACAGTTACTGATTTTGTTTCCATTGTATAAACTCTATGACATTTGATGTATAACTACGTGGATCTGTACTCTAATGATTTGTCACATTGTCATTACCGTCTCTTATGTTATATCCGTGATATTATATTTTATCCATGCGCTGTGAGATATGACAAGTTATATGCCATGTTTGTTATCATGTGTCTTGATGGTCGTCTTTTATCGGTCGAGCATGACTGGAGTGCACTATTTAGTTATTATCTATGCTGGTGGTATAGGACGGTCATCACATGTGTGCAGCGTTGATGGAAAAACAAAAAGTTGTTGCCTACACTAGTTGATCGCTGAAATTGCATGAGAAGAAGTATCCAACTTACGATTTGGAGGTGGCGGCAATAGTTTTTGCTTTGAAATTTGCAGGCATTATTTATTAGGAGGGCCGAGTTGTTAACGGACCACAAATCCTTCAAGTACCTCTTCTCCTAGAAGGATCTCAACCTTCATCGGCAACGATGGTTGGAATTCTTAGCCCTCCACGACTCTGGCATTTTCTATGCCCTCGGTAAAGGGAATATAGTCACCGATGCAATAAGTAGAAGACATGCCAGTTCTGGAGCAATGTTCCTTGAGTGGAAGTAGTTGAAGTATATTGTTACTTATGACTTCAGACCTCATTGCGAGTTAGGACCAGAGATGTTGGCGAGTTTGACCATCAGACCTACTTTGATTGAGCATGTTGTTACTAGTCAAAGGCAAGATGCTCGACTAGCGGAGATCATGTCAAAGATAGAATAAGAAGTAGAGTCCGAGGAGATGAAGCATTACAACTCAACTTAGATGGTTGGCTCTGCAACGATGGGAGACTGTTTATTCCCAATGTTGATATGAGATAAGGTACTCTGGGAGTGGCATCACTCTGGATTGGTTATACATCTTGGCAGAAATAAAATGTAGCGTGATATGAAGCAGACCTATTATTGGGAGGGGATAAAGAACGATGTTGGAACATTCATCTCAAAGTGTATAAACTGCCAATTAGTAATGATAGAACTGAAGAAGCCAAGTGGGTTAATGCAACCATTTGAAGTTCTCGAGTGGACACGGCAGCAAGTATCAATGGATTTCATTAATGAATTGCCGATGGCTACAATAGGTATGATATCACTATTGTTATAGTCGATAGATTGATGAAGAGTGCCCGATTCGAACTTGTTAAGTCTAGTAGAATAACATCCAAAATGGTTGATTTGTATATGAAATGGGTAGTGCGATTCCATGGTGTGTCGAAGAGCATTATGAGTGACTGAGACTCATTATTCACTAGTGGGTTTTGGAAGAGCATACAAGAGGCATTGGGGATAGAGCTTCACCTCAGTACAACATATCACCCGCAAACTGATAGGTAGACGGAGAGGGTGAATCATATGTTGGAAGACCTCTTACGAGCTTGCATTCTCGCTTTCATAGCTTATGGGATGATCGTCTGCATTTGGTGGAGTTCACATACAACAATAGCTATCGGTTTAGTATCGATATGACAACATAAGACGCATTATGTGGCCAATCATGTTACGCTCCTTCATGTTGTTGGGAAGCCGGCGAGAAACTGACACTTGGGTCATATATTATTAGAGACCTTAGTGAAGCTTGATATCATTCGACAATGAATGAAAGCTTCTCGGGATAGACATCAAAGCTACGCTGATAAGAGACTCGAGGTATAGAGTTCTCTATCGGCAATATGGTGTTGAGGAAGATTTCTCCATTGAAGAATGTTATTCGATTTGGTAATAAAGGGAAGTTAGCATTAAGATTCATTGGTACTTTTCTAATAGTAGAGAAGATTAGGAACCTAGCATATATGGCTAGCTTATCTTAGAAGATTGTTGGCATGCAGATTGTATTCCACGTCTCATATTTGCAGAAGTTTGTGTATGACTCACGCACGATGATTACATTGGATCAACTTGATGACATCGAGATTGCACCAGAAGCTTCCAGACCTCGTAGGCTGATTCATCTTGTCGAACGCAGTCTAAAATAGCTAAGAAGAAAGATGTGAAGTTAGAGAAGGTTCAATGGGTGTAAGTGAAAGTGATTACATGTGGGAAACTGAGGAAAGCATGAGGGTTGCATATCTGGAGCTCTTTTCATGGTAAGGCCTACTGTTTATCGTATTTACTTTCATTTTGATATCATATAGTATAATTTAGTTCTCACAAGCTTAGATAGGTTTGTCTATACAATTGATTGCATGGCTACTTGTTTGATGGTTGCATATGATTATTAGACATGCAGGAAACTATAATTGACTATACTTTGACTTATGTGGGGATTTCGATGACGAAATTCCTAAAAGGAGGAGAATGTAACGATCCATATTTTATATATCGGAGGATCGTAAACTAATCCTATTTAATTCATACATGGTTGTATGACTCTAAAACTTTAGGAAAAGACTACAAGGGATATTTTCCATCTCTAGAATTCTGCCAGACATTTCAGACATAGAAATTCTTATAAGGGGTATAACTTTTGATAGGGATTTAATTAGGGTCTGAAACCACTTTCATTAGATCGAGCTTGTGGTTTCTCTTTCCATAGAGTGGTCACAATATGAAAAAACCTTCCAATTTAGGAGATATGGTCATCTTAAGTTCTATTTGCCATTGATAAATTAACGGGTAATTAATTAGGCCCAAAGCTTAGCCCATTAACTAATTTTGGGAATCCTTCCTAATTGGGGCCGTAGGGACTGATCCCATTCGTCTCAACATGTTTTTGACCAAATTAAAAGCTTCTGAACACTAGTTTTTCAAACGATCATTTATGCACCATTTATTATGCGAATTCTTCGAGCACACAATGTACCTTCTTTCCTATCACAATATGAAGAACTTTCTATTAAGGAAAGTGGAATTCGCTTCCTATCTTTAATGCATCTTCCCCAAAATCCTCCAAGAATCACACCATTTGTTGAATATCGACACCAACAACACCAACCCCAACCTCAATAGTCTACTCCTCTACAACCTGCCTCTGCATCAAGACCCTCTGAATCAACAGGTTATCACTCTGATTTCAAAATACAAAAGGCTCGAATTGCAGTAGGACAAGGAGGGAGTATTAGAGATGTTGCCCTTCATAATCAACATATTCTATCTCTAAATCAAAAAGCCTTGGATAACAAATTTTCTCGATTCAAACAATCTTTTTCTACACGAATGACTAAGGTTGAAAAAACTCTAGAAAAGTCGTCTCAACGTTGGGAAAGGTTTTGCGAAAAGTTCGCAGACGATCATCTTCATGATCTTCATCATCTCCATCTCTACGCCACCTCCAACACCTTATGCACATCAATCCAGGACTCAAATAGTCGAAGAGCCTCTACGGAGCCATGCTTCCTTAAAAGCTCCACTCACTGCCGACACAGAGGAAAGGGAAGATTTCTCCTGTCATCCACAAACCAACATAATAATTCATTCTCAAACCAAATAACATCCAATATCACAACCAATCAAATATCCCGATCAAATAATTTATCTAAGCTAACAATTCAATACGATTACATATGCAAGTCCAATTGAGCTTGCATTTAATCATAACTTACATGCGTTTTTAGTTGTACCTATGGAAGTAGATTTGATAGTAGCATCCCCATATTTGAACCCTGCCTAGGCAGAAGCCGCTATTTTTTTTGTTTAGACTATAATAACTTCTTCAAACTAACCCGCAGTCGAACGAGACTTCGACCGATGAACTCCCATCTAAATAACAAACAATAATGAACACTCGAATACTCATCTAGTGAACGTATACCGTAGTTTTCCATAGTGACTAATAGTTGTACTTAGAAAATAACATGCTACATTCCCGTATTTGAACTCCGCCTAGGCAGAAGCCGTTATTTTTTTCATACTGCAATAATTTCTTCATACTAACTCGGAATCGGACGAAACTATGACCGATAAATTACCACTAAAATTACGAACAATATAGAACACTCAGATACTTCAGTTTATAAACGTATACCGTAGTTCTTCATGGTGATTAACAGTTGAACTTAGAAAATAACAGGCTTTATCCCCATTTCAGTGCCCACCGTAGTTCTCCATGGTATAAAATAACAGGCTACATCCTTATATTTGAACTCCGCCTAGGAAGAAGCCGCTATTTTTTTTCTTCGGACTGCAATAACTTCTTCATAGCAACTCGGAATCAGGTAAAACTTCGACCGATGAACTCCTACCTAAATTACAGACAATATGGTACACTTGGATACTTCATTTGGTAAACGTTAGTTTTTCACGATGACTAACAGTTGTACTTAGAAAATAATAGGCTCCCCGTATTTGAACTCCGCCTAGGCAGAAGACGCTATTTTTTTTGTTCATATTGTAGTAACTTCTTCATACTAAGTCGGAATCGGACGAAACTACGACCAATGAACTCCCACCTAAATTATGAACAATATAGAACACTCGGATACTTCATCTTATGAACGTATATTGTAGTTCTCCATTTTGATTAACAGTTGTACTTAGAAAATAATAGGATATATCCCCACTTCAATGCTTACTCTAGTTCTCTGTGATGACTAATAGTTATACTTAGAAAATAAAAGGCTACATCCTCATATTTGAACTCCGCCTCGGCAGAAGCCGCTATTTTTTCTTCAGACTGCAATAACCTCTTCATACTAACTCCGTCTAGGCAAAGCTTCGATCGATGAACTCCCACCTAAATTATGGACAATATGGTACAATCAGATACTTCATCTTTTGAACGCACACCTTCGTTCTCCAGGGTGACTAATAGTTGTACTTAGAAAATAATAGACTACATCCTCATATTTGAACTCCGTCTAGGCAGAAGCCGCCATTTTTTTGTTCATACTACAATTCTTCATACTAACTCGGAATCGAACGAAACTTCGACCGATAAACTTCTACCTAAGTTATGGATAATATGGTACACTCGGATACTTCATCTTATGAATGCACACTTTAGTCCTCCATGGTGACTAACAATTGTACTTTGAAAATAACAGGCTACCACATCCCATATTTGAACTCCACCGAGTGCGAAAGCCGATATTTTTTTCAAACTGCGATAACTTCTTCATACTAACTCGGAGTTAGGCAATACATCAACCGATGAACTCCCACCTAAATTACGGACAATATGGTACACTTGGATGCTTTATCTTGTGAACGCACACTGTAATGGTGACTAACAGTTGTACATAGAAAATAACAGGCTCTATCCCCACTTCAGCGCTCTACGTAGTTCCCCATGTGACTAGTAGTTGTACTTAGAGAATAACATGCTGCATCCTATATTTGAACTCCGCCTTGCTAGAAGCCGTTATTTTCTTCTCTTCGGACTGTAATAACTTCTTCATACTAACTCAGAATTAGACAAAACTTCGACCGATGGACTCCCGTCTAAATTACAGACAATGTGGTACACTAAGATACTTCATCTTGTGAACGTGTACTGTAGTTATCCATGAGGACTGACAATTTACTTAGAAAATAACATGCCACTACATCCCCATATTTAAACTCCACCTAGTGTAGAAGTCGTTATTTTTTTGTTCAGACTGCGATAACTTCTTCATACTAATTCGGAATCCGACGAGACTTCGACCAATTAACTCCCACCTTAATTAATTATTGAAAATATAGAACACTTGAATACTTCATCTTGTGAACGCACACCGTAGTTCTCAATGGGGACTGACATTTGTACTTAGAAAATAATAGGCTACCACATCCCATATTTGAACACCGTCTATTGCAGAAGCCACTATTTTTTTGTTCGGACTGCAATAACTTCTTCATACTAACTTGGAACTAGGTGATACATCGACCGATGAACTCCTACCTAAATTACAGACAATATGGTACACTCGGATACTTCATCTTGTGAATGCACACTGTAGTTCTCCCTGGTGACTAACAATTGTACTTAGAAAATAACAGACTATATTCTCACTTCATCACTCACTGTAATTCTCCATGTGATTAATAGTTGTACTTAGAAAATAACAGGATATATCCTTATATTTGAACTCCGCCTAGGCAAAAGCCGCTATTTTTTTCTTCAGACTGCAATAACTTCTTCATACTAACGTGAAATCAGGCAAAATTTCAACCGATGGACTCCCACCTAAATTACGGACAATATGGTACACTCGGATACTTCATCTCGTGAACGCACACAGTAGTTCTCCATGGGGACTGACAGTTTACTTAGAAAATAACATGCTACCATATCCCCATATTTGAATTCCGCCTAGTGTAGAAACCATTTTTTTTGTTCAGACTGCAATAACTTTTTCATACTAATTCGAAATCCGTCGAAACTTCGACCGATTAACTTCCACCTAAATTACAGACAATATGGAACATTCGTATACTTCATCTCGTGAGTGCACACTGTAGTTCTCCTTGGGGACTGATTGTTGTACTTAGAAAATAACAGGCTACCACATCCCTGTATTTGAACTCTGCCTATTGCAGAAGCCGCTATTTTTTTTGTTCACACTGCAATAACTTCTTCTACTAACTCGGAATCAAACAAAATTTTAACCGATGAACTCCCACCTAAATTACGGACAATATGGTATATTTGGATACTTCATCTTGTGAACACATACTATAGTTCACCATGATGACTAATAGTTGTACTTAGAAAATAACAGGCTATATCTCCACTTTAATGCTCATTGTAGCTCTCCATGGTGACTAATAGTTGTACTTAGAAAATAACAGGCTGCATCCTCGTATCTGAACTCCACCTAGGTAGTAGCCGCTATTTTTTTCCTTCAAACTGCAATAACTTCTTCATACTAACTCGGAATCAAGCAAAAATTTGACTATGAATCTTACCTAAATTACGGACAATATGATACACTCAAATACTTTATCTTGTGAAAGCACACTGTAGTACTCCATGGGGACTGACTATTCACCTAGAAAATAACATGCTATCACATCTTCATATTTGAACTCCGCCTAGTGTAGAAGCTGCATTTCTTTTGTTCAAACTGCAATAACTTCTTCATACTAATTTGGAATCCAGCGAGACTTCGACCTATTAACTCTCACCTAAATTACGGACAATATGGAACACTCGGATACGTTATCTTATGGTCGCACACTGTTGTTCTCCATGAGGACTGACAGTTGTAATTAGAAAATAACGAGCTACCGCATCTCCATATTTTAACTCCGCCTAGTGCAGAAGCCATTATTTTTTTGTTCAGACTGCAATAACTTCATCATACTAACTCGAAATTAGGCGATACTTCGACCGGTGAACTCCCGCCAAAATTACGAACAATATGGTACACTCTGATACTTCATCTTGTGAATGCACACTGTAGTTCTCTATGATGACTAACAGTTGTACTTGAAAAATAACAGGCTCTATCCCTACTTCAACGCCGACTGTAGTTCTCTATAATGACTAATAGTTGTACTTAGAAAATAACAGGTTACATCCTCATATTTGAACTTTGCCTAGGCAGAAGCCACTATTTTTTCTTCAAACTACAATAACTTCTTCATACTAACTTAGAATCAGGCAAAACTTCGACCGATGAACTCCCACCTAAATTACGTACAATATGCTACACTCGATACTTCATTTTGTGAATGCACGCTGTAATTCTCCTTGGGGACTGACAGTTTGCTTATAAAATAACATGCTACCATATCTCCATATTTGAACTCGGTCTAGTGTAGAAGCCACTATTTTTTTATTCATACTGCAATAACTTCTTCATACTAATTCGAAATCCAACGAGACTTCGACCGACTAACTCCCACCTAAATTACGGACAATGTGGAACTCAGATACTTCATCTTATGATCGCACACTGTGGTTCTCCATGGGAACTGACATTTGTAATTAGAAAATAATAGGCTACCACATTCCCATAATTTAACTCCGCCTAGTGCTGAAGTCACTTTTTTTTGTTCAGACTTCAATAACTTCTTCATACTAACTCGAAATCAGGCAAAACTTCGACTGATGAACTCCCACCTAAATTACGGACAATGTAGTACACTAAGGTACTTCATCTTGTGAACGCACACTGTAGTTCTTTATGGTGACTAACAATTGTACTTAGAAAATACTAGGCTACATCCCTATATTTGAATACCATTTTTCTATGAGATGTAAAAGGGTATATTTGAAATTTTAAAGAAACCAGTAAATCTATTCAATGAATTCTCTTTGTTAGTAGTAAAGATCCACAAACAATCAAATCTCAAATAACAAATAAACATGCAATTCCACAAATAATCGAGATAATATCATATAAGCAGGATGTTAGTGGAATTAAATATAGTTGTGAGAGAAATACTCACCAAATCGAAGAATGCAAGAATCGAACACAACTTTAAACCATTTTCTTTTCAACCTTTGCCAAATCCCTGGCATAAAGAACACCATAATTTATGCACACAAACTCCAAGAAGTCACTCAACTGCGCCACCACTCCAAGTCGAGATGCTCCAGCCATTCAACCCTAACTTGTAGCCACGTGCCACATCATTGCGCCCCCTTTTTCGAGCTGCCTACGACATCACCACCACCACATGTATACGCACGGGTGCCTCAAAGTGTACCAAATTACAGCTACCATCGTTGCTCCCCCTCCATCGCGACTTACTTCTTCTCCACTTTCAACCTTAACATCACCAAGATTCGCATACGTGTAATTTTTTTATTGTGTCGCGATTTTTGAAAATAAGAATTTGGGGCTTATGGCACGAACCAAAAGTAGACAGGTTCGGGTTAGATTCTGTACATAGGAAGATAGAAGGGGAATAGTCCAGAGAATAACGGAGAAAGGTCTAGGTTTGTGCCTCGTAATTTGGTTCTAGTTTTAAATCAAATAAAATTTCCTTTCCTAACTTTTGAACAATTCATTTATTTGTTTGTAAATCTATTCCAATCTAATTCAAATTAATTTACACTTCAAAAATACTTTATATTCAATTAAAACAATTTATTCAATTCAATAGATTATTTGAAAAGAATTTATAAATTTAATTCAATTTGTCAAAACAAAATCTTTTATTAAATATACTTGAAATAAATAAGAATTTATTTTCAAAATAATAATAATCAAAAATCAAGTTAAACAATTTTATTTTAATTAAATTTATTTATTTATACAACATAAAAAGTAGGGTTATTATAGGTGAGCACTTTTGTTTTAGTATGTCTTGATTAATATTTAGCTCAAATTACTTATAATACTTGGTGGATTGATTCTGGTTATACCACTTATGTTTCAAATACGATGTAGGGATTCCTTAAAATCTGAACCATAAGCCCAAATGAGAAATTCATCTTTATAGGAAACCAAGTCAAATTTCCATTTGAAACCATTGAAACCTATCATTTGATTTTAAATATTGGACTTTATTTAGATCTTTCTCAAAAAAATTGTGTTTCATCTATCTCTTGCAATCTAATTTTCTTATTTAAAACATGATACATGGATGCTCTTTTAAATTTGGGAATGGATGTTATAACTTGTTTACACACAAAAATTTCATTGGTTTTGTATTCTTTATGATGGTTTATACAAAATAAAGTTTGTTATTCTCTTTGATGATAGTTTATTAATCTTGCATCGTCATGGTTGTACTAAACGTGGATCAGTTAATGATTCATCAGCTTACTCGTGGCATAAATGTTTTGGTCACTATCCAAATGGAAAATTGAAATGAAAGATTAGTAAAGAATGAAATCCTACCTGATTTGGATTTCATTGATCTTGGAATTTGTATGGATCGTGTTAAGGGAAAACACACATGATGCACACGTATGAAAGAAACCACAAGAAGCACACGACTCCTTGAAATAATACTCACTAGTATTTGCGTGTTTTTTGACATTCCATCACTTAGTGGGGAATAATATTTTATGAATTTTCACATTATGTATATATCTATATATTGCATGAAATGTTCCAAACAGTAGATACATAAAAGGTGTTTATCAATGAAGTTGAAAGAAAAAGACTTAAAGGTGAAAATTGTTAGATTTAATGGAGTTGGTGAATATTATAGAAGGTATAATGAAAATGGACAATGCCTTAATCCATTCGCTAAATTCCGAGAAAGTCGTGGTATACGTGTCCAATACGGAACGTTAGGAAAACCATAATAAAATGGTTTGCAAAAAGGTGCAATCGTAGTTTAGCGGATACAACTAAACATATGTTAATAAATTCATCTTTATGAAAATCACTATGGTTTCAAGCTTTAATGACCGTTGCATATTTGTTAAATAGAGTCCCTAGTAAGGCAGTTCCAAAGAAACCTTTTGAATCATGGATGGGAAGGAAACCAGTTTTAAAGCACCTGCATATTTAGGGGAACCTGACAGAAGTAAAAATTTATAATCCATAAGAAAAGAACTTGGATTCAAGGATAGTCCGTGTTTTCTTTGTTAATTATCCATAAAATCTTAGGGGTATAGATTTTATTGCTTCTCATAGTATGAGAAATGTTGGAACTGGAAGTGATATGTTCATTGAGAATGACAAAGGTAGTGGAAGTTTGGATCGCATAAAGTGGAAATCAAAGAAGTTAGGATGAACGTTCCTTTTCCTACGCTTCTTCTCAAGTTGTTGTTCGTGTACTTGTTGAGCATGTTCATAGCTTGCAGGAAGAAAAAACTAATGATCACATACCACAAAATGAAGTTGTCAGACTAAACCTACGATAGACAAATGCAAGAAATTACATTAAGAAGATCTCTTATTCTTGATGATTATGTGGTTTATCTATGAGACAACCCTTCCTAACTTGTCATTTTAATTGAATGACTCAATTTAGTCTGAGCTAAATTCAGGGTTGCACTCTTTCACAGACCAACTATTTTCTTTCTTTTTTTATGTGTTTTTATTTCCCAAGATCCAATCTGATCAATAGAGAAATATTGATATACTTCTTTGTAAAAACTATTTGAATGTTCATATAAACATTCAGATCATTATTATTTTTTCAGAGTATTTTTGGTAAAGGATAACTCAGTCTATTTTAAACAAAAAATAAACTGGGGTTATTCACAGTAAAAGGGATTGAGAGGATCCTTTCTATTTGAATCTCTGTGCAATTTAATTAACCAATTCCTATTTATTGTCTTGTGCTTAGTATTTGTGTATTTAATAAAATATATGAACTAACTCATAACATTTAAATTTATCAAAGTTTGCTTTTCAAACAGTTAAACTGGGGTTGTGCATGCTTCTGTGCACCTGTGTGCATATAATCATGCACAGTTGTTATCTGCTTCACCTTAGTCCTCAGGTGGACTAATTTGTTTAGATAAGATTCCGGGATTAATTGGTTATAATCTACAAGTTTTACTTACTCATTTAATCATCAAATACATTTTTAAATCTGGGTTCATATCTCTTATGTTTTTCTTTCTTTTCTGCCTATGAGTTTTTCCTTACCTTATAATACTTGCAGTGGTTAAGTAAATAGGTTCTAGTCTCTAAAACACTCTAGTACATAAACATATATAACTGGTTCACTTATGCTTCAGATCTACTACCAAACTTATTACTTGGTTCATAAAAATTTTGTATGCTCACAGCTTCCAATATAAAGCTAAAGACCTTTATCATTTTCTACTGAAAATGGTTTCATCTCAACATAATCTTTCCAAGCCATCCATTACATCACAGTCAAGTTTTTTTTAGCACAATTCAAACATCATTACATAAAATCTTTCAACTGAAATAAAACAGAAGATCCATTCTCCTACAAAAATCCTAGCTTAGTTAGTTTGTAATTTCTTCTTAGCATCATATATCTGCATCTTATTACTTAGCATCTCCTTTTCCTGCAACCATCTCATGACCTGCTCCACAATGCAAGTGAAGCACCCATTTGATGCAAGCAACAAACAGGTCAGTTTGAAATCTGGTGTGAGAAAAATCATTTGACAATGCATAAAGACTAAAAGAATAGGTTCCATATTACCTTTCTGTTTTCAGAGGTTAAGTGTTTCACTTAAGTTTTTAAACTACTTTTCATGCTCAAATTGCTACATGTTATAACAGTGGTAAGTGTTATGTACTATTAACATCATCATGTATGCATTCTTAGGCTAACTGGTCAACAGAAACCTTTAATCCAATAATCATAATAGCCACCATAAGTTAATACAGGCATACATATACATGAACAAACAACATCCATATCATTGAGCTAAAGTACCAATATTGAGTCTGCATGTCAAGACTCCCACATACTTCTAGCATTTATACTTTTGCATGTATATTCACTTCATGTCATTCATTTTAAGGGGTCCAGTATCACATTCATGGTTGCATTGTTGCACACTGCCTGGAACTGCTACTTGCATTCCAGTGCACTATAAGCTTTTTGGACATAACCATGCCATGTGCAAACTCACACCCCAACCTTGATGTAAGCCAACCACTATGCCATACCCACTTCCCTCTTACCCAACCTGATAGAGGTGACCCATGCCCTTAGTTTAATTACTAAATTCTTTCATATAACCCCATATTACCTATGCAGTGTCATGCCCTACACTGTTGTATCCCTAATCAATGCATACTAGCAGTTTTTATACATCCATCAAACATTCATCCACTTATATATTCAACCATCACTCACACTTGAAAATCATTTCAAGTTAATTCCATTCAGAGATATACCTTTGGTTAAAGCATAACTCAGAGCATTTTCAAAGTGAAATGCTATTAGGGTTCTCCAGTAATAAGGTTCTTACAGTCAGCCCACACATTATAGTGTATTTTCTTATTACTCAACCTTATTTCCAGAGAGTACTCAATGATGGATCAAGATTTAGCATATGGAAATTCCACTGCATCCCAACCATCCTTTCAGATGCAAGATATAAGCCAGAGGACCCCTTCCTCTTATTGCCTTGCACCTTACTTTTCTTATTAATTTATGCTTTAACCAAAAACATTTCTCAGGTTCATAAACATATAAATAAATCAGTTATTATCATCCTATCATTAAATATATATATCATGTGTAAACAATCATAGGTTAAATGATAACCAAGCAATACAAGCCACATATCTTCAGAAACAACAGTAAATGGTTAGACTAGAAATGAAAGCAAAACTCCAAACATAATTAAAATAAACTAGAGGTTAAATGGCTGCCTTTCATAGGTCTTAATGCCTTGCTAAGTGAGGGTTTACTCACCAAGGTTCTCCTTCCCAAATCTTGATTTAAGTCTGCCATTGATTTCCTAACTGCTGCCTGTTTCCTCTTCTACTTTCCTATATTTTTATTTTCTGTTTCTCATGTGTAACCGTAGGAGATAATAATGTATATAGGGGAGTTGCTAGGGTTATAAGGTTAGTTGAGTAATTTATTTTCATCTGAAAATCCATCACCATTTCTGGTTTCACCCAACAGTTCACCCTCTCCACTTTCCTTTCCTACCATTCCCCCCCTTTTTCCTTGTCTTGGTTACTTTTAGCAAGTTTCTTTACACACTATATGCATGATTTTTACCTATCTTATATTCATGCTCCTTCTACTTATTCAAACAGCTATGTTCCTGTTTAATTTTTATGGGAAATTCAGACTAAAGCTTCCTATGTTACTTATGCATTGTATTTAAGCTATAATGTACACATACTTATCAAGTCATGTACTAATTTACCTCCTATGCCTTTGCTTACTAAATTACCTTACCCAGGTAACATGTTAGAACAACATACATATGCACAAGGGCATACATTCTCATTCATACCCAAATGTTTTCCAGAGAAAAGATTTTTTTTTGTTTTCAGCTAACTAGCTTTCTTTTATAGAGTATTTAAATTATATATGTATATCTATCTTAAACTATGGGCTGTCACAATCTACAAGCGTTGAAATTTGACATAGGAATCAATGATGATCTAGTTTCTTTTTCACAACCATAGAAAGCAGTTTTGCTAAATGATTAAATGCCATGAAAGAAGTGCCAAAATCAGCTGGTCACAACAAAGTCTAGGACCATGTTGAATTTCTTAAAGGTTATAAAAGAGTTTTCACAAATACCTACATTCAATGGCCCTGGTCTGAATAATGTGAATATGTCCTCTAGTCATAAATGCTTTTGATTCAACCCTTCTCCAATTAGCTTGGATCCACTACTATACTCGAGTTATGTACACATTTGTGCAATTATGAAACGTGAAACACAGTGTCATTCTTATAATCTTTTTGGGGAGATTCACTCTATAGGCAAACTTTCCCATCTATTCCAAAACAAGAAACGGTCCAATGAATCTTTGAGTTTCCTCGAGTTGCCAAATATGATCTCCCTTCAACGGAGGTGTTTCTAAAATATATCATGTCACCTACTCTAAATTCTAGCTTAATACGTATTTTAGCGGTGTAAGACTTTTGTCGATCTTGAGATGCTTTCATTTTTCCGAATGAACTCGGCGTTCTCCGAGGTATCACATATCATATCTGGTCCAAATATCACTTTATCCATCGTTTCCTACCAACGTGTATGCAATTTGCAAGGTTTGCAATACAACGCTTCAAATGGTGTCATTTTTGTACTAATTTGGTACTTGTTGTATGCGACTTCAAAACGTGGCAAGTGATCCTTCCATGATCATCCAAAATCAAGTATACAAGCTTTCAAAAAATCCTTAAGCACTTTCACTCATTTGGTTTGGCCATCCATTTGCAAGGTTAACCGTATGATACTTCAAATGGTTCCATGTTTATACTAACTTGATAGTTGCTATATGTGAATTCATGAAGAGGCAAGTGATCCTTCCACGATCATCCAAAATCAAGTATACAAGCTTTCAACAAATCCTCAAGCACATGATTCATTCATTCGGTTTGGCCATCCATTTGTGGATGATAAATAGTGCTTACGTTCATTCTCGTACCTAATGCATGTTACAAGCTCTTCCAAAACTCACTCGTAAAAAGCGTGTCTCAACCACTATTATACTAAATGGTACACCATACAACCTTACTGCTTTTCGCACATACAATGCAACAAAAGATGAAGTGATCCTAAATCTTCACTAAAGTGAAATGAGTGCTTTTTTCCATGTGGCCTATAGTAACCCAAATGCTCTCATTTCCTCTTCGAATCAGTGGCAAAACATCTATAAAGTCCACAGAGATATGTTATACAGAACCTCCAAGGTAGTAACAAACCACATAATTTATTTATTTCCGCTTTGACTCTTTGACAAGTCATGCACTTTTTATAAACTCCAAACCACGTCGTTTCATTTGCATAATTGGTGCATTTAACATCATTATACATCTTGTTACCATGAGGATGAATAGTCATCCTAGAACGATGAAAATCTTAAAGTACTTTTCAATCAAATCTTCTATCTTAGGAACACACAATCTCTCATCTTTACAAAGCTAGCGCTTCGCATCGGTGGAATATCAGTCCATGTGACTAGACATTCTCCCATCGATCCATGGTCTCTACTAACTTCACATCAAGTCTTTGGCAAGGTCCAATTTGTTTTATAAGTGTAGGCATAACCTCTAATGCCACCAATACACCGGGATACATTCCATAACAAGGTCGAAAATCAAACTCCACAATATATTAAAACCCTTACATACTACAAATATAAAGCCCAACACCGCACGCATCCTATTAAATGCATCCGCTACAACGTTTCCCTGTTCGGGAGTATAAGAAATACCAAAATCGTATGATGTTAGGAATTCCGTCCCCTTTTGTTGTCTAAGATCTAGATCTTTTTGAGAAATAGATATTTTAAAGATTTATGGGCCACATTGATGAAAGCTTCGAGAAATTGGTTGAGACGGCTCTATGATATGAGAGTGTATTCTAAGTTCAAAGTTGTTGTTTCACAAGAGGAGCCTAGACCGCAAGTGAGGGGTGGCAAAAGAAAGTGGAACGACAACAAAGGAAAATGGTAGTTCCAAGGGAAGGAGGACCAGAAGAAGAAGGGAAAGTGGAAGTCTTTTCCTTCAACTGTAAAAATAAGCCAGCTTAGCAAGAACAACAAAAATCCAAAGAGTAGGGAAAGAAAATGCTTCACTTTTGATAAGGCTAGACATCTGAAGAAGGATTGTCCTAAACGGTTGAAGGACAAGCAGGCTGTGTTTGCTTATGCTCTTAATGTTGTTCTGATTTCGTCGAGTGCTTTATCGGCAAAGGGAAAAGGGGAAGGACATTACTATCCAAAGCATGCTTTATATTTATGGTATACATTTTCTTGTTTATTTGATATCGGTGCATCACATTCCTTTATATATAGTGACCTAGTAGGTAGATTATGATTAAAACCTGACTTAGTGGAAAAACCGCTAGTACTGAAGAACCATATAGGTGGTTCGACCGCTTTGTGTATGATTTGTCGCGACTTTGTGTTGTCGGGTCATGGATGTGTGTTTTCATATGATTTTTTTGTGTTTGGTTTTGTTGGGTTCGATATCATATTAGGGATGGACTGACTATAGAGGTACATAGTTGTGGTGACTGTGAGAGGTTGTCAGTGAAGATAGGTACAGATGATGAGCATAGGATAAAGTTGAGCTGCATACTAATGATGCAATAATAGTTAAATTTCTATATTCGTTCGAGATCCCTTACGATGAGTTGTCATCGATCCAAAGAGTATCTAGATATAATTGAGGAGGTAATCGGGTTACCACCACATAGGTAGATTGAGTTTCGTATCAATTTTGTGATGTATGCTAGGGTAGTAGTTATGCATTGAGGCATATGACACCCAAAGAACAATGTGAACTAGAGGTGCAAGTGAATAACTATTGAGAAAAGGGTTCATTCAAAGGAGTATATCCGAGTGGAGAGCACCTGTAGTGTTCGCGCAGGGTGTCGTGGTGGTTCGCGCCAAGGTAGCATTAGTCCAAAATTGGGACAGACCTAAGGATGCTACAGATATAAGCAGTTTCCTTAGATCACAAATTATTATGGACAATTCATAAAGGATATTTCAAACATAGTTACACTATTTACGAACTTGACGAAGAAGAATCAGACTATTACTTGAGACGCGAGGTGTGAGCACGCATTCGTGAGTCTAAAGGAAAAATTCGCAAGTGCAACAACGTTAAACATTACAAGTGGGAATGAGGAGTTTGATAATATGCACAAATGCTTATAGTACTGGATTGGGTGGTATTGATGAAGAAGGGTAAAATTGCAACTTATACTTGTTGCTGGCTAAAAAAGCATGAGAGGAAATACCCGACTTACGATTTTGAGTTAGCAGCGATAGTATTACATTGAAGATATGGAGGAATTACTTATTAGGAGAGGGTTTGAGTTATTCACCATCTAAGTCATCAAAATACATTTTTTTCTCATATAAGGGCCTTGACATTTAACAATAGAGATGGTTAGAGTTCTTGGTGTACTATAATTTTAAATTTCATATATGTCAGGTAAGCGAAATGCAGTCATCGATGCTTTGAGTAGGAGACATGCCAGCTTAGGAGCTATGTTCCTATGCTGGATGTAGTTAGAGTATACAGTTGAGTATGATTTTCGACTTAGATGTGAGCTAGAGAAAGATGTGTTGGCGAGCTTGACTATTTAGCATATTAGGACTAGTTAGAGATGTGATGCTAGACTGGCATAGATCATTGCTAAGATGGAGATGAGAGTAGAGTCTGAAGAGACGAAGCAATATGGACTCGATCAAGATAGTTGGCTTCGTAAGGATGGCTGTTTGTACCAGATGCAGATAGATTTAGGAATAAGATACCATGAAAGTGTTATCATTCGAAATTGACTATACATACTAGAGGCAATAAAATGCATTGAGATATAAAATATTCATTTTATTGCGAAAGGATGCATAAGGACATCGTGACATTCATATCGAAGTGTATGAATTGCCAATTAGTAAGGCTAAGTACAAGAAGCCAGGTGGTTTTCTATAAATGTTTGAGATTCCCCAATGGAAGTGGAAAAGGTTATTAATGGATTTCTTTAATGTATTGCCAAGGACTAGAGGAGAGTATGATAACATCTGGGTCATAGTTGATAGATCTACGAAGACTGTTCAGTTCATACCTAGGAAGTCCTATAGAAGGACATCGAAACTGATCGAGTTGTATTTGAAGTGGATAGTACAATTCCATGGGATGCCGAAGAGCATTGTTGTGACACCCTGATTTTCGATCCCGTTTGAAGCGCTGAAAATCAAAGCATTAACCAAAACAATCGAATAACTACCCATATTATTGGGTGATGTAGCATAACTTATATAGTGATCAGGTAAGATGTGATAAGATTCAAATATTCAATTAACATTATATACATTAAAATGATGTTTAGTTATTGACTCAACTGACATGTTTTAACTGACTTATAATATATAACCATAAGAAATGCTCATAATGTTGTTTTCTACTTATCTTTTTCGAAGTATAATTCAAATTCAACATATCCTGCAATCTCATTATACCCAATATATACACAAATGCAGGATATATTATCTAAAAGGACTGAAAGTGGACCGTGTCACAGTACCAATATGACTGTCTACGTACCTGTTATAGGATCAAGCCCATCATAGTCTTTTTACCACTAATTAATAAAGCCTAATTAATGGTAGTTACATATGAATGTTGCATGCAATAACAAAGTATTCGCAGTAATTATACTCAACATAGCATAACATATAAGTGGATAACAAATAAATGAGCTAAAAGCTCGTAACTATATGATTTCCTATTTTTTCCTACACCGTAGAGTTAGCTTATGTACACAATATTATAAATATAGAAGAGTACATACGTTATATATGATAGCATAATAATATCTCACTATTAAGTAGATTCACTCCTGGCTAAATGCTCTTCTATAACTATAATGATACAACTAATCTACAATGCATATTTGAAATATCCAGGTACGTAGGTAAATGTCACTAACAACCTTTACTGAGGTTTTCACTCAAGGTCCACCTATTCAGTTATGATTGTTATGCTATAATGGCTCTGTGTATGAAAATATATTTAAATAAGTTTTCCAATATCTTTCAAAACCAAATTTATCAATTATCATAACGGCAAAGCTTATATAAACAAATTTACTGAAATAATAATATTCATAGTATGTATAAAATTCAAAAGATTTGTTATGTAACATTTTCAAAGGCTTGTCAAAGCATCAAATGCTTCCCAAAGCCAAGTACTCAAATTTCTCCATAATCAAACATCTCATACAAAATCAAAGTATTTATCAAAATCACAATAATTATTCGAATCCCAAAAAGCAAAATTTGTACAAATGCACCTATTAGAACCACTGGTATTGGTTTTGATGATAATAAACAGATAAATATTGGTACTGATGATAAGATTTTATAGTATTGAACAGGAAAGACAAGAATATGTCCATATATAATCAAGTAGAAATATAGTACACTAATCAAGGCAGATCAATACAAGAAGTACAAGACCATGAATATCAAAGAGGATTTAAGGAGATCAAGAGGAATCAAGCGGATCAAGGAGATCAAGAAGATCAAGGAGATCAATAGAAATAAAGAAGATTCAAAGGCAAGGCTAAGAGAACACAAGAGACTCGGAGAACAGAGACTGGAAGAATACAAGACAACTATCCATTAGCTTAAGAGTATATCGAGTCATGGAATTAGTTGTTAAAGATCCCATAGCGATTCTTTGAATTCTCCATTTTAAAAATCTTTATTTTATATTCCCCAAATTCATTTTATAAAAGTTAAATTTTACTTTTAAAAGCGTTGAAACAATATTTACAAAGAACTTAGAATTTTTGACTAGGATATGTCGACATATGCTTATGAGTAGGGTGACGTACCAACCTTTAGATGCAAATTTTAATTTTAAACGAAAGGAAACTTACTTTGATCTTTCATGAAAAGTCACTTCTCTTCATCTCCTATATAAATGCTCTAGAAAACGAATCTTTAATACAATTCTCCATCATCTCTCACTTTATTCTCTCTCACATTTTGCAGAAAAGTCCTATTGCTTATACATACTTATACCGTGCGAATTCACTCTCTATCTCTCTATTTTTCCATGAATTGCAAACTACTAAAAAGTGAGTGAGTCTACCCTCAATCCTCGATCATTTACTCTCTTTTCTAATCCTATTCCTCAAAGAAATCAAAAATGTCACACCCAATTTTCTCTTGTAAGCATGTGTAACACAGGTCAACAAAATGAGATCATTGGAGCTGCTCGACAAAAGGAAAAAACATTTTGGCCATAGTTTCACCAAAAGAAGGGAACTACATAAAGCTAAGCATCTTTGAACCTAAGAAACTGCTTTCATAGATAACTGGACAAACACACAACCCATATATGATCAACAAAGCAACAAAGAAATCAAAAAAGAAGATACCGTGACAATCGAGCCAAATTGTAACACCTCGCAAAAATTAACCAGAAATTTAATAAAAGAAATTAAATTAAATAGAACAAGGGTAAAAATAGAATTTTTACAAATGTTTGAATTTGACTACAAAACTTGCACCGTGCTGTCGTAACGATTTTCTAGACAATTTTCATATATAAAGTTTTGTAATCGGACTCATATGAAAAAGTTATTAACGTTTAAAAATTTAGAATAAAAAATAATCAAATAAATAATAAAGAAGAAAATAAATTAAAGTGCAAAGCACAATCGACCGACAACTCGGTATGGACCGGTCGACCGCCCATGACCAAGCGGTCAACCGGTCGAGCATATTCGGATGTGGTTTAGCTTGGCTACATGGTTCGGAGTTTATAAAGTTTAGTTTAATGGTCGATATTGCTTCATACCAAATAAATACAACCCTAACCTAATACTGAAAACACTAATCTAACTCAGAGCATACCAAAACTCTCTCTCCCAAAACTAAACTCCTCATTTTCTCCAAATCAATTTTCTTCAAAAACAAAAAGTTCGCAGATTAAATTCGAAAGATTAAAGAATGAGGAATCAAATCAAATTAAACGGGAAGGAGAGATTGACGAACCAAGCGGGGGCATTTCCAACCGGATAAAAGAGGGAATCGCTCACCAAAGGTGAGTGGGTTCATTATTAATATGATGATTTATATATAATTAAGTTTGTTTATACCCTATTTGATTTAGAGTTGTTTTAACTTAATTAGAGACATTGTTTATCTAATAACTGTAAGTGATTGGGAATTTGATGGTAGTTTAACCCATATGAATACGACTCCTGTCTAATTTAAATTTGGTTAAAGTTGATTTAGGTAGAATACTCTCTTTTATAAAATTGAATGAGATTGATATCTCAATACATTGTTGATTCCAAACCTAAATTAATCTGAATTGGTGACAAATACACTTATGAAATTGTGAAATGATTAGAAACTGAAATTGAGAACATTGAGAAATGTAGATTGACAGAGTTGAGTTTACTGTAAAATGAAATCAATTAACAAAGAATGATTAATAGAGAACAAAAAAAAAATTAACTTCGGTCGATCAACGGGGTCACTTGAGCCGGTCGACCACTTCAGTGGCCAGCGGTCGATTGGTTAACTATTTACAGCCGCAAGCTAAACCTCAGGCTAAGGTCAAGGTAATAGATTTGTGTATATATTATATAAAAATGTGTACGTTAGTATATTAGAAGGGAAATTATTTCCATAATTTTACGATTCTTGGACGTTATAGGACTGAAGAGATGTGTACATTGGAAATTAGGCCTGAACACTATTTATTCGGTGTAGTCGATATTCGAAAAGGGAGATCGATCGCAAATTACACTCAAAGGAGATTCCATGATGTACGCATAACATTGACGAGGATGCCTGAAGAAGTGTATGTCCCAGCACTACCTGGAGGTTCCTCGGTACATACGCAAGTAAGGCTTGTTGAATGCCCGAGGCAGTGCAATAAGAGGTGTTACGTTACCACTGAGAGTGGACATGAATGTAGCAGATCCTAAGATGCCTTTGGCACGAGTCGGCATTATGGGCGCCTAATCAATGTGCAAATATAATATGTGTAGTTGTAGTTTGGGAATGTAGTCCTAAAAGTTGATACCGTAGGCGACCTATGTTAGGAATAGTCCTGAAGGTTATTAATCCGATCCGTCGTTGATTTGGGGTTCGATTAGTTATTTGATCCTGAGTGTATACCTTCGTACGATGTTGGGTGTATGTGTATTTAGAGCTATAATTCCTTAGGTTGATGAAATCAACCTTAGTAGGTAGTTCACAAAACCAAGCGGGACACCTTAAGTCACATAGATTATAAATGAAGTTAATTACATGCGATCACCATATGCTAATGATATAACTCATCCATTAGACTTTTGTTTGACCCGTTCCTTTCATTTTTTCCCCCATCACGAGAAGACAAGGTAGCTGTTGATTTGGCCCAGGCATAATGCATGAAGAAAGGAGTTAAACGTTGAAGTTCCATTATTCTTCATTATTCCTCATGTAGATATTATTTATATTAAATGTCTATCAGACTTTTTATTAAACTTGGGAAACATTATATATGAACTAAGTGTTTTAGAGACTATTTCTGTTAAATATCTATTTTTAGTACTTATATTTAATTTCTTCCGCTGCGAGATCTGAAATTGCAGTATGTCTCATATTTTACCATTATAATCTTAGGCTTTGAATGTTTTAAAAACCCAATAGCTCATATCTATTAACGCGACGCGAGTCCGAAAGTCGCCATAGGCTTTGGATCGGTGTATCCGGAGGTGCGGGTTGTCAAATGTGGTATCAGAACTTAGGTATAAGATTCCTTGGGAGCTAGGTAAGTATTGAGAGAACATACTTGAAAATTTTGAAAAAAAGTTCTCAAAAAAGGTTTCCAAATTTAAAAAAAAAACAGGTTACTAAAAAAGTGTATATATGTATAGATAAAAAGTTTTTCAAAGTTTTAATATTTAAAAAACGCTATCACTTATTCTTGTCAGTACTATCTATAGCAAAGTTGCTAATAAATCCTAATCATGGATAGTGAGAATGAGCAATTTTGATGGGGATGGCTTTGGTGAGCCAGCTAAGGTTCTGGATGTGAACATCCCTATATGATTCCGCCGGTGTCATCAAGCAAGAGATAAGCTGAGCCTAATCCAACCGAGGGAACGTATCTATAAATTTCTAATATGTATATTTATTAGTACAAAACACTTTATACGTTGCGAATCACGAGGTAGTTGCTGGATCTTTCCTTATATAAGCAAACAATTGTGATTAGAAATAAATGTCGGGATTATAACAATTGTGGTGAAAAATAAATCCTGAATGTATGTTGTAATTTACGTCACAAATAAGTGCTAGTGGAGGTTTCATATGCTAATTAGAGGTAGCAAGTAAGTTGTGAATTTAAAGGTGTGTAGAAGAAAACGGGTACCCTTAGACCCATATAATAAGGGTGTGATGTCGATAAGGCGTAAGGGGAACATGAAAGGGGACTTTACAAACTTAACGCAAATTCCCCAGTTAAAAGTGGAAGCCCTATTCTTATATTGGTATTAGTTGTAAAGACTCCAATTGGCATAAATTTATAGCTAAAGTGTTCATATATTGCAGTTAGACATTACATTGGAAGATAAACTTGAATTACCCATTTTTGAAGTGTTGAGTCAAGATTTTCATAGAGTTTTGATTTCTGACAAAGGGATGAGCCATGATCGACAAAAAGAGTCTCAAAAAGCTCCATATGTTAGAGGTTGATTTTTTGGTATGTTAGCAATGTTATTTATGTTAAAATCTATCCTCAAATAATCTTATACCTTCAATCTTTGAATATATATATGTATATATATATATATATATATATATATATATATATAAGAGTGCACATTAATTGTGCAATCTGGGCTAAACCGGTCGACCGGTCAAAACATGGTAGTCGATCGTTTCTGCCCAGAATGCACAATTAACGTGCACAAGTGTACATAACGTATATATATTCAAAATTCCTTTCTACTGGTCCTTTTTAACCTGTCGACCGTTTTCAAACAGAAAGCAACCTTTCGTATAGACACTTCCTTTTCTTCAACGGTTGCTTCTCTTTCTCTTCACCAATGATCATGACCTTTGTTTGTACCTTTTCACCAAGGGTTACAACTGTTTATTTCTTATATAAGCATCATGAAATCATTATTCCAATTTACTAATTTCTTTTATTCTAATCTCTATTCTATTGATCTCAATCTTACACTTTCAAGCACTCAAATTGATCATATATATCATTTTTGAATCCTGAAATTTATTTAACCTTCTTTTGATTCAATACGATATCCACTTCCAAATCTTCATATATACAAATATTCTATTTAAGGATAAGATTATAGAAAGTTTGCACTACAAGTGACAAAATAGTGTTAGCAAGAACACATACCGTCAACAAACAATTATTTTCATTTGTTGAAGTCCTCGGTGTTGTAAGAGGCAAGTGTTGAAGTCCTCGTGTTGTAAGAGGCAAGTGTTGAAGTCCTCAGTGTATTAGAGGCGTGAAATCCCGTTCGTCTGCTCGGGTGTTGTAAACCTGTTCCTCCGGGTGAAGCGAGGTAGTTGGTAGTGAAAATCCAGATAGAAGTCTGGGACTGGACGTAGGACGGTGCTCCGAACCAGTATAAAAATCTCTGGTGTGCTTTTTCTATTTTACTGAACTTTCTATTATCTATGATTAATCATATTTTTGTGTGTTATTCATCATATTACACGATCGTGTGTACTATATTAGCACGTACACAATTTCATTTGGTATCAAAGCACGGTCATCATATAACCGTAACACAGTTATTTGTTATATTCTTGTAATATGGCAAATAACGCAAGTACTAGCACTCAAAACACCACTTACACGGAAGGTCAATCGACACAAAGATCTCCATTTTTCAATGGTCTTAACTATAGCTATTGGGCAACACGTATGTCATTCTTTATGCAATCAAACAGTTATGATGCCTGGAATGCTACTCAAAAAGAAATAGTGAATCCAACAACTGATTATTCAGAATGGACATCGGCTGAGAAAACAACAGCAGCCGTAAATGCAAAAGCAATAAATATGTTATTTTGTGCATTAGACCAAAATGAATATAACCGTGTTAGTATCTGCACTACTGCATATCAAATTTGGCAAACGCTGAAAACCACTCATGAAGGTACTAACAAGGTTAAACAAGCCAAAATAGCCATGCTGAAAAGTCAATTTCAAAATTTCAAAATGAAACCAAATGAGACAATCAATGATATGTATTCACGTTTTCAAACTATCCACCATGCACTTATTGGCTTAGGACAAAAGTATTCTGATTTTGATGTTGTTTCAACAGTCCTACATTCTCTGACTAGTGAATGGGAAGGAAAAGTATTAGCAATTGAAGAAGCTAATGACCTTTCCGTCATGAAGCCAGATGAATTGATAGGAAATCTAATGTCCTATGAAGCTAACTTGCAGACTAGAAAGGAACAAAAAGAAGAAAAGAAGAACCTAGCATTCCATGCTGAAAAAGACGAAAATGAATCAGAATCTGAAGATGAAGATCTGGCATTCATAGCAAAAGGTTTCAAAAAATTCCTAAAACAGCGAAAAGCCAGTCGTTATAACAGAAAGAAATCTGGATCAAATAAACCAACTTCATCCGCTATAGAGTGCTTCAACTATCACAAAAAGGGGCACATGCACAAGGATTGTCCGGAGCAAAAGAAGAAGTTAGAAAATGACAAATTAAAATATAAGAAGGACAAATCAAAGAAACGAGCATTCTCGGTAACATGGGATGATACAGACTCATCAGAAAGTGATGATGATACGGAAGATGAACAAGCAAATGTCTATTTCATGGCAATAGAAGATGAGGTACAAATTCCTACATTTGATGAAGTACTTGATATTAATGCTGAATTGATAGTCAAATATAAAGACATAAAACGACAGCTAAAAGAAGCCAAAGCAGATTTGAGTAGAGCAGAATTTGAACGAGATATGTTAAAAGACGAGAAGAAAATATTAGAAGAAGAACTTGAAAAACTTCAAGAATCATCATCTAATGTTGACTCTCAATTATCTCTTTTGAGTCAAGAAATTGAAACTCAAAAAGAGAAAAATGATGCCCTCACTACTAAAAATCATGAGCTTAAGGCAAAAGTCAAAATTCTGGACCTAGAAAAGGCTAGTTTACAAACTAAGTTAGATAACATTACTCAAAATGTTTCTAACTTTAACAAAGGACGAGAAAATTTGACAAAAATCATTGAAGGTTCACAATCTGTTTCAAATAAACAAGGTTTGGGATATAAGAAACAAGAAACCAAGAAACATCTTGGTAATGAAAGGAAGAAGAAAGTACAAAAGATTGAAGCTAAGAAAAATATTAGTTTATTATATTCCAAACCAAAACCAGTTGTGAAATTTCAGAAGAAAAATGTCAAGACTATCAAAATATGGGTTCCTAAAACAAATAACAATTTGATTAGGAACAAATATATTCAGAATTTCATGAATACTGTGCATCTTAATACAAATTATATATATAAAGGGGATACCGGACCCGTATGGGTTTGGACTCCTAAGACCTAACTCTTAGGACCCTATAAAAAGTGGGTACCATGGACTTAAATTTATTTTTTGCAGGCCCGCTTAAGAAAAGAGGAAAGTGGATATTAGACGGTGGTTGCTCGAAGCACATGACTGGAGACAAGAGCTTATTGAAAAATATTACATACTCAGATGGTGGCTCCGTCACTTTTGGAGATAATTCAAAAGGCTATATCATCGGCAAAGGCGATGTGAGCAATTGCGGTACATCTAACTTACCTCTCATTACTAATGTCATGCTAGTTAGAAATTTGAAACACAATTTACTTAGTATTAGTCAGTTATGTGACAAGGGTTTTACAATTTCCTTTTCGGATAATAAGTGTAGTATTTTAGATAAAGACCATAATTTAGTTTTCGAAGGTTATAGAGACAGAAATATATATATTCTGAATATGAATATTAATCATAATTTAGATATGTGTCTTGTGGCTAATGATAATGATCCATGGTTATGGAACAAACTCTTCTGTCATATAAACTTCAGAACTATTGACAAGCTAACCAAAAACGATCTAGTTAGAGGACTACCCAAAATAAGTCTTAAGGTTAACAACATCTGTGACGCATGTCAATTAGGAAAATTGACCAAATCATCTTTTAAATCCAAGAAAGTCATATCAACATTACAACCACTTGAGTTACTACATATGGATTTATTTGGACCTACTAGGGTTCAGTCAATAAATCACAGTCGATATGTGCTTGTAATTGTTGATGATTTCTCCCGTTACACATGGACAATTTTCTTAAAAAACAAAAGTGACACTTTCGATCATTTCAAATCTTTCGTCAAAAGAATTCAAAAATCAAAAGGGATTAAAGTTAAAAATATAAGAAGTGATCATGGCGGAGAGTTTGAAAATAATGAATTTGAACATTTTTGTACAAAGAAAGGTATATATCATAATTTTTCGTTTCCCAGAACTCCACAACAAAACGGAGTTGTAGAACGGAAGAACCGAACTTTACAAGAATGTGCAAGAACATTATTGAATGGAACCACCTTACCAAAACATTTCTGGGCAGAAGCCGTCGCAACTGCCTGTTATTTTTTAAATCGTGTGTCCATAAGACCTCTTACCAAGAATACTCCTTATGAATTATTTAACAAAAGAAATCCTAAAATCTCTTACTTCAAAGTTTTTGGTTCCAAGTGCTTTATTTTAAATACGAAAGACCAGCATGGCAAATTCGATCCAAAAGCCAATGAAGGAATATTTGTCGGTTATTCGGAACGAAGCAAGGCCTATCGTATATTTAATAAACAAACCAAAACTATTGAAGAATCACTTCATGTCTCTTTCGATGAATTCTATCAGCATCCTCAAAATATATCAGATGATGATGAAACATTAGTCACTGATAATCCAATCATCACAAATGTTGATTCTGACTCAGAAATAATTATTGAGAATACTCCTCAAATATGTGAGTTACAATCACCACCAAGGATATTAAGAGACCATCCGGCCCAAAATATAATCGGTGAAGTAACATCACATGTCAGAACAAGGAGTCAACTCAACCATATGGGTCATGTCGCTTTTCTCTCAAATATCGAACCTAAGAATCCAAAAGAAGCTGCTACAAACGATTACTGGATCATTGCCATGCAGGAAGAACTAAATCAGTTCGAGCGCAATGACGTTTGGGAACTTGTTCCAAGACCAACTGATCAGTCAGTTATTGGTACTAAATGGTCTATAAAAATAAGGCCGACGAATAAGGAAATATCACCAAAAATAAAGCAAGATTAGTAGCACAAGGGTATAATCAGGAAGAAGGTATCGATTATGAAGAAACTTTTGCACCATTTGCTCGACTAGAAGCTATTAGAATCCTATTATCTTTTTCTTGTCACCATAATTTCAAACTTTATCAGATGGATGTCAAAAGTGCTTTTCTCAATGGATTTATCAAAGAGAATGTATATGTCGAACAACCTCCTTTGTTCGTACATGAAAAATATCCTGACCATGTGTTCAAACTTAAGAAAGCTCTGTATGGGTTAAAACAAGCACCTCGTGCTTGGTATGAACGACTACGTAGCTATCTTATTAACTCAGGATTTCAAATAGGCAAAGTCGATCAAACTTTGTTTATCAAACATTCTCAAAAGGATATTCTAGTTATCCAGATATATGTAGATGATATCATCTTTGGTTCAACAAACGATAAATTCTGCAAGAAATTTGCAAATATTATGACCAAAGAATTCGAAATGTCTCATATGGGAGAACTGTCATATTTTCTTGGACTTTAGATCAAACAACTTCCGAATGGTATCTTTATTAATCAAGAAAAATACTACGAAAATCTCATCAAACGCTTCGGGTTAAATAACACATCTGGTAAACCTACTCCTATGAGTACAACTACACATCTTGAAAAAGATAAAAATGGTAAGAATGTTGACCAGAAACTATATCGAAGCATGATTGGTTCTCTTCTTTATCTTACAGCAAGTCGTCCAGATATAATGATGAGTGTTTATCTATGTGCACGCTTTCAAGCTGATCCAAAGGAATCACATCTACGAGCTGTGAAACGTATAATTCGCTATCTTAATAATACCAAAGATTTCGGTCTTTTTTATCCAAAAGAATGTCCATTTGAATTAGTATCATATAGTGATGCTGATTTTGGAGGCTCTCGAACGGATAGAAAGAGTACAAGTGGTACGTGCTATTTTATTGGAAAATCACTTGTCTCTTGGTTTAGTAAGAAACAAAATTGTGTTTCACTATCAACATGTGAAGCTGAATATATATCAGCGGCTCTCGCTTGTACTCAAGTAATATACATGCAACAAACACTTCAAGATTTTGATATTCATTTATTAAATTCTATTATATATTGTGATAACACAAGTGCTATAAATCTTTCTAAGAATCCAGTGAATCACTCCAGAGCCAAACACATTGATACCCGTCATCATTTCCTTAGAGACAATATCGAAAAAGGAAATATATGTCTCGAATATGTCCAAACTGATAGTCAACTAGCGGACATTTTTACTAAGCCTCTACTTGAGTCTAGTTTCATTAAATTTCGTAGAGAACTTGGTTTAATTTCTAGAAAGGAACTTGATAAGTAATCACTAATATTATATTCTTAAGTTCTTTTCAGATTATTTATTGCTATATTAGGAAATTGAATATGAGCTTCTAATTTTTTTCTACGGCCATGTTTTCATGACAATTCTCATCCACAAGGTTATATATATAGGAATTTTCCTATATAAGCTTGACAAAAAACTTTGTTTTTATCACTTTCTATCTGAGCCTAAAAGTTTATACATATAGTTCATTATGGCACATATTTGTGATGAGTGTGCTCAAAAGTCCCATTTTTCGGTCACAAGTTCTGAGCCAGAAGAATATTCCTCTCCTGAAACTCCAAAACACAAATCAAAGTGTCATCACCAATGCATTCATACTCCTGGCAATACGCCAACTTCAAAACGAGCAAAGAAGGTGTTGTTTTGTTCACCCCATACCAGAGAGAAGATCAATGAGATTCATCATTATCAAAAACATCAAATCGATCTTCAAAGACAGCTGCATTATGAGCAACAACTAACTTCGGAACGACTATCTCTTCTGGAAAGAATGGCATCATTATTTTATGGTTCAAACAAACATGGCGTATACAAGCCAATGCCTCATGCACCTTCATCTTCTAGAAGTTCAAATTCATGGGATAAAAACTATGCTCAAAATGAAGGAGCAAAAGAAAAATGGTCGCCATGGAAACCACGCATTACCGATGTCAAAGAAGAGACTTCGAATCATAATTCCTCTACCTCTCATTAAATTTGTTTCAATATTATGATTGTATTCTCGTATTTGTTATATATATATATATATATATATATATATATCATGTTTTGAATATACTCAATATTATATGGACCGTTAAATATTCAAAAATTCAAGCAAGAAGAAGGTAAAACCACTTACAGGCAAACCAGTCGACCGGTCAGAAACCACAGTCGACCGTTTTTGTTTCTGTAAGAAAACGGTCGACCGATGATTTATGGGCGGTCGACCGGTTTTGTGCTGTTTTGTTTTTTAAAAGGCACATACGGTTATTTATTCACTCCATCTCGTCATTAAACTCTCATAACTCCATATTTTCATTTTTTTTAACAAACTCTCATAACCCTAGATCTAAAATCTTCTTCCAATCTCACCCAAATGGCTCCTCCACAAAAGAAATTAAAGCAAGCTTCTACCTCCGAAACTCAACCAATCGATCTCTCTGTCAGGAAATGGCTTGTAGATCCAATCGCAGTCAAAAGGTGGAATGAGATGAAAGATTTTACAATCCATCCAGGTTCTTTTGTTAATTTCTCAGATTTCTCTAGTTATCATATTCTTGGCTTAGCAAAGGATGCCGACATAGACAACCTAATTGACTTTGATCAAAACAATGTGGAAATTAACCATGTAATGATCAAGTTATTCTATGCTAACCTGAATTTAGAGAAAAACAAGCCAGAGAATCCTAATTATTGTCTTTGGTCCGTTGTTTGTGGCAAAGAAGTATTTATCTCATATGATAGGATGGCAACCGTTCTTGGTTCTTCGTTTATTGGTGAAAAATTCTCAAGTAATTTTTGCAATGTTCATGTCCGTAATCAAATTAGCCATCAATTTATTGAAGATGACAAGGATAGCACTAAGTCTATTGGTTTACGGCATTCTGCAAGAATTCTTCATCATGCTCTTATGCACTCTCTATTACCAAGAATAGGAAATTTTGATGCCGTCTATAAAGAAAATTTCAAGGCATTATACTAAATCTATGGGGGTATTCGTATAAATTGGATTGGTATGATCTTTGATTAGATCTTGAAAGTAAATGATTGCTCTAGGCCACACTTGTTCTATAACGAGTATATTATGCATCTCTTGCTTGACTGTGGCATTGATCCTCCCAAGTCTTCAATTTCCAAACCAAAAGTCATCAACAAAGCATCGATTAAAAGAATGAAGCTTCCGGCTCCATACTTTAATATTATGCCTTTTGAACAATGGAAAGAACAAGGACATAAAGAAGCTTCATCACGACCATCCCGCCCTAAACCTAAGGAAGTTAAACTTTTACGACCATCTTCCTCAACAAAAGAATCTCTTGACACTATTGCTTAAAATCAATTCCTTCTTGAAGCTCGACTTAAGCGCATGAATACAAAAATGGATAAACGCTTTAACAAACTTAAGTCTTTCTTCGTTTCTATATGGGAAGCAATATCATGTGATGGATCATCTTCATCAATGCAAGCTCCAGACCTTGGCAAGCGCTCAGCTCCTCCTACTTTTGCTTGGACATCTTCGGAGGAGGGTACAAGCTCGGGAACTAGTCGTGAACGTGGACACGGAAAATCTCAGCTTGTTGAAGAAGAAGGAGAAGAAGAAGAGGAGGGTGAGACGGAGTCAGATTAAAGTCTCTTTTAGTTTATTTTGCGTTCTTATGACTTTAGTATTTGCTTTAAAAACATTATCTGGCACTTGTACTAAATAGTGTCGTGTTTTAAATTCGTACTAGACTTGTGTGTATTATCATCATGTGTGAATGTTACTCTTAATCTATGGTAGTAGTTTTATTTTGCTTATAATCTCATTTACAAAGATGGAGACAATTGTTGCTTTCATAGTTTTATGTTGCTTATTATCCTCCATATAACAACTCCTTTTCGTCGATGACAAAGGGGGAGAAAATTGTGCTAACAGTATATATGCAGGACACAATCTCAGGGGGATATCATAAACAGGGGAAGATTCATAACTATGTTGACATCAATCAAAAAGGGGGAGAACGTTGAGTCAAGATTTTCATAGAGTTTTGATTTCTGACAAAGGGATGAGCCGTGATCGACAAAAAGAGTCTCAAAAAGCTCCATATGTTAGAGGTTGATTTTTTGGTATGTTAGCAATGTTATTTATGTTAAAATCTATCCTCAAATAATCTTATACCTTCAATCTTTGAATATATATATAAGAGTGCACATTAATTGTGCGATCTGGGCTAAACCGGTCGACCGGTCAAAACATGGTAGTCGACCGTTTCTGCCCAGAATGCACAATTAACGTGCACAAGTGTACATAACGTATATATATTCAAAATTCCTTTCTACTGGTCCTTTTTAACCTGTCGACCGTTTTCAAACAGAAAGCAACCTTTCCTATAGACACTTCCTTTTCTTCAACGGTTGCTTCTCTTTCTCTTCACCAATGATCATGACCTTTGTTTGTACCTTTTCACCAAGGGTTACAACTTTTTATTTCTTATATAAACATCATGAAATCGTTATTCAAATTAACTAATTTCTTTTATTCTAATCTCTATTCTATTGATCTCAATCTTACACTTTCGAGCACTCAAATTGATCATATTCTATCATATATCGTTTTTGAATCCTGAAATTTATTTAACCTTCTTTTGATTCAATACGATATCCACTTCCAAATCTTCATATATACAAATATTCTATTTGAGGATAAGATTATAGGAAGTTTGTACTACAAGTGACAAAATAGTGTTAGCAAGAACACATACCGTCAACAAACAATTATTTTCATTTGTTGAAGTCCTCGGTGTTGTAAGAGGTAAGTGTTGAAGTCCTCGTGTTGTAAGAGGCAAGTGTTGAAGTCCTCAGTGTATTAGAGGCATGAAATCCCGTTCGTCTGCTCGGGTATTGTAAACCTGTTCCTCTGGGTGAAGCGAGATAGTTGGTAGTGAAAATCCAGATAGAAGTCTGGGACTGGACGTAGGACGGTGCTCCGAACCAGTATAAAAATCTCTGGTGTGCTTTTTCTATTTTACTGAACTTTCTATTATCTGTGATTAATCATATTTTTGTGTGTTATTCATCATATTACACGATTCGTGTGTACTATATTAACACGTACACAATTTCATGAAGAAGAGGGACGTAAACCCGATGCACTTAAAGCATTGTTAGATGTAGCTTTGTGTAACGTATGTTGCTTTTATCTATTCCAATTCAAGTGATAAACCGGTGAAAATGTTATCTAAAAGCTAGATAGAGTAGATGTTTGATATTTTAAAAAGAAAAATAAGTTATTTTATGATTTTCTAGGAAATGATCAGACAAACTTTGTGAAATTTAAAAATCGAAGAAAAAGAGCTAAAAAAACGATCTTCAATAACTACTTTAAAGCTTTTATTTTTCTTAGGCACATTATTGCACTTATCCTTGAATGTGTGCTTTGTTTCCAGCAATAAAACTTCTGAAAAGAAATTTGAGAAGTATGTAAAGCCCAGCTTTCGCATCTCTTTTACAAATAAGAAATGACCAGTGCTTGAAGATGTCTTTTACAAGCATTTTTACCACACTTTAAAACATGGTGTTTTCTTCTAAAATACATTGATGTAAAAATTTCTTATTTATAGAGGAAAATTTTAGAAAGATATGTTTACATGTACATTTTGCTAAGTTAAGCTAAACCGTTTTAGGATAATTTAAATTGAAGAAAAATGTCACGATCTTTGTAAAAATGGGAAACGTTGTTAAAATTGATAGAGAATTTCGCAGTTTACAGCCTACAAGAACTAAGTTGACTATGGAGTTCATGTAATGATTTGTAATTTTCGATAATTAAAAATAGTTATTTTAATAAGATTTTGTGACTTAAGGTTGGAAAAAAAATTATGGTTTAATAATAAGAATATAAATAGAATGAAATGTAATTGTATTAATTCAAGGTAATTGATAACCGCTTTAAATGTAATTCCAATTGATTAAAATGATTAAAAAATTATAATTAGTTATAGATCGTAAATTAATTGTAATAATGTGTGTACTAATTGATAATTGGATTAAATGAGTAATTGATAATTTAAATGTTGTATCAACTAATGAAATAATGAGTAATAAATTGTAATCGAATAAAATTAGTGTTGTGTAAATAACTATAACATTTATGTGTAGATAACAAACATACAAATATGATTAAATGTAGAAAAAGTGACAATTGTTATTTTTACCAATCTAAGTAAAAGAAGTTAAATGTTGCGTTAATGTAATTTAAAACGTTAACTGTAAAAGGTGAATGCAATAAAATGTACAGAAATGTCAATTATAGTCGTAAGGCAATAATTGATTTAATAAAAAATTGAAAACCAAGATAAGTTAATTTATTGGGATATAAAATTTTGTTTAATGTGAAAATCGACAAAAATTCAATATAAATGGAATATTGCAATGAATATGGTGAAAGATGATAATTACACAATATCAATGTAATGAGACATAAACCAATGTTAACTATGCTCATAGAGGAATTTAATGAATTTTTTAAAGAATTAAATGTGGAAATGGAGTTAATTTAATGAATTTTTTAAAGAATTAAATGGAAGTTTCAAAGTTGGATTTTTGAAGCATAAATTTATCGAAATTGAGTTATTGAAAATATGTGAATTCAACTTGGAAATCTATTTAATATGGAGTGGTTTAAATTGATAATTCAAACATGGATTTGAAATTGATATTGATTAAAGGGTTAATGAGAACTTGAATTTGAAACCAATTTTAGTTAGTTGATCCAGATGTGTTGAAATAAAAGAAATGGCTTAATGTTGATATTAATTTAAATTTAATTGATTTAATAAAAACTGTTTAAAGGTTTATTTTTTAAAAAACCCTGATTTCTAAGGTTTTTAACTATTAAACTATTTTAACCTATTTTAAACTACATTAAACTATTTTAACCTATATTTAAACTATTTAAACCATTTAAAGTATTTTAAACTAATTTATACTATTTTAAAGTATTTAAACCAATTTAAAGTATTTTAAAGTATTTAAACTATTTTTTATATTATAAACTATTTTAATCTATTTTCAACTGTTAAAACCAATTATACTATATTTAAAGTATTTTAACCATTTAAAATCTGATTTAAACTATTCAATTTTTTCAAAACTTATTTAAACTATCTTAAACTATTTCTAAATTTCAGATCGGGTAAAGTTGAAGTGTTTATATTTAAATCCTTGATTTAAAGGAAAATTTGGTTAAATAAAGTTATAACCTAAGTTGGGAATTGAAATGATATTTTCTAGTGAATCAATATATTTGAGTAAATATACTGATTTAAAGGAAAATTTGGTTAAATAAAGTTATAACCTAAGTTGGGAATTGAAATGATATTTTCTAGTGAATCAATATATTTGAGTAAATATGATGATCTTGAAAAGAGGATTTAACGTATATTTTCAATATGGTTTTGAAAGTGAATATGATTTCGAAAGTGATATGGTTTAAATTGAATATGATATTTTGATATCAGTTATGAAACGGTTTTGAAAATGTACAAGAACCACCCGGTGTGAAATAAGTGTTTGGTTATTAAAGACACCAGGATCAGATATTGTCATACTCTCTGCCAATGCCGAAAACTACTTTAACAACTGTGTACGTGGTGGAGATTTCAGAAATGAAGTAGGATGGTTTGGCGAACGATTCTGTATGTGGTATTCACGTGACCCTGACTCCTGTGAGTCAGCTTTGATGTGACTAAAACAGGAGCCTTGCTGGGCCAAGTGAGGTCGACCTTCAATTGGATACATTTCTTCGATACCATATTATGATTTTGTGATGATTTGGTGGCCACCCCTCGATTTTGATTATCGGAGTGTGTTTCGAGGTGGGCGGTAGTAGCTGTTATGCGTTACCACCAGTCCAGATCCACAATCGGTATATCTACCCTAGCATTGCCTTGAGTGCTGTGTTCACATGCCCTAGCGCGCCTTCTAGGAGTTTGGTTTGTACCATACCTATGGAGTGCCCTCTGATAGCCCTCCAGCTTACGGAGGAATTACGGTATTGTATAGACTATGGGAATATGTAAAATGTGTTAAGGGAATATAGGTAATGTCGTAATGCTATTTTAATACTTTACTTTATTGTAGACACTATTATAATAGCGTATTGTACTACATAGTAGATAGTTTAATGGATCCTTAGGAGATTGAAATCCTAAACATCTGTTAAGTTATTGCACTCACGTTAGATACTAGATAGAAGACGTCAAACCACGTAAACATTTCCAATGCCGTTACACTCATATTTATTTATTGTTGATTTAGCTTACATAAGATATTTTAGTGCTGACTCGAGTGTTTTTTCTTTTCAATCCGTTCGAGTCAGTCTGAGCTTTTCAGTTTATCGAAGACTGCTTTCTGGAGGATGAAGACGAAGATTTGGTGCTATTACTATTTATTACATTCATTTCACTACGTCATGTTGTTCCGCTGCATTTATTTATTGTTTATTCTTGTTGTATATAACTCTGATCTGTATTATAAAAGTATAATCAATGTTATTTGTAAACAGCTTCATGAACTGTTTATATGATTATTATATTTTGTCATTCCGTGGTGAGATTCTGTATTTGTTTTTTTCTTTCTCTATTTTTCTTATTTACCACACAATAATCTGTCCTTTTGAGTGGTTCAAGTCTGATGTGTGTGGTTTATCATCGATTTAAACCGTCCAAAAAGGCAGGTCGTTATAGTTCAGAAGCACTGAAATATTTGGGGGTTAGAGATAAGGAGTAATTAGGGGATTTAGTGACATTTTTAATCAACATCTGAATTGGAAAGGTAGAATACCAAATCAAGCTTCATATAATAGTGAAAAATGAACATCACTTTAGATTTTTCTACCCAAGTATTGTTTAAATGGCAAAATCATTGCACAAGAAAATTTGGAAAGTACTGGGTAAACATATTTCAGAGTGAAGATGGGGTAAACCAAGATATTTTGTTATATGAAAAAATGTTACGGATGCAAGAAGTTTTCTCAGTTTAGCTGGCTGCTATGAGGAGAATTTAGTTTTCTCATGGAACTTGGAATATGAATAAGCTTTGATTTAGCAAACGGGGTTATTGACTAGAACGCCTATCTAAATATGCCATGATGGTTCAAAGGTGTTTCATATACATACCAATGCTTACGATACAGGATGAGATATTTTTAGATATAGAGGGTAGAGTTATTTGCCATACTAGTCAACAGTTGAAAGTACATGAGAAGAATTATTTAACCATGATCTTGAGATAACAACTATGTTTTTGCTTTCAACTCTTGGAGGTGATTAAAGTTGTTTATATATTATAAGTCCCTAAAGTATTAGTTATTTTAACATCGTCGGAAGAGGAAGACTATTTGGACTACTTATGGGTGGGCGGCGTTAATTTGACATTTCAGTTAATGTTATAGGGAGGCATGCTGCTTTTGGCTCACGAAGTTGTAACATCCTTCATTCTAAGGCTCATAAATAGATGCTATTGATGCTGCAGTCGTCCTTAATATTATTTTCCAGTGATAGAATGAGATCCATCGTTGAATCATTAACACCAAAAGCACTAGAATTTAAAAATATTAACAAAACATTTCATTCATTAATTTGAAAATTCATTACAATTCATTTTCATAACCCCATGAATACATTGTTCAAATAAAATATAATAATTACATATAGTTCCAAGAGTGACACATGAAGGTGCCCTCTTGGATGATCAGAGTTATAACTACCTAGATGGTTATAGTATCTGTCACTACATATAATCAACCAAAATAAAAAGTAGTTAAACTACTGCACAATGGAAATATATTTGATCTTCTATATAGTAGTTTGCCTCATGCATGATTCCGAAGCTTATTCATCTAAACCTGAAAATATTCTACTCTAGCCTACTCATTTCCAAATTGAACATCCGAGATTTTAGAGGGAAATCAAAAACTTCGGGTCAGACAAAATGTCTAGTTTGAATAATAATATACCATCTCGAATCAAAATATGAACACTTAGTGAGACCATGTCACTGAGCGGAACGGGTTTCCCCTCATTAATACTCTATCAAAGATTATGCAATTCATAATATATCTTGCATCCAAAATGATTAGTACATAACATAATATAATCATGCAATAATGGGTAAAATGAATTGTCTGTCACCCACTAAGGCCAAAAGGTTACACAATCTTATATTTACCCAATCCCAAAATAGTCCTTGACGTGGTTTTCTCAGGTTCACTATAAACTTATATTAGTTTTCTCGGGCTGACTGGAAACCTATTGTAGTTTTGCAAGCTGGCTAGAAACCTATCAGACTGACTTGGACTAAAATATAACCAGATAATCCATAATCTCTCGTCCCATAAGAGGAAATAACTTTAGCTTCTGTCCAACATAAAAATACAATGGTAAGCATACTTTAGCCATGAGTTCCCTGCTTTACATAAACTAATTTTCGCCTGTCCTTTGGCATAGACCCTACGCAGTGGAAATCATGGACCTTTTAACTGTGGGCTACACAGTCGGTTATAGGGAGCGGCTATAGACAGGTCTCCATCCTGAAATCCTAAATATGGTTTTCAAAAATGTCAATAGGTCATGTCTTTTGATCAGTTTGAGAATCCTAACACAATTTTGATCTTCACGATCTCCTATATGTAATTCTACTCACTCAGAAGTTTAAGTCTAACCATACACACTATTGGGACAGTCCTAACTGATCATCGGTTCCCAAACCCCCAATATCACAATATTGGGCGATATCATACACATATAAATGAACATGTCAACAATTTAATGTATACAATAATAACTGAGCAATATATAAAATGAACATACAACACATCATCAATCAATAAAATATATGTTCAATATGATAGCCAATTTATACATAAATTACTTTCTCAAAGTAATAGATTCATTTTTAAAAACTCTTTCAAAAATAGGCTAATATGTTTTCCTTCTCTTTTGAAATCTCGTCAAAATACTTAACAAAGACATCTTTTTATTTAAGTAAAATATAGCCCCAAAATAGAGTGAAAATCTTCCAAGTGTAATAAAGTAGTTATTCCCTTATAAAGCCATATGTTATCACTCCTTGAAAATTCAAGTGCTTTCGTGCGTTAAAATATATGTCATTGCCTTAAAAATTCCATAGTCATCGCATGTAAAAATTGAGGTCGTCGCGTTCTACCCCATTCATTGTCGCATGCATTTCCTAAAGCCTTCGTGTGTATTTGCCTTCACGTGCATTACTTTGTTACATGCCATATTTTGTCACGTGTAAATAAATGGACACATTTTTCTTTCATAACATCAAATTCATACGACACAGTTCCTTAGACACACACACAGATACATATACACACACACACACACATATATATGTTCAATAAAGATGTTGTCTAGCACCATACATATATATATAATATTTGTTCTACTTTCTTTTGCATGCGTGAGTTTACTTGTTTAAGCCATCGCAAACTATTCATGTGCTATATTCAACTTATTTTCATAACAATATGATACGTATAGATATATACATATACATATACATATGCACACACACACACACACACACACACACATATATATGTTTAATAAATTCATACGACATGGTTCCTTAGACACACACATAGAGATACATATATATATACATATACATGTACATGTATATATTCAATAAAGATGTTGTCTAGCACCATACATATATATATAATATTTATTCTATTTTCTTTTGCATGCGTGAGTTTACTTGTTTAAGCCACTGCAAACTATTCATGTGCTATATTCAACTTATTTCATAACAACATGTCGTCGCGAAGAACATGTGCACCGTCGCCTACTAAAGCATGAAGTTGTCGCCAACATTATATAAGCCATCGCGTTGGATTTTATGTATGATGTCGTGATGAATCATTTATGGCCATCGCTAAGAGTTTGTGTTTCATTGTGATATATAGTTTTGCTTAATGAAACAGAGGATTCCTTCACTTGCAGCTGCATTATCGCGTGTAAAATGTATATTAACAGTCGTACCCTGTAATACATATTAAGAGTCATCGTTAGGAATGTATTGAACCATCGCTTGGAATGCACACTTGTTTCAAACATTCAGAAGCTACTGCCATAAGTTTTGAGCCATCACCAACAAGTATTAGGAGCTGTTGCAATACAATTTTCCTTTGTGAATGGGTGATTTGTTTTACTTAGTAAAATAGTTCAATGGCAGTTTTGTAATTAAAGAAAAAACTTATTTATTACTCCTTTAAACCAATTTTTTCTACCAAACCCAATTATCGTTGGCTTTATATTGGTTAAACTGATTCATTTCAGTTATCTTTCTACAAAATGCTAACCCCCAAAACTTCACATGGTTAATTAATTAATTTTTCTATAATTAATTAGCATTTTTCTTCCTAATTAATTCATATAAAATAGAAAATTAAAGGAAAAAAATCCCAAAATTTCACAAAAAATCTATTTTATCATTTTCTACCTCCTGTAAAAAGAAAATTAATTATTTTTCGTATTGTTAATAATCAATTCCAAATTTTAACCATTTTCTCACTTAGAAAAATCATAAAATATTCATGTCGATTCCAAAAATTATGAAATTTAAAGACCCATCTTGGAAATAACAATTCGAACATCATATCAAAATTTAGATCACTCGGAGATCAAAAACTTAGTGATTCACGTTAAAACCCTTTAGGAAAGTCCATAAAAAAATTCCAATATAATAACCATTCAATCTTACACATGATTATTCATTCAATAAATATGATAAACATTCAAATCGAATTTGAAATCACGTAAAATTCGAATCAAAACACATAAAATCATGAGATGTTTGTGTATTATTCACCTTAAACTTTGTTGGAATGTTGAGATTTGCTTTGGTTTCTTTTCATCTTCTTTTCCCTTGAATTCTCTTTCTTCTTTTAGTTTGTAATGGCCAGTCTTGCTTATGGTTTGTTTGGTTCTTTTTAAATAATGAAATGGAAGTGAATCAGGGAGAGGAGAGAGTGTTGTGTAAATCTCTTTTCCTAATTTACCCCTGCTTATTCATGTTTATATTTCTTATTCCCTTAAACCATTCTCTTTATATGTTTATTAAGGCCAACCCATAATTAATTAATTAATTTGTATGAAAATTTCTATATTGCTTAACTTCACATTTAATTATCCCATAATTAAATATTTAAATTATATGCTACATAAAAATTAGGAGTGTTACGGGCTCTTCTCTTAAAGAGTTTCATCCTTGAAATAACGGTAAGGTAAACAACAGTAAGTATGTAAAAATAACAATATTAGTCAAACTACTAGTCAATAGTTATAAAATAATAGATCTTACAAATAGATCGAGATATGCCTCCTTAATTCTTCTTCTATCTCCCAGGTATAGTCACGTCCATCGGTACTTCACTGAACCTTCACTAACTTGATTGTCTTATTCCTTAACTACATTGTATCCTTATCGACCATACCAATAGGTTGCCTAATGATAGCCATATCGGGCTCCACAGCTATATCTTTCAAAACCATTGGCTTTATTGTAGTCTTTGGATCATGTATGTACTTCCCTAGATGAGATATGTGAAAAATGTCATGGACTCTTGCCAAACTGCTCGACAACTCAATATGGTATGTGAGTTTCCCGATTCTCTCAATGATAGGAAATATACCAACATATTTAGATGTCAATTTTCCATCTTCCCAAATCTTAAAACACCTTCATCGTTGATACCTTTATGAAAACAAATCTCTAATCGAGAATTCCAAATTCTTACACCTTTTATCTGCGTAACTTTTCTACCTTGATTGAGCTTCCTTTATCAGTGCTTAAATTAGCTCAATCATTTCAGCCGCTTCTTTCACCAAATCTAGGCCAAGTATCGATCCATCACCTGTCTCTAACCAACATGCAAGTGATTTGTATGACCTTTCGTGAAGTGCCTCGAAAGGTGTCAAACCTGATAACTATTATTATAGAAAAACTTAACTAAGTGCAAAATGTCTTCCCAAGACCCTCTGAAATCAAATACACAAGCTATCAACAAATATTTGAGTATTTATTAACCTTTTTTGTTTGCCTATTAAGTCGTGGATCGTAAATGGTATTCATTTTCAGCTTATTATCAAATTCATTATGCAAACTCTTGCAAAACTCACTCATGAACAAAGGATATTTATCTTTTAATGCTACTTGGTATTTTATGAAGTCTCATAAAATTCTTCATGAATAATTTTGCCAAACTAGGTGTCGTCCTTGTTGACTTAACAAGGATAAAGTATGCACTTTTGGTCGGTCTATCAACTACGCTCCAAATGCTTTCATTTTCCCTATTTGACCTTTGCAACCATCTATAAAATCCATAGATATAAAATCCCATTTCCATAGTGGTACTTCTAATGGTTGAAGCAGTCCACTTAGCTATCGATGCTCGGCTTTTTGCTTATTGTCAATTCATACTTGCTTCACCCATAAGCCTGCATCTCTCTTCATACCTTCCCAGAAGAAACTCCTCTATATATCTTGGTACATCTTTGTACCTCTGGGATAAATGGTAAACTTTGATCGATGACATTCTCTAAGAATTTCCTTTATCATATTATCCATATTCAAAACACAAAATCATCCCTTGCTATTTAACCATCTTCTTTGATCAAGTGTAAAATCTTTCAAATCATCAATCTCAACTCCTACTTCTAGTCTTTCTATTCGATCAGCTAATATTAGATGATCTTTTTGTATTGCTACAATTCTTTCGATTCGATCGAACCTCTAGACAAGAAATCGTCATGGTACCCTGACGAGAACTAGCCACGATCTTATTCTAACACCACATGAAGCCAATGCCTCTAAATCGTTCTATTCGAATAACGTCATTAATACAACATTCTGGTGTTTTCTACTAAGTGAATCCACCACTTTGTTTCCTTTTCCCAATGTATACTCAATCCCAAAGTCATATGCTGCTAAAAACTCCAGCCATCTTTGTTGCCTTATATTAAACTCCTTTTGAGAGAATAAATACTTCAAGGACTTATGGTCCTTAAACCACACGAATCGTTCTGCCAACAAATAGTGTCTCCACACCTTCAGTGCAAAGATCACCGCTGCTAACTTCAAATCATGAGTATGATATCTAATTCATGTGGTTGAAGCTGTCGAGAAGCAAAGGCAATAACTTTACCTCTCCACATCAATACAACTCCTAACCCCGATTAACATGCATCAATATACACCACCAAATCTTGATTCCCATCTGGAATAAATAACGGGGCGCATTAGTCAATAAATGCTTTAGCTTTTGAAATGTATTTTCACATTTATCAGACTAAATAAACTTTACATCCTTTCTTGTTAGTTTTGTCATCGGTGATGCTATACAAGATAAATCTTTAATAAATCTCTGGTAATAACCACTAACTCCAAGAAACTTCTAATCTCAATCACGATCTTGGGTCTTTTCCAACTATTAATAGTTTCAATCTTAGATGGATCTACAGACAATCCATTCTTCAAAAGTATGTGCCCAAGAAACTTCAGTTCTCTTTTCCATAAATGACATTTTGAAAATTTCGCTATTAGCTTATGCCGCCTCAGCGTATCTACCACAATTATGAGATGAACGTCATGATCTTGTTTATTCTCTGAATATATCAAAATTTTATATATAAACACTAATACGAATCTATCCAAATGCTCTCAAAAGATTCAGTTCATCAAACCTATAAAGAAAATAGGTGTGTCGGTAAGTCCGAAGGGAATAACTAACTATTCATACAGACCGTATCCTGTTTCAAACACCGTTAATGGTATACTTCCTTACACCACACTCAATTGATGGAAACCCATAGCTATGTCCAACTATTAAAATACCTTAGCTTCACTCAATTGATTGAACAAATCATCCATTCTAGGAATAGGATACTGATCCTTTATCATCTTCTCATTTAACTTTCTATTGTCAATACACAACCTCAATGACCCATCCAATTTCTTCACAAATACCGCTGTAGCTCTGCAAGATGAACTACTTGGTCTAATTGCATTCTTTCCTACCGGATCCACTAGTTGTGCCTTTAACTCCATCTTGGTAGGTGTCATTTTGCTAGGTGGTCTACTCATAGATTCAACTCCGGGTACGAGGTCCATTCGTAACTCTATGGCACGTTTCGGTGGTAGCCCTGTAATAGGCTAAAAAAAATCAATGTACTCTCTAACTACAAGAACCCGACCAACTTCATCCTCTATGTCTTCCAAAGCACTCAACGTTGCATGGCATTGAAACTCATCTCTTCAAATGAGTATATGATTCGATCATGACAATTAGGGTGCTTTAAAGATATTACTCGATCTCGATAAAATACCCTAACGTCATATTGTCATGCTCCGAATTTCAGCGTTCAAAAATCGACACCCGTACTTCACTTGTACTCGAATGCCGCAGATTCAATCATATTAATATCGATAAGCGGTATAACCTATAACGCTTATCTTTATTCACAGATTCACAGATAAAATAAATTTATCACAGATAAATAAATTACATTCATCACAGCTCAAATCAAAACAAATCATATCACACGGCATCACACATCAGGGATATCAAACAATTCAACATTCAATAGAATCCAAACATCCATAAGTAAGGTCAATTAATATTTGATTAATTTAAACCAGATTAATTACTTATCACTAATCTTTGTTGATTAAAATTAATTACAAATTATTTTGATTAATTATTCTCTAATCATTTATTAATTAACCATTAATAATAAATTAATCAACCCCTAATTATTAATTAATCAACCTTAATTAATAAATCAATTAACCTTTAATCATTAACTAATTATCCCTTAATTATTTAATTATTCTTTAATTAGTTACCCTTAATTAATTAATTAATTAACCATTAATTTATTACCATTTAATTAATCAAATTACAATAATTGATTATCCTTAATCACTTTCATTAATAAATTAACTTTTGATTAATTAATTATCCTCAGATTAATTAATCACCTCGATTAATTATCCTTAAATACTTTTAATAAGTAATTATCTTTAAGTAACTAATTGACCTTACCTAATTAATTAATCACAATAAATGATCATCCCTAATTAATCACATAAACAAATTAACTTAAATTAATCACATTAATTAATTATTCTTTAAGTAATTAAGTAACAAATCCTTTAATTAATTACATTGAGGGATTATCTTTTTAATTGCTTTTATTATATTTCAAAACACTTGCTAATTAATTATATTAATTAACGAATACATATTTATTCAACACCAAAACAATTTATTAAGTTTAAAATTTCAAACTTTGAAACTTGGTTAGAATCTTATTTAATAATTTAGTCTTGAACTTGGAAATATTCGTTTCAAACCTTATTCATTTTTTTCCAAACTTTAAAACTTGGTTGATACCATTTGAATAAAAACCCGAGCCCAAAACTGAAATTCCCGAGCCAATCTTAAATCTTCTTGAGCAATACCAGTTGCTTCCTTTTCCTTTCTCTTTTGACTTTGTTTAAAACTGTTAAATCCGTCTTAATTCACGCAAACACGAACTCGAGCCATAACCTCTTTTCCCTGGGATCATCTTCGAGTTACCCTGCTTCTCCAAACCCAAAACCCAAACCTGATACAAAAATGCACGTGCATGTACACGATCAATCGGAGTGACTCTGATCATCAACGTTGATGCCTACCAGTCATCAATCATCTCCTCACGTCACCTGAGCACCCAAATTCCTCAAACACGACGTCGATAGGAATCGAGATTTTCAACTCAACTGGGACCAAAACTTGCTGAGGAACATCCTCTTCACCCCGCCTCGTGACGACGCCAAAATCCACATGACACCAAACACAAATGCTCTGATGATCCACGAACCTTTCCCCCTAGGAGTGATCGCCTCCGATCCACCGTGGTTGACGAAAACGTCGTGTTTCCCTCATCGAACAAAACTGAGTAATAAGCCCTAATTCTTCGTTGTACCATCAACTTGATCATTGATAAATTTAATCAGTATTTTTTTCGAAAATTCCCAACATTAAACTACCTACGACACAAATCTCGAAACCCAATATTTCCCAATCATCGGAAATTGACGAATTTGCAATTTCTATTCATCTTTAAATATCCCACCATGTAATTATTTAAAAATTATGATTACTTTACCTAAATTTATCATTTTGCAATACGAATCACCTTATAAAATCCAATCTCAAAATTTTTAACATTAATTTTCCAGATTTAAAAGTTTTACTATAATTTTCTTCCTTTCCAGTAAAATAAATTACTAATTTTTCTTATAAATATTTTTAAAAATAGCATTAGGTTAATACAAACTAAATTTCTTTAAGGATTATAGCTTAACATCAATCATAAGAAGAGATGTTGAATTTTTAATCTTGTTTCTTAATCCTGTAAACTAAGAACAGAGCCCACTTTCCTATGTACATACATATGCACTCAAATATTTGCATATATACAAACATGCAGGCAAATCTACACATATTCAAACACATTTCATATCTTAATTCACAAACCATTTAGATATATATCAGGTTGAGTTTGCTCACCTGTAGATAGGAAGGACAGAGAAGCTTTTCAATTTTGAAAATTGGAAAATGGGATCTCACTCGAGTTAATCTGAAACTTGCCTTTGCTTTGATCTGGAATTGAATTTTACTTTGATCATTGATTTGTTGAGTTGGATCATTACTTTATTTTTGAGTTGCTCAGGTTTGATTTTGAATTGCCTTGTTTTAATTTTCTGGTTTTCATTTTGTTTTGCAGGTTTGATTATGCTGCTTGATTTTCATTACCAGGTTTTGTTTGCATTTGCTTTTCCTAGATTGTAATTTTGATCTTTCCTTTGTTCTGTAGTTTTATTTTGTTTTAGATTTTCTGATTTTGGATTAGCGTGAGATGGTTTTGCTTTGCTGATTTGAATCTGAAGTTTGATGTATTTTCAGATTTGAAAATTTTAAACCGATCTCTTTTCTCATGCATGTTATTCTAAAATTTAATTTAACAAAAAAAAAATTAAATGCCACTTGTTGCTTTCTACTAACACTTGTAAATACATGTTTTAAATTTTCTTACAAATGTATTTTTGCATGTCTTTATCTATTTACAAATGTCATCAACTTGCATTTTTGTGTTAAAACCCTTATTCCATTTAATTTGAAGTTTGTATTTTAAACCCTTTAATTATTTATATTTATATCTTAACATATGTATATGTTTTACATTTTAAATTCATGAATATACAAATTATATTTATTTATTTCAAAAGAAAATGTGTTTGAAATCTTTTTATCAAATCTAATAAATAAGTATATAATATGTATATATTTGAATTTAATTCTTTAAATAGCTTTTGTAAATTTTATTTATATCAATTTCACAATATTACTTTCAAATCATTATATTAAAAATACAAAATAAATTCTTTTCTATTATTAAAATATAGAGCTTTACTTTCGAATAACTTTTGAAAATTTACTATATTAAATTCAAATAAAATTTTCAGAGTACATATATTTATATTTATTATAATTAGAAAACAAGTTTCTATAAATTCCAAAATATAAAGTTTTGAATCCAATTTATTTTAAAAAAACTTATATTTGAGTTTCAAATCCAATATGTTATTCAAAACATTTGTTTCTAAATTTACAAATTAGAAATTCTATTTAAAATCACACACACACACACATATATATATATTAATAAACAAATATCTATTTAATTTGGAAAATACCAAATTAATTCAAAATTAGTTTCAAAAATTAAATTAATTATCAAATTAAACTTGGCTAAAATCTGGAAATGTTACAGATTCCCCCTTAAGAAAATTTTGTCCCCGAAATTTGCTAGGGAGACAACAAAGGATGGATACACAAGGATAGAGAAACGGTTTTCTAAATCAAACTAAGTATCTATTCTGCATTTGGCTTACCAAATTAGAACATCAATAATAGATATGAGAACAAACTCATTCCATATTTCATAAGATACTCGGGTCACCAGATCTACGAAATAAGCAAGGGCATCGGTTAGTTCAAAGGATAACTAACTATTCGTAGAATATATCTGGATCTAACAGAATAAACAATGGATACTCAATTCAGATTGGAATATCCCAAAGTATACACCAACCTGTCCTTCTTCGGACTTTGATCCTCATAAGAAATTACAATAGAATTTCAAGTTTGGTTTTAATCGTAATCATTTTATCGATACAACCCAATTCCGCTTTATATTTTAGTTAACTAATTTATTTCAATTTAAAATTTCCAATTTATTAAAGTTAACACGAAAAGCTGATAAGGATCCGATGGAAAGAATATGAATTGAGAACCTTCTTTACAATGATTCGCAGGGCCACCACCATACCAAATCTTCTCCCTCGAGTTGCCATGAAGCCATCAAAGAGTTGAAATCGGATGAAGATCAAAAGAAGATTGATAGAGAAAGTTGTTTCCGTTGTTGCAGGGTATCGACCATTTGTAGTCGTACTCCCTTGTCCCCTATCTCGTCCTCTTCTTGTACTCATACTTACTATCAGTGGATAGCAAGAGAATTTACCGAGGCATACGGACAGATATCTTAGGGATATACTCATTCTAGCGTAATTGTAACCCTATCTCTAATGAGTTACCTAATGTGTTATACTCCTGAGCTAAAGTTTCAACCTTCAGCTCTGATACCAAAATGTCACGCTCCGAATTCCAGCGTTCGAAAATCGACACCCATACTACACTTGTACTCGAATGCCGCAGATTCAATCATATCAATATCGATAAGTGGTATAACCTATAACACTTATCTTTATTCACAGATTCACAAATAAAATAAGTTTATCATAGATAAATAAATTACGTTCATCATAGATGATTACATTCATCACAGCTCAAATCAAAACAATTTATATCACACAGCATCACACATCAAGGATATCAAACAATTCAACATTCAATAGAATCCAAACATCCATAAGTAAGATCAATTAATTCTGATTAATTTAAACCAGATTAATTACTTATCACTAATCTTGGTTGATTAAAATTAATTACAAATCATTTTGATTAATTATTCTCTAATCATTTATTAATTAACCATTAATAATAAATTAATCAACCCTTAATAATAAATTAATCAACCCTTAATTGTTAATTAATCAACCTTAATTAATAAATCAATTAACCTTTAATCATTAAATAATTATCCCTTAATTATTTAATTTTTCTTTAATTAATTACCCTTAATTAATTAATCAATTAATTAACCCTTAATTAGTTAATTAATTTATTAATTAACCCTTAATTAATTACCATTTAATTAATCAAATTACAATAAGTGATTATCCTTAATCACTTTCATTAATAAATTAACTTTTAATAAATTAATTATCCTCAGATTAATTAGTCGCCTTGATTAATTATCCTTAATTACTTTTATTAAGTAATTATCTTTAAGTAATTAATTGACCTTACCTAATTAATTAATCACAATAAATGATCATCCTAATTAATCACATAAATAAATTAACTTGAATTAATCACATTGATTAATTATTCTTTAAGTAGTTAAGTAACAAATCCTTTAATTAATTACATTGAGAGATTATCTTTTTAATTGCTTTTATTATATTTCAAAACGCTTGCTAATTAATTATATTAATTAACGAATACATATTTATTCAACACCAAAATAATTTATTAACTTTAATATTTCGAACTTTTAAACTTGGTAAGAATCCTGTTTAATAATTTACTTCTGAACTTCGAAATATTCGTTTGAAACCTTATTCATTTTTTCCAAATTTTAAATCTTTGTTGATACCATTTGAATAAAAATGCGAGCCCAAAACTAAAATTCCTGAGCCAATCTTAAATCTTCCCGAGCAATACCAGTTTCTTCCTTTTCCTTTCACTTTTAACTTTGTTTAAAACTATTAAATCCGGCTTAATTCACGTGAACACGAACTCAAGCCACAACCTCTTTTCCCTGGGATCATCTTCGAGTTACCTTCTTCTCCAAACCCAAAACCCAAACCTAATACAAAAATGCACGTGCATGTACACGATCAATCGGAGCGACTCCGATCATCAATGCCGACGCCTACCAGTCACCGATCATCTCCTCACCTCACCTGAGCACCCAAATTCGTCAAACACGACGTCGATTAGAATCGAGCTTTTCAACTCAACCGGGACCAAAACTTGCTGACGAACATCCTCTTCTCCCCGCCTCGTGACAACATCAGAATCCACACGACACCGACCACAAATGCTCCGATAATCCACAAACCTTTCCCCGTAGGAGCTATCGCCTCCGATCCACCGTGGTTGACGAAAACGTCGCATTTCCCTCATCAAACAAAACTGAGTAATAAGCTCTAATTCTTCATCGTATCATCAACTTGATCGTTGATAAATCTAATCATTATTTTTTCGAAAATTCCCAACATACAAGCTACCTTCGACACAAATCTCGAAACCCAATATTTCCCCAATCATCAGAAATTGACGAATTTGCGATTTCTGTTCATCTTAAAATATCTCACCATATACCTATTTAAAAATTATGATTATTTTACCTAAATTTATCATTTTGCAATACGAATCACCTTATAAAATCCAATCTCGAAAATTTTAACATTGATTTTCCAGATTTAAAAGTTTTACTGTAATGTTCTTCCTTTCTAGTAAAATAACTTATTGATTTTTTTTATAAATATTTTTAAAAATAGAATTAGGTTAATACAAAAAAATTTCTTTAAGGATTATAGCTTAACATCAATCATAGGAAGAGATGTTGAATTTTTAATCTTGTTTCTGAATCCTGTAAACTAAGAACAGAGCCCACTTTCCTATGTACATACATATGCACTCAAAATTTTGCATATATATAAACATGCATGCAAATCTACACACCATTCAAACGCATTTCATATTCTAATTCATAAATCATTTAGATATGTATCAGGTTGAGTTTAGTCACCTATAGATGGGAAGGATATAGAAGCTTTTCAATTTTGAAAACTGGAAACTGGGATCTAACTCGAATTGATCTGAAACTCGCCTTTACTTTGATCTAGAACTGAATTGTACTTTGATCTTTGATTTGTTGAGTTGGATCATTGCTTTATCTTTGAGTTGCTCAGGTTTGATTTTGAATTGCCTTGTTTTAATTTTCTGGTTTTCATTTTGTTTTGCACGTTTGATTATGCTACTTGATTTTCATTACTAGGTTTTGTTTGCATTTGCTTTTCCCAGATTTTACTTTTGAACTTTGCTTTGATCTGTAGTTTTATTTTATTTCGGATTTTCTGATTTTGGATTAGCTTGAGATGATTTTTCTTTTGCTGATTTGAATCTGAAGTTTGATCTATTTTCTGATTTGAAAAGTTTAAACCGGTCTCTTTTCTCATGCATGTTATTCTAAAATTTAATTTAAAAGTAAAAAAAATTAAATGCCACTTGTTACTTTCTACTAACACTTGTAAATACATGTTCTAAATTTTCTTACAAATGTATTTTTGCATGTCTTTATCTATTTACAAATGTCATCAACTTTCATTTTTGTGTTAAAACCCTTATTTCAATTAATTTGAAATTTGTATTTTAAACCCTTTAATTATTTATATTTATATCTTAACATATGTAAATGTTTTACATTTTAAATTCATGAATATACAAACTATATTTATTTATTTCAAAAGAAAATGTGTTTTAAATATTTTTATCAAATCTAATAAATAAGTATATATTATGTGTATATTTGAATCTAATTCTTTAAATAGCTTTTGTAAATTTTATTTATGTTAATTTCATAATATTACTTTCAAATCATTATATTATAAATACAAAATAAATTCTTTTCTATTATTAAAATATAGAGTTTTACTTTCAAATAACTTTTGAAAATTTACTATATTAAATTCAAATAAAATTTTCAAAATACATATATTTATATTTATTATAATTAGAAAACAAGTTTCTATAAATTCCAAAATATAAAGTTTTGAATTCAATTTATTTTAAAAATACTTATATTTGAGTTTCAAATCCAATATGTTTTTTAGAACATTTGTTTCTGAATTTTCAAATTAGAAATTCTATTTATAATCACAATTATATATATATATATATATATATTTATATTAATAAAAAAATGTCTATTTAATTTGGAAAATACCAAATTAATTCACAATTTAATTAAAAAAATTAAATTAATTATCAAATTAAACTTGGCTAAAATCCGAAAATGTTACACGTATCGACTCAACCAACCCATACCCAAAATTTTCCCAAAACCCATAAAATCAAATACATACAAGTTGTAGAAAAGCAAATGATCTAATAAGTCAATCTCTACATTGTCACATCTTTATCCAAGAGTTGCCTAGCCATCTATCTGATTCACAACCCTCGGAGAAGTAATATGGTATTTAATTCTAGGTTTAACTTATCTACCAAAACATTTTAAGGCAAAAGAATGTGATGCTCCAGTATCGAACAACACACTAATAGGAATGCTATGAATAAGAAGTGTACCTCCTAACACAGCCTTTCCTTTTATAATAACCCAAAATTTTTAACGTTTCGAATGAGAATATTTAATTTATTTAAATATTAAGATTTGATTTGAATTTAATAAATAATAAGAAAATTAATTTTAATATAATGACTCTATTTTGACATATTTTAATTTTAATTTGTAGGATTTTTTCATAAATTTTTAGTTGGGAAAATATTTGAATTACCGTTTGATGATTTTTTGGCAAACGATGGTATTATTGAAATTTTAAAGAATAAGATAGCCAATATATATATTAAAATTGTTTTGATATCGTATTGCATGATGATTTTTGGGCAAACGATGGTATTATAGAAATTTTAAAGAATAAGATAGGCGGTACATATTATTATTGTTTTGATATCGTACCACATTTTTATGTGTGATCATATTTTTGTTTGGTTGTTCGCAGTTTGTATGCGAATGAAATCCCATGTGGTGACATGTCAGAAATGACAAGATAAACACAACTGAACACTTGGAATTGTTAACATCGACTTTCCTCAGTTTCACTTTTAAACTTTCCCACATCTTTCCTTTTATAGTAAGCTCAAAAAATGAAATCCCCTTCAAAAATTCATATCTAAAGAAATATTCAACTAAAAATTACGAATCAAGGAACTTTGAACCCATGAGGCATAGATCTACAACCTAGGTGTGTATTGGAGGTTGCGGTCATGTTTAGGGTGATGAGCATACTGAGAAGTGGAGCTAGGGTTGGGTTCTGTTGGAGATTGGGAAGCCGATAGGTAAGTAGGATTTTGGATATGGGTTTGTGGAGGAAAAAGACAACTTGTGGCCAATTTTGGTGAGGCTCGGCTATCATTTGGGTGGCATGTCACTTAGGGCAAGGATCTCGACGTCCTTCATGTCGGTCTTCCAACAAGTTGATCGAGCTTTTTCTGGTTGGGTTAGTTGCAAAGAGGAGGTGAAAAAGAGTTGAACGAAGGTAGTGCGGTGCGATTTCGTGGAGTATTGGTTGAGAAAGGAGAAGAGAGGAGGTCGCATGTTGGGTTGGTGTGCATATCAGTGCATGATTGTGTCCAAGCGGAAAGAAGATGATTTTTCAAAGGGATTAGTTTAAATTAGTATTTAATAGATAATTATTGTTTTAAGTAATCCAATAACTTATAAAATGTATATCTTTCTCATACGAGGTCCAATCGAGGCGAGATTTTTTGCACTCCACTGATAATAGAATTAGTTACATGCTGGAGCTTTTTTCGCCGAGTTTAGGGCAAGTGGAATTCAGGGCTAAAATCGAATGTCGTTTGATTTTAATTCAAACCGAATGCTTCGACGTCAATTGAAGTTTCGGTGAGTTACTCACACCTAATTGAATACTATAATGTCATATATTTAATAAAAAATACTGTTATGCATTGAAATGATTTATTGGCTTGGTTTGGTTAAATATCCACTTTAAAAAGCGAATGACGTTTAAAATGAAATATAGGAACTTTTGTAGCGAAATCCAGATTTCTCTTCGTTGTGAATTTCAATTCTAGTTATATGCCTGTTGATTTTAAATTCAGTTATATACCTGTTATATAGATGATTAAACGCTAAAATTTGATAGTTTGATCATATTGGATGTGACACTGAGATATGCTAAAAGATTAATTTTTTTAGTGGAAAAGGTAGTAATAGCATTGGTAAAGTGATATGGTAGCTATTGGCCATAACAATATTTTGAAATACTATTAATTGTTGTTTTAGTTAAGAAATGGTTCTGATTTGGAGAATGATTTTCAATATAACTTTTGGAAATTTCTATGGTGTTTTAAATAAGAATGGGATTTGAACTACTCTATTTTATTTTAACTATTTTGTTATCTTTTCTTATTTAAAAATGTTTTAATAGTCTTTCGAGAAGTATTTATTTTTATAGAAAAGTTATTATAATCATGAAATTTTATTTTATAGGAAGTAAAAGGGGTTCTTCTTTTATTTTAAAGTGACTTAGTTTTTAAAAGAAGATAAAAATATTTTGGTATAAATACTTGTGAAACATTTCATATCAAATGTTGTATAAAAAGATAGATTATAAATGATATTTTAAAAATAAAGGAATAAATTGTGAAATGGTGTTTTATAAAAAGGAAGAATTTTATCATTTTGATAAACTGAAAAATAAATCACATTTGTGGATTTATAGTAATATGCATAATGATTGTTTATGGAAAGTATTTGGCTCTATTTTGAAAATTGGAGCTTATGATAAATTAGAGATTTATGGGTGAAATTTTATAATGGAGATTTATAAAAGATGTTTTATAATGGAATTTATAAATGATATCTATAAAGGAGTTTCTTTGTGGAGATTTATAAAAGAGTTTTATTTATAAAAGAATTTTATAAATAGAAAAGATATTTATAGAAATAAGTTTTGCAAATATGAAAAAGATTTTTAGAAGGAGTTTTATATGGAGTTTACATAAGGAATGAGACCTGATTTTCAAAAATGATTGTTTTAAATACGGCGAAACGACAAGTATTCCTTTCATACCTAGCACCAAATTCCAAAGTATGGGAACTCATCTCTATCTTGAGAAAAAAGAATGAGTGTTGAGACAAGGATAGTTTTCTAACTCGTCCGATGTTATTGTTAATCAAGGGATAATACTGTTTGAATCGGAATGTGGTGTTAATTATATTTTGTCTAATTTCTATGCGATCCATATACTTACACCAAAAGTGCTTTGGGTTTATTTTTATCAATGATTAAGTTACGTTGTTTTAACCTAAATAAGTATGGTTTTTGAAATAAAATCTTTCCTAAGAATTGTGAATGTATTTATATTGTTGAGATAAGTATATGGGTAGATTTTCTAAGTACTGGAAATGTAGCGTTTTGTGAATATACTTATATTGTTAATATAAGTATATGGAAAAGGTTTTTAAGTTTAAAGTGAAATGTTTTGTGAGTATACTTATACAGTTGAGATAAGTATATCGATATTTTTCAAGTGTTGAAAAGAGTAGAGATGGGTTGTGAATATATCTTTTGAGAGGTATTTTGATATAAGTATTTACATAATGGTTTTAATTAATGAAATGATTATTTAAAGAGACCGAGTGGTTATTTGTTGGCTTAACCATGCTTGGTTAAACCTTTGGTTGAATTGTTTGTTAATTTGATAGTTAAATAACCAACTATCAAATGTTGGCCAGTTTTTAAACTATCATTATCGGTTTGAAGAGACTAAAATTAGGTATATTATCCAAAAACCACTTCGAACTGGCATAAGCGTTCGAATTGAAGATCATCCTAAAATGATGAAATCGAAGACAGATTTCTTTGAAGTGCAAGGGCTACTTGCTACTAATCCTGAGGGTGATTTCAAAATGGATATTGTAGAAATAGTTCCTTCGCTTAGTTCTTATCCGGAACAACTTGTATGGAGGAATACTGGCATTGCATTGTTGCTTGAAGAGCACTGTTAGCATTCCAAGTGGCATTTGCTAAAAAGGTAAAATGTAGCCTCAAGCCTTACAACCAAGAATGACTAAACATGGGATATACGGCAGGACTATGTGGGTCGCACCCATTAGGCTATGGGCATTACCCTTCTAGATCACTATTTATGGATTTGGTATTCATATGAGAGCTCTTGGGTAAAGGTTGCAAAGCAACCAAGGTGATGGCATATTCGGTACTATCCAGTAAGGGATACACTGGTCCAGTGTTAGCGGGGGATCCATATGAGGCCCTCGATACATTTTATAGAAGTGTATTATGGCAGACGATGCCCTGATGCCTTGTCATTGATGGAATCCATTCTCCAATAAGTGCCCTTCAGACTTAATTGTATAGCTATCATGATGGAATTTAAGTAATGTAACAATTTCGGCTAAGGTTCAATATTTATTTTAAACCCTAGAAATTATTATAATATGTCAAGATTTCCTATAAAATAGTTTGGTTATTGTAAGGTAAAAAATCCATCCATGTTTATGTACAGGTGGTCTTATGTGATACCTTTATTTCAAAAAGGTTTTATAACATTAAAATCCATATGATATGTGTTTCTTACGCTAGTTTACCAGACGGATTTGGGCATTATTTTCTTATGATGCTCGGGTTAGTCCTAGAATGTTTTCTATATTTAGTTTGGATGCTTTGGAGCTTTAGGAGTCGAGCTAGATGCCTTCAAAACATATTCATGTATATTTTATTTTCTGCTACATTTGTTGTTTGTATTTATTAGTAATTGTGAGGACTGGTTGTTATATCTATCCAGGTTGATGATTGGTTAGTTAACTCCGATCAATGTATGTATATTATAGTTTTCTTTCATAAAGATCTATTGTATATTAAATATTACTCATCACGATGTGAGATTTTGTTCGGTCTTTCCTTCCTTATTCCCCCAACAATCTATCTTTTTGGCACTTGGATGCACAACACATGAATACCGTGAATGTATTAGTGTCGACTTTTGAGGATCGACAAGGCGGGTCGTTAAACCTTTTTCCTTTGTAGATGGTCCAGAAGCTATAGGTACCAAAGCAAATACTTTTCTCTTCAAAGCTTTGACTGGTTCATGACGATCTCGCTTGAAATGCCCCATCTTGGTCATAGTTAAAGCACCTCGGTTCTTTCTAATCAGAAACTTTCTTACTATCTCTAGAACGAGCGTAGTGTTTTTTCTTGTCACACTAATAACAAATCCCTTCGTGTTTCTTTTTTCGAATTCCTTTCTTTTGAGCTCCCTTACTATCAAGTACTTCCGCTTCTTACCTTGGAAACCTTTGGTTCCCATAAGCTTGTTTTTCTCCAAAGATGAATGAAAATCCACGTTTCTCAGATCCACGTCCGTGACAACATTAAGCCGATCTCTGAGATATGGCATAATTATTCTAGCAATCTCTCCGGCTTTAGTTCTTGGATAAAATTCTCATTCTTCTTAAGCTAGGTATTAATAATAGCTTGTACATGTCTTGACAGCTCATCAAACTTCGTCGCATACTCCAACATTGACATCTTAGTGTGCTCAAACTCCAAGAACTTCTCGAACAACATCGATTTGGCTGCTTCCGACAGTAATTTCTCCTTAAATATTTTCCTAAAGTCAGCCTAAGTTAACTTCTCTTGAACTCCAATGGTAAAACTGTTCTACCGGCATAAAGTAGCTCCTTACAATACAACCGCCTCGAAGCAAATCTCCTTTTCTGATCGTCATTCAGTGCCAAATCAGCAAAAATCCTCTCAAACTGAAGAAGTCAATCCTTCATTTCAATGAAATTCTTTGTTCCCAAGAATAGCTTTCCTCCCAAGATAGTATAATCTTGTCTTAATGTGGCATAGTAATTGCGAGCAGCCACTTCAAGCACAGCAGCTCCTACATTGCCAATGTTTCCTCCATTTAAACCAACTACTGCTCAAGCTTGCATCATATTGACAAAGAATTGATGCATCATCCACATATCCACTGGTGCAGTTCTAACATCCACATTTGCATTACCGTTTGCATTCACATTCGCATTGGTGGTTCGGTTATCATTAGCTTGAAAATTTCCATTAATTATGGTGCTCATGCCTCTTAAGTTTAGTCTTCCACTTCTAGTATCCATTTCAATTTGCATACGATTCTTTGTAAGATACAGAAGAATGGACTAAGATAGAGGGGAAGTATAGGTAGATATACGTACTTATATATGTAGTCAATAACAAGGACATTATAATATCGCTATCCCAAGCTCTAATTTCTTATTTCATTTGGGTTATGTTCTTTTAAAATATTATTAAGTTGTACGTAATCCTATGCTCTGATACTAAGTCATAACATCCCCCTTTGAAGGATCGAAAATAAATATTGTTGATGTTGCAGTCATCTTTTGCATTATTTATAATGACAAATAAGATCCATTATTAAATTAGTAACACCAAGAGCACTAGAATTTAAAAAAATTTAAAAAACATTTCATTCATTAATTTGCAGATTAACTACAATTCATTTCCCTTAGCCCATAAATACAATGTTCAAATAAATATATAATAATTATATATAGTTCCAAGAGCGACATATGAAGATGCCAACTTAGATAATTAGAGTTTTAACTACCTAAACAGTTACAGTACCCATCATTACATAAATTCGACCAAAATAAAAATCAATTAAACTGCTGCTCATTAGAAATATATATATAATCTTCTATATAGTAGCTTGCCTCTTGTACATCTTCGAAAGATTATTCTTTAAACCTAAAAAAGACCTACTCTCAGCCTACTCAATTCCAAATTGAGCATCCGAGAGTTTAGGAGGAAATCAAAAATTTCGAGTCAGATATAAAAGTTCTAGTGTGAATAATATTATACTATCTAGAACCAAAATGTAGGTACTTAGTGAGACCACACCACTAAGCAGAATGGATTCCCTCACTAATATCCTATCAAATAATATGCAATCCATAACATATCCTGCGTCCAAAATAATTAGTGCATAATCATAATATAATCATGCAGTAATGGGTAAAATGAATAGTCTGTCATTCACTAAGGATAAAGAGTTACATAATCCCGTATTTACCTAATTCCAAAACAGTCCATGGCGTAATTTTAACAACCCGACATTTCGCGGCCATAAAATTGCCATAAAATGAAAAGCTGAATTGTTATAAACAATTTCAATAGTATACAGAGAGCTATATAAATTAACTTACTAAACTTTTGGAATCTCACAGCAAAAGGAAACAAAAATAATATATTTCAAATATTGAATCATATCCCAATTCACATGATCAAATCCATATACAAAAATACATCATATACTAGTATCGTCAGGTGATAAGTACAACACATTATACACATAAGCAATGTCATCATCACCCACACTGTTAACGTCACTCTAGTCCACCATCATAACCTATAAATCCATAAACAAAAAGGAACATAAAATGAGGGGGTCATACATGAGTTTGATGAGTGAAAAACACTACTAAGAGTATACTATAAGTACAGTCGCATAACATTATGTAAAGGGTACATCTAAATAAAAGACGTGCCTCAACATGTCTCACCTTCATTTACAAAGTCAGTCTATCGTAATAAACTAATATGTGGCCCTAAACTATTTTGTGAACAATGACACCACAACATAACATAGTGTTGCATATAATGATGAGTTAGTTAAACATAGAGTAACCCTTAAACAAGTGGTTATTAGGTAAACATAGCCTAACCGTATCCAATTAAACATAAACTCATGTAAATGGGGATTATGTTATACAAACGCGGTCTAACACGACACAAACACAAAGAACTAGTTAAATAGAGACCAGTTTTCGAATGCACTAGCATTAGTTAAACAATACTAACACTCGAACATGCATCTATACACACACACCCCAATATATTATACAACTTTTTGTAAAAGCCATATAAACATCATATGAGATCAACACGTTGCATATAAACCCAAAATGATGAATGATCATCATTCGATTTGGCTCTAGATGGATCTTGGTTCAACCTGCCATTTACAGGTTGCACCGGTCGACTGGTGGGCATGCATCGGTTGATCAGTGAAAGCCCAGGCAGATATTCTACATGTGTCTTGACATCGTTCGTCCATCAATCTTCACTAAAACTTCTTCCAAACTATTATATTTTCGCTTTCTGAAGTTATCCACATGTATAGGGCATATATTACACATTTTTATCTACCCAATCTTTATAAAATCATTCCATTAGTCCTCTTTACTCAGTTTCAACAATTTCAACATTTAGACACCATCAATCTAATTTAATCCATTTTAACCATCACCTAGACATTACTTAAGGTTATTATCATTTATATTGTTTTAGATATGATATACATTCCATCTACATACACATTTAAGTAGTAACCCTAATGGCGATTATATAATGGTATACTCTCATATAGACATTATAATAGAAAGAGATGATTCCCACTCACCAATGAGTCTCCAAGCATAAGAATTTTCTTAATTGTTCTTTGATTCCTCATAGGTTAGAAACACAGTCCTCCAAAGATCCTTGAAATGCCAAATAGATGGTATAATTGGACTCCTCTTCTCGTGCTGATCGATTTAATATATTTATTTGTTGAAATTGGTTGAGGATTGACAAGTTGTTGGAAGATGGGTGAAGAGGGTGATGAGAGTAATGGAATCAAGAAGAAGAAATGAAAAGCACATACGGTTTTAGAAGCTAAATAAGAGAGGGAAGTGGCCGTTCAGATTTCAAATTCGGCCGTTTCAAAACTCGCAATCCAAAAACTCGCATAACTTCTTCATACCAACTCAGATCAGGATAAACCAATATAACATTCTGACCAGAGAAATACGCTCTATGGAATGGCACAAGTCCCGTCGTCTGATTCCACTATTTGTAAAATTACCAATTTTCCCTTTTTAGTTAAAGTTACTAAAATAACCTTTATATTAGTTTATAAATTTATGGAGTATTACAATATTTTTTTAAGAGTCACTATGAACCTATATTAGTGTTCTTAGGCTGACTAGAAACCAGTAGTAGTTTTGCAGGCTAACTAGAAACCTATGAGCTGATTCATGCCAAAATATAACTAGATAATACATAATCTCTCATCCCGCAAGAGGAAATAACCTCGGCTTTTGTCCGACAGAAAAATATAATTGTGAGCATATTTTAGCTACGAGTTCACTGCTTTGCATGAACTAAATTTCGCCTGTCCTTCGACATAGTGGAAATTTTAGAACTTCTAACCATGGGTTATGCGGTCGGGCATAGGGATTGACCTTACATCAGTCTCTACCCTTAAAATCTTAAATTTGGTTTTTAAAAATGTCAATGGGTCTTGTCTTTTGATTAGTCTGGGCATCCTAACATAATTTTGATCTTCACAATCTTTTGGATGCAATTCTATTCACTTAGGAGTATAAGTCTGATCATACCCATTATTGGGACAACCCGAACTAGTCATTTGTTCCCAAATACTCCATGTCACAATGTTGGGTGATATCATATACGTATAAGTAAGCATGCCAATAATTTAATATATGCAATAATAATTGATCAGTATATAAAAATGAACATACAACACATCATCAATCAATCAATATGATAGCCAATTTGTACATAAATTATTTCCCCAAAGCAATAGCTTCCTACTTAAAATCCCTTTCAAAAATGGGCTAATATATTTTTCTTTTCTTTTCAAATCTCATCAAAATACTTAACAAAAACCGTATTTTTGTTTAAATAAAATTCAACCCCAAAATAATGAAAATCTTCCAAATGTAATAAAATAGCTATCCCTCACATTTAAAACCATACACTATCACGCCTTAGAACTTCAAGTGCTTTCACGATTTTAAATATAGGCCATCCCCTTAAAAATTTCATAGTCATCGCGTGTAAAAATTAAGGTCATCGCATTCCAACCCATTCATTGTCACGTGCATTTCCTGAATCCTTTGTGTGCACTTACTTTGTCGCATGCCAATAAATTTTGTTGCATGTAAATAGGTAGACACATTTTTCTTTATTACATCAAATCATGCAATATGTGTCCTTATATATATGTTCAATAAAGATGTTGTCTAGAACCATACATATATATAATATTTATTCTCTTTTCTTTTGCATGCGTAGGTTTACTTGTTTAAGCCATCATGAACTGTTCATGTACTGTATTCAACTTATTTTTATAACATTATGCTACCGTGAAAAACATGTGCACCGTTGCCTATTAAAGCAACAAGTTGGTGCCAACATTATATGATCCATCGCATTGAATTATCTATAGCCATCGCTAAGAGTTTGTTTGTCGTTGTGATATATAGTTTTTCTTAATGAAACACTAGGTGACTCGCTTGCAATTATACTATCGTGTGTGATATGTATATTAACAATCGTCGCTTGTAATACATATTAACAGCCGTCACTAGGGACGTATGGAACCATCACTTGGAATGTACACATCTTTTCATACATTTAGGAGCTGTTGCCACAAGTTTTGGGCCATTGCTAACAATATTAGGAGCCGTTGCTATACAATTTGCCTTTGTGAATGGGGCAATTTGTTTCACTTGGTCAAAAATAGTTCAATGACGGTTTTGTAATTAAAGTAAAAACTAATGTGTTACTCCTTTAAACCAATTCTATTTCGCCAGACCAATTTATTATTGGCTTTCTATTGGTCAAACTCGCTCCTTTCAGTTATTTTTCAATAAAATTTTAACCCCCAAAACTTAACACAATTAATTAATTTTTCTATAAGTAATTATCATTTTCCTTCACTAATTAATTCATATAAAATACAAATTTAATGGAAAAAGTCTCAAAAATTTTACCAAAAAACTATTTTACCATTTTCTACCTCCCATAAAAATTTCAAAATAAAATAATTATTTTTCAAATTTTCGATAACTGATTTCTGAATTTTTACCATTTTCTCACTTAGAACATTCATAAATACTAATATTAATTTCCAAAATTATGAAATTTAAAACCTATCTCCAAAATAATAATTCGAACATCTTATCAAAATTTTAGATCATTCGAAGATTAAAATCTTTTTCTTTTCACATTAAATCCTTTTATGAAAATTCATAAAATTCCTAAATAATAACATTCAATCTTGCACATGATTATTCATTTCAAAAATATGATAAAAACTCAAATCCAATTTGAAATCACATCAAATCTGAATTAAAACACATAAAATCATGAGATAGTTGTGTATTATTCACCTAAATCTTTATTGAAATGTTGAGATTTGCATTAGCTTCTGTTCACCTTTTTTGCCCTTTGGTTCTCTTTCTTCTTTAGGTTAGTAATGGCCAGCCTTGCGTATGACTTGTTTGGTTTTGTTAAAGAATGAAATGGAGGTGAACGAGGGAGAGGAGAGAATAGTGTGTATATCTCTTTTCCTCTTTTAGCCTTCCTTATTCATGTTTATATTTCTTATTCCCTTAAACTATTCTCTTTAGTATGTTTATTAAGGTCAACCATAATAATTAGTTAATTGATTTGTATGGAAAATCCCACATTTCTTAACTTCACATTCAATTATCTCATAATTACATATTTAAATTATATGCTATATAAAATTAGGGGTGTTACAAAAGTTATAGGTACCAGGCATGTTGTTTTTGACCTGGTGAATTATAGCTAACTAAGAAAGTAGTTTGTCGTCTTATAGTATACATTGTATGGCAATATTTATAAAGTAACCGGTACTTGAGTTTTCGTCGCAACTACAAGTATGTTATTTGGGCCTAGGCGATAAGAGTTCCATATGATGTTTACTAAGTTAGGACGTCATCTGTTTTAGATGTTCCTAGATTTGTTTTTGGGTATGGTGTTAGTTAAGTATGGGACATTATGTCTATTAGATTAAAATGTTAAGATATTATTCCATATTGAGTTATGTCAACCATAAAATAGTTGAAATAAAATGGTGAGAGGTTATATTTGTGGAAAGGTCCTATTGATGGGATGACATAAGGGAAGCGTAAATTTTGAAAGTTCAAATTACAAAAGATATCCTAGACGAAGTTGTAGTCAAGATTGTGCAAGGTATGGTTAATTCAAGGATTTTAGTTACTGTTAAGAAAAGGATATTGCAATTTGCATGCATTGGGAATGCAAAGGCGACTTTCATAGAAAATAAGACTTGGAAGTTTTTGGTAAGATTTGGAAGAAAGGATAATTATATTCTTTCTGGTCATCCTTCGGATTAGATGGAAGTTATTTATTTAAGAAAGTTGATGAAATACCGACTTAGGATGCATGGTTTGTATTGCATAACAATTACATGTGAACAATAGACCAACTAGTCGATTACCTTCAGTGCTAAAATAATTTTAGGTTACAATGTCATTTATATTTTAGACTTCACTTAGACTTAGTGTAACGATCCTGAATTTTAATTTATTTTAAATTGATAGTTAAATTTACTTTTGATTTAAAATTGTGAAATTAAATGATAATCGATTGGAGTTTTTCCAAATTCAAATAGTTTGTGTTATTTATTAATAAGAAAACAATTTCTTTTATAAATTATTTTAAATCAACAAGGAGTTATTTTTATAACAATATGTAAAATAGCTTTATATTTATATACATGAAATATAAAATCAAACTAAGTAAAGGAATGTCATCTCTAATACATACAAGAACATGTAGCCTGTTTGAAGTTGTAAACAAATTAAAATATAAAGAAACAGATTAGCTAAAAATTATAACAAATATTTAAACTTGAAAAATAAGTATGCAGGCAAGCAAAATTGGCCTGTAAAGTTTAATATGCTAAGCAAGATCAAAGTAAAAATATTCAAGTAAATCTATGTACAAAGAAAAAGAAATCAAATGAAATGAAAAGGCTGCCAGGTAAGTAAGGCAAGCATGAACAAACAAAAGACAAGTATAAAAAGCAAGAATAAAATATAACAAATAAAAATATAAGTACAAAATCATCTCAGCCGAGTAAACACTTGCAAAGTAAAATAAAAAGACCCTTAGTACATAAATAAACAAATGCATAAATAAGAAACAAAACAACATAAAGTGGCAGCCACCATAACATATCACCGTAGTCATACTGCTATCATCACAGCCGAGCCAAGCAAGAGGCTGTAGACAAAGTAGGACAGTAAGTTTATATCTAAGTATATCAACATCAAGTACATAAGCTAAAGCTGGTAAAGCAAATAAAAGAGAAGGAAATAAAATATGTTCAAGTTTGTACAAGATAATTAATGCAATATCTTTAGCATACAAATGCATCACTTCAGCCCCCAAGCAAAGGAAAATATCTCTATCCTTAATTGTTCAAAGCAATATTTTATACCTGTAAACTTTTTTTTTTATATGTATCACCTCTTACCTAAATTTGTTCATTCAAAGTTATGAAAATATGAAGTAAATATAACTTCAAACTTAAATAAACTTCAACTCAAAACAAAGGCAAAGTTTCAGATCATAAAATGAAAGCGGCTCTAGATTTTAGAAGAAAGAGAGAATAGAATATGCAAGTTCATTTTGAAAGAAAAGAAAAAAAAACAAAGGAAATCAAAATCCAGTTTAAAGTTTAAAAGCATTCAAACAAATTTCTCAAAGCTTGTTGCAAGCCACATGGTTCTTTGCTTCCAGACTCAGGTGAGCAACTTTAAGTTTTAAAACTAGTTCTTGAATTCAATGCCGTGAATCTATGCGTAAACTTTCATTCAAAACCGTAGAATCTATTTATATTTAAATTGTTATGATTGATACCTGAAGTTGTCCATATATCAATATATGAGCATGTGCATGTTCATACGCTTATATCTCTGTTTAGTTACAGGGTATAAAACAAGGCAAATTCAATTTCTTTTTCCCTAATCAATATTAGGCTTTGATTTTAAATAAAAGTTGTTGTGTTTAAATACGAATAATAACTTAAAAATAGTTTCCTGACATAAAAATGCATATAGATGGAAAAGTCGAATTTTTTCAGTAGTAACTTCATTTTCTAGAAAATTCAAATGTTATGAAATATTGATTCAAGTATGTAATTGGAATCTACACTCAAAGATAGGAATTTTAAAACTAATATGAGGATTTTTAGTTGGCAATCCTAGTTGTAGTTAATAATTGAACAAAATGGGCATTTTTATCTTTTTCTGGTGATTGAATGGCTCGAGTTACTTGAGGTTGTTCGGGGTGGTAGACGAGCCTATGGGGTTGCTTGGAAAAATAATCGGAGACGGTGGAAGCGACTGTGTCGTTGGCGGTGGTCGAGCAAAGTTTTTAACCCTAATTTTTATCAGGGCCGAGTTTTGATTTCCTTCGCCCCCCTCAGTTGATCGAGCGGCTTGGGGTTTTGCGGTACGAAAGTGTGGTGGTTGTCGAAGTGATGGCCGAAGTTTCATACGTTCCGGTGGTCGAGGCGTTGAGAATGAGGTGATGTCAGGAATGAGTGGTGGTGAACTTTGGCTCGTTCCAGGTTTGCGTTTGACACTCGAATCCAAATTTGAGGAAGAATTGATGCATTGTTGATCGAGATGGGGTGAAAGAGTGATCGTTGATGCGAGGAGATCGCCGTGGTTGATCGGTGTCGGCTGCGTTGATCGTGCACGTGCACGGTGGTGGCGAGGTGTCTGTCGAATTTGCTGTGATTCGTCGCGTGCTCGTACTCGTGTAATTTGAGGGTTGCTTCGGGGTTGCCTTCGGGTCGTATGCGTGAGAGTCGTGCTGCTGTTTGATTTATGTCTTTAACTAAAAAAAAAATATGAGGAGAAGGAAAGAAACAGGGAAAGGAAGAAGAAGGAGATAGAGTGGAGGAGAACACGGGGAAACAGGGAAAAGGGTCGAGTGATACTCGAGAAAATACGTGGGTGCCTCGAGTCAGTTGCCTTAATGCTTTAAGTATTAACAAGTTAAATATTTATTTAAGCAAATAATGATTGGTTAAGTTATTATTTGATTCAAGGTTTATTAAAGGTTTATTAAAAGAAGGTTTGTAAAGGTAAGATAATTAAATATAATTAAATTAATAACTTTAATTTAAATTGTACTTAGAAAGGTTTTAATAATGGATTGATTTTCAAATTTAAAAGAAGACTTTTAAATGTTAATCAAGTTGAATAAATGGTGAATTAAATAATTAAAGATTAGTTAGTTAATAATTAAAGGTTGGTGAATTATAATTAAAGGGTTGATTAATTAATTATAAATGGTTAATTAATGATTAGAGAAAGAATTAATCGAAATGATTTGTAATTAATATTATTTACCAGGATTAAAAATTCATAAGCAATTAATTTGATTTGAATGAATCAAACAATAAACTGATCTTACTTATACATGTTGCATTCTATTGGATGATTGTATTGTTTGATACTCCTGATATGTGATGCTTTGTTTTGAGCTGTGTGACTTATTTATCTGCAATTTATATATCTGTGATCTGTAATCTGTGAATGAGCGATAAGCGTTATAGTTTATATCGCTTATCAACTATATTTCTGTGTTTTAATCTGTGATGATGATGATGCGCACTATTGTGTTAAACCCCTGGACCACACCATACACACACAAATATGGATTTCACGTGGAAATCGGTTAAGTCGCAGATTTTTGAAATAGTTTTAAATTTGAATTTTTAAATTCAAATGCTTTGGAAATGGAATCGGAATAAAAGTGAAAAGCTTTTGAAATGGAATTTAAAAGATGAAATTTATTTTTGAATAACTTGATTAAATTTTGGAATTTAAATAAATTGATTTAAATTTAAATTCAAGATTTGAAATTGAATTCTATGATTTGAAATTAGAGATTAAAGATGTTATACCAGTTATATATGAATTAAACCATTTTAAATATATTGATTTTGAGAATTAGAATTTAAATTCAAGGGCTTTAACTTGAGCAAATATAATTGGATTTTTCTGAAACGAAAACTGTTTATTTTCAATTAATAAAAGCTTTTACATAAGAAATGAACTTCCAATTTGAGTTAAAATGATCTCTAATTTGAAATGAAGATAATTTCCAAGTTATGAAAACGATTTGAAAGCTATAAGTTAAACCTTTAATTTAAAGATTTAAATGGGTTGATCCTATAGAAATGAAATTGTTTTGGAAATCTATGAATTGATCTTTGTGAGATAAATCTTTTTGTTTAAAGATTTGAAATGGTAATTTGTTTAACCATTTAAAGAAAATTTTGGGTTTAAGTTGTGACTTAATTGAAATCCCAATATCCATATGTTTTTGAACTATTTCGCTCACTATTCGGTTTAGCCGGGAGAGGACCTTTGTGTCATATATCCCATTCCGAATATTGATACGTCGTTATGGATAGCTTTTGAAGACCGGTGATGAAGACCGGATATTCACAAGAACGAAAGGATAACTCGTCGATTGTCTCTGCACTGAGTCGCGCTGGTATAGAGATTTCCTAAGTGATGGGAAGTCCGATCGGGATTGTGAATACCCGGATCGCAAGGGCTTCGTAAGAAGTGCCTTCGGTTCTGTTCGAGCCCGGAACAGACTTGTATGGATTGTGTGTCTGACATTACATTTTGAGATATAAAGCAGATTTCTTTCAAATACATTTCTGTTGGTGGCGGAGAATTTATTCTTTTAGCTTAACACCCTTCTCTGAGACGTACGAGCTCAGAGGTTATGTAGTTGAAGGTTATCAGCGATATATTCCCAATTTGGTAATGTGACATGCTAAGTGTTGCTGTGTAATGATCATTGTTTGATCATTTGTGATATGATCATTTGTTTGATCATTTATCTTTGTGATCATTACTTTGATCATTTGTTGACCCAAAGCATAGCTTTGTACCAAAGCGTAGCTTTGTGGACGAGACTTTGTCGAACCTCACATCCCGGAATGGTCAAAACAGGAAAGATGCAGCAAGGTTATTAGGGGGTAGCGCCCCTTTAGGGTATGTTCATTTCCTTCTGGAAAAGGGTGGTATCATGGTATGGAGCCCGGATACTTACTCATGTGGAAAACACTCTATTTACTATAGTGTGATGTTGGTTATCGAGCGCTCGGTTAAAGGTCCTAAAGGACCGAGGGATGGCATACTCGTGTCAATAGTTACCCAGTTAGGGGTAACCCGGCCTTGTGTTGACAGAGATCCGGTTAGGTTCTCGGGACGTCCTTCTAGAGGCGTTTCCATGTGGCAATGGGAAGTTCCTTGGCCTGACCATTTGTTGGAAATCCAAAGAAACAATACGAGCCTTGTACGGTTTTAGTTGTAGAACCTGCCTCCTCAGGAGGTAGCTATAGCAGGCATAATATAATGGTACCTATGCTGGCTAAGATTAATATTCTACTTTCGAAATGCTTTTCTGCACCGTGCACTTATAATAATAATATCAAAGAAATTTTCTGCGTATTAAGCATGTTTGACTATCATAAGAAGAAATCTCCTCCAAGTCTGCGTTTGCATTGTGTGTGTGGTGGGAGGTCTTATGGTAGTTTCATTTTCAAAAAGCATTGCGAATTTACTTTAAAATTCTCTTGTTGATTGTTTTTAAAGATAAACTGTTTTTGTTGCTCACACCAGTCCCATGACTGATCCAGAGTTTATTGTTCCTTTCCTAAACTCTGGGTGCTCATTATTTTCTACACGAGCAGTCTAGAGTTGGGTTTTTCAGATAGTTAGGTTCAGTGAATTATCTGGAGTTAGTTCAGTCTTTGGTTCGCACCAGTCTTGCCTAGCTTGGTGCATTGTTATGGGGAGTTCGAGCTATTGCTGGATTAGTTCTTGGAGATGGAGTTCAGATTTGGAGTTCTTCGTTGAAGACTATCTTAGAGTTATTTGATCCGCTGCTAGTGTTATCTATTTTTCTTTCCGCTGCTATTTTATTGTATCTCTGTATATTGATATTCATTGTATCACTCTGTTGTATCAGTGTTGTATATTAATGTATTATTCTTTTTATTCCGCTGTGTTATTTACTTAATGTTGTTATAAGCTCCGGCGAATCGGATTTGAACGGTCGAATCTACGGCATTCGAATACGATTCGAAGTATGGATGTCGATTTTCGAGCGGGCAAAACCCGATACGTTACATTTGGTATCAGAGCTAAGGTGAAACTTTAGCTCAGGAGTATAACACGTTAAGTAGCTCATTAGAGATAGGGTGAAGTATCCCTAGAATGAGTATATCCCTAAGATATCCGTTTGAACGCCTCAGTAAATTCTTTTACTATCCACTGATAGTGAGTATGAGTGCAAGAAGAGAACAAGATAGGGGACAGGGGAAATACGACTATAATTGGTCGATACTCTGTAACAACAATGGAAACAACTTTCTTATCAATTTCCTTTGATTCGTCTCTAAATTCTTTTGATTGATTCATGACAGCTCCAGAAGAAGTTTCGGTGCGGTGATAGCCATACGAATCGTTGTAGAAAATCCTTATTTCGTATCTCCATCGATTTCTTATCAGTTTTTGATTTAAAATCTTAATGAATATGAATTTGAAATTTGAAATTTTGAATAAATTAGAAATTTTAAATTGAGTTAAATTGATTAATAGAATATGAAGGATAAATTGAATTGAATCAATAAAACGATTTCGTCTAAACCCAAATTTAAAATTCTATTGTAATTCATTGTAAATATTGAAGTCCGAAGAGGGATAAATTGGTATGTATTCTGAGATATTCCGACTTGAATTTGGAATCCATATCTTGTGTTTGATGAATTGTAGGAGATTGAATCTATCTATCTCTGTCTTGTTTTCGTGCCTGCGAATTTCGAGGACGAAATTCTTTTTAAGGGGGGAAATCTGTAACGATCCTGAATTTTAATTTATTTTAAATTGATAATTAAATTTACTTTTGATTTAAAATTGTGAAATTAAATGATAATCGATTGGAGTTTTTCCAAATTCAAATAGTTTGTGTTATTTATTAATAAGAAAACAATTTCTTTTATAAATTATTTTAAATCAACAAGGAGTTATTTTTATAACAATAAGTAAAATAGCTTTATATTTATATACATGAAGTATAAAATCAAACTAAGTAAAGTAATGTCATCTCTAATACATACAAGAACATGTAGCCTGTTTGAAGTTGTAAACAAATTAAAATATAAAGAAACGGATTAGCTAAAAATTATAACAAATATTTAAACTTGAAAAATAAGTATGCAGGCAAGCAAAATTGGCCTGTAAAGTTTAATATGCTAAGCAAGATCAAAGTAAAAATATTCAAGTAAATCTATGTACAAAGAAAAAGAAATCAAATGAAATGAAAAGGCTGCCAGGTAAGTAAGGCAAGCATGAACAAACAAAAGACAAGTATAAAAAGCAAGAATAAAATATAACAAATAAAAATATAAGTACAAAATCATCTCAGCCGAGTAAACACTTGCAAAGTAAAATAAAAAGACCCTTAGTACATAAATAAACAAATGCATAAATAAGAAACAAAACAACATAAAGTGGCAGCCACCATAACATATCACCGTAGTCATACTGCTATCATCACAGCCGAGCCAAGCAAGAGGCTGTAGACAAAGTAGGACAGTAAGTTTATATCTAAGTATATCAACATCAAGTACATAAGCTAAAGCTGGTAAAGCAAATAAAAGAGAAGGAAATAAAATATGTTCAAGTTTGTACAAGATAATTAATGCAATATCTTTAGCATACAAATGCATCACTTCAGCCCCCAAGCAAAGGAAAATATCTCTGTCCTTAATTGTTCAAAGCAATATTTTATACCTGTAAACTTTTTTTTTTATATGTATCACCTCTTACCTAAATTTGTTCATTCAAAGTTATGAAAATATGAAGTAAATATAACTTCAAACTTAAATAAACTTCAACTCAAAACAAAGGCAAAGTTTCAGATCATAAAATGAAAGCGGCTCTAGATTTTAGAAGAAAGAGAGAATAGAATATGCAAGTTCATTTTGAAAGAAAAGAAAAAAAACAAAGGAAATCAAAATCCAGTTTAAAGTTTAAAAGCATTCAAACAAATTTCTCAAAGCTTGTTGCAAGCCACAGGGTTCTTTGCTTCCAGACTCAGGTGAGCAACTTTAAGTTTTAAAACTAGTTCTTGAATTCAATGCCGTGAATCTGTGCGTAAACTTTCATTCAAAACCGTAGAATCTATTTATATTTAAATTGTTATGATTGATACCTGAAGTTGTCCATATATCAATATATGAGCCTGTGCATGTTCATACGCTTACTGTTTAGTTACAGGGTATAAAACTACAAGGCAAATTCAATTTCTTTTTCCCTAATCAATATTAGGCTTTGATTTTAAATAAAAGTTGTTGTGTTTAAATACGAATAATAACTTAAAAATAGTTTCCTGACATAAAAATGCATATAGATGGAAAAGTCGAATTTTTTCAGTAGTAACTTCATTTTCTGGAAAATTCAAATGTTATGAAATATTGATTCAAGTATGTAATTGGAATCTACACTCAAAGATAGGAATTTTAAAACTAATATGAGGATTTTTAGTTGGCAATCCTAGTTGTAGTTAATAATTGAACAAAATGGGTATTTTTACCTTTTTCTGGTGATTGAATGGCTCGAGTTGCTTGAGGTTGTTCGGGGTGGTAGACGAGCCTATGGGGTTGCTTGGAAAAATAGTCGGAGACGGTGGAAGCGACTGTGGCGTCGGCGGTGGTCGAGCAAAGTTTTTAACCCTAATTTTTATCAGGGCCGAGTTTTGATTTCCTTCGCCCCCCTCAGTTGATCGAGCGGCTTGGGGTTTTGGAGTACGAAAGTGTGGTGGTTGTCTAAGTGATGGCTGAAGTTTCGTACGTTCCGGTGGTCGAGGCGTTGAGAATGAGGTGATGTCAAGAATGAGTGGTGGTGAACTTTGGCTCGTTCCAGGTTTGAGTTTGACACTCGAATCCAAATTTGAGGAAGAATTGATGCGTTGTTGATCGAGATGGGGTGAAAGAGTGATCGTTGATGTCAGGAGATCGCCGTGGTTGGTCGGAGTCAGCTGCGTTGATCGTGCACGTGCATGGTGGTGGCGAGGTGTCTGTCGAATTTTCTGTGAGTCGTCGCGTGCTCGTACTCGTACTCGTGTGATTTGAGGGTTGCTTCGGGGTTGTCTTCGGGTCGTATGCGTGAGAGTCGCGCTGCTGTTTGATTTATGTCTTTAACTAAAAAAAAATATGAGGAGAAGGAAAGAAACAGGGAAAGGAAGAAGAAGGAGATAGAGTGGAGGAGAACGCGGGGAAACAGGGAAAAGGGTCGAGTGATACTCGAGAAAATACGTGGGTGCCTCGAGTCAGTTGCCTTAATGCTTTAAGTATTAACAAGTTAAATATTTATTTAAGCAAATAATGATTGGTTAAGTTATTATTTGATTCAAGGTTTATTAAAAGAAGGTTTGTAAAGGTAAGATAATTAAATATAATTAAATTAATAACTTTAATTTAAATTGTACTTAGAAAGGTTTTAATAATGGATTGATTTTCAAATTTAAAAGAAGACTTTTACATGTTAATCAAGTTGAATAAATGGTGAATTAAATAATTAAAGATTAGTTAGTTAATAATTAAAGGTTGGTGAATTATAATTAAAGGGTTGATTAATTAATTATAAATGGTTAATTAATGATTAGAGAAAGAATTAATCGAAATGATTTGTAATTAATATTATTTACCAGGATTAAAAATTCATAAGTAATTAATTTGATTTGAATGAATCAAACAATAAACTGATCTTACTTATGCATGTTGCATTCTATTAGATGATTGTATTGTTTGATACTCCTGATATGTGATGCTTTGTTTTGAGTTGTGTGACTTATTTATCTGTAATTTATATATCTGTGATCTGTAATCTGTGAATGAGCGATAAGCGTTATACTTTATATCGCTTATCAACTATATTTCTGTGTTTTAATCTGTGATGATGATGATGTGCACTATTGTGTTAAACCCCTGGACCACACCATACACACGCAAATATGGATTTCACGTGGAAATCGGTTAAGTCGCAGATTTTTGAAATAGTTTTAAATTTGAATTTTTAAATTCAAATGTTTTGGAAATGGAATCGGAATAAAAGTGAAAAGCTTTTGAAATGGAATTTCAAAGATGAAATTTATTTTTGAATAACTTGATTAAATTTTGGAATTTAAATAAATTGATTTAAATTTAAATTCAAGATTTGAAATTGAATTCTATGATTTGAAATTAGAGATTAAAGATGTTATACCAGTTATATATGAATTAAACCATTTTAAATATAATGATTTTGAGAATTAGAATTTAAATTCAAGGGCTTTAACTTGAGCAAATATAATTGGATTTTTCTGAAACGAAAACTGTTTGTTTTCAATTAATAAAAGCTTTCACATAAGAAATGAACTTCCAATTTGAGTTAAAATGATCTCTAATTTGAAATGAAGATAATTTCCAAGTTATGAAAACGATTTGAAAGCTATAAGTTAAACCTTTAATTTAAAGATTTAAATGGGTTGATCCTATAGAAATGAAATTGTTTTGGAAATCTATGAATTGATCTTTGTGAGATAAATCTTTTTGTTTAAAGATTTGAAATGGTAATTTGTTTAACCATTTAAAGAAAATTTTGGGTTTAAGTTGTGACTTAATTGAAATCCCAATATCCATATGTTTTTGAACTATTTCGCTCACTATTCGGTTTAGCCGGGAGAGGACCTTTGTGTCATATATCCCATTCCGAATATTGATACGTCGTTATGGATAGCTTTTGAAGACCGGTGATGAAGACCGGATATTCACAAGAACGAAAGGATAACTCATCGATTGTCTCTGCACTGAGTCGCGCCGGTATAGAGATTTCCTAAGTGATGGGAAGTCCGATCGGGATTGTGAATACCCGGATTGCAAGGGCTTCGTAAGAAGTGCCTTCGGTTCTGTTCGAGCCCGGAACAGACTTGTATGGATTGTGTGTCTGACATTACATTTTGAGATATAAAGCAGATTTCTTTCAAATACATTTCTGTTGGTGGCAGAGAATTTATTCTTTTAGCTTAACACCCTTCTCTGAGACGTACGAGCTCAGAGGTTATGTAGTTGAAGGTTATCAGCGATATATTCCCAATTTGGTAATGTGACATGCTAAGTGTTGCTGTGTAATGATCATTGTTTGATCATTTGTGATATGATCATTTGTTTGATCATTTATCTTTGTGATCATTACTTTGATCATTTGTTGACCCAAAGCATAGCTTTGTACCAAAGCGTAGCTTTGTGGACGAGACTTCGTCGAACCTCACATCCCGGAATGGTCAAAACAGGAAAGATGCAGCAAGGTTATTAGGGGGTAGCACCCCTTTAGGGTATGTTCATTTCCTTCTCGAAAAGGGTGGTATCATGGTATGGAGCCCAGATACTTACTCATGTGGAAAACACTCTATTTACTATAGTGTGATGTTGGTTATCGAGCGCTCGGTTAAAGGTCCTAAAGGACCGGGGATGGCATACTCGTGTCAGTAGTTACCCAGTTAGGGGTAACCCGGCCTTGTGTTGGCAGAGATCCGGTTAGGTTCTCGAACGTCCTTCCAGAGGCGTTTCCATGTGGCAATGGGAAGTTCCTTGGCCTGACCATTTGTTGGAAATCCAAAGAAACAATACGAGCCTTGTACGGTTTTAGTTGTAGAACCTGCCTCCTCAGGAGGTAGCTATAGCGGGCATAACATAATATACTGGTACCTATGCTGGCTAAGATTAATATTCTACTTTCGAAATGCTTTTCTGCACCATGCACTTATAATAATAATATCAAAGAAATTTTCTGCGTATTAAGCATGTTTGACTATCATAAGAAGAAATCTCCTCCAAGTCTGCGTTTGCATTGTGTGTGTGGCGGGAGGTCTTATGGTAGTTTCATTTTCAAAAAGCATTGCGAATTTACTTTAAAATTCTCTTGTTGATTGTTTTTAAAGATAAACTATTTTTTTTGCTCACACCAGTCCCATGACTGATGCAGATTTTATTGTTCCTTTCCTAAACTCTGGGTGCTCATTATTTTCTACACGAGCAGTCTAGAGTTGGGTTTTTCAGATAGTTAGGTTCAGTGAATTATCTGGAGTTAGTTCAGTCTTTGGTTCGCACCAGTCTTGCCTAGCTTGGTGCATTGTTATGGGGAGTTCGAGCTATTGCTGGATTAGTTCTTGGAGATGGAGTTCAGATTTGGAGTTCTTCGTTGAAGACTATCTTAGAGTTATTTGATCCGCTGCTAGTGTTATCTATTTTTCTTTCCACTGCTATTTTATTGTATCTCTGTATATTGATATTCATTGTATCACTCTGTTGTATCAGTGTTGTATATCAATGTATTATTCTTTTTATTCCGCTGTGTTATTTACTTAATGTTGTTATAAGCTCCAGCGAATCGGATTTGAACGGTCGAATCTACGGCATACGAATACGATTCGAAGTATGGATGTCAATTTTCGAGCGGGCAAAACCCGATACGTTACACTTAGGGTTTTGGTCTAGGTTTGAATATGAAAATTGGTCAGGACTACCTATTTGAATGCTTGAGTATTTACTTGCTTGTATGCTATAGGACTTAGGATAAAATCCTTGTAGGCTATAACAACGATACCTAAGTATCATAAGCGTAAAAAGATTAGAAGAGCAACATCATAAATGAAATGATACAACTTAAGTTAAGTCAAAATGGGAAAAAAGAAATTATGCTAGTTTTACTATTTAAGAAATCATCAAGTTTGGATTTCCTTAAGGAAATGAAGAATAGAAAACGATTCTAAGATACATGGAGGGTACACTATTCACTTTCCGGCTGTCTTAACTTAGTATCTAGAAGACAAAGTGATCAGATATACTACTAGATGATTTAAGGCAGTGTGCATGTGCATTGAGGAATAAATAAGGCTACAGTTCCATTGTAGCATACTTATGTTCAAGTTACCTAGTATGGTGCATGCCGACATCATTTTATTTGAGTTGGTAGCAAGAATTGCAAAGGGTTGCCTATACTCGCACATTTGGGTTGAATTTACGTACTACTAGTAAAGACAATAAATGTGATTGAAAGAATGATCCACTAGAGAGTACTTGGAAAGTGAAAGAGAGAATTCGATCTTCTCATCTTGACTCTTTACTGAAAGGCTTTCCGCGAACGAGGGGAGACATCAAGAATTAAGCAAAAGTCATATGTTGATTGGAGACACACAGAGTTGAAGTCTACAGTGGCATTATGGTCATTATGAGGATCTCACCGCTTAGCTACGTTATTGGGTTAGTAGTATGAAAATGTTACTACCAATGGTTGTAGGGCCATTTCCAATTTTGGATAGAGTAGGACAGTTAGCTTATAGAGTGGAGCTTCCTAAAGGATTGAAAGGAATTCATGATGTTTTCCATGTGTCACACTTGCGAAAGTTTTACACAATTGAGCTACCTTGGTCAAGCCGAGTCCTTTTGAAGAAATTATAGTAGGAAGTGAGTCACTTGTTCGTCATGCACCTACCCGCATTGTTGACCATGGGACAAAGCAATTCCGCTGCAAGGTAATTAGATCGGTTATAATCCAGTTAGAAGATGATCCAATTGAGTGCATTTGCAAGCCTGAGGAGAAAATACTAGCTACCTATTTAGGGCTCTTTTCTAGCGAGTCATTATTTAGAGTAACTAATTATTTATATACTTAGGATTTAGCTTATTATACCCCATAATTAAAGATATTTTGATACTAGGAATGGTTGTGAAGGTTTTAATAGGACGTGTTTCGGATGATCATTACTAATAGATGTATTTGTTAAATTAATCTTTGCATGCTTAAACAAATATATTCTTGAGTTGGCATACACTCACACCATCACTTGTTTTATTTTACAAAGTTATATGCATATGGTTGTTTTATATGGATTCACTAGTTGCACAAATATATAGAATTACCAGTATATTTACGCAGAATGTTACATACATTTGATAAATGGAAAAAGCACCTGTATTTTAGGAGGTCGACTAGATCAGGAAGTTTCCTAATTTTTCCATTAGTATAGGTTCATATTCGTTCCATGCATATATGTATATACTGCATTAGAAATTTGAACAAAGGACAATGGTTGCCAGTGGTTGATGGTTGAGTAGATGGTTGTAAGCATTAATTTTTATACGTATGAGTTGCATTTTTCCATCCTTGGAGATTTCAAGGACGAATTCCTTTTAAGGGGAGAATGTAACACCCTGCCAAAATTAACCAGAAACTTAATAAAAGAAATTAAATTAAATATAACAAGAGTAAAAAAGGAATTTTCACAGATATCTAAATTTGACTATGAAACTGGGACTATTGCTGTAACGCCCCGAAAATTTTCGACTTTCGAAAATTCAACATCAACACTCACTTTATCGACTGCCGAGAAATCGAAGGCCGGAAACACGGAATATTATGGGTTTAAGAAAGAAGAAAAGAAAAGAAAAAGAAAGAAGAAGAGACAGAAGAAATAAGAAGGTAGAAAATGGAGAGAGAGAAAAGAAAATAGAAAAAAAATAGGACGAAGAGAAAATAGAAAAGAGAACAGAAAATTTTAAAATAGAAGAAAAAGAGAATAGAACGGAACAGAACAGCAGAATAATAGAACAATCTCACAATCGCAGCGGAACAACATATAATAATAAATGAATAATCTTTAAACAAAGAGCTATATCAGTTATTACATTACATTTCATTTTATTACATCATATCATATCATCAGAGTGTACAACATACAACATCAAACAATGCAGCGGAAAAAGAAATACTATATAAACTAGTAATACGCCATGCCATCCAGCTTGCCTCCAGCAACTCCTGAATATCCAGAATATCCTGATAAACCTAACTCTTGACTGCCCGTGTGGAAATTGGTGGGCACCCAGAGTTTAGGAAGGAAAACAATAAACTCCAAGTCAGTCATGTGATTGGTGTGAGAACTCAAAACAGTTTATTTATCTTTAAAAATCAAAAAGAGGAATATTTTTAAATCAATTCGCAATGCTTTTAAAAATGAGACTACCATAAGGCCTCCCGCACACACACACAATGCAAACGCAGAATCGGAGGAGATTTCTCCTTATGATAGTCAAAGATGCTTGATACGCATTTAAAATAACATTTGATATTATTACTAGTGCATAGTATAGGAAAATCATTTCAAAAATAAAGATATAAATCTTAGCCAGCATAGACATTCCGCACTTATGCCTACTATAGCTACTATGTTCAATAGCAGGTTACCGCCACATTCCATAGCAGGTTATACAACTAAAACCGTACAAGTTTCGTATTGTTTCTTTGGATTTCCAACAAATGGTCAGGCCAAGGAACTTCCCATTGCCACATGGAAACGCCTCTGGCTGGACATCCCCGAGAACTTAACCAGCTCTCTGCCAACACAAGGTCGGGTTACCTTTATCACTAGGTAACTACTACACGAATATGGCATCCCCCGGTCCCATTGGACCTTTTAACCGAGCGCTCGTCACCAACAACACCACACAGTAATAAATATAGTGTATCAACATGAGTAAGTATCTGGGCTCCATACCATGATACCACCCTTTCCAGAAGGAAATGCACATACCCTAAAGGGAGCTACCCCTCATAACCTTGCCGCATCTTTCCTGTTTTGACCATTCCGGGATGTGAGGCTCGACGAAGTTTCGTCCCCAAAAATATACTTTATACAAAAGCCATGCTTTGGGTCAACAAATGATCAACACAATGATCACAAGGATAGACGATCAAATAAACGATCCTATCACAAATAATCAACTCAATGATCATTTCAGCATCACTCAGCATGTCACATTACCAAATTGGGAATATATCGCTGATAACTTCAACTATATAACCTCTGAGCTCGTACGTCTCAGAGAAGGGTGTTAAGCTAAAAGAATAAATTCTCCGCCACCAACAGAAATATATTTGAAAGAAATCAGCTTTATATCTCAACTTGTAATGTCAGACATACAATCCATACAAGTCTGTTCCGGGCTCGAACAAAACCGAAGGCACTTCTTACGAAGCCCTTGAAATCCGGGTATTCACAATCCCGATCGAATTTCCCATCACTTAGGAAATCTCTATACCAGGAGCTACCCAGTGCAGAGACAATCGATAGGTCATCCTATCGCTTTCACAAATACTCGGTCTTCAACACCGATCTTCAATGCAATTCACAACGACGTATCACATATTCGGAATGGGTTATACGACCCCATGGTCCTTTCCCGGTTAACCCGAATAGTGAGCGCTTATTCAAAAATAAGTGTAGCATTCACATTCAAACAAATCACATAAATTACCCATTCAAAGGGAAATATTGATAGTCGGTTATTGAACTATCAATTGATATGCATACATCACCAGATTCCAAATAATTTTCCAAATTATTTATTTTCCAAAATATCTTCACTAGATATTAAATTTCAATACTTCAAAAATAAATCAACATTTATTTTTTCACAAATTCCACTTTCACATATAAATTCCTTAGTGAATTTATATTCCAAAATATTCATGCATATACGATTTCAATTATCCATTTTCAATTTATCTTTAAAAAGATAAATTCTAAATATTCACTTCATATTGGAAAACATTTCCATACTTATTAAATAAGTAATTCACAAATCTTTTTATTTTCAACCTTGGAAAATATTCAATATACTTAAATCAAATTAAGTATATAATTCATTCTTTAAGGAAATCATGCTCTTAAACATATTTATTTTGGGTCAAAACGAATGTTGCGTAAAACATCGTTACGACAACCCAAAATCACTAGTATAGGGATTCGAAATTAAAATAGATATATAAATCCCAATACTAAACAAAACATTTCCCTTCGGAAATCATTTACTATAACAACAATGTTATAGTCCACTATTTCCTTTTATTTCTCGAAACGTCTATTTCAACAATAAATGTTGAAATCTATGGTTTCGAATCTCAACACATTTTAAAACATCGTTAGATCGTTTTAATTCTATTTAGAATATCACATTCTAAACATTTTCTTTAACATATTATTCACTATTCAAAAACGTGAATATTCTTTGTTAACAAATTTCATCCTTTTATTCATTTTATTTCTAAGGATTATTCACAGTCAAAAATGTGAATATAACTCCATTAATAGGTTTCAACAATTTTCTTATCAAAATAAGTCGTTTGCGAATTTATACAACAACATTTATAAATTCTATTTCTATTTATTTTATATCAATTCCCTTTATAAATTCCTTTATTAACCTATTCAATTTCATATCTCAATTACAAACCAAATGTTCATATTATAAGTTAAACACTTATAATTTATTCGTTTACAAAAATCGTTCCTTTGAACTTCATAATTATAAATCCTATAACTTATAAGATTCAATGATTTATTCAAAACCATTCTTTTAATAACTTTATAAAATTTATAAATCTTACTATTTATAAATTCCATTTATAACTTCACCATTTATAATTCTATGAATTTCATTCAATTACAAAATTCATTTTCACTTCATTTAAACACTTATAAAAACTCGTTTTATAATTCAATATTTCAATTTATAAATATCCATTTATAAATCTCTCAATATAAATCAATTTATATTGTTCTTTAAAACATCTTCAAATTCCTTTATAATTTCACCATTCTCTTGATTTATAAAATAATTAAATTTTATAAATCCTATATTTAAACTTTTCACAATAAATTCAAATTTCCCAATTTAAACTATTTTATAAAATTATTAACTCCATAATTTCAAAAATCAATTTTTAACTATATTTCTCAAAAATTATAATTTTTTATAACTTTAAAAATTATAACGTTTATTTATTTGAAATGGATCAATTCCAAAAATATTTAATATTTTCAAAGATCACTTTAAAAATCATTTTAAAATCCCAAAATCTGGGTCCAATGATGCTACACACTAGTCAATCACGACTACAACGATATCATATATCGATATGAAAATCAATGAATATCAAAATATCCATAATCAAATAAATACTGTTGAGGAATCCAGTTGGATCCCTCCAACCTGTTTTCCTGCATCCAAAAACATTAGCACAATACCAATTTCGCTCCAGTACGAAATTATCGCGGTATATGTTCTTATTAAATATTATCCGCTTAATAACGGCGCAATAGGGTCTCATCCGCTAAAAAATACGGGAAATCAATCAACTGCAATATATATATATGCCAATATATATATATATTGATATTATTTATAATACCAATTTCACTGTTTATGAAATATTCGCGGATATGTTTTTAATAAATAACATCCGCTTACTAACGGCGTATAATGTCTATTTTAACAATCAATAGATAACAATCATCATTCATACATGCATTCAAATATTTTAAATCTAACTATTTAAAATAAAATCGAAACTGATTCGATTGAGTGAGAAGTTCTCACCTTGATTTAAATTCCGTTTTAGCGATTTATTTCGAATAAAATTAAACGCGCGTTTAATTTTACCCAAAATTCTCACTAACTCCAAACGACTCCAAACCAACTCCATCGCATAGTGCTCGTCCATACGATTCCAACGCAACTGAGTTTGCATTTTTTCGACCTCGTATGAAAAAGTTATGCAGTTTTAAAGATTACTCGAATTTATTTATAATATTTACAACATTATAATTATAATTTGAACCTAAGCAAAACAGACCATAGGATCCAAGCCCATCTCCATCATAGCCGTACGTGCACCCCCCTTTCTTCTTCATCTTTCACGCATCCATCTCCAGGTCATAGCCGTGAAACCAAACCCATAAGCTCATATTAGGGTTTAATTTTAGCTTCCTCCCCGTTGATCTTGAACTCGATCGAGACGCGCCATGTCGAAGCCCATTGCTTGCACTATGTTCGGCCCCCCTATGGTGGAGCTCGGCCACCTGATGCACGAGAAAACACGTGTGCAACGTGTCACGAACGGCCCCCTGTAGCTCCTCCCACGTTGCTCCGTTTTACATCACAACCGTTCAGATCGTAGCTCTCACTCCCCTCTCCAACTTTCATGTTGACAACTTCCTCTAATTGTTGACGGATTGGAAGATCTAGAGAGAAGAAGTTGGAACATTTCTGGCCATTGAACCTAAAAATGGCGGCTAGGGTTTTAGTATTAGGGTTTTATTTTTATTTTTTTTTAATTTATGAAGAGGATGGTGGGCTATTTATAGAATTTCGAACGACACTATTCATCCGGAAATTCCGAACTCCGATTTACGCGCCGAAACTGATGTTCCTAGGGTTTATCCCGCGTTCCGGACACAATGGAATAGGTTTCGAAAGCTAATTCGGACATCTGTGCGAGTTATGGCTGTAAACGCTCAATTTGAATTAAACCGATTTAAGCGATTTTCTAGGCGTTTTAATTTGTACCGGACAAACGGTAAATCCAATTGACTTGAAATTTGAAACCTTACAATAATATCACATTACGGATCCGATGAAACTGGTTTCGTTCAATTCTGAGACTGTTCAAAAATTGACTATTTTACAGTCGATAATTAAATATTAAAATATTCAATTTTCACAAATTAACTTTTAATTCGATTTTAAAAGTTCTAAAATATCGTTCTAACTTCAATATGATAAAATAAAATTTTACAAATCATTTTCAATCATATTTAACTATATTTTCAATTATTTCCATAATTTAACATATTAAATTATCGATTTAATTATCCAATTAAATCCAATAATTCAAAATAAAATTTATTTGACTTATAAATTCACTTATTAATATTTAAAATAAATTAAATATTCATATTTTAATTTCTAAAAATCCTGGGTCGTTACAATCTTCCCCCCTTAAAAGAATTTCGTCCTCGAAATTACAAGTAAGAAAAGTTATAGAATTTATTAATTTTCCCAAAATTCATAATTAAACTTCTTACAATACTTTACTAAGTTTTCAAATCATACTTAGTTATCTTTTCAAAAACAACTACTATTGTTTAACTTTCAACTCCAAATCAAAGTTAAAGTTTTCAAAAATTTTCCCAATTTTCTCAAATTTTTCTAACGCCTTAAAATTTCGGAAAAATTCGCCATAGTCTCCTTTGCGCGGCTCGATCCGAAAAAAAAATGACAGTATATATATCACAAATATACATCTCATCAAGTAATGACCCGCAGGGAAAAAAGTATAAAAGTACGATATTTAATCTGAGATATGTACCTTATATTTTATTAGCAAGCATATACGGCTAATATAGCGCGAAAGCGAGCTCCAAATGCGAAGCAAACGCGATCCGCACCTACTAAACTCAACAAACAACATGAGAACATGCATGTATGGAAATAGTATCGATATACAACATATATCTCCATAACAACTATATATGTCAACATAGCAAATGCAACTAAACAACAAATGCAATCATCAACCAACTATCATTCATAACCAATCAATATTCATTCATATTCTCATTAATATTCAATGAAATGGTTTTTCAATTTAATCACATTTGATTCATTAATAGTGGATGTTCTTACTAACATTCATTTTCAATTAGTTTAAATTCACTAATTCATATTCAAGTTGGTTCACTTCCAAATCAATTCAATTCTGTTTAAGATTCACTTAACTTTCAATTGAATTTCAATTACTTTAGCTTCCAATTTCATTAATTTAATTTCATTAACACTTAATGAATTATATACAATCAATCAACTAACAATCAAATATCAATCACTGTATATTTATTACAACCAAATTCTTTGCTTATCAATTGGTTTAATTTAATTGATTTCATTCAATTATTCAACTTTCTAATAACATTAGATTTTAATGAATTAACACTTATATTCACTATTTCATATCAACTTTATTTACATTCAATTGATTATCATCCAATCCATTCATTCAATTCAATTCAACTAACTTAAATACCAATATCAACTTCATTCAATATCTCTTAAGTTATATTCCATTTAACATTATTTGGTTTTACATAACTTAAATTCCTACTTGTAAATAAATTCAAATTTCAATTCTAAAGTAAATTTCCATTTAACTTTAAATTCATTTGCTTATTTACAACTCACATTCATATAGTTTCACCTCTTGTATATATAAGTTTATTTCACAATTGTAAATCACTTTAATTATAATTCAATTCTTATAATTCTTTTGCTTATACAATTATTCTTTTATTTAGATTATTCAAACAACCTAACAATCAACTTATATACACTTTAATAATTCTGAAAAATTATTCCTTTATATATAAAATATAATCAAGGCAAAATTATTTCATTTACCCAACTTAAAACAATACTGTGTCGAATTGTTCTATTCAAGTGTTTAGAAACCCCTTCGGCATAGTTGTACATACCGTGCTGACGAAGGTTCATATGCCACTCAATAAACCAATCATCACAATATAAAACAATTTTATATTTCACTAACAAATACGCTCTCATAGCTATTATTACACTCAAACTCAATCTAGAGTACTACTGACTCTATCTCTAATGAGTAATACCCAACAGAACCATGGTTGTCGCTTAACCATCAGCTCTGATACCAAATGTAACGCCCCGAAAATTTTCGACTTTCGAAAATTCAACATCGACACTCACTTTATCGACTGCCGAGAAATCGAAGGCTGGAAACACGGAATGTTATGGGTTTAAGAAAGAAGAAAAGAAAAGAAAAAGAAAGAAGAAGAGACAGAAGAAATAAGAAGGTAGAAAATGGAGAGAGAGAAAAGAAAATAGAAAAAAAATAGGACGAAGAGAAAATAGAAAAGAGAACAGAAAATTTTAAAATAGAAGAAAAAGAGAATAGAACGGAACAGAACAGCAGAATAACAGAACAATCTCACAATCGCAGCGGAACAACATATAATAATAAATGAATAATCTTTAAACAAAGAGCTATATCAGTTATTACATTACATTTCATTTTATTACATCATATCATATCATCAGAGTGTACAACATACAACATCAAACAATGCAGCGGAAAAAGAAATACTATATAAACTAGTAATACGCCATGCCATCCAGCTTGCCTCCAGCAACTCCTGAATATCCAGAATATCCTGATAAACCTAACTCTTGACTGCCCGTGTGGAAATTGGTGGGCACCCAGAGTTTAGGAAGGAAAACAATAAACTCCAAGTCAGTCATGTGACTGGTGTGAGAACTCAAAACAGTTTATTTATCTTTAAAAATCAAAAAGAGGAATATTTTTAAATCAATTCGCAATGCTTTTAAAAATGAGACTACCATAAGGCCTCCCGCACACACACACACAATGCAAACGCAGAATCGGAGGAGATTTCTCCTTATGATAGTCAAAGATGCTTGATACGCATTTAAAATAACATTTGATATTATTACTAGTGCATAGTATAGGAAAATCATTTCAAAAATAAAGATATAAATCTTAGCCAGCATAGACATTCCGCACTTATGCCTACTATAGCTACTATGTTCAATAGCAGGTTACCGCCACATTCCATAGCAGGTTATACAACTAAAACCGTACAAGTTTCGTATTGTTTCTTTGGATTTCCAACAAATGGTCAGGCCAAGGAACTTCCCATTGCCACATGGAAACGCCTCTGGCTGGACGTCCCCGAGAACTTAACCAGCTCTCTGCCAACACAAGGCCGGGTTACCTTTATCACTAGGTAACTACTACATGAATATGGCATCCCCCGGTCCCATTGGACCTTTTAACCGAGCGCTCGTCACCAACAACACCACACAGTAATAAATATAGTGTATCAACATGAGTAAGTATCTGGGCTCCATACCATGATACCACCCTTTCCAGAAGGAAATGCACATACCCTAAAGGGAGCTACCCCTCATAACCTTGCCGCATCTTTCCTGTTTTGACCATTCCGGGATGTGAGGCTCGACGAAGTTTCGTCCACAAAAACATACTTTATACAAAAGCCATGCTTTGGGTCAACAAATGATCAACACAATGATCACAAGGATAGACGATCAAATAAACGATCCTATCACAAATAATCAACACAATGATCATTTCAGCATCACTCAGCATGTCACATTACCAAATTGGGAATATATCGCTGATAACTTCAACTATATAACCTCTGAGTTCGTACGTCTCAGAGAAGGGTGTTAAGCTAAAAGAATAAATTCTCCGCCACCAACAGAAATATATTTGAAAGAAATCGGCTTTATATCTCAACTTGTAATGTCAGACATACAATCCATACAAGTCTGTTCCGGGCTCGAACAAAACCGAAGGCACTTCTTACGAAGCCCTTGAAATCCGGGTATTCACAATCCCGATCGAATTTCCCATCACTTAGGAAATCTCTATACCAGGAGCTACCCAGTGCAGAGACAATCGATAGGTCATCCTATCGCTTTCACAAATACTCGGTCTTCAACACCGATCTTCAATGCAATTCACAACGACGTATCACATATTCGGAATGGGTTATACGACCCCATGGTCCTTTCCCGGTTAACCCGAATAGTGAGCGCTTATTCAAAAATAAGTGTAGCATTCACATTCAAACAAATCACATAAATTACCCATTCAAAGGGAAATATTGATAGTCGGTTATTGAACTATCAATTGATATGCATACATCACCAGATTCCAAATAATTTTCCAAATTATTTATTTTCCAAAATATCTTCACTAGATATTAAATTTCAATACTTCAAAAATAAATCAACATTTATTTTTTTCACAAATTCCACTTTCACATATAAATTCCTTAGTGAATTTATATTCCAAAATATTCATGCATATACGATTTCAATTATCCATTTTCAATTTATCTTTAAAAAGATAAATTCTAAATATTCACTTCATATTGGAAAACATTTCCATACTTATTAAATAAGTAATTCACAAATCTTTTTATTTTCAACCTTGGAAAATATTCAATATACTTAAATCAAATTAAGTATATAATTCATTCTTTAAGGAAATCATTCTCTTAAACATATTTATTTTGGGTGAAAACGAATGTTGCGTAAAACATCGTTACGACAATCCAAAATCACTAGTATAGGGATTCGAAATTAAAATAGATATATAAATCCCAATACTAAACAAAACATTTCCCTTCGGAAATCATTTACTATAACAACAATGTTATAGTCCACTATTTCCTTTTATTTCTCGAAACGTCTATTTCAACAATAAATGTTGAAATCTATGGTTTCGAATCTCAACACATTTTAAAACATCGTTACATCGTTTTAATTCTATTTAGAATATCACATTCTAAACATTTTCTTTAACATATTATTCACTATTCAAAAACGTGAATATTCTTTGTTAACAAATTTCATCCTTTTATTCATTTTATTTCTAAGGATTATTCACAGTCAAAAATGTGAATATAACTCCATTAATAGGTTTCAACAATTTTCTTATCAAAATAAGTCGTTTGCGAATTTATACAACAACATTTATAAATTCTATTTCTATTTATTTTATATCAATTCCCTTTATAAATTCCTTTATTAACCTATTCAATTTCATATCTCAATTACAAACCAAAAGTTCATATTATAAGTTAAACACTTATAATTTATTCGTTTACAAAAATCGTTCCTTTGAACTTCATAATTATAAATCCTATAACTTATAAGATTCAATGATTTATTCAAAACCATTCTTTTAATAACTTTATAAAATTTATAAATCTTACTATTTATAAATTCCATTTATAACTTCACCATTTATAATTCTATGAATTTCATTCAATTACAAAATTCATTTTCACTTCATTTAAACACTTATAAAAACTCGTTTTATAATTCAATATTTCAATTTATAAATATCCATTTATAAATCTTTCAATATAAATCAATTTATATTGTTCTTTAAAACATCTTCAAATTCCTTTATAATTTCACCATTCTCTTGATTTATAAAATAATTAAATTTTATAAATCCTATATTTAAACTTTTCACAATAAATTCAAATTTCCCAATTTAAACTATTTTATAAAATTATTAACTCCATAATTTCAAAAATCAATTTTTAACTATATTTCTCAAAAATTATAATTTTTTATAACTTTAAAAATTATAACGTTTATTTATTTGAAATGGATCAATTCCAAAAATATTTAATATTTTCAAAGATCACTTTAAAAATCATTTTAAAATCCCAAAATCTGGGTCCAATGATGCTACACACTAGTCAATCACGACTACAACGATATCATATATCGATATGAAAATCAATGAATATCAAAATATCCATAATCAAATAAATACTATTGAGGAATCCAGTTGGATCCCTCCAACCTGTTTTCCTGCATCCAAAAACATTAGCACAATACCAATTTCGCTCCAGTACGAAATTATCGCGGTATATGTTCTTATTAAATATTATCCGCTTAATAACGGCGCAATAGGGTCTCATCCGCTAAAAAATACGGGAAATCAATCAACTGCAATATATATATATGCCAATATATATATATATTGATATTATTTATAATACCAATTTCACTGTTTATGAAATATTCGCGGTATATGTTTTTAATAAATAACATCCGCTTACTAACGGCGTATAATGTCTATTTTAACAATCAATAGATAACAATCATCATTCATACATGCATTCAAATATTTTAAATCTAACTATTTAAAATAAAATCGAAACTGATTCGATTGAGTGAGAAGTTCTCACCTTGATTTAAATTCCGTTTTAGCGATTTATTTCGAATAAAATTAAACGCGCGTTTAATTTTACCCAAAATTCTCACTAACTCCAAACGACTCCAAACCAACTCCATCGCATAGTGCTCGTCCATACGATTCCAACGCAACTGAGTTTGCATTTTTTCGACCTCGTATGAAAAAGTTATGCAGTTTTAAAGATTACTCGAATTTATTTATAATATTTACAACATTATAATTATAATTTGAACCTAAGCAAAACAGACCATAGGATCCAAGCCCATCTCCATCATAGCCGTACGTGCACCCCCCTTTCTTCTTCATCTTTCACGCATCCATCTCCAGGTCATAGCCGTGAAACCAAACCCATAAGCTCATATTAGGGTTTAATTTTAGCTTCCTCCCCGTTGATCTTGAACTCGATCGAGACGCGCCATGTCGAAGTCCATTGCTTGCACTATGTTCGGCCCCCCTATGGTGGAGCTCGGCCACCTGATGCACGAGAAAACATGTGTGCAACGTGTCACGAACGGCCCCCTGTAGCTCCTCCCACGTTGCTCCGTTTTACATCACAACCGTTCAGATCGTAGCTCTCACTCCCCTCTCCAACTTTCATGTTGACAACTTCCTCTAATTGTTGACGGATTGGAAGATCTAGAGAGAAGAAGTTGGAACATTTCTGGCCATTGAACCTAAAAATGGCGGCTAGGGTTTTAGTATTAGGGTTTTATTTTTATTTTTTTTTAATTTATGAAGAGGATGGTGGGCTATTTATAGAATTTCGAACGACACTATTCATCCGGAAATTCCGAACTCCGATTTACGCGCCGAAACTGACGTTCCTAGGGTTTATCCCGCGTTCCGGACACAATGGAATAGGTTTCGAAAGCTAATTCGGACATCTGTGCGAGTTATGGCTGTAAACGCTCAATTTGAATTAAACCGATTTAAGCGATTTTCTAGGCGTTTTAATTTGTATCGGACAAACGGTAAATCCAATTGACTTGAAATTTGAAACCTTACAATAATATCACATTACGGATCCGATGAAACTGGTTTCGTTCAATTCTGAGACTGTTCAAAAATTGACTATTTTACAGTCGATAATTAAATATTAAAATATTCAATTTTCACAAATTAACTTTTAATTCGATTTTAAAAGTTTTAAAATATCGTTCTAACTTCAATACGATAAAATAAAATTTTACAAATCATTTTCAATCATATTTAACTATATTTTCAATTATTTCCATAATTTAACATATTAAATTATCGATTTAATTATCCAATTAAATCCAATAATTCAAAATAAAATTTATTTGACTTATAAATTCACTTATTAATATTTAAAATAAATTAAATATTCATATTTTAATTTCTAAAAATCCTGGGTCGTTACAATCTTCCCCCCTTAAAAGAATTTCGTCCTCGAAATTACAAGTAAGAAAAGTTATAGAATTTATTAATTTTCCCAAAATTCATAATTAAACTTCTTACAATACTTTACTAAGTTTTCAAATCATACTTAGTTATCTTTTCAAAAACAACTACTATTGTTTAACTTTCAACTCCAAATCAAAGTTAAAGTTTTCAAAAAATTTCCCAATTTTCTCAAATTTTTCTAACGCCTTAAAATTTTGGAAAAATTCGCCATAGTCTCCTTTGCGCGGCTCGATCCGAAAAAAAATGACAGTATATATATCAAAAATATACATCTCATCAAGTAATGACCCGCAGGGAAAAAAGTATAAAAGTACGATATTTAATCTGAGATATGTACCTTATATTTTATTAGCAAGCATATACGGCTAATATAGCGCGAAAGCGAGCTCCAAATGCGAAGCAAACGCGATCCGCACCTACTAAACTCAACAAACAACATGAGAACATGCATGTATGGAAATAGTATCGATATACAACATATATCTCCATAACAACTATATATGTCAACATAGCAAATGCAACTAAACAACAAATGCAATCATCAACCAACTATCATTCATAACCAATCAATATTCATTCATATTCTCATTAATATTCAATGAAATGGTTTTTCAATTTAATCACATTTGATTCATTAATAGTGGATGTTCTTACTAACATTCATTTTCAATTAGTTTAAATTCACTAATTCATATTCAAGTTGGTTCACTTCCAAATCAATTCAATTCTGTTTAAGATTCACTTAACTTTCAATTGAATTTCAATTACTTTAGCTTCCAATTTCATTAATTTAATTTCATTAACACTTAATGAATTATATACAATCAATCAACTAACAATCAAATATCAATCAATGTATATTTATTACAACCAAATTCTTTGCTTATCAATTGGTTTAATTTAATTGATTTCATTCAATTATTCAACTTTCTAATAACATTAGATTTTAATGAATTAACACTTATATTCACTATTTCATATCAACTTTATTTACATTCAATTGATTATCATCCAATCCATTCATTCAATTCAATTCAACTAACTTAAATACCAATATCAACTTCATTCAATATCTCTTAAGTTATATTCCATTTAACATTATTTGGTTTTACATAACTTAAATTCCTACTTGTAAATAAATTCAAATTTCAATTCTAAAGTAAATTTCCATTTAACTTTAAATTCATTTGCTTATTTACAACTCACATTCATATAGTTTCACCTCTTGTATATATAAGTTTATTTCACAATTGTAAATCACTTTAATTATAATTCAATTCTTATAATTCTTTTGCTTATACAATTATTCTTTTATTTAGATTATTCAAACAACCTAACAATCAACTTATATACACTTTAATAATTCTGAAAAATTATTCCTTTATATATAAAATATAATCAAGGCAAAATTATTTCATTTACCCAACTTAAAACAATACTGTGTCGAATTGTTCTATTCAAGTGTTTAGAAACCCCTTCGGCATAGTTGTACATACCGTGCTGACGAAGGTTCATATGCCACTCAATAAACCAATCATCACAATATAAAACAATTTTATATTTCACTAACAAATACGCTCTCATAGCTATTATTACACTCAAACTCAATCTAGAGTACTACTGACTCTATCTCTAATGAGTAATACCCAACAGAACCATGGTTGTCGCTTAACCATCAGCTCTGATACCAAATGTAACGCCCCGAAAATTTTCGACTTTCGAAAATTCAACATCGACACTCACTTTATCGACTGCCGAGAAATCGAAGGCTGGAAACACGGAATGTTATGGGTTTAAGAAAGAAGAAAAGAAAAGAAAAAGAAAGAAGAAGAGACAGAAGAAATAAGAAGGTAGAAAATGGAGAGAGAGAAAAGAAAATAGAAAAAAAATAGGACGAAGAGAAAATAGAAAAGAGAACAGAAAATTTTAAAATAGAAGAAAAAGAGAATAGAACGGAACAGAACAGCAGAATAACAGAACAATCTCACAATCGCAGCGGAACAACATATAATAATAAATGAATAATCTTTAAACAAAGAGCTATATCAGTTATTACATTACATTTCATTTTATTACATCATATCATATCATCAGAGTGTACAACATACAACATCAAACAATGCAGCGGAAAAAGAAATACTATATAAACTAGTAATACGCCATGCCATCCAGCTTGCCTCCAGCAACTCCTGAATATCCAGAATATCCTGATAAACCTAACTCTTGACTGCCCGTGTGGAAATTGGTGGGCACCCAGAGTTTAGGAAGGAAAACAATAAACTCCAAGTCAGTCATGTGACTGGTGTGAGAACTCAAAACAGTTTATTTATCTTTAAAAATCAAAAAGAGGAATATTTTTAAATCAATTCGCAATGCTTTTAAAAATGAGACTACCATAAGGCCTCCCGCACACACACACACAATGCAAACGCAGAATCGGAGGAGATTTCTCCTTATGATAGTCAAAGATGCTTGATACGCATTTAAAATAACATTTGATATTATTACTAGTGCATAGTATAGGAAAATCATTTCAAAAATAAAGATATAAATCTTAGCCAGCATAGACATTCCGCACTTATGCCTACTATAGCTACTATGTTCAATAGCAGGTTACCGCCACATTCCATAGCAGGTTATACAACTAAAACCGTACAAGTTTCGTATTGTTTCTTTGGATTTCCAACAAATGGTCAGGCCAAGGAACTTCCCATTGCCACATGGAAACGCCTCTGGCTGGACGTCCCCGAGAACTTAACCAGCTCTCTGCCAACACAAGGCCGGGTTACCTTTATCACTAGGTAACTACTACATGAATATGGCATCCCCCGGTCCCATTGGACCTTTTAACCGAGCGCTCGTCACCAACAACACCACACAGTAATAAATATAGTGTATCAACATGAGTAAGTATCTGGGCTCCATACCATGATACCACCCTTTCCAGAAGGAAATGCACATACCCTAAAGGGAGCTACCCCTCATAACCTTGCCGCATCTTTCCTGTTTTGACCATTCCGGGATGTGAGGCTCGACGAAGTTTCGTCCACAAAAACATACTTTATACAAAAGCCATGCTTTGGGTCAACAAATGATCAACACAATGATCACAAGGATAGACGATCAAATAAACGATCCTATCACAAATAATCAACACAATGATCATTTCAGCATCACTCAGCATGTCACATTACCAAATTGGGAATATATCGCTGATAACTTCAACTATATAACCTCTGAGCTCGTACGTCTCAGAGAAGGGTGTTAAGCTAAAAGAATAAATTCTCCGCCACCAACAGAAATATATTTGAAAGAAATCGGCTTTATATCTCAACTTGTAATGTCAGACATACAATCCATACAAGTCTGTTCCGGGCTCGAACAAAACCGAAGGCACTTCTTACGAAGCCCTTGAAATCCGGGTATTCACAATCCCGATCGAATTTCCCATCACTTAGGAAATCTCTATACCAGGAGCTACCCAGTGCAGAGACAATCGATAGGTCATCCTATCGCTTTCACAAATACTCGGTCTTCAACACCGATCTTCAATGCAATTCACAACGACGTATCACATATTCGGAATGGGTTATACGACCCCATGGTCCTTTCCCGGTTAACCCGAATAGTGAGCGCTTATTCAAAAATAAGTGTAGCATTCACATTCAAACAAATCACATAAATTACCCATTCAAAGGGAAATATTGATAGTCGGTTATTGAACTATCAATTGATATGCATACATCACCAGATTCCAAATAATTTTCCAAATTATTTATTTTCCAAAATATCTTCACTAGATATTAAATTTCAATACTTCAAAAATAAATCAACATTTATTTTTTTCACAAATTCCACTTTCACATATAAATTCCTTAGTGAATTTATATTCCAAAATATTCATGCATATACGATTTCAATTATCCATTTTCAATTTATCTTTAAAAAGATAAATTCTAAATATTCACTTCATATTGGAAAACATTTCCATACTTATTAAATAAGTAATTCACAAATCTTTTTATTTTCAACCTTGGAAAATATTCAATATACTTAAATCAAATTAAGTATATAATTCATTCTTTAAGGAAATCATTCTCTTAAACATATTTATTTTGGGTCAAAACGAATGTTGCGTAAAACATCGTTACGACAACCCAAAATCACTAGTATAGGGATTCGAAATTAAAATAGATATATAAATCCCAATACTAAACAAAACATTTCCCTTCGGAAATCATTTACTATAACAACAATGTTATAGTCCACTATTTCCTTTTATTTCTCGAAACGTCTATTTCAACAATAAATGTTGAAATCTATGGTTTCGAATCTCAACACATTTTAAAACATCGTTACATCGTTTTAATTCTATTTAGAATATCACATTCTAAACATTTTCTTTAACATATTATTCACTATTCAAAAACGTGAATATTCTTTGTTAACAAATTTCATCCTTTTATTCATTTTATTTCTAAGGATTATTCACAGTCAAAAATGTTAATATAACTCCATTAATAGGTTTCAACAATTTTCTTATCAAAATAAGTCGTTTGCGAATTTATACAACAACATTTATAAATTCTATTTCTATTTATTTTATATCAATTCCCTTTATAAATTCCTTTATTAACCTATTCAATTTCATATCTCAATTACAAACCAAAAGTTCATATTATAAGTTAAACACTTATAATTTATTCGTTTACAAAAATCGTTCCTTTGAACTTCATAATTATAAATCCTATAACTTATAAGATTCAATGATTTATTCAAAACCATTCTTTTAATAACTTTATAAAATTTATAAATCTTACTATTTATAAATTCCATTTATAACTTCACCATTTATAATTCTATGAATTTCATTCAATTACAAAATTCATTTTCACTTCATTTAAACACTTATAAAAACTCGTTTTATAATTCAATATTTCAATTTATAAATATCCATTTATAAATCTTTCAATATAAATCAATTTATATTGTTCTTTAAAACATCTTCAAATTCCTTTATAATTTCACCATTCTCTTGATTTATAAAATAATTAAATTTTATAAATCCTATATTTAAACTTTTCACAATAAATTCAAATTTCCCAATTTAAACTATTTTATAAAATTATTAACTCCATAATTTCAAAAATCAATTTTTAACTATATTTCTCAAAAATTATAATTTTTTATAACTTTAAAAATTATAACGTTTATTTATTTGAAATGGATCAATTCCAAAAATATTTAATATTTTCAAAGATCACTTTAAAAATCATTTTAAAATCCCAAAATCTGGGTCCAATGATGCTACACACTAGTCAATCACGACTACAACGATATCATATATCGATATGAAAATCAATGAATATCAAAATATCCATAATCAAATAAATACTGTTGAGGAATCCAGTTGGATCCCTCCAACCTGTTTTCCTGCATCCAAAAACATTAGCACAATACCAATTTCGCTCCAGTACGAAATTATCGCGGTATATGTTCTTATTAAATATTATCCGCTTAATAACGGCGCAATAGGGTCTCATCCGCTAAAAAATACGGGAAATCAATCAACTGCAATATATATATATATGCCAATATATATATATTGATATTATTTATAATACCAATTTCACTGTTTATGAAATATTCGCGGTATATGTTTTTAATAAATAACATCCGCTTACTAACGGCGTATAATGTCTATTTTAACAATCAATAGATAACAATCATCATTCATACATGCATTCAAATATTTTAAATCTAACTATTTAAAATAAAATCGAAACTGATTCGATTGAGTGAGAAGTTCTCACCTTGATTTAAATTCTGTTTTAGCGATTTATTTCGAATAAAATTAAACGCGCGTTTAATTTTACCCAAAATTCTCACTAACTCCAAACGACTCTAAACCAACTCCATCGCGTAGTGCTCGTCCATACGATTCCAACGCAACTGAGTTTGCATTTTTTCGACCTCGTATGAAAAAGTTATGCAGTTTTAAAGATTACTCGAATTTATTTATAATATTTACAACATTATAATTATAATTTGAACCTAAGCAAAACAGACCATAGGATCCAAGCCCATCTCCATCATAGCCGTACGTGCACCCCCCTTTCTTCTTCATCTTTCACGCATCCATCTCCAGGTCATAGCCGTGAAACCAAACCCATAAGCTCATATTAGGGTTTAATTTTAGCTTCCTCCCCGTTGATCTTGAACTCGATCGAGACGCGCCATGTCGAAGCCCATTGCTTGCACTATGTTCGGCCCCCCTATGGTGGAGCTCGTCCACCTGATGCACGAGAAAACACGTGCGCAACGTGTCACGAACGGCCCCCTGTAGCTCCTCCCACATTGCTCCGTTTTACATCACAACCGTTCAGATCGTAGCTCTCACTCCCCTCTCCAACTTTCATGTTGACAACTTCCTCTAATTGTTGACGGATTGGAAGATCTAGAGAGAAGAAGTTGGAACATTTCTGGCCATTGAACCTAAAAGTGGTGGCTAGGGTTTTAGTATTAGGGTTTTATTTTTATTTTTATTTAATTTATGAAGAGGATGGTGGGCTATTTATAGAATTTCGAACGACACTATTCATCCGGAAATTCCGAACTCCGATTTACGCGCCGAAACTGACGTTCCTAGGGTTTATCCCACGTTCCGGACACAATGGAATAGGTTTCGAAAGCTAATTCGGACATCTGTGCGAGTTATGGCTGTAAACGCTCAATTTGAATTAAACCGATTTAAGCGATTTTCTAGGCGTTTTAATTTGTACCGGACAAACGGTAAATCCAATTGACTTGAAATTTGAAACCTTACAATAATATCACATTACGGATCCGATGAAACTGGTTTCGTTCAATTCTGAGACTGTTCAAAAATTGACTATTTTACAGTCGATAATTAAATATTAAAATATTCAATTTTCACAAATTAACTTTTAATTCGATTTTAAAAGTTCTAAAATATCGTTCTAACTTCAATATGGTAAAATAAAATTTTACAAATCATTTTCAATCATATTTAACTATATTTTCAATTATTTCCATAGTTTAACATATTAAATTATCGATTTAATTATCCAATTAAATCCAATAATTCAAAATAAAATTTATTTGACTTATAAATTCACTTATTAATATTTAAAATAAATTAAATATTCATATTTTAATTTCTAAAAATCCTGGGTCGTTACAATTGCATTCCTAGCGATTTCTTAAACAATTTTCATATCTAAAGCTTTATAATCAGAGCTCGTACGAAAAAGTTATTTATGTTTAAAATTTTAGGATCGAAAATAATTAAATAAATAAAAAAGGAAAGAAATTAATTAAAAGTGGGAAGTACCACCGGTCTACAGCTTGGTATGGACTGGTCGACCTCTAACAGTCGACCGTCCATGACCAAGCGATCAACTGGTCAAGCATATTCAGTTGTGGTCTAGATTGGCCAAACGGCCTAGATTTTATAAAGTATAATATAACGACCAATGTTGTTTATACCCCTATAAATACAACCTTAACTTAATGCTTAAAACCCTAATCTAATTCAGAGCATACCAAAACTCTATCTCTCCCAAAACTAAACTCTATATTCTCTCCAAATCAATTTTCTTAAAAAATAAAAGGTTTGCAAATTAAATTCAAAAGATTAAAGAAGGTGGAATCAAATTAAATCAAATGGGAAGGAGAGATCGACAAACCAAGGGGGGTGATTCCGGGGGATAAAAGAGGGAATAACTTACCAAAGGTGAGTGGGTTTATTATTAATATGATGATTTTATGTAATTAAGTTTGTTTATACCCTATTTGATCAAGATTTTTTTTTAATTTAATTAGAGATGTTATTTGTCCAATAAGTGTAATACATTAGGAATTTGATAGTAATTTAAACCATATAAATATAATTCCTGTCTGCTCTGAATTTGTTCAAAGTTGATTTAGGTTGAACACACTCTTTGTCACGACCCGAAATCTAGCGTTCAAAAATCGACATCAAATACCTCACTTGTATTCGACTATCGAAGATTCAAACGTTGAGCTCCAGTTCGGTGGAGCTTATAACAACATTAGATAAATACAAACAATAGAAACAAAAGATGATTTTATTAATGAACATCACATGGACACAACATAGATATAACATTTGATTACAACAATTTGATACAAATGATTATCAACATTAAAGAGATACACAACAGTGAAAAGATAATAGAATCAGAAGAAAAGATAGCATCAGCTGCGTAAAGATAGCTTCAATGCCAAACTCCAAAACTGCAAACCAGAAGCTTGAACCACCATCACGTTGAACTGAAGCAACATGGTTCACAATGCGATTGCCAAAATCCAAAGACTCTAAAGATCCATAACTCTTATCTATTTATACCTAACTCTAGGCTGGCCGTGTGGAAAATATGGGCACCCAGAGTTTAGAAAGGGAACAATAAACTCCAGATCAGTCATGGGACTGGTGTGAGCAAACAAAAACAGTTTTCTTTGAACAAAACAAACAAAAAGAATTTAAAAGGAAATCCGCAATGCTTTTTGGAAAATGAAACTATCAAAAGGCCTCCCCACACATCCACAATGCAAGCGCACAATTGGAGAAGATTTCTCCTTATGATAGTCAAACATGCTTGATACACAAAATCCTTTTGATATTATTATTAGTGCATAGTGCAGAAAATATTTCGAAAGTATAATATTAATCTTAGCCAGCATAGGTACCATTATATTATGCCTGCTAGAGCTACCACCTGAGGTGGCAGGTTATATAAATGCAATCGTAAAGGGCTCGTATTGTTTCTTTGGATTTTCAACAAATGGTCAGGTTGAGGAACTTCCTCACCACATGGATACGCCTCTGGAGGGACGCCCCGAGAACCTAACCGGATCTCTGCCAACACAAGGCCGAGTTACCTCTGTAACTAGGTAACTACTGACACGAGTATGTCATCCCCCGGTCATTACCGACCTTTATCCGAGCACTCAACACCAACAACCATAAAGCACAAATTTTCAGTAACCACATAAGTTAAGTATCTGGGCTCCATACCATGATACCACCTTTTTCCAGAAAGAAATGGACATTCCCTAAAGGGCGCTACCCTCATAACCTTGCCGCATTTCTCCTGTTTCGACCATTTTCGAGTTGTGAGGTTCGACGTAGTCTCGTCCACAAAGCTGCGCTTTTCACAAAAGCCATGATTCGATCAACAAATGATCAGCAACACTTAGCATGCCGCATTACCAAGTTGGGAATATATCACTAGTAACCATCAACTACATAACCACTGAGCTCGTATGTCATAGAGAAGAGTGTTAAGCTAAGAGAATAAATTCTCCGCCATCAAACAGAAATGTATTTGATAGAAACCAACTTTACATCTCAAAGTGTAACGTCAGACATACGTCCATACAATCATGTTCCAGGTTTGAACAAAACCGAAGGCACTTCAAAAGAAGCCCTTGCAATCCGGGTATTCACAATCCTGATCAGACTCCCCATCACATATAGAGATCTTTATACCGTAGCTACTCAGTGCAGAGTCATTCGACAAGTAATCCTTTCGTTCTCGAAAATACCAGGTCTTCGCCACCGGTCTTCAATGCTACCTATTTCGTCATATTATTATTTGGAATGGGTTATATGACATATAGTCCTCTCCCGGCTAAACCGAATAATGAGCGCAAATTTTAAAAATATATGGATATATAGGATCTTAGTTGAGTCACACTTTTACTCAAAAAAATTTTTTGAATAGGTTAAACAAATTACAATTTTCAAATCTTTTTAAACAAAAGATTCACCCTTTAAAATACACTTCAATTTGAAACCAAAGTTTACCAATCTTCCACAAAGATTAATGCATAGCTTTCAAAACTATTTCCATTTCAAATCATTTATACAAAAGATACACCTTTAAGATTCTCTTAAATTTGAAAACAAAGTCACCAATCTTTAACAAAGATTCATTTATAGCTTTCAAAATAATTCCATTTCAAATTTGAAAGCCTTTCGACAAAAACTAGAGATCCTTTCTTTATTTGAAAGCTATTATCAATTGAAAACTAATACTTTTTGTTTTGGAAAAATCTGATCAAATATACACAAGTTATAGCCTTTAAATATAAACCAGAAAATCAATGAACTGCCGTATCATCGGCAAGTTCTAATTCAATTAAATTCAAATCTCCAAAACAATTATTTTAAAATGCTTTTAAATCCATATATATATATATATATATATATATATATATATATATATTGTATAACTTATATAACCCTTTCAAACCATAAGTTCCAAAATAATTTCAAATAATATTTAACAAGATATAGTATATTCAAACTAAGTTTCAATTTCAAACTTCCCTTTCAAAAGCTTTCAAATTCAACTCAATTTCACTTCCAAACCATTTGGATTCAAAATTCAACTTTTAAACAAAATAATATTTAATTTCAAAGTATCTGTGACTTAACCAATTTCCTCGTGCAATCCATATTTGTGTGTTTGTGGAGTAGTCCAGGAGTTTTACACACAACATATCACAGCCATTATCAATCCAATCACAATAATATAGATAAGCGGTATACTTCTATAGCGTTTTCTTCATTTACAAATTCACAAATAAATATGGAAATTCATCACAAATGAATAAATCACAGTTCACAGATCAATTCAAAACAATTCACATCATAGAATATTACAAATCAAAGATACCAAACAGTTCAAGCATTCAATATGATCCAAACATCCATAAGTAAGATAAATTACTCATTTGATTAATTTAAATCAGATTAATTACTTATGAATAAATTACTAATCCTGGTTAATTAACACTAATTATTTACAAACCATTTTAATTAATTATCATTTAATCATTTATTAATTAACCTTTGATCATTTATTAATTAATTAACCTTTAATTATTGATTAACCAACCTTAATTAATAAATCAATCAACCTTTAATCATTAAATAATTAATCTTTAATTATTTAATTATCTTTAAGTAATCACATAAACAAGTTAACCTGAAGTTAATTACATCACTTAATTAATCCTTGATTAATTACATTAATTAATCATCCTCTAATTAATTAACCTTAAATCATTAAGTAATTTGTCCTTAATTATCCATAAATTAATTAACCTTTAATTACTTGATTAATCAACCTTTAATTATTAATTATTCATCCTTAATTATTTTCATTAAGTCATTATTTTAAGTGATTAATTACCCTTTAATTACTCATCATTAATCACTTAACTCACAATTAATTAATCCTTAATTAATACTCAACTTACCTTTATTTAAGTAATTATCATCAAATTTCAAATTAAAATAACCCATTTATCTCAATTAATTACTTAATTTTATTCTAGTTTTTTTGATAAACCTTTAAAATTAATTATTAACACATGGATTAACTAAAAACATTTAAGTTAGTCCATAATTGAAAACATTTCCTTAATTAATTGTATAATTGCAATATTAGATTTATTTAAAATAGACTTTTAAAATAAAGATTATATATAAAGACAATTTAAAACTAAATTAATTTGAAATAATTACTTTAAAAACTTTACTAATCGCAAAAATTAAAATAAAGCATTTATTATTTTAAGAGAATTAACAAGAAGGTGTTTGAATCTGTTTTAAATTTAAATTTTGAAAAAAATTTGTTTAAAAAAAACTGTTTTATCATCAACCCGTGACTACTTTGGGTCCTCACCCGAGCCAAGTGCCCAATCCCCCAAGACCCTCTTCGAGTTATTTTTTTTCTTGTTTTAAAACTTTAATTTAAATTTTTAAATCTGATAACAGAATATATGCAAACAACCCGAGGAACACCCTGAGACACCTACCCCAAATTCCCGAGTACGACTTCGGGTTACACCCTTCTTCCCCAAGCTCAAATAATTCCAGGCACCACTGTGTACACGTGCATGTGCACGATCAACTTGGTCATCTCCGACCATCGTTACGATCACCCACATGTTGTCGATGAACTATCCTAACCTACTGACCCCTAGGTTGGCATATCGAACCTGGAAATCAAATTCAAGCCAATCGAGTCACTATTGGGAACCAACCTAATCAACTAGAACACCTCGCACCGATAATCTCGACCACCTGCAACCATGCCACCTTGACCAGAGCAGCTCCATTCATCAATGCTTCGATTCCCCCTGGTGTGGCAACACCCAATCCACCCATGACAGCAAATTCGCCACCTTTCTATCATCAACCAAATTAGATCGTTAAACCCTATATCACTGTCGACCAGCCACCTCGATCCATTACAAATCCATCCACTATTTTTCCTGAAACCCCTAACCTCCGACCTAGCTGTGGCGATGATCTCGAGACCCTCCACCACTCCGATCACCAGAATTTCCCAAAAACCCAATTTCAGTTCATCTCGAAATTTCTCCGCGAATATAAATATAAAAATCATGAATTGATTATCAAAAATCATAATCTTGAAATGCGAATCTGTCCCTATGATTACAAGTTGAAATCCAGACATTCGACTTTCTGGGTTGAAAAGATTGTTACTGCAATTCCTAGTTTTTGAAATAACTACTTAATATTTTTACTGGAAATTATTTTCAAAAAAATGTTACATTGTTATCATCATTTCTTCTGCAGGGATCTAAGCCTAAAATAGATTTGTCAAAGAGAATTTGAATTGTTTTATTTGTTTGAAGCCTGTTGAGCTTGGAACATAAGCATGTTTTCTAGATGCACACATATATTTACACATATATATACAAGCATGCAGACATAATTAACAACTAAATGATCATTTTTCACAATATACTTTAGGTATCAATTCAGATATCAAAACATATAGATAGGTTCAAGTGAGTTTGCTCACCTGGTTGCACAGAACAAGGAAGCAGAGCCTGTATTTTTAAAATTCTGGAATTTGATTTTAATCCTGGAAACTTAAAATTGGCCCTGATCTTTGATCTGCTTACTTAATTTGAAATGCTTTCAGTTTGATTGCTTTGATTTCCAGTTGATTATGCGTTGAATCTGATCTCACTATGCTTGCTTGATCAGGTTTGATTTGAACCTATCCTGGTTCTATTTTGATTTTGTTTGAATCTTTGAGTACTGAAAAATGTTTTTGTTTTGAGATGAATTTTCTCAGGTTTGATTTTTGTTTTGATTTCTTGGTTTATGTTTTATAAACTTTGAATAGAAATGAGAAAAATGCATATGTATATATTCTTTGTTTTAATTTTTTCTTATCAACCTTTAATTAATCAATTGCCACTTCTTCATTTAAACTAACACTTGTTAAATTCATGTTTTTAAAATCTTACACTTGTTTATTCATAATATTATAAATGTACAAATGTCGTATGTGATTAAATTATGTTTAAAACCCTTACTTTAATTAATTTTTTAAATTATATTTTAAACCCTTAAGTGCTTATGTTTATACTTTTAACACTTGAAATTTTCATGTTAATAATATTTAAATATGACTTTATTTTAATTTATAAATCATGTTTGATATTTTTATTAACTAAGTATTATGAGATAAATATATAAATTATATTTATTTTAAAAGAAAGCAAAAACAAATGATCCTTCTATAAAATCTATGTTCATATTTTCAAATTTTTACTTATTATGTTTTTAAATGTTACATACTTATAATTCTTTATACACACACACACCCCATATTTATGTCATTATTATAATTTTCAAAAAGACACACACACACACACAGATATATATATTAAAGCTTATTATTTACCTTTGTTTCACATATTATATTTTACAACCTTTATTAAATAAATTTCCTTTTTTGTATATTTATATAACTCTTTAAAGAAATTGATTTCAAAGTTTAATTGCACAATAATAAATAAACACATATGTAGATTATATATATATATAAGTCTTTAAAATATAAATTTAACTTTAAACAACTTTTGAAAATTATTTATATCCAATTCAAAATGTAACTTCCAAATCACAATAAAGAATTAGAAAACATATTTTTATAAATTTTAAAATATAGAGTTTTAAATCCAATTGTTTTTTCCAAATTATTTATTTTTTTGAATTTCAAATTATAATCTATATTTATATACATATATATATAAAAATAACAAGCCAACAGGGTTGGCGCAGTTGGTTGATGGTTCGGACTGCGTGATCGAAGGTCACAAGTTCGAGCCCCGAAACTGACAACCCTGTAACAAGTACCCGAAGTATGTGTTTGGCAGGCACATACTTCCCTAGAGTTTACAAGCAAAGCTTGGTTCTCTAGGTAATTCAAAAAAAAAATATATAAAAATAACAAACACGTATCTTTATTAAATTTGGAAAAATTCAATTTAATTCACAATTAAATCCAAAGTTTATATTAATTATCAATTTAAATTTAACTCAAAAACCTGGATCGTTACACTCTTATTATTAAATCGAATATAGATTGATATTTAAATACCTTGTTGATTTCAAACCCAAGTTAATCTAAATGATGACAAATAAACTTATGAAATTATTAAATAATTAGAAACTGAAATTGAAATCATTCAGAATTGTAGAAAAGAGTTGGATTACTATAAAATGAAATTAATTAATAGAGAACAATTAACAGAGAAAGAATAAAAGAAGTTAACTACGACCGATTGATAGGCTAACTAGAGTCGATGGACAGCAAGCGATCGATCGATCCAGTAGCCAATGGTCGGCTGGTTAATGATTTAAAGTCGCAAATTAAACCTCGACCTAAGGCCCAGGTTATAGTTTTGCATATATATTATATAAATATGTATTTGTTAGTATATTAGAAGGGAAACTTTTTCCTTAAGTTTTTTATTCTAGGACGTTATGGGACTGGATAGATGTGTATGCTGGCAATTGGGACCAGACACTATTTGTTAGGCATGGTTGATATTTGACAGGGGAGATTCGATTGCAAATTGCACTCATAGGAGGTTCCAAGGAGTATGTGCAACAGTGGTAAGGATGCTTGAAGAAATGTGTGGCTTGGCACTAATGGGAGTTTTCTCGGTACATACGACAAGTAGGACGTGATAATGTTGTTGAATTCCCGGCACAGTGTGATAAGTAGCATTATGTTTCCATTAAGAGTTAACACGGATGCAGCAGACTCTCAGGAGCCTTTGGTGTGAGTTAGCATTGTAAGCTCCTCCTCAATGCATAGATACAATATGTATAGTCGTAATTTAGGAATGCAATCCCAAAAGTTGATGCTGTAGGCGATCCTATGATAGGAATAGTCCTAGAGGTTATTAGTTCGATCCATCATTGATTTGGGGTCTCGATTAGTTGTTCGACCTTGAGTGTAAACATTCACAAGATGTTGGGTGTAGGTGTATTTAGAGATATAATTCCTTAAGTTAATGAAATCAACCTTATTAGGTAGTTCACAAAACCAAGTAGGACACCTTAGGTCACATAGGTTATAAATGAAGTCAATTATATGTGATCACCATATGTTAATGATGTAACTCATTCACCAGACTTTTGCTTGACCCACTTCTTTCATTTTCCCCTACCATAGGAAAATAGATGTTAGTGATATTTTTTGTCTCACTACACCCTAATGAATGTGATGTAATTTTAGTGGTAATTACTTCAGAAATTTTGGATCGGCAAATTTAACTGATATTAATTTTCCTTTAGGTAGTAATAATGCCACTGGAATCTTGCACAATCAAGTAGTTGCACTTTAACCGTTTGTTAAAATTTCTAGTCAAACTAGCACTTAAGCCAAATAAAGGCAGGGAAAAATCTAACATTGGAATCTAGGTGAATACTAACAAAAATGTAGAAAAGTAAAAGACACGGAGAATTTATGTGGTTCGCATATTAAGGTATCCTACGTCCATGGAAAAATGTCACTTTTTTATTTATATTTTTTGGTACAAATTTTAATGGCAGAGAGTACAACACTTATGCGTTCTTAACCTTAAAAATAACAAATCAGGGAAAAGATCCTTTCTTGCAAAAGTGCTTTTTCTATTTATAGTATAGAGATGTAGGTGGATCGCCTCCTTTCTTCCTTCACCCTTTTGTTTCTAACATGCCATGTGTCATCCACCCGTATTATCTACTTGATGCATGTAGATTGCTGACTTGTCTTTGGCGGAAAACTCTAATTTGAGCAGTTGAATTTCTGGTTTTGGTAGGAGATCTAAAATTGAAGCAGGAATGTTTGAATTTGAGGCGCGAGGTTCCAAATTTGAATGGGCTATAAGTCTTCCTTCGATGGGTGACTAACTTAGGTGTTGCTTCTTTTTGTGGGTGTGAGTACGGTAAGCGCTATCCCTTTTTTCTTTAGGTGTAAACTAAGCCACTTTTATTACTTTTGCCTCAAAATATGGTTGCTCCTTTTATCTGCCCAGAGTATTGATGATATTTACAAGCATGGTTAGGGCGATAGGCCACTCTCTGTGAAGGCAATCGCTTTATGTGATTTTGTGCCAAGCTGCTTTGGGCAATGGACTATGAGGGTTACTAATGAGGGAGACTTATATCTTTGTTATTTATTCATGAGCGTGGATATTCGTTAATGCTCTGTTTAAGTGGACTTGTGTGCAACCCTTGGACTGCTTTTGACTCCTTGTGGTACTGCTTAGGTAGCCCCCAATGGGTGCAGTGCAGATCCGTTTTTTGGATATACTAGCAATAAATAAGCTTTGGGAATGATATAGGGGTTTATTTAGCATTTTGAGTGTAGTGTATCCCTATTTTCCTTCAATACAAGATTGTTAGTATAGTTCTACTATCCATATATATTGGCTCATGAGTGCAGTATTTCATTGATTACATGCATCTTTTTCAAGTGAGGCGTGTTATGCTTTGACACCATTTATACATGTTTTCGTGTCGTAGAGCAGCATTAATGTTTTAATGTTATTTGGTATTTCGGTCATGCTGCAACTTCATGTATTATAGTTGTAGATTGTTTACTACACCTTGTGACCGTATTGAGTTTTAGGCTTAGTATCATAATGTAACACTAGGATTAGAGGGAGCGATGTAGTATGAACATCTGTTGTTTTCTTACAATTTCTGAGCATACACTACACCAAATTTATGATTTTGCAACACTTTATATTTTCCCATTTCTAACACTTTTAAATGTTACAAGCTACCAACACTAAAAAAGTGTGAGAAAGCTTAAAAAGTGTTAGCAAAAGTAAATAATTTTGTGTGTGAACTTCGCAACATAAATAAGCATTAGGAATACTTGGTAAATAAGTAAATAAGTCATAATCAAATGGAGTTTTTTCGTAATATTGTAACGCACCTTCCTTTGTAACACTCTCCCCTCTCCACTAACAATTTAGGCCATAGTTTGCTTCAATTTGAACACTCAACTAGGGTTTCCTCATCTCTATTTATTGTTAACACGACAGCATTCATCATGACTATTGATTGACTAAGGCTTCTAAAGGTGTGCCGAGTATTGGATTTTGCTACTCCAACCAGCACTCATCGCGACCTTCTTCTCCCAGCACAACCACCAAGATCGCCACCATCTTCTCCAGGTGGTCACTCAACCTCGACCAGATGGCTTCGTTTCTACATCAGGTATGATATCTGGAAACAAAAAACACATTTTGGGGACTTTGGACTTCATTAGATGATTAATCTGTTTCGTTTAGATAATTAATCTGCTCAAACTTATGTTCAAGCATAGGTTGACTTAGGTACAGATCTAATATTGTAAGAATAATCAGATAGAAAAGAACAGACAATTGTTATAAAAATGTGAATTTTATTAATAACATGAATATTTCAGTATGTTTAACATATTTTTGAATGTAAATTCATGTTTGAAAATGCTTTATACACACTTCATAAAAATTAGATGTTTTCTGCCAATTCACTATAATTTTGCTTTTGCAAGCCCCTTTCACGTATTTTTTTCCGGCTCAAATGTAAACAATTTTCTAAAGCTAGTTGAACTATGATTATTTTATTTTATTTTATGTATTATTATTACATCTCTCAATCAGTTCAAAAAAATTAGTGCTAGTTGAACTATGATTATTTTATGTATTATTTTATTTTATTTTATGTATTATTATTACATCTGCATGATTAAATGTTGGTCACATGATTCTAGAGTTTGGAGCATTGACAAACAGACTTCTTTAAGATTTAATGTTGAAGTGTTATAAATTATCTCAGGTTAAGAATTCATATATATAATTTTGTATTAAATTTTAATTTCAGGTTATGAATTTACGCCCCCTATTGAAAACACTTAAATCTGGTCAAATAATCATTTCATTATAGTGTGGGTATTTGGAGGTAATTGCAGGAATTATAGGGAAAACTTCAGACTAGCTGGACCAGGTACTAATCAATGCAAAACATGAAAATCAAATAGTGTAGCACTTGACTAAACTCTTCAAATCACAGACACAGTCCAACTTAGTAAAGTAATTAAAAATGCCATTACAGCAAAAAGGATACAGTAATTAAGCAATGCAGCTTTAATATCAAGAATGGTGACTAAGCTTACATATTTACATTGATTGATTTTGATGATCTCTAGATATCACCTTAATCTTGCTATGTTCCAAAGACCAAGAGAAACAAGGCTATAATACAGTAAAGAGAATTTATTTGATTTACTAACACGGTTTAGGGATATGGAACTATGAATATGAATTTGGTAGAAATAAGCTAATATGAAAAGATAGAACTATTTGCTTTGGAATCTTACTAACCTTCGTGTCAGCCCAACCCACATATGGCTGTAAAATGTTCAAATGTGGCAGGAAAATAACACTTTTTGTTGCTATATCGTCTGCATTGAATAATATTTGAAATCAACTGCGGTAATCAGTTTGTAACTTCGCTTTCTTATCTTCTAGTGGTGGGTAAGTGCGCTGAAACTATGCATTTGATTTGGTATTTGAATTGCTTGTTTTCAGACCTATATGTAGGAATTTCTAAAATAAAGGGTAAATAAGAATTACACTAAAGATTTAGTTTGCAAATTTTAGTGTCTTCTCTGACTAGTAGAAAAAAATTTGAAGTGTTACTATATTGTAGTAAGACAACCAAGGACGCTATTACTGCATTAATACGACCCACTAACTACTGTTAAGTGTATATAATTACACATGACCTTTTAGCTAATATTTTAATATCATATTAGATTGACATAGTTGAAAACTAAAAGCGAAAAAATTGTGTATGTGGTTCATATTATCAGTAAGTTTTTCATATTTGTTCTTGCAGGTCAAGGAAAATCCAGAAGTGCACGTTACACGAACAATGGTTGGATGGTGGCACATAATAATAGGAAATCTAGACAAGTTCTTCCATCTGCAACAAGAACCTACGTAAGTATTTTTCACTCTTAATTAATTTATTCATTCACTTGCATTACATTAACTTTGATGAACAATAATCGACTTGATGAACAATAATGAATACTTGTTGGAAATCCACGTTCAAATGTGACAGGATATTTAGTAGATGCTAAAGTGGGAGGTGAGAAATAGATTGAAAACACCAGTTGTTACAGGCTTAACCAATGATATAGCTTACCATAGGAAATTAAGAATAAACACGAGTGGAGATAGGAGGAAGATAAAATAGAGAGGAAGTTGGAAGAAAATAACATAGATTGTTTAAACTTTTCAATATCCTTTCTATAGCATACTTGCATTAGTACATTTATAACCCCTATTCCCAAATGGTGTGCTCTCTGCCCTTTTATAGTAAAAAATATTGTTATGCCAATTATAGGCTACCAGCACAACATTATTTTCAGTAAAACATAAAAAATTCTAGTTGCGTAAAAACAAGACACGTTTTATGTTCTTAAAGGAGATGGCTGTTGTATGCTTGTTTCCAGAATTATGTAGTTTTAAATAATTATCTGTAACATTATTTTGTTTTAGATTAAATGTGTCACGGGAATTTTAACTTTTTTTTTTCTATCGGTTAAAAACCAAGCACTGAAGACTTCTATGGATTTATTCTTTGGGTACTTGCAATGTTCTTGGAGATTTGGCCCTAAATCCTTTTAGCTGGTTAGTACAACTTATCGTGTCCTTACTATGTCTCTTATCTGCTACTTAAGAAGATTTTCAATTTTTATTATCAAGACAATATTGTTGTTTGTTAATTATTTATTACTGTTAGCATTTTATAGGCTATAGTTTTGTTGTTGTTTAACAACACAGATGCATTGAATTTTACGGAGATCACTACACAGTTAAACTTGTCAGATGATGATGTGATCAGATTACTTCACTGCCTTTCTGGTGTTAAATACAAAATGCTTATTAGAGAGCCAAGTAATAGGTCGATCACTCCTAATGACCAGTTTGAATTCAATTCGAAGTTCATTGATAAGATATGAAGGATTAAGATTCCTCCACCATCGGAAGATGAAAACAAAAAAGTGATTGAAGACATAGATAAGGACAGAAGATACACTATCAGTGTCTCACCAGTCCGAATCATGTGCAATCAAAAAGTTGAGTCATCAAAACTTAGTTATGGAATGCGTCGAACAACTTAACTGTATGTTCAAGGTACACCACTCCACCATTTCTTTTTGCAGGATGCATATATAAAATATCCAATGCTAAAAAATGAGAAAAATGAAGTGCAGCTTATTCTATGCCTTGACTCTCTGTTAAGAGGCATAGTGGAATTCACCCTAATGAATCCCTCGAATACAAAATTTGATCTAAGGGAGCTTTAATACAAATTCATATATGTAATCTGCATCTATAGGGCATTCATATATAGCTCTTATAATGTAAAAATATATGAATTTGTTTGTAAGTTGCACTAAAGCTTTGAGAGTTATAGTGGCATTTCATAGTGTTTCTGAATAAAAGAAAGAAGAAGAAAGAAGAAATTGGATGCTGGTATTTTGGTTGTATCACTCAAATCTCTATGCCCTTTTGGAATATCTGGAGCATTTCGCAAATAGGTAGGTTTTCACCACTAACTATTTGTGATCAACCATATATATATATTATATATATAGTATTAGAAAACAAATTAATTGGTTATAATATGGACGATTAGGGTTAAGCACATAATTCTATAACTCTCGCATATGAAGTAAATGTGAAAATTATAAATGTGATGTATCTCTCAAGAGATCGGAGAAAGTGATGTTGTAACCCTTGATATTTGTGTATAAATTCTATCCAGCTTATAACTACGAAAAATTTATCTTCTGTGGGAATAAATTGAAAAAACAGTGGGGATCTGGCATTGCCAACCTTTAAATTTTCTTTTACTGATATTTTTACCTTTGAAGTTAAAGAGGTTTATTTTCTTTTGTTCATAGTATCATTGTCCATCTTGGAAGATAATTTATTTAATTTTTTGTTTTCTATTGTTAAATGTATAGAAGAATATTTTCATTCAAGTATAGCTTAGCTTCAACATTCCTCTCTATTATAACCAGACTGTAATCGTAGTATGCACAAACTATGAATAAACACTATTTATACCAAAACTGGGTTTGAAGAATGGCAATATTGAACAGAATATTGATGAGAAGAATGATGCTAATAGGTAGAGCGTTTCAAGTAATATTTTTCTTGATCTTTCAAAGTGCATGGTCAAGTTGATAACATTATGGATAAATTTTAAAGCATAATTTCCAAATCTAATTTGTTTTGGTTTTCTCAGGGCAGAATTGAGTCCAAAAAAATTATAAACAAGATGCTCCATGAGAAGGAAATAAATAGAATAAATATGTAGGAAATAGAAAACCATGGCATGACAGGAATGATCGTAACACTACTGAAGTTTCCTACTCAAGTATTAATGCATCTGGAGAGACGACAAGAATAGTCCATGCTTCTACCAGACAAGGTTATTAGTTATGTGCATTTGATGTTGTTTTGCTATATATGTTATTAAAGACTTCAAATTGTTAACGTACATATTTTTGCAAACTAATAAAATAAATTTTATATCCACAAACGAGGAGTGGGTTTTATCTCCATATCAGCTTAATGAAAAGCCACATATGTATTCTACTCAACATGAAACTAATAATCATTGGTTTTGCTATTAGTATATGTCCTCCTACCTTCGTGTTAATAACCACTTTTTAATGATACTATTATGGTTTACAGTATATGTTTTAAAATCTTACAACCTATGTTTTATGAACCAATGAACTTCAAATTTTTTAATCATAGCTAACTTTTATCAGAATCTGGTAAAATTCAGTACATATTAGCTAATAATTTTTCTGGATTATATTCATTTTTTTTGCACTTTCTACTGGTGTGAAATATATGACATGACCAATCTACCTGATGCTTTTCTTTGTTACTTTAGTTTGTATATTATACATCTTAGTGATGTTTGGATCAACCAATTCAATATATCATAGCCTCTCAAGTAGTAGGTTGGTAGTGAGTTACAAGTTTATGACAAACTTTATGTTCTTCGAGAACCATTGATCTGTTCAAAATGTAAGGTAGTAAGTAGCAGGTTGGTAGTGAGTTATAAGTAGAATGACTAAATACCTTACATTTTGAACAGATCAATGGCTACCACGAATATTCCACAATAACATTTGGACAGGAATCGCCACCAACTGAAATAAAATCTGAAAGTTCTTTGTAGGAGTTATCTCTGTTAAACATTTCACATATTCAAACCTTTTCAACTTTTCAGTGTTTTCATCATAATAGACTAGCTTCCCTAAGTGACAAGCTAACCAGTTAATGCCTAATAAAGTCCATGCCATTATCGAAATTCTGTAGAGGTGCACCCAATTAGGAACACTTTTGATAGTGGATTGTGTTGTGCCAAAGCTTGGATTCCATGACATAACTATAAACATCTGCCCACAAATAAACATAGATTCATGTTTAGGATATTTAACTTATCCTCCTGCCATGTGAATTTGAAATAGTAATTCTACTGTCATTTAAAATTTTATATGAAACCTTTAGTTTCCACGATTTATCCAAATGAGCCTTTATTGCCTTGTAAGTAACAGTATTAGCTAGAAAAATCCCACTAGAGAGTCTGACCAAGATTTGATACCTTCGTTAAAAACTTTTGGAGGAAGCTCAAGAGAGTTACCTGAGTACTTAAGATTGAAACGAACTGGAGTGTAACTACCAGCGTTTTTGGCTTTACCAATGAATAAAGAGGACCAATGATCAGGACTTTATTGATGAACGGGAGCTATGGGGATAATATGAAGTTGGCAAGGAAGAAGAATGAAGACTTCTATGCAATGACATTGCAATGAAAGACTTCTATGCCATACAAAATAATATTACAGTGAAATCCTACAACTAATGCATCAGTCGGATATCATTGTTTAGCCTTCCGTAGAGTTTCTAATCACCTAAAGGTAATATACATTACACCATTGTAGTCAGATGAAATTGATCAGTGTGCACGTGCAGTGGAAATTCAAAAGAATGCACCAATGAGTACTATTAGTTTCCAACTGGCTACAACTAACTTAGTCTAAATATCCTATTTGTATGAACTCAACTATGTTAAACTTGTATTAGGACTCTCGACCAAAAATAAATTCTTTCACAGGAAGTTGAACTCCGCTGTTTTATTTTACCAGAAATTAACTGTAGATTGCCCATAACAACAATTCATTATTTTAGCAAAAAGATGTGACTAGGTGCAATGCTGACATAAAATAAATTTATGTTAATCTATGCATGGGTGATCATAAATCATAACAACTACAGTGTTTATTCTCGTAAAAAGTGCATATCTACTTGTCTGCAATTCATGATAATCTTATCTGTTTCAATACTGAAATCAATTAGGAATTCCAAGTTTCAGAATCACAGGAACAATTCATGTCACATATTAAAAAGACCCAAAAGAAATAACTTCAGAAGAAAACAACTTTAAAATACACACTGTGAAGATATATTCAGTGTGATCGGCTATCTGACACACTCTTCAGAGCTTTTGTAATTGCGTGAGTGGCGATACCAGTTGGACAACAGAGAAGGCACAATGAAACAGAATGTTGGGTTTCTATCTTGTTCTTTATACCATCATGGAATACTTGTCTGAGTTAAAAAAAGGGACTGCCTGTACATATTTTTCATGCATTTTCCTTTTTAGAATATTTCCTGCGTAATCAGTTCCTCATATGGAAATGCATCCTCTAGATTATTATCTGTTGTTAGCAATTTATCATTATAATATATTTCCAGTTTACTCACTGTTTCAGTATCTTATTCTCTTGTTTTGTTTCAAGTTTCCAGATTTTGTTTAATTCTTCTAAATTTTATTATAAATTTCTAAATACCACTGCCCTAAGTAAAATCTAATAAGATGAGCACCACATAATCTGTAGTAGTAGTAGCTATGAAATCTTGGAAGTGTTGCAGAAAGGTGTCATTGATTAATACTTTGTCTATACGTATGGCTACCCCATTTTATCTTCATGTAGTTTGATTAACATGTATTTTGCATACTAAGTGCTGATGTAGTTTGATTAACATGTATTTTGCATACTAAGTTTGCGAATTCATAAATACAAAAAAATTAGAACCTGAGTTGTAACTCAGTCTTTAACCTTTTGATTTTGAAGGTATAAGTTTTTATCGAGTGTTTATATTAAATGCAGGAACTTGAAGAAGGATGCTTTGGATTGTTGTATTGGACGTTGAAGAATATTCAAAACCATTAGAGTTTGCAGTGGACGATCAGGAATGGTTAGGGTAACCGTAAGTTAAACTTTAAGTGTATTTTGAAATATTTTTTTGAAACTTATGTTGTAATAATATCTGAACATATGATATTGTGGTATTTTAGATATGTAAATAATTGTTTATGATATATTATACTACATTTGCAGAGCGTTTAAACTTTGCATTGAATATGTATGATGAATTATTTGTGATATGGAAACCATTATTTGCAGTGTGTTTATATTTAAACTTTGCGTTTAAGTTTTGGTGTGTGTGTATATATATGTGTGTGTGTGTTACTAAATAATCATTTTCCAACACTTATAAGCGTTACCGTGTATTTCTATACCAACATTTATAAGCGTTAACGTATATTTCGTTACCAACACTTATAAGCGTTACCGTATATTTCTGTACCAACACTTATAAGTGTTACCATATATTTCGTTACCAACACTTATAAGCTTTACCGTATATTTCTGTACCAACACTTATAAGTGTTACCATATATTTCGTTACCAACACTTATAAGCGTTACCATATATTTAGGTACCAACACTTATAAGTGTTAGTAATACGTATGTTTGTAACACTTATAAGTGTTACGGATTTGGCCGATCCATTCCTCACAGTCCATTAGTAACACTTAAAAAGTGTCACTGAAATTATTTGTAACACTTATAAATGTTAGAATTTGCCTGTTTTGGTGTGGTGGTAGTATTTTCTTGACTTCGCTTCGTTTTTTTCCTTTCCTCCATGTAATCCATCTTTTGTTGTGAGGACATCCCTTTTTGATCTTGATTCTTACATTATATTACCTTCAACGAGATTCGGTAAAATACAGGTGTAACACTTGCCTCCCAAGTCTGTGGCGATCGCAGATCAGTGTAGACTTGTCTTCATTGGCCTTCACATCCCGTTATTTCCTTCTACTCCTTTCTTTCCTTTCACCAAAGGGATAAAAAAAATTATAGCAGTTTCGCACTTAATGCTCGTGTGCACATGTCATTCTCTAATTGGCCATTTCCTTGGGTCATAATCACATTGCTCTCTTCATTTTCAAGGTAAATCTATCTAGATCTTTACATTTATTATCTTTTTTATTTAATTGATTGATGTTTTGCAAGTTTTCTTTTTATTCCGATTGTGTAGCTAGCATTATATTAAGGTGCGTACATGTGATTTTGTTGAACTTGTCACTTGAAGATGTAATTAATGATACAAGCTCTCATTTTAATTTCACTATGTTGATTTCAATTTTTGGCGCGGAGTGTGTGTAGATGTGTGGAACATGTAATCATGCGTAGATCATGTGACGACCCAAAATTTCGCTACTTCGAAAATGAGAGATTTCGCTCGATTTAAATTTAAAAGGAGTTTAAATCTTAAATAAATATGTTATATATAATAAATAATTATCTATTCTTATAGACAATAAATTAAAAAGCATAAATTTGGATTTTAGAACAAATCGACAAAAGGTTAAGTTTTGTTAATAATAAATAAAGGCTTAAATAAATGAATTTTAAATATTTAGTTAAAAAGATAAGTCTTATTTAAAACATCTAATAAATATAATAAAAGTATGTTAAAAGATTTAAAAGTTTGTTAATAATCGTTTTACAAAAATAACCAAAATTTGTCGTATTTTGTCAGTTTTACATACACTGTAAAATTCGAGATTTTTGATATTATTTAAATATGATTTTAAAATATAAAGAGACTTGTATTAATTTATTTAAAGAAGTAAAAAGTTCATTTTAAAGTTTGGTTTACTCCAATAGTCAAATTTTGACTATATAATTTGTCGTCAAAAACGTCGTTTTTAACCAAAACAAGTTGTCGACAGGTTGTTGCAACTTGATACATTTCCAAACTTATAAATACAAGTTTACAAACTATATAAACATTATACATTTGCACTAAAAACAAAAAGATTTTACTTTTGAAAATATTTACATAAATGTATAAAAAGTAAAAAGCATGATTTGACAAATTTAAAAATTATTAAACCTTTTATAAAACAACATCATTACTCTACTTCATATCTCATTAATAAGAAGTTATGTTTATACATAGGAAAGGAGCAAATGCAAAAGTGAAAAAAAAGCTAATGCAAGAAGTTAATGACACATACATACATGCATTTAATGCAAATCAAATCATTCCAAAGTCTTCTCTTTAAACACAAAATCTAAGAAAGTAATCGTTCCTCTTTCTTACCATCACCATTAATACATATCAAATCACTCTCTTTCACATAAAAGAAAAGTATATTTAAATTCAAAAATGAAGAGGGCACTTATGTCATTTACCACTAAATATGTTCACTTATGAATACAACCTCACCTCTCGTCATTTCCATTACACTTTCATTTCATAAAATTTTCAAAAAACCTTCTCTACTTCCACCATTTCCCTTCTACCTTTAAGGTACCACCTCCACATCGCCTTACACCATCAAAACCCAGCCAAACATCCACCTACTCACCTCCTACATCCACCTAACCTCGGCCACACCACCAAACCCACCTCCACCAAGGCCGTACCCCCTATACACCAAGGCCGTGCCCTCCAACCCCTAAGGCCGAGCCACCCTACCCCCTAGGCCGAGCCCACACGTCCTAAACCCAAGCCCAAACCCTCCTACACGCCTACACACCAACCCCAAAGCCACCTACAAGCCATACCTTCCTCCACACTCACATACCCAAGGCCGTACCCCCTCCTCTTTATATAAAAAAAAGAGAAAAGAAAAAGAAAGGAAAGCAAAAGCATTCGAAAAAGAAGCGATAAAGGCGAGACGTTGGAAAGAGCACGTTAACGAGAAACGCGTATCTCACGTTAAAGATTGACAAAGTGGATATTATGGTGAGAAATTCTCACCGCATTTTAAATTATGTTGATTATCATGCTTAATTGTTATGTTAAATAATCACTATTTAATGATATGAATGTTTGATTGAATGTCTGAATATGTTGGATAATCCGTAGTAATGTTATGACATTTACCGCATGGAAAATATTGATGTTATATGGATGTTGTATGGTTGTTATGATAATTTGGGCATCAAATTCCTATTAGTTAAGTAATCACTTTGTTTAGTAAGACCATATTTTAGTAATATGAGAAATTGTGGAAACATAGGTCTCTTTTCATTTAAAAGTTAAATTAAAGTTAAAATGAAAGAGAATTTGAAATGTGAAGTGAATTGGATTTGAAAAGAATAGTTAATTTGAAATTGAAATTTATATTAATAGTAAAATTGAAATTGAAATCGATTTTGAAAAAAAGTAAAGTTTAGTTTGAGAATGAATTGAAGTTTGAATTGAAATTAGATTTGAAATCTAAGTTTTAAATGTGTTTAATTTGAGACTAGAATTGAAATTGAATTGAAATTTAAAATTTAGTATTAAAATAATGTGAATATAATAATATTATAATATGGTAATAGTGAAAATTTATTTTAAATACTTTTAAAAGTGAAAATATGGATTTAAAAAGGTTTCTAATGATTTTATAAGTGTTGAAATCCAATTTGAATAGATTATTTCAAATATTGAAAAATAAGTTAAAACTAGACGCGTCGCACAACGGTAGTTCGCGATTTCGCGCCGAAAAGTTCAAATGAGTGTATATAGTGGAATATAGCTCGGAATTTTTCGAGATAAGAAAATTTTGGACTATTATATCCATATCTTCTAAACGAAGAAAGAAAATCAAAGTTTCGATAAGTAGATATTGAATTAAGTCCAAATCAATTTTCTAGAAAAATCGCGCTAGTGCAGTTTAGTGACCATAACAGGAAATCTGTTTAAATAAATGTTTTTAATTATGGAAAAATATGGAATAAATTTGATAAATCTATTTAAATGATTTAAAAGAGATTTGGATTGGAAAATATGAGTTTTCAAATATTTAAAAGTGGTTTAATCCAAATAAGCTTATATAACACTTTCCGCAGCACTTTTATGCAGCGAATTGTATAACTTTTGGAATATAAGTTTAAATGTAAAGACGTTTCCCAGAATAAAAAGTGAACGATTTAAAAAGGATAATGAAGCGTTTTGAAAGATAATTTGGAATATTTAAAAGCAATTCCAAAATAAGTTGAAAATCTGAGTATGCGGAAACGACTAGTACATTTGTCCCGCCTGTGAGATCTGGGAAGATAAAACAAGGTGTTTAACTAAGGTTAGGAATGGAGCAAGCAGTGCCCTGAACTTACCTGGCCTATGTTTTCTTTTCATAGGCGAGGGGTGGAACAGATCGAAGGGAAAGCCCGGATGCTCTTAAATAAAAAGATTCTATATTTAGTTTTTGAATTAAAAGAAGACTGGTATTATCCAAAAGTTAAGCAATCTCCAAAATGAATGATTTCTACGATCCTATTTACTTCAAAATGTTTGTTAAGGTTGATTTAGGGTTAATCATAAAGATGTCTTAAATAACATTGTTTTTGACCCGCTTAAACGTAAAGAAATTTAGATCAAGAACTAAGTAAGGAAATTTGAAATATTTTTCAAAGCAAAAGAATGAATTTCTTAGAATCATCCTAAGTTAAAAGAAAGAGATTTTGAAATCATCTGAAAAGAATTAAAGTGAAAAGAGACTAAATAAATCCTATATACTCATATTCACTTTAATCGATGATCGGATTTCGAAGGAACTAGAGTCGGATTTGGTTAATTCCTATTCGAAAACCACTTCGAACCACTGTATACGTTCGAACGTGAAGATTTGTTGAAGAAGATGATTATTGAAGACCGTGGATCTTTATAGCGTGAGGACTGCTTGTTGACTTGCTCTGGGTAGCCCGAGTTATATATAGCAGTGGTCTCCTCGTGATGGAGATTTTACGGATTGCAAGGGCTTCTCGCCTAGTAATGGCCGAGGAAAGTACCTTCGGTTTTTCCTGTTTCTGGACAACTTGTATGGACGTTTGTCTGACATTGCATTTCTAACGATTACGTACATTGGTTTTCACAAACGTACATTAGTGGTGGCGGAGAAGGCAACTTCTCTTAGCTTAACACCCTCCTTGAGACATACGAGCTCAAGGGTTGTATTTTTGTGGAAGGCAATTAGTATTAAACGGAAATGGCAATGTGGCATTCAAAGATGTGATATGTGCTGTGTGAAAAGGTAATCGTAACCTCAAGCCTTATCAAACCGGAAATGACCGAAACAGGATTAGATGCGGCAAGGCTAAGTGGGTCATTCCCAATTAGGGTATGATCATCCCTTTATAGATATATTTCTTCCCGCTAAGACGTTTGGGATGTTAATTTATGTGGTGTATGGAAAACGAGCGCTCAGTTAAAGGTCGGTAACGACCGGAGGATGACATATTCGGTACTATCTAGTTAAAGAGGTAGCCGGTCTTGCGTTCGTAGAGAAGCTTTGTGATGGTTTCTCGGGATATCCATCTAGAGGTGTACCCATTTCGGAAGGTAGATCATTTGCCTGGTCATTTGTATGGAAATCCATTCTCCAATTAGAACCTACGGTTTTGTTTGTAGAGCCTAGTATGCTGGAATCTAATAATGGTAACAATTTCAGCTAAGATTAATAAGTTTATTTGCAAATATTTTAAAAGAGATGTCATTAGAAATAATATCAAATGTTTTGATATAAAAGTGTTTTAGTTATCATAAGGTAAAAACCCGTCCTTGTTTATGTGTAGGCGTGGTCTTATGAGATACTCTTTATTTTCAAAGGATTTTATCCAAGGGCTGATATATGACACTGTAATTTATTATTGAGTTTTTCTCACGCTGGTTTATCAAGCCTGATCCGGGTATTTTCAATACTCGGGTCAGATCCGAGTAGTTTCAGGATAATCGAAGACAGTTGGAGTTTCCAGAGGAGAGCTGGAGATATTCATCGATGTATGAAGATATTCGTTTATCGGCTTTGCTTAGTGTACTTTGTTTGATGTTTGTCAGCAATTGTAAAGGAAGGTTTTATAACTGTCCAAGCTGAACTTAGGTTAGACTCTGATATATGTATTTAAAAGTTTTCCGCTGTAAAAATATTTGTTCAATATTATATGTTATTCCATTCGTGAGAGATTCTATTCTATCTACTTTTCTTTGTCACCCTTAAAGATCCGTCTTTTCGTGCAATATGAGTTAGACATGTGTGGTTTATTGTCGATTCGAAAGGTACGGGAAAACGGGTCTTTACATTTGGTATCAGAGCTAAAGGTTAAGCGAGAACCTTGGCTCTATTATGGGTAAAGTATCATTAGAGATAGGATTAGTAATATCCTAGGATGAGTAACTCATTAGAGATAGGGTTAGCAACACCCTAGAATGAGTTATGAGAGTATTATATATACGAGCACGTATTTGTTAATTTAAAAAAAATTATTTTGTTTTAAAGGAATTGATAAATGAAATAATTTTTCCTTGGGTTTATATTATAAATATTAAAGGGGATATTATTATCTTTTGGGTTAGAAATTAAGTATTAATTGTAATTTAGCTTAGTAAAACTAAAATATGAATATCTTGTGATTAGAATTGCACAATTTGGCTATAAGATATTCCTATAAATAAATCAATTGATAGAGAACTGTAATTTAGAACTTTCATAACCCTAGATATTCAGCCTTAAGAAATGATAAATGATTTGATAAGTATAAAATGAGTAAATAAGAACAAATACCTCGTGAATTAAGTTTCACAATTTGACTATAAGGTATTTGAGGATAATGTGTAGAGGAATAATATTCTTTTCAGGAAAGACCAAACCCACTGAACTTCGCTTCACTTTGTTGGGAGTTCGAGTTCTTAAGACAATGGAAATTCTCGGGATCAGAAAAGATCATAGAAGTTAAGAATTGGTTAAGCAAATGTGATGAACTTCAGTGTAGCATGATAAGCTTCATCCATGGATCGTTTAGGAAAATGATAAGCAATACCCTAAAATTCGAAGATACTGTTCTATAGCCAACTACTGAAGCACCAGCCAAGAAAAAAGGGCATAAGAAAACAAAGATCATTGTTTTAATTGTAGACAAAAAGGTCACTTTGCTAAAGAATGTAAATTAGGAGCAAACGTCAAGACTTTTAAGAAAACTGCCCTAAGGAGTTGTTACTACTGCCACATTATAGGGCATATCGCCAAAGAATGTCCAATGCTCCAAGAGGCGGAACAGCCGAGGCTTTTTGTTACCCTTACTCGTCCACCCACTGCCGTAGAAAAAGGGAAAGGGATAGTGGAAGACTAAGTTAGTTAAGCATGTATAAGCAAGTCTTATCTAAGTATTGTATGACTTTTTGTGAAACTTTTTGAGTGTACTTCTTAGAAGCCACTTAGTATGAATGTATTTTGGAATCAATATATAAGATATCATTTTTCTATTTTGTTAATGTCCAAATTCTGCTAAAACCCATTAGAAAAAAATATATGATAATAATTAAGTATGGAGCACTTAATAAAATGAGATAAAAATAAAAGATAATCTTTGATAGGAAATGATAACTGATTTTGGAGTTCTCATATATAAAATTGTAGAAACCAACCAAGGCCGAAAGACTAGCACTTAGGCAAAGCTTTAGGGAAGCCTTAGCCAAATACGGAGACTTAGAAGTTGTTGACATGCCGATCATGAGTGTCGAGGAAGATATACCAGTAGGAGGACCCTCAGGTATAGTACCGGGATCATTTGACCACCCGATAGAGATCTCCGACAATGAGGAGTTGATAGTTGAGGATATGTTGCCCATAGACCTAGAGATCGATGTAGGAGAAGAGGCAGATGACGAGGCAGAGGATGAGGCGGATGACTGGATGTTGGATCCTTTGAGTGACGATGAGGAACCGGAGGAAGAGGAACCTATGGAGGAGCCCATGGAGATCGAGCCACTGATCGGAGATCCCATGGAGATAGAGACAGAAGTCTCAGGGATTTACGATGCGAGATTTTATGAGAAAGATGATTCAGAAGACGATGAGCAGATTATTTGGGATGTGGATACGCCCATTCAGGAGATAGGATCTCCAATTCCGATGGTAGCTGAGGATATTGGTTTAGAGGATATTGAGATAGAGCAGCATGAGCCATGGTTCGCAGGAGACTAGCAGTGGCAGCCGTTAGGATGGAACATAGTTCCAGAGATAGATGAGGAGGAGCCGGTTGAGGAAGATGAGGAGCCAGAAGAGATAGACTTGGAAGCACCATCAAAGGGTTCTTCCGATGATTAGTGTTTCACTTTGAAACATTTTTTGGGGATGTTGTATTATTACAGCAGTTATGATTATCTTAAGCACGTAGCACATGCTAAGATATGGTATGTAGTCCTTTTTGTATGATATTTTGGGTTGACTAATATAGATAGTTGACTTGTGACTTTGTATTTACCTCAAGTGTATAGTACGCACTCAGGTTAGGACTAGGATGTATGATTGTGCATTATGATCGTATTTAGTGATAGTATTTCCTTTAACATATATTGTTGACATTTGTAGTTCTGTATCTTTGATTTCATTTCGAGGACGAAATGATTTTAAGTAGGGGAGAATGTGACGACCCGAAATTTCGCTACTTCGAAAATGAGAGATTTCGCTCGATTTGAATTTAAAAGGAGTTTAAATCTTAAATAAATATGTTATATATAATAAATAATTATCTATTCTTATAGATAATAAATTAAAAAGCATAAATTTGGATTTTAGAACAAATCGACAAAAGGTTAAGTTTTGTTAATAATAAATAAAGGCTTAAATAAATGAATTTTAAATATTTATTTAAAAATATAAGTCTTATTTAAAACATCTAATAAAGATAATAAAAGTATGTTAAAAGATTTGAAAGTTTGTTGATAATCATTTTACAAAAATAACCAAAATTTGTCGCATTTTGTCAGTTTTACATACACTGTAAAATTAGAGATTTTTGATATTATTTAAATATGATTTTAAAATATAAAGATACTTCTATTAATTTATTTAAAGAAGTAAAAAGTTCATTTTAAAGTTTGGTTTACTCCAATATATAGCTTAATAAAAACGTCAAATTTTGACTGTATAATTTGTCGTCAAAAACGCCGTTTTTAACCAAAACAAGTTGTCGACAAGTTGTTGCGACATGATACATTTCCAAACTTATAAATACAAGTTTACAAACTATATAAACATTATACATTTAGCACTAAAAACAAAAAGAGTTTACTTTTGAAAATATGTACATAAATGTATAAAAAGTAAAAAGCATGATTTGACAAATTTAAAAATTATTAAACCTTTTATAAAACAACATCATTACTCTACTTCATATCTCATTAATAAGAAGTTATGTTTATACATAGGAAAGGAGAAAATGCAAAAGTGAAAAGAAAGCTAATGTAAGAAGTTAATGACACATACATACATGCATTTAATGCAAATCAAATCATTCCAAAGTCTTCTCTTTAAACACAAAATCTAAGAAAGTAATCATTCCTCTTTCTTACCATCACCATTAATACATATCAAATCACTCACTTTCACATAAAAGAAAAGTATATTTAAACTCAAAAATGAAGAGGGCACTTATGTCATTTACCACTAAATATGTTCACTTATAAATACAACCTCACCTCTCTTCATTTCCATTACACTTTCATTTCATAAAATTTCCAAAAACCTTCTCTACTTCCACCATTTCCCTTCTACCTTCAAGCTACCACCTCCACATCACCTTACACCGTCAAAACCCAGCCAAACATCCACCTACTCACCTCCTACATCCACCTAGCCTCGGCCTCACCACCAAACCCACCTCCACCAAGGCCGTACCCCCCTATACACCAAGGCTGTGCCCTCCTACACCTAAGGCCGAGCCACCCTACCCCCTAGGCCGAGCCCACACTTCCCAAACCCGAGCCCAAACCCTCCTACACGCCTACACGCCAACCCCAAAGCCACCTACAAGCCATACCTTCCTCCACACTCACGTACCCAAGGTCGTACCCCCTTCTCTTTATATAAAAAAAAAGAGAAAAGAAAAAGAAAGGAAAGCAAAAGCATTCAGAAAAGAAGCGATAAAGGCGAGACGTTGGAAAGAGCACGTTAACGAGAAACGCGTATCTCACGTTAAAGATTGACGGAGTGAATATTATGGTGAGAAATTCTCACCGTTTTTTAAATTATGTTGATTATCATGCTTAATTGTTGTTTAAATAATCACTATTTAATGATATGAATGTTTGATTGAATGTTTGAATATGTTGGATAATCCGTAGTAATGTTATGACATTTACCGCATGGAAAATATTGATGTTTTATGGATGTTGTATGGTTGTTATGATAATTTGGACATCAAATTCCTATTAGTTAAGTAATCACTTTGTTTAGTAAGACCATATTTTAGTAATATGAGAAATTATGGAAAAATAGATCTCTTTTCATTTAAAAGTGAAATTAAAGTAAAAATGAAAGAGAATTTGAAATGTGAAGTGAATTGGATTTGAAAAGAATAGTTAATTTGAAATTAAAATTTAGATGAATAGTAAAACTGAAATTGAAATCGATTTTGAAAAAAAGTAAAGTTTAGTTTGAGAATGAATTAAAGTTTGAACTGAAATTAGATTTGAAATCTAAGTTTTAAATGTGTTTAGTTTGAGATTAGAATTGAAATTGAATTGAAATTGAAATTTAAAATTTAATATTAAAATAATGTGAATATAATAATATTATAATATGGTAATAGTGAAAAATTATTTTAAATACTTTTAAAAGTGAAAATATGGATTTAAAATGGTTTCTAATGATTTTATAAGTGTTGAAATCCAATTTGAATAGATTATTTCAAATATTGAAAAATAAGTTAAAACTAGACGCGTCGCGCAACGGTAGTTCGCGATTTCGCGCCGAAAAGTTCAAATGAGTGTATAGAATGGAATATAGCTCGGAATTCTTCGAGATAAGAAAATTACGGACTATTATATCCATATCTTCTAAACGAAGAAAGAAAATCAAAGTTTCGATAAGTAGATTTTGAATTAAGTCCAAATCAATTTTCTAGAAAAATCGCGCTAGTGCAGTTTAGTGACCATAACAGGAAATCTGTTTAAATGAATGTTTTTAATTGTGAAAAAATATGGAATAAATTTGATAAATCTATTTAAATGATTTAAAAGAGATTTGGATTGGAAAATATGAGTTTTCAAATATTTAAAAGTGGTTTAATCCAAATAAGCTTATATAGCACTTTTCGCAGCACTTTTATGCAGCGAATTGTATAACTTGTGGAATATAAATTTAAATGTAAAGACGTTTTCCACAATAAAAAGTGAATGATTTAAAAAGGATAATGAAGCGTTTTGAAAGATAAATTGGAATATTTATAAGCAACTCCAAAATAAGTTGAAAATCTGAGTATGCAGAAACGACTAGTACATTTGTCCCGCTTGTGAGATCTGGGAAGATAAAACAAGGTGTTTAACTATGGTTAGGATGGAGCAACCAGTGCCCTGAACTTACCTGGCCTATGTTTTCTTTTCTTAGGCGAGAGGTGGAACAGATCGAAGGGAAAGCCCGGATGCTCTTAAATAAAAAGATTTTATATTTAGTTTTTGAATTAAAAGAAGATTGGTATTATCCAAAAGTTAAGCAATCTCCAAAATGAATGATTTCTACGATCCTATTTACTTCAAAATGTTTATTAAGACTGATTTAGGGTTTATCATAAACGATGTCTTAAATAACATTGTTTTTGACCCGCTTAAACGTAAAGAAATTTGGATCAAGAATTAAGTAAGGAAAGTTGAAATATTTTCGAAAGCAAAAGAATGAATTTCTTAAAATCATCCTAAGTTAAAAGAAAGAGATTTTGAAATCATTTGAAAAGAATTAAAGTGAAAAGAGACTAAATAAATCCTATATACTCATATTCACTTTAATCGATGATTGGATTTCGAAGGAAGCGGAGTCGGATTTGGTTAATTCCTATCCGAAAACCACTTCGAACCAATGTATACGTTCGAACGTGAAGACTTGTTGAAGACGATGATTATTGAAGACCGTGGATCTTTATAGCGTGAGGACTGCTTGTTGACTTGCTCTGGGTAGCTCCCGAGTTATATATAGCAGTGGTCTCCTCGTGATGGAGATTTTACGGATTGCAAGGGCTTCTCGCCTAGTAATGGCCGAGGAACGTGCCTTCGGTTTGTCCTGTTCCTGGAAAACTTGTATGGACGTTTGTCAGACATTGCATTTCTAACGATTACGTACACTGGTTTTTACAAACGTACATCAGTGGTGGCGGAGAAGGCAACTTCTCTTAGCTTAACACCCTCCTTGAGACATACGAGCTCAAGGGTTGTATTTTTGTGGAAGGCAATTAGTAGTTAAATGGAAATGGCAATGTGCATTCAAAGATGTGATATGTGCTATGTGAAAAGGTAATCGTAACCTCAAGCCTCATCAAACCGGAAATGACCAAAACAGGATTAGATGCGGCAAGGCTAAGTGGGTCATTCCCAATTAGGGTATGATCATCCCCTTCTAGATATATTTCTTCCTGCTATGACGTTCGGGATGTTAATTTATGTGGTGTATGGAAAACGAGCGCTCGGTTAAAGGTCGGTAATGACCGAGGGATGACATATTCGATACTATCTAGTTAAAGAGGTAGGCTGGTCTTGTGTTGGTAGAGAAGCTTTGTGATGGTTTCTCGGGACGTCCATCCAGTGGTGTACCCATTTCGAAAGGTAGATCCTTCGCCAGGTCATTTGTATGGAAATCCATTCTCCAATAAGAACCTACGGTTTTGTTTGTAGAGCCTAGTATGCTGGAATTTAATAATGGTAACAATTTCAGCTAAGATTAATAAGTTTATTTGCAAATGTTTTAAAAGAGATGTCATTAGAAATAATATAAATTGTTTTGATATAAAAGTGTTTTAGTTATCATAAGGTAAAAACCCGTCCGTGTTTATGTGTGGACGTGGTCTTATGAGATACTCTTTATTTTCAAAGGATTTTATCCAAGGGCTGATATACACTGTCATTTATTATTGAGTTTTTCTCACTCTTGTTTATCAAGCCTGATCCCGGTATTTTCAATACTCGGTCAGATCCGAGTAGTTTCAGGATAATCGAAGACAGTTGGAGTTTCCAGAGGAGAGCTAGAGATATTCATCGACGTATGAAGATATTCGTTTATCGGCTTTGCTTAGTGTATTTTGTTTGATGTTGTCAGCAATTGTAAGGGTAGGTTTTATAACTGTCCAAGCTGAATTTACGTTAGACTCTGATATATGTATTTAAAAGTTTTCCGCTGCAAAAATATTTGTTCAATATTATATGTTATTCCATTCGTGTGAGATTCTGTTCTGTCTACTTTTCTTTATCACCCTTAAAGATCCGTCTTTTCGTCCAATTTGAGTTAGATATGTGTGTTTTATTGTCGATTCAAAAGGTATGGGAAAACGGGTCTTTACAGATCATTAGTGAGTATAGGCAGAATGAAGTAAACTTGAATAGATCTTAGTTTCTAATGTTTACCTAGCGAGCTTTAAGAAGTTTCTAGAATCATACTTGATCTTTAACTTGCAGTACGTTTCATTTGTTGTTTTTCCTTGTCATTTTCTGGATTAAACTTCTTATATAGTTCATGAATTTTGAACTAAGCTTTTAACACACGTATTCTACTACATTCTAGGTGTGACTTATGCCCTTGTTCAGAGGCAAGTTCACATTCGTGCGCTTGGCATGGTCTACCTCACTATTTGTGGCTAGATTGATATTTGACTATGAAGTCAGGTTGCGTGTTTACAACCTTCTTAATTTATGCGTATGGTTTTTATGATTGGTTCAGGCTGTCTAATTTCCTTACGTTCGGTGTGGCTATGTTAATAGAATTAACATAGGGGTTTTTATACTGGTTCGGATCGTCTACTATCCCTGTGACCAGTTTGGCTGAGAAAGTCTAGCTGCATTTTGTGCAACTTTGTTTTGATAACTGGTTCGGGTTGTCGGTATACTTACGTCTAGCGTTTCTATGCTAATGAAATTAACACAGAAAGGTTTATTATACTGGTTTGGGCCTTTTAATATACCTACACCCAATTGCCATGTTAAAGAGATTAACATAGAGAGATTTTAATACTTGTTCGGGCCGTCTAATATCCCTAGTGTATTATTGCTTTTTATAATAATTGTAATGCGTATTACATCAGTAATGTAACTCATACAAAATAAGGTGCAAGTGCTCTAATTCCATGTTCTTGGAACTACGTTGCCATCGGGCATTGATAGTCGGTACGCTCCATTTGCCAAAACTTCTATTATGACTAACAGACCTTCCTAATTTTCTCCCAGCTGTCTATCTGCTAGGCCTTTTGTGTTGGCATTACCCTTCATAGTACAAGATCCCCCTTGTAAAAATTTCTCTCTTTGAGCCCGGCATTGTAGTTCTTTGCCATCCTTTGCCAGTATGCAGTAGATACTGCTGCCACCTTATCTATTCTTTTCTGAAAGAGATCTCGAGCAACTTCCTTCAGCTTTGTGTTCTTCTCTGCAATATACAATATTCTTCTTTGTGTTGGGACTTCAACTTTTTCATTAAGCATGGCTCCGTATCCACAGTTTAGCGAAAAAGGAGTATGGGCCATTGGGGATCTAGTCGAAGTTCGATAGGCCCATAATACTAAAGATAACTCTTCTTCCCACTTTCCCTTAGCTTTCTATGGTCTTTACTTAACTTAATGGTTTTGTTTGCGGTTGCAATTTGTCCATTCGCTTGTTGGTGTGCGACGAAGGAAAAACTCTTAATTATGCAATTCTTCTTACAAAGCTCTACAAACTCCTTACTTTCAAACTGGGTGTCGTTGTCGAAAATTATTTTATGGGGGATTCCAAATCTGGTTGTTATGTTTCTTACCACTAAAGTGACTATCTTTTTTGCAGTGATCGTGGCTAAACGTTCCGTTTGTATCCACTTGATGAAGTAGTCAATTGCCATTATGGTGTAATTTTCCCCTCTCTTTGACTTAGGAAGCGGACCTATCATATTTATGCCCCATATGTCGAACGACTATGGACTGGTAAGTGGGATGAATTTGTGGGATGGTTATCCGAAGATACTCGTGAATTATTGACATCCATCGCATATTCTTAAGAATTCTCTCATATCTTGAAGCGCTGTGGGCCATTACTAACTGTAACTCGATACTTTCTTTGCTAACTTGGCCCCTCCTGAATGATCTTCGTATTGGCCCTCGTGTATTTGCTCATGTCCCGGACACCCTCTTCTTCGAAAACGCACTTAAAATAAAGGGTTGAGTACCCACTCTTGTATAATGTGCCATCAAAGAAGGAGTAGTATGGATCCTGGTACCTTATTTTCGAGCTTCGTTCCTATTCTAAGGTAGGGTCTTGTTTAGCAAGAATTATTTAATGGGAGCTATCCAGTTGTTCTTCTTGGTTTGTTGAAGTGTAGGTTCAACTACGAACTGCTCCTGATTTTCTACCGTTTCCTGATCTTGATCCCCATGAATTACCGTCCGCTGGTCTCGGGTTAAGATCAGTATATAATTTGATGTTGTTATACTCGGATCTGCCTGATGTACTATTGGTACTGCCTTCATTTTATTTACTGCTTTGGTGCTCGCAAGTTTGGCTAACGAGTTGGCAGACGAGTTGTTTTCATATGGGATTTTTTCTATGCTAAACTGTTCGAACTGCTCTAGTAATTTCTTAGAAAGATCCACATATTTGGCCAAGGTTGGTTCCTTTGCTTCGTAATTGCCTTGCACTTGGTTTACGACTAATTAAGAATTGCTGTGAATTTTAATGTGGGCTACCTTTATTACTTAGGTCATTCTCAGACCTGCAAAGAGTGCTTCGTATTCTATAATTCTGTTGGTTAATTTGAAATCAGGTTGCACTGCTCCATATAATTTCTGCTTATTTGGAGTGGTCAGCACATACCTAATTCTTACCCCATGTTTATTTGATGCTCTTTCCATGAACAGTTGCCTTAACTTAGGGGTTGATGGTTCTTCCTATGGTTGAGGTTTGGCTGCCAGCGTGCATTCCTCGATGAAGTCTGATAGTGCTTGACCTTTGATTGTCTTTTAAGGACAATAAGTGATGTCGTATTGACATAGTTCCATTGCCTATTTTAGTAAGCAGCCTGATGTTTCTGGCTACTGTAGTATTTTCCTTAGGGGTTTGTCTGTGAGGACTTTGATGGAATGTGCTTGTAAATAGGGCCACAACTTCCTTGCTATAAGGAACGAGATGTAAGCTAGCTTTTTCAATGACTTATCAGTTCAGTTCTGCACCCGAGCCACTTGTTGTTGAAGTAGATGGGCCTCCAGGTCCCTTCACCCTCTAGTGTTACCGCAGAACTAACAGCTTTATCAATTACAACTAAATAAACATACAAGTCCTCACCTTTTACCGGTTTAGATAGTATGAGAATGTTGATCAGATGATCCTTTTGGTTTTGAAATGGGATTTTGCATTCCTTCATCCATTTTAAATTTCCCCCTTTCTTTACCTAGTTGAAGAACGATATGCACTTGTTTGTTGCTTTTGAGATGAATCTGCTTAGTGCCCCCACTCTACCGTTTAAGCATATTGGGTCCTTCACTTTTTATGGGATTCCGTTTTGTCTTATGGCTTCTATCTTTTTGGTGTTCGCTTCTATGCAGCGTGCACTTACTATGTACCCTAGGAACTTGCCTGATTGAATGGTAAAGGAACATTTTATACGGTTTGGCTTCATATTGTATTGTCGCATGACTTCAAATGTTTTCTCTAGCTCTTGAATGTAACTTTATGCTACCTTTGACTTGACCAGAATATCATCAAGATATACTGTGAGAAATACGGATTACGGATCTTAAGGCTGGAATAACACTATAGGGGGTGAATAGTGTTTTGTGGATTTTCTAAATCTTGTTGAAACATATGTAATTTAATCACCAACAAATGTAATTCACAAACACAGATATAATCACTGAATCAGACATAGATGTAAATACTAAATAAAAGCAGTAAAGGAAAGAACACACCAGGATTTTATACTGGTTCAGAGTTACCCTACATCCGGTCTCATATAATCATACGGATTTCTTATCAAAATAATCTTCCAAATTACACCATCAGTTTCAAGGCTACAAGGCACACCCTCATGTATTCGAGTCCATGGCAAACTCTCTTATTTAACCAGGCTACAAGATCACCTAATTAATTTCCAGGGCTACAATCACACCCAGTTGATTTCAGGGCTCAGCCGCACCTTTTACTCAACAGTTGATTTACAAAAGATTCTATAACTCTAAATAGCACTGAGATCTTATGGAGAGAGTGGCAGAGAATCAAATAAGTGATAATCAAGTTTGATTCACTTGGTATTTCGGCAAAGTATAGTTTAGAATTCTTTAGAATAAATGTGGAAGATGAAGAGGAGAGAAAATAAATGAAATCTAGTTAAAAATTCGTTAGAACTTACTGGTATTTATAGTAGAGCAATAGTCATATCATTCGTGAAAGGATACGATGAATAGACACTTCTTTTAAAAATTGAAATTTGAAAATAATGGACACCATTTTGACATGGGGGTGAAGGATGTCAAAATGCTCAAGGCAAAAATGTTGTTTTGATTTTCTTGTTAAAATTGGTTTCTATAATTTGTCAAAACAATTTCTAAACTTTATAAATATATTTGAATATAGTTTAAACATATAAAAGTGTTTAGAAAGTAATATATAATATTAATCTATAAAGTGGTTTAAAAACTGAGTATATAAATATTTTTAAGCTAAATATTTAAAACAAGAGATGGTTTAAAAGCAAGGACAATTTTGAAATCAAAATATTAAAAATGATAAAAGTAGTTTTGAGGCTGAAATATTTAAATCCAAGAGAAATGTCTTTTTGAAAAGAAAGTATTGGAAACATTTTTTAAAAACAAGAGATATATATTTTTGAAAAGCATTTTTATAAAATGAGCAGATATCAAAATAGGACCACTACATTAGATATTGTCATGGGTTCTATCCCTTTAACTGGCTCGAAGTGGATTCAATTCCACGAATAAATTTCGAATAAAGATGTAAGCGCTTTCAAGAAGTTTTAACATAATTCTATACTCAATACTTATCTTGTACTATTGAACTCTTGATATCTTGATACTCATGAGTCTTCAATCTTGATATCTTCGGTCTTGAATCTCTATACTGTACATTCTTCATTCTTGGTACTTGCATGTTTATATCCTGCATATGCATATATATATATATATATATATAAAGTATAATGTTAGTATTTATATTTTATAACAAGTCCTAAGGTTGTTGTCATCAAAACCATCATCTCAAGGACTAACAATCTCCACCTTTTTGATGATGACAACCTATGTTTATAAAATATACTTCACCTTCACAATAACCCCCCCTAAAACTAATAACTCCCCCTTAATCTAAGCTTAACTACTCTATTTTATATTTCTTCCCCTTTGTCATCAAAGAAAACTTATCCTTAACTAATATAACTCCTCCTTAATCTAATACTATCCAAACTAAATACTAATAAGGAAGTATAATAAGAGAAACAAAATTTTTACTATATACGATGTTATATATATATATATATATATATATATATATGGAACATAAACACAAATATATTTATGTACATAAATTAAGGAATAACACTACTAACAAGAGTTTTTGACAATTGGAGATTTGTGAATCAAACAATTTGGATAATGAAAACAAGAGTTTCCACATTGTTCAACCAAATTATCATCTTTTTCAAAATAGATTTCGCATATGCAGACCATGTTGTCGTCTTCTTCCATAGGTGGTTCTTCCTCTTCTTCTTCTTCCTCTTCGTTGTGCTCTAATGGGTTACGCACATGAATGTTAGGAGAATCTTCTACAACCACAATAGGATTTGTTGCAAATTCCGAAGAATTTTGCCTTGCTTTTCTTGTTCTTTTGCCATCCTTATTTGCACAACTTGAAGTTTAGTCAACATTTGCATGGCATCCTTCATAGATTCTTCAATCTTTATCACACGCGCCAGTGTAGTGTGTCGGAATGGACTAGAATGAGGAGAAGTGAAAGAAATAGTGTCATTTTGGTTTCATTTAGTAGAGGAGGCCATTAATTTTAATTTTCAGAAGTTCATTTCAGGGAAAGAGAAGTGAGAAGATAGGAAAATTCGAAATACATAGGTTTATGTAACAACCAAACTGATTTTAGAGGGAAAATCAAATTTTCAAATTTTAATGTTGTATGTCGACATCGGTGGTAGGGGTACGTCGACATCCTTGTGAAATGTTTGATTTTCTTGTATATCTCTGTTTATCAAAAATATATATTACCATGTCTATATTTTATATCTCAGTTATTGAACAAATTCTTAGTTCTCTTCTTAAATTATTAAATATAGGTTGATTTAAGGGTTTGGTTAAAATATCAGCAATTTGATTCTGAGAGTTGATAAATTCAAGAGAAATAATCTCTTTACTTATATTATCTCTGAGAAAATGATGTGTGATATCAATATGTTTAGTCCTAGCATGATGAGTAGGATTTTTAGATAAATTTGCTACACTAGTATTATCACAATAAATTGGTGATTTTGAAATTTTTAATCCATAATCTTTTAGGGTTTGTTGCTTATAAATGAAATGAGAGCAAGCCAAACCAGTAAAGATATATTCTGCTTCAGTTGTCGATAAAGAAACAGCGTTTTTCTTTTTACTAAACCATGAAACCATAGGATGCCCCAAAAAGTGACAAGTTCCACCTATATTTTTTCTGTCATATTTGCAACCAGCATAGTCAGCATCACAATAATAGATTAAATCAAATGAATCATTTTTAGGGTAAAATAAACCATAGTCAAAAGTATGTTTAACATATCTTATGATACGTTTCACAGCTTTTAAGTGAGTCTCTTTGGGTTGAGATTGGTATCTTGCACAGAGACAAACACTACGCATGATATTAGGTCTACTCGCAGTGATATGGAGTAGAGCAACAACCATATCTATTCGTGAAAGGATACGACGAATAGATGCTTCTTTTTTAAATTGAAATTTGAAAATAACGGACATGTCGACATGGAGGGTTGAAGGATGTCGACATGCTCAAGGCAAAATTGATGTTTTGATTTACTTATTGAAATTGGTTTCTATAATTTTTCAAAACAATTTCTAAACTTTGTGAATATATTTGAATATAGTTTAAACATATAAAAGAGTTTAGAAAGTAATATATAATCTTAATCTATAAAGTGATTTAAAAGCCGAGTATATAAATATTTTAAGCTAGATATTTAAAACAAGAGATGGTTTAAAACAAGGACAATTTTGAAATCAAAATATTAAAAATGGTAAAAATAGTTTTTAGGCTAAAATATTTAAAACCAAGAGAGATTTCTTTTTGAAAAGAAAGTTTTGAAAACATTTTTTTAAAAACAAGAGATATATATTTTTGAAAAGCATTTTTATAGAATTAGTAGATATCAAAATAGGACCATTATATGTTCCACTATATATTGTCTTGGGTTCCATCCCACTAGAGTCTCATCCCTTTAATAGGCTTGAAGTGGATTCCATTTCACGAATAAATTTCGAACAAAGATGTAACTGCTTTCAAAAAGTTTTAACATAATTCTAGACTCAATACTTATCTTGTACTATTGAAATCTTAAACTCTTGATATCTTGATACTCATGAGTCTTGATATCTTCAGTCTTGAATCTCTGTACCGTACAGTCTTCATTCTTGGCACCTACATGTTTATATCCTGCATATACATATGTATCAAAAGTATAATATTAATATTTAATTTTATAGTAAGTCACAAGGTTGTTGTCATCAAAACCATCATCTCAAGGACTAACGTATACTTGGCATTCTTTCTGATCTGCTCTAAGAACGTCATATTAACCAACCTTTGGTATGTTGTTCTGGAATTTTTGAGTCCAAACGGCATGACCTTGAAGCACCAAATCCTTTGTCTATTACAAAACTGGTATGCTCATGGTCTGGTCGAAACATAGCTATCTGATTGTATCCTGAGTATGTGTCCATGAATGAGAGCAGCTCATGTCCGCTAGTTGCATCTATTAACTGATCAATTCTAAGTAAAGGGAAGCCATCTTTTATGCAGGCCTTGTTGAGGTTGGTATAATCAATGCAGTAACCCCATTTTCCATTGGATTTATTTACAAGCCCTGGGTTAGATATCCATTTTGGGTAATATACCTCCCTAATGAATCCAGTTTCCTTCAATTTTTTGACTTCTTCGTGTAGGGCATTGTATCTATCTTGATATAAGGTTTTTGCACTTTTTTCTGACTGGATGGGCATCTGGCTCAATGTTAAGTGCGTGACAGATGATGGCTGGATCTACTCTGATCATATTTGAGTGATTCCAGGCAAAATATCCATTGATTTCTTCAAGAAGTCTATCAATTCAACTTGTGCTTCTCCGCTAGGGTTCTTTCCCATCTTGAGTACCTTTGTGGGATCCTTTCAATCTACTTGTACATCTTCAAGATCATTTACTGGCTCTAAACCCTTCTATGATTCCCCTAATCTTAGATCTATCTCGCTTTCCGCTTCCTCTTCTGGTTGTGAATTCACCGAGGATGCCTATTTCTAGGCTTCTTCCGAGAAATACTGTACGTAAACTGAATTATATTCATCAATAACTATCATGCACATATATATTGTTTTCTCTTTCTTTACAGATTTTGGTGTCGCATAATGGTTTGCCTCGGTATCAGTTTTTGTGCTCTGTACCGTTGTAGTTCTCTGAATTGGTTTAGTTTCTTGTTATTACTATTTATCACAAATATAAAAAAATAGCAAAATAGTTTTAAACAATTTTACTGCTAGAGTCAAGAGTTACATCGTATAATTACTAAAAAAATCATCTCTTACTGATCCTACCCCAGTTCGAGTGTTGAATTTCATAAGAAGATCTTTCTGAGGGATGATGGACCTCAAATCTACCATTGTGGGTCTTCCTAGAAAGGCATTTTATGGTGATGGTTGATCAATGATTAGGAAGCTGGCATAGAATGACTTATATAGAGGTTTGTTCAAACTGTGACAAACAAGCATGCAGATCCTATTAGGATGGTTGTTGTGTTATTGAACTCATAAATTGGTTCAAGGCTGGTCTACAAGATTTTTGAGGGAAGCAATCTTGCAATATGCAAATTTGAAGATGATATTGACCGAACTTCCTAAATCAACAAAGACTTTCTTCATGATGCAATTTGAGATCTGCACCGTAACAGAAAGCAGGTGTAATGTGCGAATACCACTCTTATTTCATCTATTACAGTGGAAACTATCTCTTGAGTTAGTCTCCATTTGACATGGAAAATCGTCCTTTATTTTAACTTGGCCTCTTACTCATATCTCTCTTGTTCTTTTTTCTTTCCCTAGCAAGGTATGGTTCTCCATGGATATAGACTATAAGGTTGGAGAGGTTTACTACTTGATTTTTGTTTGGGTTGAGAGTGAGGTTTTTGCTTCTATTTTCGTTATCGGCCTTCTGAAAGCTACCAAAATACCCTTTTTGGATTAGTCTTTATATTTCATTCTTCAAATGCCTGCAATTTTCCATGTGATGACCGTTGGCTCTGTGGAAGTGGGTGTATGCTCCATTCTCATTCTGCTTTACTTTCTTTCCTTTATTCGATATGTTGTATATGCGCTCAGCCTTAATCATCTCGTATATCTCCCCAGAAGTGTGAGAAAGGGGATTTTTGGTGGTAAGGTTTAATTCCTTTTGTCATTTCATAGATGGGTGGTATCCTTCTGCCCCATTTTCTTATCATAGCTAGGGGTGGAAGTTCTCTGAGGTTGTACCGCAGATCCGGCTTCCTCCATTCTAATATAGCCAGCTGTTCTTTCACAGAAAGCCTTTATGTTATTCCATGGCTTTTTGCTACTTTTATCATATACTACACTTCCTCTCCTTATCTCGACGTGCGTCACCATTAGTAATGCTTCTTCACTAGTCACTCCAATCCAGAGAGATTCGGCTTTGAAGCGTTTAACAGAATTATGTAGGCTTTCATTCTCACCATGCTTTACGCATGACATAGTATTGACATCTGGGGAAGCTTCTCTCCCCTAATTGAATTGCCTAAGAAAATTGGCAGATAGTTGTCTCCAAAATTGGACCTCCCTAATTTGTACCTTCTGAACCATCGGGAGGCTACACTGGCTAAGTAAACAGGAAACAACTTACATCAGGCCATTATTCCTACCTTTAGGATGTCCATGTAACTCTCGAAAGTACAAAGGTTGTCATCGGGATTGGTAGTTCCGTCGAACTTATCAATTGAAGGGGTCTAGAAGTTATCAGGGAAATCCGCTTCAATGACAATTTCACCAAACGAGGTAGAAACCTTTCCCCTATTTTCTCTTTGGTACTTTGTTGGCATATTTTTGCCAACTACTCTACTCGAGCCTTTAGTTGACAAATTTCACTCTCTCATTGATTGATCTGTGATAATTTACCCTCAGAAGCGGTGTCTTCATCATCCAAGGTGGATTAGGTTTGTTTTTCCAGCAGTAGTGGGTTAATATTGGTTGTTTTGTTTTGATACGAAGATTGACCTGGATCTTGCTTTGCAGCTTGATATTAGGATTTAGGCCTGCATCACAGTTCCTATCTCTCAAAGTGCCGTTATCACTCCCTTGTTGAATAGCCAATGTAGTAGGTGAACAATGGTGGCGAGCAGTGGAATATGGAGGTGAGGATGGTCTGCGAGAAATATATTGGGTTACTATTTTCACCGACTCCTCCATGCGTTGGTTCATTTGGTTTGTGAAGGATTGGAATGCGGTTGGGAGGGGGTCTACGAGGGCTTCAGTCGAAGCTCCTACTTCACTTTAGGATTTCAAAGTTATGAGTGATTTGTTCACTGTCCTCGAAGCCAAGTACAAATTTTCTTAAGCAGGAGGGACAGATGAATCGGTGGGATTCATGGTGTGCGGAACAAATGTAGGTAGAATCTTATTGGATGCAGGAAATGAAAGGAGATTCAGGCCCTCCTTCTAGCGCCAAAATGTTAGTGAGATTTTTTTGTCTCGCTGCATCTGAATGATCGTGAAGTAACTTTAGTGGTAATTATTTCGAAAATTTAAAATCGGTAAATTTAAGTGAAATTAATATTTCCTTTAGGTAGTAATTGTGATGTTGGAAGCTTACACGATTAAGTAGTTGCATTTGAACTGTTTGTTAAAATGTCAAGTCCAACTAGCATTTAAGCCAAATAAAGGTAGGGAAAAATCTAACACCGAAATCTACGTGGAAAAAACAAAACTGTAGAAAAGTAAAGGACAAAGCGAATTTACGTGGTTTAAATATTAAGGAATCCTACGTCCCTGGTGTAAATCCCAACACCTGTGTACGTCTACGGTGTCAAAATGAACTATGGACAACAAAGGTATATATAAAGGATGAATATGTTTGTTGCAGTGTGCATCCCAACACCTGTATACATACATATTAACTATGTACACTACGTATATGTTGCACTTGCATTATACACATATGAATGTATTTGATACATTCATTACTATATGTTTGAATTCATATTAAATTTAAAACTCCTTTTACATATGAAATAAAATAAAATATTGATTTTATTTAAAAGAAATTTAGATAAAAGTTAAAAGAATTTAGATCTCATAGGCCCATTAAAGATCCAATAATGATTTTTTTTTTTGAAATTTACCCTTTAACTCCGCTACGGGTTCGCCCAATAAACCAATAATGGTATCGGAAAGAGGTTGGTCGAGGAGTCACCTACTACATTGGATGTCCCAATTCGATCCCTGCAACTATCATGATAGTAGGTTCTCGCATTGTGATCTATGATGAAGTACTGCTACTTACCCATACATGTCCTATGATGGTTGTTATATTCGAATGGCCACTTGTAAAACTTGCTCGTGAGGTACCTATTTGTGTCACCGCAAAGGAGTTTGGGTCGAAGCAACGATAATATCAAAGCCCAATAGCTTATGTGGTTTAAATTAGTCATGTTAGGGCTAATTAATTAAGCTAATCCACTTGGTATGGTGTCTGGAAAGGTAATATCTAGGATTGGAATTGGACAATCAAGTACCTTTTTCTACCTGGTTACCGGCCTGGTCTGAAAGGTGAAGTGAGCCTAAAGGTTACCACTAAAAGAAAAGGCCCAAATTGAATTCACCTTGGGCTAATTTTCAAAATTATTTTGAAAATAAAAATAAATTATTTTAAATTTAAAAGTTAAACATGTTTATTATAAAAGTTATAATACGACATTAGTTTCTAAAATGTTTGAAAATATTTAAATGCTAATTTTGAAATTTAAAATTTATGAATAAGATTAATAAAATTTATTAATTAAATAGGTCAATTAATTAATACTTATATATATTGATATATATATATATGTCATTTTAAAGTGAAGATAACATAAGTATACATGTATGTATGTAAAATAAAATTTCATTTAATTAATTTTTTAATTAGAATAATTAATTAAAGGTTAATTAATTGGATTAATTAACTAAAGGTTAATTAAATAAATAAATTAAAGGTTAGCTAATTGAATAAAAATACACACATATATATATGATATATATGTTATATTATAAATTCATAGTATGTGTATACATATATATGTATCATATATATATATATATATATATATATATATATATATGATATATATTTATTACTATAAGGGTTATAGTATATACTATAAAGCTTATACTAGATGTGTCCAATATAAAAGTTGTATTGGAATACTAATATAAAGTTAATTGACTTAAAATTAATTAAATAAGATTTAATTAATATGAGATTATACATAAGACTATTACATAAGTAATATGAAATATAAAAGTTATATAATAATAAAACTTATATGATATGATATGAAGTTATAAATAAATATGTAAATGTACATATACTGTGATTTTCGATGTGTGCGACACTTGAATCACAAGGGTATTTCATAAAAAATTCATTATTTCATAAGTCAATATCACTCAATATAATATATCGAAGATTATGAATTTTCAATATAATGTTGTCCTCTATCATATATGTTAACAAATTACTTGCATATTCCTTAGTTGTTGAGTAAAATCAAGCTAGGGATGTTATATGTAGTATTATTAATATATTGAATAAAGGAGGTAAGATAACTATATGTATTTGTTGAGCAAACTTAAGATACATATACTATACTTAGTCCATTGCAATATTGTAGGTACGAGTAAATAATCTCTTTCGATTTGTTGAGCAAATTCAAGGTTAAAATGAGATTTGGAAAAGGTTCCAAGGGTTTGGAGTTGTATATGATACAACCGACAATGAGTTATCCTCGTAAGTGTAGCTATGACAAGACGGACAAATCCCGACACCCGCTAGTGAAGTCGAAAGACTTCTATTTTTCAACTTAGGGTTTGATGAAATATAAAAGACTAATGGGTCCCTTATAAGAAAAATGAAATGATAACATTAAACTTTTATAATATTGTAAGAACGTATGCTATATAATATTATAATAACCTACATTGATAAATTTATGCAATTAAAATGATTGATAAAACGTTTATCAATTAAAACATACAAACGAACGGAACTAAAAGTTGACAAATAGAAATGTAATATATACTTACTAATAAATGCTTATTACATGTTAACGTTTTGACACCCATGCAAGCACTTGATTTGACAACTACTTAATACGTTCATGATTTGGTTGCTAACGTATTTATTTCGTCAAGACCATGTATTGCATTATATGAGTTCTGAACTCAAAAACAATACAAGACTATGGATATTTGATCCATATACGATCATATATAAATGTTATATGCTGAATGGCCACTATTCGTAATGTATGATACTTCGATAAATTTTGTTCATTCAAAGCAAAAGAATAAACCATATTGTGAGATTGAGCGTTCAATTTGACTGATTACATGAAGGTCCTATTGTGTTAAATGTAACAATAAACCAAAACCACAAGGCAGATCTAAGAACTCGATCATCGAAATGTTAGTTTGATCAGTTTATGCAAAGTGCATCATATATGATCTACTTAAATGCTAAGGATGATCGAGTATGCTTATGTAAGTAGTAAGGGTATTCTTTTGAATGGTTCGACTATTTAGAATGAAAAATGAATATACAGGAGTGGATGCGATTTATGGTACAGTTGGGACGAAAAGAGTGAATAGTCATTTCTGCTTCATAAAAAACATTGGAAATGAGAATTTTAGTAATAATAATTGATACTTAACATTGGAGTAAGAAATACAACTTCTATTCCGAGATATATTTTCATATAGAAATTTTATTCTATGAGATTTATTTCTTTGAGTTCAAAATATTTAATCAAAGAACTCTTTGTTGTAAACTAGTTGTAGTATATGAAACAAATAATCTATATTAAGTGAATAATGTACCTTCGAATTCAGTACATTATTACAGTAATAAAGGCAATAGTGGGAGCATGTTATATAACACTTATTGATTACATCAAGTTATAAAAAAAATTCATAAAACATACCAAACATTATTTGTGAAACAATGATTATTTTTCAGTATCGAATGAAAAATAGACACAGTTATATATCAATGTGAATATTATGAATATTCAAATGATACAAAACTACAATTTTTTATATAACAAAAGTGATGCATCGAAAAATACAGAAGTATCTAAAATTATTTATATTACTTTGGAATTATAGACGAAGTATGCAATTGTAAGTCTATTAATACCAAATCCGTTCCACCCACTTCATCGTATTCACCGATGAGTTATCACAAACATGGACAAGTGTATTTGATATGCATGTATAAGTATGTATAAGCTCATAGAATATAAAACAGAAGTAAATAATATAACATGCAATAGAAATGATTTGATTTGATCAAATGGGTGAGTATATTGGAAAGAGTTCTGTATGTACCTAATATGAATAAAGATTCGGTCTTGAAGATCATTCCTCCCTAAATACACAATGATGTATTGATAAGGAGTAATCAAACTTTGTTGGATAAAGCAATGATGGGTGGAGTTGAGTTAAATCTTTCTAGAAGGTGTGTATTTAGGAGTAGTATAAAAGGTTAAAATTAATATCATCCAAAGAAAAGCTTACAAAACATACAATATAAGAATTTATAAGAAACTCCTATATATCATAGGCCAAAGAGTTAGCATGTTGAACGAATTGAAAAACCGCACGTAATAATTGCACGTAAGAGATTTTGTATGAATCGTTTCAAGATAATTTTGGGAGCTATAATCGTTAGATGACTAATTTATGATGCGAGCATTAGTATATTATGAACTAATGCAAAATTATTTGATATAAAGAAATTCATAAAATATTTATGGATACATGTTCCATTGCACTAAGAAACAACTGTTGTTTCAAGAAATACCAGCTTTATAGCAAAGAAATCCTTTAAGAAATTATTGATATAGAATGAATTTAGATATGATTCGAGGATAAAACTAACAATAAGGGATGAAATGAAATTAATCATACCTAGATGAACACAACACATTAGAACGTCTAATGAGTATTCATACACAATAAAGAAACTATAAGTTTCTTATCAACGTCAAGAATTAATAAACCTCAGTTGTTTAATTAAACTATTTAGAGTATGACTCTATGATATGGTATGATGCACAAATCTGAAGGTTTCCAATTAAATAACCAAAATATGATTTAGAAAGTTGTACCCAAAGGGAAATGATACATTGGCCGCAAATGTGTCTTCAAGAGAAAGTCAAAAGAAGTTGGAATATAGTGAGCCACATTGATAAGAATAATACCATAAATTTCAATTGTTGAAATTAGCGTAACGGATTCACTATTCGATTTGCTCAAGTAGGTTTAGATTTTATTCACAAAATTATCACATAGTATGACTTTATATTTTGGTATGTGTGTGTTGGAATATAAAATTCTAAACAAATATTTAGAGTAATCTGTTTATACATGATAACCAAAGTGTTTCGAAGTCAGTGGGAGCGATATTAAGTTCATGAGTTTTCGGATATGATCCTAGAACGTATACGAAAGTATCATTCAAAAAGAATCAAAATCGAATAAGCTTTTTAATAGAAATATCAAATAGTTTTATTACCAATCAAAATACAGAGGAAGCGTGTGTTCATAAGAAAAGACGTTAAAAGGTACACTGATATTTCTAAACTACAAATAAACAATATGTTGCTGATTTTTTACACCTTAGTTGTTTTAATACCCAATATTGGATTTGTAAATGATGTCTCTTACAGTAAGCATAAAAGATATTAGGAATGTTCTAAATGATATGCAAGGACACCTTGTTAAGATGTTTAATACGGAAAATGTAAGAAGGAATCCTTATATATTGGCAATAAGAATTATCACATATGTTATGTTGTCTATGATAAAATAATTTGTATGTATTTGATACATGAAGGAAACATCAAATTCAAACAGATATCAATAAATGGTTGTTTGAGGTTTTCTTGTGTATTTATGAAATACTAGAGAAGTGTTTACAGAAATAACAAACTTCTTATGAAGAAGTGTTCAAACTCAAATTTTCATAAGTGATATTGAGTAATGTCAATAATAAATTCAAGTTAAGATTCTTTAAATTGGAAATGTTCCAAATGAAAGACCATGGGTAACTCAATGAAACGGACTAAGTACAATGCATTGATTAGAACCGTAATAAAAGCAATGTATATAAATATAAATTCACAAATTTATAACTAAACCAAGGATGATTCCAAATGTTGAGAATCCTATAACACTATTATACATTATTATATGATAATAATGTCACAACATGGTTCATAACAGAACTTGGAGCTCACCAGAAATCGAGAGGCATACTCTAAATTGTTCACATGATCAAGTTAGTTTATTAGCATCGAAGAGAGTAGGTTGACAGAGTAGAAAATCGAAATACAATAGCATACCCTCTCAGTAAGGGACTAACGCAGTTGATTTTGAGAAAACAGACTAGAGAAGTTAAAATTAGATTCCATAATTGACCCCAGTGCAAGTGGAAGTTTGATAGAGTTCGAGGTATGCCCTAGAAGTAATTATGTATTTTCTCACATATATCTAACTCGATAACCAATTTTTTTGAAAATAAAATGTGTTTTCTTTCTATTATGTACTTGATATAATGTGTTTTACTAATTAATTAATTTAACTAAAAGTATATTTTATAGAAAATCTATAGATGGTATATTTTGTTATAGTAGTTACAAAGCGTTGTAATCGTGAGTAATTTATCATAATGAAAACAAATATATCGTTTTAAATATTCCTAGTCAAGATGTATCGAGATTGGATATCGATGCATCCGTTAAGACTAGAGTATGTAACACTCTCCAAATATTGGACAGTATATTACTCATGACTATCGGGGGAGCTAAGGGGTTACATACTGATAGTTATTGGATAACTATGAAATGGTTCACTCGATAGTTTTCTGTTTATTAAAAAAATTAAGGTCAAACAGAAAATATCGATGTGATTAATTTACACAGTTTTCTTGACTTGATAATATGGTTGATCTTTAATGTGGAAGCTCCAATTTGATAATAGTTAAATCATGGCAAGGCGTCCATCGAACAACTATAGTTGGGTCGAGTGGAAGCATTGGAAGTGAAATATTATTCAAGAGAGGATTCGTCTCCTCAGCTATATAAGGTTATCATCATGGTTAACTGATGTCAACTCAAAGTCAAAGTCTCTGGCTAGAGAAATTCAGTTAATGATAATTGTTATTATTGAATCAAGGACTTTTTGTTTATACTATAGAGTTAAATATGGACGATATTGGAATTTTGACCATTACCAAACTCCATAAGTCCAAAGTGATATAGTTTTAACGAAGAGAATTGGTGTAAATAGTCGTCACTACCATGTACTGCTTATAATAAGTAAAATTGAATTTTACTACAAAGATATGTAAGCGATAAATTCAATTAAAATGTCACACCACTAGCTAAGGTGAAGTGTGAACGTTAATTTTTGCACTGTTCGAGCGTTAAACCTTGGAGTCGTATAACACTGGTGATGAATACTCTAAATAAACCACACGATTTAATTAATTTATAATTGAAATTAAATAAATTAACAAATACTTATGAAATATTAATTATTAAACTTTATTTGATTTGTTTTGAACATCATTAGGATTTAATAAAGTGCGTATATAAAAAATTTAAATGTGTGTATTGATAGGCGATATCGATAAAATATTTAAACTGGGTTTAAGTATATTAATTGCTGAGTTGTTTTAGGAAATTTTATTCTGAGGCCCCCATGCATAATGAAAAGGGGAATAGTTTTCAAATGCGATTTGAAAATCCAAAAGGAACAATTAAAAGAAGAAATTAAATCTTTGTCCTTTACTCCTCTTTATGACTAACTTAAATCTCATTTATGAAATGATTTTTGTCTGTTTCTCTTTAATTCTATATCTTCTGATGAAATTATAAAGAGGAGGAAAAGATTTGGTTCGATTTAATTATAAATTAAATAGGGAGGTTTTAAAAGGGAAAATTGAAAGGTTTAATGGTTCTTTTAAAATATATTTCTCTTATTCAATCCATCGTTATTCTTTTCCTGACTAAAAAATCGCATCTTCTTTCTCTTTTCCTCCTCCTCTCTCTTAGCGACCTCTATGATAATAAAAAAATTCCCTAAAAAAATCAAATAAAATCAATAACATTCAAGGTAGTATTTATCTCTAGATCCTTGTGAAATCCAGAGGTTGATTAAACCGAATTGGAGATTTATTCTTCGTTTAAGGTGCGAATCTTAGGCTACATCTTTGGGTAATTCAAATTTTATCTTATTATATATTCACCATGTTAATAAAGCTTAAATCCTATACATGCTACATCTAATCTCATCATTTGTTCATTATGTTAACCCAAAGTTCAGATCTAATATATGCTAATTGATTGTATGTTTATTATGATAATATAAGTAGATCCTACATTTGTGACAACCCTTTCATTATATGTGCGTATTATATGTATATTTAGTTCTAGTTCATTTTACAACAAATTTATAAATTTCTAATTTGTCCAATCTAATTTTGTCATTTCTTTAGAAATTATTATTTATAAATGGCAAACAAACAAACAATTTTGGATTAGAAACTTGTTTAATTAATTGATGTGCTTTGCACCTTATTATATACATAAATTTAGACTAACTATATATGTTAATTATTTAAAATTATTTTGGAAATTGAGTACATGTTTCACACATTTGTTGTTTTTAATGATTGTTGTCGATATTTTTTTACACGTTGTTTCAATTAAAAGACATATGTGGACTTTTATACAATACATTATAAACCCTTTGTATCCCTCTTAAGTTATAGTAGATTTTAATTTGTTACCTTAATTTCAAAATATGTAATAGATTACAAAGTTTTACATATATACGTGTGTGTGTGTGTGTGTTATTTTAATTTAAAAAATTGTTTGTAGTTATTAATATATGCATAAATTTATGTGTTTGATTGTTCAAATTGTTTTGAAATAGCAATAATGATAAGTTAATGAAATTAGATAACTCCTCCACTTTTCCTCTCCTTAATTATTGTTTTCTTTAACATAAACTGATTGTCCTTTTACATATATGCAAACTTTTGATTAAGTAAAGCAACTTTCTAACATATTATGTATAAGTAAATATAAGTAAACCATATGCATACGTATATTATTATTTATATAAATGTAAAACAAACTATGGACAATAAAGGCATATATAAATGGTGAATATGTCCGTTGCAGTGTACACCTGTATACGTACATATTTACTATGTACACTACTTATATGTTGCACTTGCACTACACACATACATGAACGTATTTGATACATTCATTACTACATATTTGAATTCAAATTAAATTAATAGTTTATTTAAAAGAAATTTAGAAAAGATCTAATGAATTTAGATCTCATAGGCCCATTAAAGATCCAATAAAGTAATTTTTTTGAAATTTACCCATTAATTCCGTTGCGAGATCGCCCAATGAACCAACACATATGGGTGTACTACTTTATAAAGTTCAATACATGAAGCCTACGTATACTACATAAGAATACCTACATTTCGTTGCATCTATGCCAAATAGCAAGCACAACAAACATAACAACCATCATACAATTCTCACATCACTTAACTTAATGCCTTTAGATATAATATAACTCATATGATCCTCCATATTGATCAGCAACTACATATCACTGCGGTCCTACCGATGCTCGAATCCATGCCACTCCATAAGACGAGGAAGCTAGACCACCTCGTATAGGTTTAGGGATAAACTGATCATCCTGTATCGATCTGCAAAGAGCACCCCCACCGCCCCCTTCTTCTTGAACATACTCAGGATTTCTAAATTATCTACGATCTCTTCAGCATACTTCCTAATAGTAGAAACCCTAGTACGTTCTACTGCATGGTTCCTAATAGTAGAAACCCATTTATGTTCTACTCTACCAGTGCGCTCCGTATTGAACATACCTCCTTGAACGATTCCAATAGAAACCTCGGTATGTTCTACTTCATAAGTTCACTCCGTAATGAACTTTTCTCCTTGGACATTTCCCAGATGCTATGAACACTTTCTACTTGAAGCGTTCGGTCTATTATGCTTACGTCGTCACGTCATTGAAGTCTCGAATAACCCTTGGTCGTCACAGGTACTCCTAATCCATCTCAAGTTATCATGGGGATACCTACATTCTCCTCGAAGTTGATCCCAAAGTAGCCTTGAAGTCCTAAACCAAAAGCCCCTTCGCCAACTCTATTCAAGTGCCAGACCGAAGCTATGAAGGGATCAGATCAAAGCAACACCTAAACCAACATCCTCTGTTGAACACAATTCTTTGTTTGATACTTCCACCACTTAACCATCCTACTTTAGTACCAATGTACCACCGTACTTGTAACGACCCATAATTCTCGATAATTAAAAATATTAAGTTAAATAAGATTTTGGAAATTTTAATATTGTAAGAAATAAAATTTATGATTTAATAATGAGAAAATAATTAGACAATGATTCAGTAACATTGTTTGGATGTGATTGAAAACTATTTTTAATGTAATTTCAATCAAGTGAAACAATTGTAAAGTTAATTTGGTCGTAATTGTAAATATGGAATTATATTGGTAATTAATGGAATTAATGGAATTTATGGAATCGAAATATTATAGTTAATATGAGTTTAGATGATAACTGTAGAATTTGAATGTAATAAAGGGTAAATTAATGTTAATTATATTTATATGATATTTTATGGTTTAATAATAAAAGTGGGAATCAAAATATAAGAATTTAATTGAAATTAAAATATAATTAATTGGTGTTTTATTATAGTGTAATTGAACGTTAAAATCAATGCAACATTTAAATATTGGATTTAACATGGAAAACTGTATTGTAAAAGTTTATAAATTTCTGGTTAATGAGGAATGATGGAAACTGTAAACTTTTAACTTTGAATTTAAAGGGAATTAATCAATTTAATAATGATTTAATTAATTAATGTGAAAATTAGGCCACTGTCATGGGTTTCAATCTAACCAGTTTTATCGGATCTGTAACAGTGAAATATTGTAGGATTTCAAGTTTCATGGCGATCAGATTTATCGTTTGATCGGTGGGTTCGAAATGCGTAAAAATCAATTTAATGAATTCAATAAAAAATAATTTGATTTTAAAATATAACTTCTGTATACAATGGGGTTTGGGCTTGAAACTAGTACCATTGAGTTCAAAAATATCGAAAACCTATATATCGATATATTGGATGACATATTTTCGTTTCGCGAACGGAATGGGCTTTTCGGGTTTGCGTGATCATTTCGATCTGTCCATTGATCCTTATCTATCCTTGTCTATATAAATAGACTTCTTTTTTGAAACCCTAACTATCTATTTCATTTGTTGTATGTACTTCTTATCTGTTCCTTCTTCCTTAATGGAAGAAGCCAAATTCCCAAATTCCAGACTCTAATTTCAATTTTGATATTAAATTTCGAAATTCAAACTCTTCAAACTATGTCAAGTTACATGTCGTTGGAAAGCTCTTGACGATCACAATCTACTGCTATAGTTCATTCTTTGATTTGAGTCACGGTTTGGCTACAAAACGTTGAGTTATCCTCGGCCGTCCATTGCTAGGATTTCCATTTTAACGGTGGATCTTCGACGAGGGTTCGATCGGGAGATATGGGCTTGTAAAGTGTGACCTGTAGAGTAGATTTATGGGTTCACTTTGTTTGGAAATGGTCGTAGATTACCAAAATTTTCCTAAAAAGGGGGCAGCGGTGGAGGTGGTTCCAGGGAGTCCTGGAGGGTCGCACGGCCACCATAGGCGTAGCCTGATGAGGCGCTTCCAACAGCGTTGTTCGATCGGGGTGATGTTGAATAAGGTGGCGTGCGACATTGATATGGGCTGGCGGTTGTTAGGGCATAGGTGGGTTCGTGCGTGATCTCAAGGGTTTCAGGTGATAGAGGATTTGCAAAAATGCCCTTTATCATTTTTAATTTAATTTAAAATTTTCCATCATCCTAACTATCATAACCTTTCGATACGATCTCCGTTTGACGCGCGGTTTCTTGCTTTGGGATCGTATCTTAATTTCAGATATTATGGAATTGGTTTGGCTGCATTCTAAGACTATTCAAGTTTTGGGATTTAATTTGATTTTAAATCATCAGTAAACCAAAAGTGAGTGTTCTAACCCACTCACAAATACTAAACCATCTTATGTAGGTTAAATTAAATTTATAATGTGATAAGATATTGATTAATTGATGTTTGGCATGTTCAAATTTTTATTCGAGTTTAATTTGAATTAACATTGAATTTAAATTCGTTAATTGAATACCTGATAAAGATTACCTGTTAATTGTTGTGATTTATTGGTTAATTTGAATGATGATTGTGATGGATGCCTAATTGTTGACATTTTGGATGATTTAATGTTATGTTAAATTATATATTGTTATCACACTGCAAGTTCCCTTAGTTATTTATTGGAAAATCATTATGGGTTCAAATGATATATACCCAAACGATCTTATAGGTTAGGGAAAAATCATTGTGGGTTGAAATGATAAACCAGAGCGATTGTATGGATTTGCAAATTGTGATTCGGAATGCAAGTTAAAATGATATATATCCAAAAATTTAAATTATAGCGGGTTGAAATGATATATATCTATATCACTTGACCATAAGTTAGAAAATTATATACAGACACCGGATTGGTTAAATTAAATGATTTTAAATCCTTAATTTTTGAATCTAGTTAAATGATAATATGAAATAAAACTAGATTTATATGAACTGGATTATTTTCAAAATCCAATCTTTTAAAATGTTGAAATTGATATTGGTTTAAATGAATTGTTTAAAGAATTTAAATTGAAATCTTAAAGTTGAATTTTGAAATATAATTGAAATTTTCCAAAATTTAATTATTGTAAATATTTGAATATTTAAGCTTTGAAATCTATTGAATTTGAAGTGATTTAAATTTGTAGTTCAAACAAGGATTTGAAATCGATATAATTTGAAATGGTTTTTATGAGAATTTGAATTGAAATCTTTAGCTTTTTGAATTGAAATCGTTGAACTGAGATTGGTTTATCGGAATTTTTGGAACTAAAGTTAATTTGAATTGATTTGTGAAACACGAAGAAACAATTCTAATTTGAAACTATTTTCGATATAAACTCTTTTAATCTACAAACTCTTAACGTATAAACTATTTTTCTCATATAAACCATTTTAATATATTAATAAATCTTAATACATTAATTATTTTTAATACATAACCTATTTTAATATATAAACTGTTTCTAATATATAAACTATTTTAATACATAACCTATTTTAATATATAACCTGTTTTAATATATAAACTACTTCTAATATATAAACTATTTTAATCTATAACCTATTTTTTAAAATACAAACTATTTTTTAATGTATAACTATTCCAGTATATAAACTATGTTCAATATTAAAACTATTTTAAGTTGGAACTGTTATGATTTAGATTTAATTGATTTAAACGCGAATATTTTTGTATGATGGTTTAACCTATTTTGTGGCTATGACGTTGAAAATGAATATGATTTAAAGTGAATAATTATTTCGAAAGTGAATTTGATTTCAAAAGTGATATGATTTTGAAGTGAATATGATATTTTAATATCAATTATGAATAGGTTTGGGAAATGTAAAAGAGCCAACCTGTGTGAACTAAGCGTTTGGTTGTTAAAGAGGCCGAGATCGAATATTGTCGTACTCTCTTCCAATACCGAAAACCACTTTAACAACTGTGCACATGGTGCAGAATCCAGAACAAAGTAGGATGGTATGGCGAACGCTACTGTAAGAGGTATGAACGCTGCCCTGACCCACTCGGGTCGGCTTGATATAACTAAAACATGAGCTACACCGGCCAAGTGAGGTCGCTCCTTCGATTGAGCACATTTCTTCGATACCATATCTGTTACTTTATCATTGACTGGTGGCCACCCTTTGATTTGATTGTGGGAGTCTGTCTCGAGGTGGGCGGTAGTAGCTGTTATGCATTACCATCAGTCTGGATCCGCAAACGGTAGTATCCTACCCTGGGCATTACCTTGCATTCCTTGTCATATGCCATATCGAGCCCACTAAGAGTTTGGTTTGTGTCGTACACTATGGAGTGCCTTCTGATAGCCCCCAGTTTATGGAGGAATTACGGTACTGTATAGACTACGACATTTATAAAAATGTGTTAAGGGGGATATGGGTATCGCCTTGATGCAATTTTAGTACTTTGCTTTACTGTAAACATATTATAATAGCATTTTGTATTACGTATGTAGATTTTTTAGCTGATACTTAGGAGATTGTAACATTCCTAAATTTTAACCAAGTTTAATTTGGCAATTAAATTTAGTTTTGAATTTATTTGTGAAATTAATTGTGAATTAATTAGGAAATTTCCAGAATAAATAAATAAATTAGATTTTAAATAGAATTTTGGTTTGTGTGTATATTGACAATAAAAATTCAAGAATAAATATACCAAAAGTAAATTGAATTTAAATTACTTTTCTTTTATACTTGAAAATAAATATAATAGTATATATGTCATTTAATATAAAAGCTTTTATATATATATGTGTGTGTGTGTGTGTGTGTGTGTGTATACATATATCTTTTGAAATGTATAAATATGTAAACATAAGAGAATAAAGATTTAAAAACAAAATTTATAAAATAATTTAAACTAAGGAGCTAAATATGATTTGTGTGTGTATATATATATATTAAACATTCAAGATAGGATTCATAAATCAATAAAAATATGATTTGTACAATGACTTGAATTTAAAAACATGAAAACAAGAATGAATATAAATTATTTACCTTTTGAAGGTTAATAAATGTATTGTAAATAGAATTGATTTAATAAATAAGTTTACAAAAGCTTTAAAAAGCTAATGATAGTTTGTTTTCTAAATTATTAAATATATTTGGAAGATGTATTAATTTTCAAAGAATTAATGTATTAATTTTCAAAATATTATTTTTAAGTTAAATTCTCTTATATAAATAAATGTGGCTATTTGTTAATATGAAATCAAAATTTTTAAATCCTTCTTTTCTTTTAAAAGTTGTACAAAAATAAATAATTAAAAAAATATGAATGGAAATTGTAAAAATATATATATGTATATAAAAATCTTTTTCTTTGTAAAATTTTAAATGTTAAACACATACATAAATAAAAGAAAAAAAATTGTATTTGTTTAAATGGGAAACATAATAAGTTATATTTAAGTGTTATTAACATGAAAATGTAAAATGCAAACTTATGTACATAAAAGACTTAAGTGAATATGATATAAAATTTATTTTTAAAATTCTTTTAACTTTGTAAAATTATATATATCAAACATATATATGTAAGTATAAAAGGTAAAAGTGTTTAGATTTCATAATCATGATGATTTTTACAAATGGCATTCACTATATTTAATTGAATAAAATAATGGAATTTAAAATTGTACAAACTTTTGGCTCCCCCATATGCAATTATTTAACTTTTTAGCAAATCTAAAGAATACTGTAACAATAGATTGAGAATCATTCATCTCAATGTCAAAGAAAAAAATCAGACTTATAAAATCTGTAAACACAAAGTGAAACAGAAAAGCAATCAAAAACTAGGAAGAAAATTGAAATTTCAAAAAGCAAAATCAAATGCAATCTTCAAATTGAATCAGACCTGGGTAACAACATCAGGCTTTCAAGTTTCAGATTGAAACTCAGTTTCAAAACCAAAGAGGGAGAATCAAAGTTCGACCTGGAAATAAAAAAAATGAAGACCAATGCAAAAGTTCTCAACCTGGGAATCAAGAGCAAAGTAACTAATCCAACTTCAAGCAAGATCAATCTCAGGTAAGTTTTTAAAAATTTATAGTTAATAAAATTATGATTTTTTTTAAAAACCAAGTTTTAACACAAACAAAAATTCAAAACTGCAGAGTTGTAAAAACAGGGAAGCTTCAGGTTTTGGCAGTGATTTCTGAAGTAATTTAAAGGCAAGTAACCTTCTTTTTGAGTCCTGAACTTGAAATTAAAATCTCTAATGAAGGAAGAATGTAATATAATAATAATCAATCATTTACAGGGAAATCAAGACCAAAGAATTAATATATTTCTGGATTTCTAGTTATAGAAAAAGTTTCTCTGTATATAAAATTTCAACCGTAAGTAATTTAAAAAATGTTGTCATTAATGATTAAGTAATTAAATACAACAAGGAATAAACAAAGATCTGTAACTATGATTTGCATATCTAAACTTAAAAGAATTAAAGTAGAAGAAAAAAAGGGTTACAGGCCTTCATCTCTGTTTTGAAAACTGTCAGGGAATATTTCTATCTTCTGGAAAAAAGGTGAGCAAACCACTTTTATAGACTCTTTAAGTTTGATATATATGATCTGCCTATGATGATCTTTGGAGTTTGTTGTGTATTATGATGTGCATGTGTGGTTATATATCTGTGTATAGAGATATATCTCTGATCTCAAGTTACAGTTTTCAAATAGATCCAAGAAAACTCAGGTTTTCTTTAATTATTCTCTAATAACCTTTAGTATTTGAACGAGTCACGTTTGTTGAACATAAACTAAGATCTAAGAACAGTTAAGTATGTTTGTTTATAAACTTTCTGGAAAATTTAGAAAAAACAGTGAAATTTTAAACTACATCAAAAATCTCGACTTGAATAATTCGTTGTTTCAAGTATATAAATTGGTTTGTTATCAAAATATATGAATTCTAAAATTATAATCATGATTTTTAAGCTCAAATTTCAAGCGAAATTGCAATATGAACGGAAACTACGTTTTGGTCAATTTCCGGTGAACCACGTCGAACTGGGCGATGAAACTTAGGGTGAAGGAAGCTGGCACGTATGGGATCATGGGAAAAATGTAAGAAATTTTTATTATTCAGTATGGTTGGAGTTACGAATAAATTTAGGGTTTAATGACCTTATTTAGTCGACATTGGGTTTGGGAAAATTTCGTCGTCGATCGGATTTTCTTGGCGATCGCATATGGGGGGATCGAAAGGTGGAGGTGCGAGGCAGCTATAGGTCGGTCGGCGTGAATTCTGGTTGTCGCGTCGTCGTGGCGAGGGTATTTTTTTGATGGTTGTTTGGTTCCAGGTTAAGGATGGAAGCTCGATTTTGATTCGTGAGGGTTTTTGACGATTTGGGTGGTCAGAGTTGTTACTGGGATCGTAGGCGACCTGTTAGGGGACTCGGCGACGACCACTGATGGTCGAAGTGAAGGTACACGTGCACGTGGGTGGGTGCGTATCCATTGCTGTTCGAAAAAATTGGGGAAGATGAAGTGGAACTGGGGACGAACTCGAAGCATTTCATGAAATAGCTTGAAGCAGAGGATAGCGAAGGGTAACCCAAAGTCAAGCTCGGGTGAGTCTCGAAATAGCTCGGATTGGTGATCAAAATAGTTTTTTTAAACTAAAAACTTAATCAAGTTTTTACAACACTGTCCTAATTAAATGTTTTTATACCAGTTTTGTTAGTTAGATAAAGTCTTAAAAATAATTAAGTCTTGGTGTTTTAATTCCTTATTTAAAAGAGAAAAATTCTTAAGTTTATTATAAATAAATTTAAATTGATTTAAAGATATACATAAACCCTTATTTTGAAAGTTTAACTCAATAATATTAAGGAATTGTTAAAGAATGTTGAAATGGTTAATTAACTTTTAAAAGTTTAAGTTAAATTTATTTGTTAAACGAAATTAATTACTTGAAGTTAATGACTTAATAAAAGTGATTAAGATAAATTAAATAATAAATTTAAGTTTGATTAATCAAGAAATAATTAAAGGATAACTAATCAGTTAAGATTAATTAAATTAAGATAAATAATTGCTTAATCAAAAGGAATTAATTAATGATTTAAGTTAAGTATCAAGTGATTAAGATTAATTTTTGATTTAGGATAATCACTTATTAATTAAGAATAACTAATTAAAATGATGATCAATTAAGGGGTTAATTTATTAATTAAAGATAATTAATTAAAGAATAATTGAACAATTAAAGGTTAATTATTTAAAATAAAGAGTTAATTATCTAATGGCTAAAGATTTATTAATTTGTTAATCAAATTTGAGTCAAATTAATTTATAAAGGTCAATTTATTTACTAATTTGGTTGATTAATTAATAGTTAAAGGATTAATTAATTTACAAATTGAGGTTAATTAACAAATAATTAAAGGATAATTAATTAACATAAACTGTAATTAATTAATGTTAATCAACCAGAATTAGTGATTAATCTGGTTTTAATTAATCAAATGATCAATTAACCTTATTTATGGACGATTGTATTCTATTGAATGCTGTGAATTGCTTTGTCGTCTCTGCTGTGTGATGTTTGTGATTTGAATTGTTTTAATTCAACCTGTGATGAATGTAATTTACTTATTTATAATGCATTCATATTTTCTATCTATGATTCTGTGCATATAGATAAGCGTTATAGGATTTACCGCTTATCGATATTGTTATGATTGAATCTATGGTGTGATTGATGTTGTTGCTATTGAATATGCGCTTATATGTTTTTGTTTGATGATAATAAACATATATATTCATTTAAATGTATTTGGTAATGTACTATTTTGTTTTTCATAGATTAAATAAATATTTGTTGAATAAAATAAATAACACAGAATTTGAATTTAAACAGAAATTTTATTCAAACAAATATTTATTACAATTTTGAATAGTACACATTCAAGCTCTCACTATACATATACAATTTTGATTCTAATTACATCACAATTCAGTTTACATAAATTCCTTACTGCATATCACTCACACCCGTAGTTTATCTTCAACTCCATTCCAGTTAGAATCCAACGTCTGAGCAATCTGCAAAAATATTCACTAATGCAGTAAAATTGAAAAAGAAATATTTTTGCAATATAAAATGAAATATGATTTTTGAAAATATGATTTTCCTCAGTTATTTGGGTTGTTCGTCATCATTTACAATTGAATTCATCATACACGAACAATGTGACATGCACAGTGTATCACTGTACATGCCACAAGGCCGTGCACATCGATATACACTTGATAACATTACATGAACATGTGTGCACAAGGTCAAACCCAAATATACAGACAAGTTTAACTCAGGTGCAATATATTCAAAATCTCGTCAGTAGCACAAGGTCAAACCCGAGTTTCTGAAACTGGATTCAACTCAAGTGAAATTTCAAAAATCAACATGAATGGATGCAAAGATCAGTAATGCAACAGTGATACGCACAGATGCATTCAAAGTCCAAACCAGTTGCAACATGGATGTCACAAGCAATGACCAGAACACAAAGACAGGAAAACATGCATGCAACATAGTGAACAAGACACAGTGCAGAGCAAGTGCAATTCGAATTGACAAAACAGTTTCAAGTGACAGCAAGCTTCAACCAAGTGAAAATGCTCAATGCGCCAAGTACAGGTAACAGCATGGTATAATGCAAATACATGGAACAATACCAAAGTATGGAGTGTACAAGTGTAGATGACACAGACTCAACAAAGGCTACAGCAAAATGAAGCTACTGAAGGCAACATGACCAAAAGACCACAAGTGCACAACAACATGAACGCAGTAACAACCAGAATGGATGCAAAGTGCACCAGTGATGCAAGCTACAGATTATACAATGAAAACATCAATTGAAGTTCAGGTTAAACCAACATGCAAACAGTGAATAGCATGGCAATGTCAAATGCATTAGTGCATGAAGACTGAATCAACTACACAAAGCAACCAAACAACTTAAGTATAACAAGTTCAACTACTCAAAGACACAGTACACATATATGACACAAGTGTGCAACTTGACTGTCAAGACTCAGTGAACAACAATGCAATGTTCAAGTGGAGACCAGAGAAGATGGCCAGAGACGAAGACTACAAGATGAACAACGACCATGCTACAGGAATGCATGTATGCAGCAGAAACAATATCAAAGAAATGGTGATGGTCGAAGTTAGTACAGAGTCATGGAGTCACATACACAATATCCAGTGCCGAAGTAAATTTGCAAATTCAAGTCAATGCCGATGTCAACAGAGAATTCAATACCGTGTTTCGAATCAAAACAGTGCCATGATGATCAAGGCAACAAATTGACCAAGTCAGAAATCAACGCAGTACAAAAATGGGAATTGCCGAAAATAGGAAAGTCAAACAAAATAAAAAAGGAAAGTCTTTGCTGTATTATTCAAGAAAATCGAACGTTTGAAAATCAAAGCCGTGCGCATCAGGCAATGAAAATTAGGAAAGTATCGAATTGATACGAGCAAATTCAAGTGTCTCGAATTCATATAAATACCGAACCCCAAATTCATCATAAGCATCGAGTTCGAATACGAGAAATCATAAAAGCACAAATAAGGAAATTACATACCGAAGCAACAGTGAACTCGATCAAAGGAGCAGCTGTGAACAAGCGCAAGTAACGCAAATCAGAGAATCGATCAACAGAGGAGCAACGCAAACCAGAGAATCGATTATCAGAGAAGCAATGAGCAAAGAGCATCACAAACAAAGAAAGCCCTAATTCTCACAAGAGCCGAAGCCCTAATTTCAGAAAGAAGAACAAGCCGCCATTCTCTTCACAATCCAGAGAAAAGGATCGGGTTAAAGAATAAAAGGGCCGCCTTGTTTTATAAAAGAGGTTTTATTTTGAGGGCATTAGTTTATTTTTAATAGGGTTTAATTTTTAAATCTAGTTTTATTTGAGAAAAAATTATGGATTCAAATTTGTATTTTAATTTTTGCTCTTGCTTTTATTTTTGAAGTCAGTTTTTCTTTTCGAGTCAAAGTCTTGGTAAATCATCACCTAGGTTGTAGGTAGTGTCAGATTGTCTTGTTAGAATTAGTTCAGTGAGCAGGGTGTGCGAGTTTGCAAAACTATATAGGCGGGAGCAAGGGTTTGCGAGTTTGCAAAACTCTATCGGCGGGAGCAGGGGTTGCGAGTCTATTAGAGTGTTTGTAAGCGGGAGCAGGGTTTGCGAGTCTGTTAGAGTGTTTGTAAGCGGGAGACTGTTTAATTCTAATAGAAATCTGGGAATGCAGCAGTAGGCAGGGGTTGCCGAAGGTGGGTAAATTTTGTGTGTGATTTACTTTTCAGCATATTTATTTTTGCATTTTATTTCCGTGTTTAAATCAAGAAAATTTGCTATAACCCTATTCACCCCCCCCCTCTAGGGTTAATCTAGATCCTACAAGTGGTATCAGAGCACGATATTTTTCTTTAACTCTAGAGTCATGAATCTACCAAATAATGCTTTTTCTGAGGGGCAATCTATTGCTAGGCCACCCATGTTTAATGGAAATGATTATGCTTATTGGAAAGTTAGGATGGGTATTTATCTTAGTTCTGTTGATTATGATGTTTGGGACATTATTGAAACTGGCTATAGATCTCCCACTATAACTGTTGGTGATACTGAGATTCCTAAACCTAAGGATAGGTGTGATGCTAACGATAAGAAATTAAAAACTACAAATGCTAAAGCCATGAATGCTTTGATCTGTGCTCTTGATAAGAATGAATTTAATAGAATTTCTCATTGTAAAACTGCACAGGAAATTTGGCATACCTTGGAGGTGACACATGAAGGAACTTCTCAAGTCAAGGAGTCTCGTCTAGCCCTATTCAGCAATGAATACGAGAACTTTGTGATGGACAAAGGCGAGAGCATAAAGGACATGTTTGGACGTTTTCAACTTTGGTGTACAATGCTAGAGCGCTTGGGAAGGTATTCACCGAGGTAGAGCTTGTGAGGAAGGTGCTACGAGTCTTACCGATGAGCTTTGAGGCAAAAGTCACGGCAATCCAAGAATCGAAAGATTTGAGTAAACTAAGCATGGAGGAGTTGATCGGTAACTTGATAACATATAAGCTTGAGCTAAAGGCAAAGGAGGAACGCAACAACTCCGAATCAAAGAAGAAGACGATTGCCTTAAAAAGCAGAGAAGAGAGCGACGAAGAAGAAGAAGATCCAATTGAAGAGCTTGCAATGGCTGTCAATAACCTTAGAAAATTATCAAGATTCAGGCCATGCAAGAAGAAAACAAGTGGTAATAGGTCAAAAGAAACTGATAATTCCGATAATGAACTAACGTGATTTAACTGCAACAAGCCTGGCCACTTCAAACAAGAATGCCCACTTCTCAAAAACAATAAAGGAAAGAAAAAGAAGAAGAAGGCCTTTGCAGTGACTTGGGATAATGAAGAAGGAGAGGAAGTTTCGAATAGTACCTCAGAGGAGGCTAACTTGTGTTTTTTGGCAAAATCTGATTCAGAAGCAAGCTCAGAGGAATCTAGTGAGGGAGGTAACTATTCTTATAAAGAACTTGTTTTTATGTGCCTTGATCTTACAAAAGTAGTTGATACTCTTGAATCTAAAATTAAAAAACTGAAATCTGATAGGAGAGAACTTTCTCGTGAAAATTTTAGGTTAGGAACTGAACTTGAAAATATTCAAAACCTAGACTGTGAAAAATGTAAAATTTTAGATTTAGAATTATCAAGACTTAAGAATAGCTTTGAGAATCTTGAAAATTGTAGTCATAGGAACAAGGACACAAAATTCATACAAGTTTGGGTTCCTAAGAATTCTACAAACAAATTTCATGTCTATTGGAACAAGAATAAAAGGACTAAACAAGGTTGGGTTCCAAAAGGATTGTTTATTCACAATGCTTCTGCCACTAACAACCATGGACCTATAAAAACGAATAGGTCACAAAAATCTTTCATCGTGTAGGTATGGTGGCAGGCTAAGGAACAACAACAGTGTTCTCTGGATTTTGGCTGTTCCAGAAACACAACGGGCAACAAAGCAAAGTTCCTTAGCCTAGTACAAAGGTGACAGAATCACAATAATCAACCACGAAAAATTATCGTAAAGGTAAAACAGGTGAAGGTATATTAAATGTGATAATCTGCACCGTATTCTGAATGAAATCAGCCAATATTGAGATGTTGTAAAGAGATGGTTTTTTGATTCTGACTTGTTCGACATAGTTGGCCAATTATATTTATGCCAAAAACATTATTCTTTGAATTACTTCATACATATATGTTTGGATTAAACATAATGTTTTGGTGGATGATAATATTTTTTCGGCTAACTCTATATTCATGGTTTTCTGAATATTTACATGGCTTCAATTCAAATTCAAAGAATGTCATTTAAATTGCTGTTAAAATTGAGTTTGAAATTTTTGATGCACTCTTCATGGTCTGGTCTAATCAAATTTAATTAGTGATGTTTTGAGTGAAAAAGAAATTCAGATGCAGATCATACTGGTAATCTAGTTGACAAAAAACTTACTAGTTGAACGTGATTTATGGTGAGACATTTAGTAACTGCATCGTTTTTCAAAGAAAATATCTGCATATTTTTCATTACAAATAATTTTCAATTAGCAGAAATTTTTTCTCATATAACCCCTTCGAGAAAATCATTGTTGACCATATTTTCAGATTAGTCATTTTTATTTGATTTTAAATGACAAATTTTTGACTAATCCGACTCCCTACTAGTTATCAAAAAGATAAATAATGATTGAAAAGGTGATAAGTGTTGATATTTAACATATATTACTTAAGAGAGTATATTTGGAAGATTTCTTTAGGAATTCAAACAAGAGTTATAAAACTTTTTGTTGGGTAAAGATTCCATGACCATTTCTATATCTATCATATTTCTATCGACCATTGTTTTATCAAAACTTAAATATAGTTTGTCGATATGTGGTACTATAATCAGGGATCATTTGTTTTTCATTTCATATTTTTTGTAAAAATAAATAAATATCCAAAGTATTCACTCTCATTTAAAAGTCCTCACGGTTATGCATGGGTGAATTACTTGGATTTTTGATTATGTGCTTCCATGCTCATTTAAAAGTCCTTACGGTTATGCATGTATGGAACGCATATCAAAATTAATTGATTAAATAGACAAGTTGATTCTAATCCCATTTAAAAGTCCTCACGGTCATGCGTGGTTAGAAGATACTTGATTTCGTTTTTTAAAATTAAATTGGAATACTACTAATCTCATTTAAAAGTCCTAACGGTTATGCATGATTAGTAGATATTCAAATTCCTGATATAAATGTACCACAAGTTGATACAATTGTATGATTTTATATTAGAACATCATTTCCATTCTTTCTAAAAGTGGAACATGTGCCTAACAAGGGTAGTTATGATTTTTGTTTGATTTTTATTGAAGTTCAATATTTATATTCAATTTGAGTTTAATGTTGGATTAATATTGATCACTTTATCTCTACTTTTCTCTAACACTATTATTCTTTTGCTGATAACAAAAGGGTGAAAGAAAAGTTAAGATTTTGTCAAATAGAATCAAGCAAAGGTCAAATAATCAAGCAAAGGTCAAATAATTTTCCATTTGCATCTAGGCTCATTTGTATATTTCTATTTGTATGCATATATGTAGGGGGAGCATCATGTAGAAAGGAAGCATTTAAATAGGGGAGCAATTAGTGTATATCATTGATCAAATACATTTAACGCAATTAAAATCTTAAATATATGTTTGTTATCATCAAAGGGGGAGATTGTTGAATATGCGCTTATATGTTTTTGTTTGATGATAATAAACATATATATTCATTTAAATGTATTTGGTAATGTACTATTTTGTTTTTCATAGATTAAATAAATATTTTTTGAATAAAATAAATAACACAGAATTTGAATTAAAACAGAAATTTTTTTCAAACAAATATTTATTACAATTTTGAATAGTACACATTCAAGCTCTCACTATACATATACAATTTTGATTCTAATTACATCACAATTCAGTTTACATAAATTCCTCACTACATATAACTCACACTCGTAGTTTATCTTCAACTTCATTCCAGTTAGAATCCAGCATCTGAGAAATCTGCAAAAATATTCACTAACGCAGTAAAATTGAAAAAGAAATATTTTTGCAATATAAAATGAAATATGATTTTTGAAAATATGATTTGCCTCGGTTATTTAGGTTGTTCGTCATCATTTACAATTGAATTCATCATACACGAACAATGTGACATGCACAGTGTATCACTGTACATGCCACAAGGCCGTGCACATCGATATACACTTGATAACGTTACAGGGACAGGTGTGCACAAGGTCAAACCCAAATATACAGACAGGTTTAACTCAGGTGCAATATATTCAAAATCTCTTCAGTAGCACAAGGTCAAACCCGAGTTTTTGAAACTGGATTCAACTCAAGTGAAATTTCAAAAATCAACATGAATGGATGCAAAGATCAGTAATGCAACAGTGATATGCACAGATGCATTCAAAGTCCAAACCAGTTGCAACATGGATGTCACAAGCAATGACCAGAACACAAAGACAGGAAAACATGCATGCAACATGGTGAACAAGACACAGTGCACAGCAAGTGCAATTCGAATTGACAAAACAGTTTCAAGTGACAGCAAGCTTCAACCAAGTGAAAATGCTCAATGCACCAAGTACAGGTAACAGCATGGTATAATGCAAATACATGGAACAATACCAAAGTATGGAGTGTACAAGTGCAGATGACACAGACGCAACAAAGGCTACAGACAAGTAGCATTGTGCAAAATGAAGCTACTGAAGGCAACATGACCAAAAGACCACAAGTGCACAACAACATGAACGCAGTAACAACCAGAATGGATGCAAAGTGCACCAGTGATGCAAGCTACAGATTATACAATGAAAACATCAATTGAAGTTCAGGTTAAACCAACATGCAAACAGTGAATAGCATGGCAATGTCAAATGCATCAGTGCATGAAGACTGAATCAACTACACAAAGCAACCAAACAACTTAAGTATAACAAGTTCAGCTACTCAAAGACACAGTACACATATATGACACAAGTGTGCAACTTGACTGTCAAGACTCAGTGAACAACAATGAAATATTCAAGTGGAGACCAGAGAAGATGGCCAGAGACGAAGACTACAAGATGAACAACGACCATGCTACAGGAATGCATGTATGCAGCAGAAACAATATCAAAGAAATGGTGATGGTCGAAGTTAGTACAGAGTCATGGAGTCACATACACAATATCCAGTGCCGAAATAAATTTGCAAATTCAAGTCAAAGCCGATGTCAACAGAGAATTCAATACTGTGTTTCGAATCAAAGCAGTGCCGTGATGATCAAGGCAACAAATTGACCAAGTCAGAAATCAACGCAATACAAAAATGGGAATTGCCGAAAATAGGAAAGTCAAACAAAATAAAACAGGAAAGTATTTGCCGTATTATTCAAGAAAATCGAATGTTTGAAAATCAAAGCCGTGCGCATCAGGCAATGAAAATTAGGAAAGTATCGAATTGATACGAGCAAATTCAAGTATCTCGAATTTATATAAATACCAAACCCCAAATTCATCATAAGCATCGAGTTCGAATACGAGAAATCATAAAAGCACAAATAGGGAAATTACATACCGAAGCAACAGTGAACTCAATCAAAGGAGCAGCTACGAACAAGCGCAAGTAACGCAAATCAGAGAATCGATCAACAGAGGAGCAACGCAAACCAAAGAATCGATTATCAGAGAAGTAGTGAGCAAAGAGCATCACAAACCAGAGAAAGCCCTAATTCTCAAAAGAGCCGAAGCCCTAATTTCAGAAAGAAGAACAAGCCGCCATTCTCTTCACAATCCAGAGAAAAGGATCGGATTAAAGAATAAAAGGGCCGCCTTGTTTTATAAAAGAGGTTTTATTTTGAGGGCTTTAGTTTATTTTTAATAGGGTTTAATTTTTAAATCTAGTTTTACTTGAGCAAAAGTTATGGATTCAAGTTTGTATTTTAATTTTTGCTCTTGCTTATATTTTTGAAGTCAGGTTTTCTTTTCGAGTCAAAGTCTTGGTAAATCACCACCTAGGTTGTAGGTAGTGTCAGATTGTCTAGTTAAAATTAGTTCAGTGAGCAGGGTGTGCGAGTTTGCAAAACTCTATAGGCAGGAGAAGGGGTTGCGAGTCTATTAGAGTGTTTGTAATCGGGAGCAGGGTTTGCAAGTCTGTTAGAGTGTTTGTAAGCGGGAGACTGTTTAATTCTAATAGAAATCTGGGAATGCAGCAGTAGGCAGGGGTTGCCGAAGCTGGGTAAATTTTGTGTGTGATTTACTTTTCAGCATATTTATTTCTGTAGTTTGTTTCTGTGTTTAAATTGAGAAAATTTTCTATAACCCTATTCACCCCCCCCTAGGGTTAATCTAGATCCTACAGTTGCACCATTGTGTAAAAACCCTGGACTACACCTTACACACACAAATATGGATTGCACGAGGAAATCGGTTAAGTCACAGATTTTTAATGATTTTTAAAGATTGTATTTTCGAATCCAAAATAGTTTTGGAACTGGAATTGAAAACGAGTTTCAAATGTAAAAGTTAATTTGAATAACTTAATAAAGTTTTGAAATTTAAATAATCTGATTTGAATTTAAATTCAATATTTGAAATTGAATTCAATAATTTGGGAATTATAGTTTAAAAAGTTTATACAAGTTATAAAGGTGTTATATGAGTTTTTTTTTGTTTTGGGAATTCAAATTTAAACCCAAGTTTTTACTTAAATGGATTTAACTTATGTAAATGTAATTAGTTTTACCTAAACCAAAAACTATTTGTTTCAAATAATAATAGCTTCCATAAAAAGAAAGGATTTCCAAATTGTATCGGAAGATTTCAAGTTTGAAATGAAGTTGTAAATAGTTGGAAAGAACTATGAATTAACCTTTGTGAAAGATTATTAAACCTGGTTTTTGAAATCTAAGAGGATTTTAAATGGTATATCTTTCATATAAAAGATTTGAATTGGAAATGGTTTGAAAGTTATGAATTTAATCTTTAAGTTAAAGATTGGGTAAGCTAATCCAATTTGAAATGGAATTGTTTTAAAAAGCCGTGGATGAACCTTTATGGAAAATTGGTAAACTTTGTGAAATAAATCTTTTTTTAAAAGATTTAAAATGGTAGTTTGTTTTAAATCATTTGAAAAGAAAGTTTTGGGTTTTTAGTTGTGACTTAACAAAGATCCCATATCCATATGTTTTTAAATACTGCGCTCATTATTTGGTTTAGCCGAGAGAGGACCCTGTGTCATATAACCCATTCCGAATAATGATACGTCGATATGGATAGCATTTGAAGACTGGTGGTGAAGACCAGGTATTTTAGAGAAGGAAAGGATAACCCGTTGATTGTCTCTGCACTGAGTCACGCTGGAATAGAGATTTCCTAAGTGATGGGAAGTCCGATCGGGATTGTGGATACCCGAATTTGCAAGGGCTTCTTCGGGAGTGCCTTCGGTTCTGTTCAAACCCGGAACAGACTTGTATGGTCGTGTGTCTGACACTACACTTTGAGATATAAAGCCGATTTCTTTCAAATACATATCTATTGGTGGCGGAGAATTTGTTCTCTTAGCTTAACACCCTTCTTTGAGACCTACAAGCTCAAAGGTTATGTAGTTAAAGGTTATCAACGATATACTCCTAATTTGGTAGTGTGACATGCTAAGTGCTGCTGTATGTTAGTGATCATTTGTTGATCGTTTGTGATCAAAGCATGGCTTTCGTGTAAAGCGTAGATTTATGGACGAGACCTCATCGAGCCTCGCAAACCGGTAATGGTCGAAACAGGAAAGAGGCGGCAAGGTTTCAGAGGTAGCTTCCCTAGGGTATGACCATTCTTTCTGGAAAAGGGTGGTATCATGGTATGGAGCCCAGATACTTACTCATGTGGATACTGTAGTATATTTATTACTGTGTGATGTTGTTGAAGGGCCCTCGGATAAAGGTCCCAAAGGACCGGGGGTGGCATATCTTAGGTTTTATTCCCCGGGAAGAGGGTAGCCGGCCTTGTGTTAGTAGAGAGCTAGGTAGGTTCTCGGGGCGTCCCTCCAGAGGCGTTCCCATGTGGCAATAGGAAGTTCCTTAGCCTGACCATTTGTTGGAAATCCATTCATCCAATACATACCTTGTACGGTTTTGGTTGTATTACCTGCCATCTACTTATGGTGGCCCCCCCACTGTTTGGATGGTAGCTATAGTAGGCATAGTTCGGAATGTCTATGCTGGCTATGATTAATATTATACTTTCGAAATGTTTTCCACTATGCACTAATAATAATATCAAGATGGTTTCGCCTATCAAGCATTTTTGACTATTATAAGGAAAAATCTCCTCCAATTCTGCGTTTGCATTGTGTGTGTGGCGGGGGGCCTTATGGTAGTTTCATTTTTCAAAAAGCATTACGGATTTCAAATTTAAAAGCTTTGTTGTTTGTTTTAAAAGATAAAACCGTTTTGTTTGCTCACACCAGTCCCACGACTGACCTAGAGTTTATTGTTCCTTTCCTAAACTCTGGGTTCCCACTACTTTCCACACTGGCAGTCTAGAGTTGGGTTTTCCAGATAGTTGAATAGTAGGAATTGATTCGATAGCCTTGAAGCCTTTTGGATTTATGGATCGCATTTTCCACACTTCAGCATTCACAGCTGAGCTTGCTTACCTTTGTGCAACTTGATGAGGGCTCGAGCTAGCTTTGGATTGAAGACGGAGTCCTTAGAGTTTGGCATTGAAGACATTATCTTTCCGCTGCTATTTCTTGTATCTCTGATAGTGTTGATATCTATTGTACCATTCTATTGCATTCTGTTGCATCGGATATTGTATCAAATGTGGTATATCAAATGTATTATTTCTTTTTCTTCCGCTGTGTTGTACTTAATGTGTTATAAGCTCCGGCGAACCAGATTCGACGTTTGGATCTGCGGCATTTGGATACGAGTGTCATATTCGGTGCCGATTCTCGAAGGTCGAGTCAGGATTGTTGCAGAGATGGAATCTCGAACATCTCTTAAGTTATTGTACGCACGTTAGACACTGGATAGGGGATGAAAAATCCCATAAACATCTCTGAAGCCGTTACACTCATATTTACTTACTCTGATTTAACTTACATATGATCTTTTAGTTCTGACTCGAGTGTTTTATCTTTTCATTACGCTTGGGTCAGCCTGAGTATTTCAGCATATTGAAGACCATTTTATTTGGAGGATGAAGACGAAATTTAGTATATTATTACTATCTACTATATTTATCCCACTGCATCATGTTGTTCCCTACATTATTTATTTATTCTAGTTGTATGTATAACTTTATGTGTATTGTAAAATGTAATCAAATGTTATTTTGTAAAATAGCTTCATGAATTATTTATTTGATTATTATATTTTTCCATTCCACTGTGAGATTCTGCGTTTTATTTTTCCCTCTTTTCTATTATTTTCTTATTTACCCCATTAACAATCCTCCCTTTTGAATGGTATGAGTTGACATGTGTGGTTTGTTGTCGATTTAAATCATCCAAAAAGGTGGGTCGTTACATTTGGTATCAGAGCCAGGTTTAGTGATAACCTGAGTGTAACAACCCGCATATTTAACGATTTTATATTTAAATATTTTATTTAAATATAGCGTCGTTAGTCGGATTTTGGTCCGAAAATCTACTTTTTGCAAATGGCCGAATTAGAACTCGAAACTACCTTCATTGGTTCCAAAATGGCGTTTGCGATCTTTTTGAGTATAATCTTTGATATGTTTGGAGTTTGTGAAATTTTGGCTACTTTTTCCTACTTGGGCTTAAGTTTGGGTTCAGCCCCAATCTCCACTTAACCCTCTAACTCAACCCCTTCTCTTCATTAATCTCCTTTTCATTTTCATTTCTCAAGCTAAAACTGAAATGGTGGAAGGGAAAGAGAAATAGAAATTTGCAAGCCCTAGTTTCAACTTCCAACTTGATTTCTTGCTCCAAAATCAAAGAGAATCCATAGGTAAGCTCTTCTTCATCTTCTCCAACTCTTTCTTCTTCAATTTCAGAAAATTTCCTAAACCTAAATTGGGAAATATATGTTTTATTCTTAGATTGAAGCTTGTTGGGTTGAAGTAGTGTTTGGTTGGTCTTCTCCTTGTTATTGAGCTTCTTCTTCATCTTCTTTATTTTGGGTTAAAGGTGAGTTTTGAACTCACATCTACTTCTCTTGATTTCTTTGATGTTGGGTATGAATTTCCTAGCACTTGTTCATATGCTCTTGCTTTTGGTTTGGATTGAATTGGTGAATATCCAAATTTTTAGTGTTTGGGTTCAATTCTTTAAAGATCCTAACTTTGATATTGGAACATGTATTTGGTAGCGAATCGGAGAGCTAATGGAGCTGGGGTATCTATTGGCTAAGGCTCATTAACTCCATTGCTCGAATGGTCGCATTTTGGAAGAACTTGCATTTCATTAGAAAATGGGCAGAAACTGCAAATTTATGCAGTTCGGCCGACCGAGCCCTGCAACCGGTCGACCGACCTGCTCATGTCGAGTTCTTTTTATTTCCTGCATCTGGCCAGCCGACCGAGCCCTGCAACCAGTCGACCGACCTGCTCCTATTTTGTTGTTTTGCCTATTTTTGCATATTTTGATTTGTTTTCCAAATTTTATCGATTCGAGTTGCTTTTTAGTGGTTGTCATTGCATCTTTGGCTTTGATAACTTACTTTTGACTCCATTCACGGGTTTTCATAAATAATCCCTTTAAATCGTATTAAAAGTTTCCTTCTCAAATTCTTAAATTCTATTTAAAATGCACATACACAATTTCGCACTTCGAGCGGAGTGGAAGGGTGATTAAATGGTTGGGTAAAACACGGACCATGAATCTGTGCGTTTGTCTTCCCGATTAGTCCCCGACCTATTTGATTGATCGTTTTAACCTTCGGGTTTGGTTTATCGATGATATGAGGTAAACTTTGTACTGCTTTGAGTGTGAAAGTGGCTGACGGATAGTAAATCGTTTAGTGCGAACGAGTGGTTATGGGACATACGTTAACACTTTTCGGATTCCTTTTCGAGAGTTGTGACACATTCCGCCAGTTAGTGGTGTCCAGTACTGGGTCTCTGACCTTCACCACTACGGTTTGTTGCCTTCGGGTTTGTGCCTTCGGGTTTGTTGCCTATTGTATCGCTTCCGATGTTGGTCCTTATGAGCCGCATGGGTGATATTGGGTTGCCCTTTAGTATTGCTTCCGATGTTGGTCGTTATGAGCCGCATGGGTGATATTGGGTTTGGAGTCTTCGGGCTCATGGATCCTTGTTTATACAGTACTGAGCTCGAGCAATTTTATGATGTTTCATTCATATGTATATTCCCTTGGTATCGCCCTTTGGTGTTGGTCATTATGAGCCACATGATGCGTAGCGTTTACCTGGCGGAACTTGTATACCTTATTGGTATTTGTTATTTACCTTTTTGGCTTGATTTGGGATATTCTTATCCTTTGTTTCTATATGTTGCCGATGATATGAGGCTTGTTATCATATGATTCATCTTTTGTTAGATGATTGTGTTATCTCCTTTAGAGATATCTGTTATGCTTTGTAACCTTGCAGGTTTATTGTTGTTCAGTTTATCTAACTGATTTGTTTAGCTAGACTGACCCGTGTATTTTTTACTCGGGTCAGACCGAGATGTTTTAGGTTAGGTGCATTTGGACTTAGCCTATTTTGCTTCCGCATGGACTACTCCGCTAGCTTCTTTTTGTCTCAGCTTTTTGTGTAGTCCCATTTTGTAGTAACTCTGATATTTATTCTATTGACTCGTCTGTATATTGTGGTCTGCTATACCACCTGACTTGTATTATTTTGTAAACTCTGTTATGTAGCAGTATATGTGTATATGATGATTTACTGCTCTGTGATGTATATTACATTTGAGTTATTATATTCTGTTCTGATAGATCCAGCCACCTATGGTTTTGTTTTAAGTATTCATTGGATATGTCGATCTATTAGGTATGATTTTTGTCGACGTATTTAATGGATAGTTAAAGCAAGACTATAGATGGTCGCTCCCAACCAGCCTTATTCTCCGTGTTAGTTGACGGCATTACCTTGTAGTGTCCTTGGCTAGCGTGGGTATAGAGGTGGGGCGTCACAGCGTGGTATCAGAGCTGAGTTCAGGACAAAATATGATAAACACAGAATAGAGCACATATTACGGTACATCGAAGTATACAAGTGATACAAATCTTTGAATCATCGTGTCTCTTTATTCCATCAAGGTTAGATAGAGTTTGAGAATACGTATAGGAATGCATTTCTATTCCTTAGTATTCCATATTGCAATATCTACCTTGTGAATAATCTTGTTCTTATCTTACCTTCAGCGTATGGCTGGAAGAGGCAGGGGACGACGTTCGGATGCTGGGCAATCCGGAGGCTCACATCCGGATGGCGTTTATATGTCTGCCGATCAGTTTTTGGAATTGTTTAGGAGCACTCAGCCTCCAGTTCCTCCTCGAGTGTCTCCACCTCGCAAGTCTACCTTTGCACGTCAGTGCAGTGATTTTGCTCATGTTGGAGGAAAGCCGTTTAAAGGCTCTGAATCCGTTCTTGAAGTCCAAGCTTGGTTTCGCACATGCGAGCGTATCTTCTCTCGTATGGATCTTTCTGACCATGATAGAGTTCTTGTAACTTCTAGCTTATTACAAGAGCGTGCTCTTGATTGGTATGAGCTTCTTATAGCCGAGATTGATGAGTCTACTCTTTCTTGGACTCAGTTTCGGGAGCGATTTGAACTCAAGTTCGTTCCTGAATCTGAAAAAGTTTTATTGACCCGTCGCTTCCTTGAGTTGAAGCAAGGGAAGTCTTCTGTTTCTGAGTATGTTGCATCATTCGAGGCTTTATCTAAGTATGGTCTTGAATTCATCAGTACTTCTTATAAGAAGAATTTGAAGTTTGATTCTGGTCTTAAGAAATATCTTAAGAAATCTTTGTTGCTCCAACTTAAACTTTCTTTTGAGGAGTTGGTTGATTCTGCGCTTCATCTCGAGACCGTCGAGAAGGAGTGTGATAGTGATGTTGATGTTGAGGTTTCCAAGAACCCCAACAAGAGGCCGTTTCCAATTCAGAAGAAGCATTTTCCTTCTAAGAAGAAGAAGACTGGTGGTCCTAGCTCTCAGCCTCAGTCTTCCGGAACACCTTTCGTTCGAAAGTGTTTCAATTGTGGTTCCTCGGATCATATTATTCGAGCTTGTCCTAAGCCTCTCTTCTACCGTTACTGCAGGAAGGAAGGTCATCATGTTTCAGCTTGCCCTGCTGTCCCGGCTGGTGCCAAGTCTAGCAGGCTTTATGCTGCTAAGGCTTCTGAAGGTCCTTCGCAACCCAAAGGTATATCGCCATCTATTTTGGAAGGTTCTATTTTATTTCATGATCATAGTATTCGAGTTCTTTTCGATACGGGTGCTTCACATTCTTTCGTATCGAAAAAGCTCGTTGATGATTTATCCTTGGATGTTTCTTGTATGGTTACTTCTTTAAGGATTGCGAATCCTATTGGGGGATCCGCGACCCTTAGTTTGCTTTGTGATGATGTTGAGATTGTTTTATGTGGCTTTTCTTTTCGTGTGAATCTGCACGTTATTTCTTGTCCGGGATTTGATATGATTTTGGGTATGGACTGGCTAGTGAGATATGATGCCAGGATTATTTATTCGGAGAGGATTATATATCTTCGACATCCGGATTCGCCTACTCAGTTATCTCTTGTTCTTCGGGATGTGGATAATTCCGAGATGGCTTTATATTCTCTTGATTTGCGAGATGATGATGATATATCTCGTATTCCTATTGCTTGTGACTTTTCTGATGTTTTTGAGCCTGTATCGGGTTTGCCACCCAAGCGGGCAATTGAGTTCCACATTGAACTTATTCCAGGTGCGCAGCCAATTAGTCGTCCTCCCACGAGGATGTCTACAAAAGAAAATGAGGAACTCAAGAAGCAGATTTTAGAGCTTGAGTCCAAGCAGTTGATTCAATCTAGTTTTTCTCCGTGGGGATCCGCGGTCGTCTTCGTGAAGAAGTCTGATGGAACTCTTAGGCTTTGCATTGACTATCTCAAGCTTAACGAGTTGACCATTAGAAATAGGTATCCATTGCCTAGGATCGATGATATGTTCGATCTATTGAGTGGTGCTAAGGTCTTTTCTCAGCTTGACCTTACCATAGGTTTTCATCAATTACGAGTCGCGGAGGATAGTATACCTCTTACAGCTTTCTGCACTCGATATGGTTCTTTCGAGTGGCTCGTTATGCCGTTCGGTTTGATGAACGCTCCTGCTTTCTTTGTTGATCTCATGAATCGAATATTCCAGGAATATCTCGATAAGTTCGTCCTTGTCTTCATTGATGATATCCTTATTTATTCTAAGTCTAAAGTCGAGCATGCTAATCACTTGAGAATTGTCTTGAGTACTCTCCGTCATCATCAGCTTAGAGCCAAATTCTCCAAGTGCCACTTTTGGGAGAATAAGGTTAAGTTCTTAGGCCATGTTGTATCTTCCGATGGCATTTCTGTCGATCCCTCAAAGATCGAAGCCATCCAGAATTGGAAGAGGCCTGAGAATGTTCATGAGATCCGTAGTTTCCTTAGATTGGCGGGTTATTACCGTCGGTTCATTAAGGATTTTTCTCGTGTTGTGCTTCCTCTTACTTGCCTTACTTGGAAAGGCATTCGTTTTGATTGGTCCGACAAGTGTGAAGCTTCCTTTCTGACATTGAAGGAACTTCTCACTAATGCTCCTATCCTTGTGGTTCTCGAAGGGAACCTTGACCTTGTTGTCTACACCGATGCTTGTGGTAGTGGTCTCGGTGCTATTCTTATGCAGAAGGATCGGGTAGTTGCTTATGCTTCTAGGCAACTGCGTCCGAATGAAGTTCGCTATGCCACTCATGATCATGAGTTAGCCGCCATTGTCTTTGCCTTGAAGATTTGGCGACACTATTTGTTGGGCGAGCGCTTCATTCTCTATACCGATCATAAATCTTTGAAGTATTTGTTCACTCAGAAGGAACTCAATATGAGACAACAGCGTTGGCTCGAGTTTCTTGCTTCCTTTGACTTTCATATCCAGTATACCCCTGGTAAGGGTAATCATGTTGCTGATGCGCTTAGTCGCAAACATTCGGCTGTTATTTCTATGATGCTTGCCGAATGGGATGTTCTTGAGACTCTATCTTTTTGTGAAATTCGTGATCGAGGTTCATCTTCTAATTCTCCTATTCTATTATTTAGTTTGGGAGCTCGACCTATTTTATTGGATCGTATTGCCAATGCCCAACGGCGTGATCTTGATTTGTTGCATCTTATTCAGCTTTGTGAGTCTGGATCTTGTGATGAGGCGTTGCAAGATTTCAGCATGGATTCTCATGGGTGTCTTCGTAAGAAGAACCGTCTTTTTATGCCTTCTGATCTTGCACTTAGGCATGACATTCTTGATGACTGTCACCGTTCTAAGTATACTATTCATCCCGGTAGTAGCAAGATGTATGCCGATATGCATCGTCTTTATTATTGGGAAGGCATGAAACGCGATGTGGCGAGTTATGTGAGTAATTGCATAACTTGTCAGCGTTTTAAGGCCGAACATCAGCGTCCTTCGGGTCTTCTTCAACCTCTTGAGATTCCATTGTGGAAATGGGATCAAATATCTATGGATTTTATTGATGGCCTACCTCGTTCGAGATCAGGCCATTCTAGCATTTGGGTTATTGTTGATCGTCTCACCAAGTCTGCTCATTTTGTTCCTATTAAGTCTAATAGAACTGCTTTGCATTTGGCTAAGTTGTATGTCAAGGAAATTGTGAGACTTCACGGTGTTCCTAGTTCTATTGTGAGTGATCGTGATCCTTTATTCACGAGTCATTTTTGGAAGAGTCTTCAGCAAGCTTTGGGAACAAAGCTTAATTTTTCTACAGCTTATCATCCGCAGTCTGACGGACAGACTGAATGGGTGAATCGTATCTTGGAAGATCTTCTCCGTATTTGTATTTTTGATTTCGGTGGTAGTTAGGAGGATCACCTACCTCTAGTAGAATTCTCCTATAATAATAGCTTTCAATCTAGTTTCGGTATGGCTCCTTTCGAAGCCTTATACGGAAGGCCATGTCGATCTCCTTCTTGTTGGTTAGAATCTGGGGAGAAGCTTATTCTTGGCCCGGATTTTGTTCGTCATTCTTCCGAGAAGATTGATCTTATTCGATTGAGAATGAAAGAGGCACAGAGTCGTCAAAAATCCTATGCGGACAACCGTAAGAAGCCTCTCGAGTTCTCGATTGGCGATCTTGTTTTCATTCGTGTTTCTCCTTTGAAAGGGGTGATGCGTTTCAGTACGATTAGGAAATTGGCTTCTCGCTTTATAGGACCATTTTCTATTACGGAACGTATTGGCCCTATGGCTTATAGAGTTTCACTTCCTGCTCATTTATCTGGCATTCATGACGTGTTCCACGTCTCGCAACTTCGGAAGTGTCTTCGGGAGTCGGATTCTGTTATTACTTCTCCTGATTTGCAAGAGCTTGAGATCTCACCAGACTTATCTATTGTACAGCAACCTATTCGCGTGCTTGACACGGAGGTGCGACACCTTCGAAACAAGGACGTGCCGCTCGTTAAGGTTCAATGGTCTGCTAATCCCAATGACTGTACTTGGGAAACCAGAGAGTTTATTGAGCGATCTTATCCAGGTTTTCTATCTTAGCTTGTGAACGGTAAGTATGTCTTTTCATCTCAAGATTATTTTCTTTTCTTTTGAATGTTGTATGTATGTAGTTGTTACAAATATCGTCTCTAGGAATTGCGGGGACGCAATTTTGTAAGGAGGGGAGATCTGTAACAACCCGCATATTTAACGATTTTATATTTAAATATTTTATTTAAATATAGCGTCGTTAGTCGGATTTTGGTCCGAAAATCTACTTTTTGCAAATGGCCGAATTAGAACTCGAAACTACCTTCATTGGTTCCAAAATGGCGTTTGCGATCTTTTTGAGTATAATCTTTGATATGTTTGGAGTTTGTGAAATTTTGGCTACTTTTTCCTACTTGGGCTTAAGTTTGGGTTCAGCCCCAATCTCCACTTAACCCTCTAACTCAACCCCTTCTCTTCATTAATCTCCTTTTCATTTTCATTTCTCAAGCTAAAACTGAAATGGTGGAAGGGAAAGAGAAATAGAAATTTGCAAGCCCTAGTTTCAACTTCCAACTTGATTTCTTGCTCCAAAATCAAAGAGAATCCATAGGTAAGCTCTTCTTCATCTTCTCCAACTCTTTCTTCTTCAATTTCAGAAAATTTCCTAAACCTAAATTGGGAAATATATGTTTTATTCTTAGATTGAAGCTTGTTGGGTTGAAGTAGTGTTTGGTTGGTCTTCTCCTTGTTATTGAGCTTCTTCTTCATCTTCTTTATTTTGGGTTAAAGGTGAGTTTTGAACTCACATCTACTTCTCTTGATTTCTTTGATGTTGGGTATGAATTTCCTAGCACTTGTTCATATGCTCTTGCTTTTGGTTTGGATTGAATTGGTGAATATCCAAATTTTTAGTGTTTGGGTTCAATTCTTTAAAGATCCTAACTTTGATACTGGAACATGTATTTGGTAGCGAATCGGAGAGCTAATGGAGCTAGGGTATCTATTGGCTAAGGCTCATTAACTCCATTGCTCGAACGGTCGCATTTTGGAAGAACTTGCATTTCATTAGAAAATGGGCAGAAACTGCAAATTTATGCAGTTCGGCCAACCGAGCCCTGCAACCGGTTGACCGACCTGCTCATGTCGAGTTTTTTTTATTTCCTGCATCTGGCCAGCCGACCGAGCCCTGCAACCGGTCGACCGACCTGCTCCTATTTTGCTGTTTTGCCTATTTTTGCATATTTTGATTTGTTTTCCAAATTTTATCGATTCGAGTTGCTTTTTAGTGGTTGTCATTGCATCTTTGGCTTTGATAACTTACTTTTGACTCCATTCACGCGTTTTCATAAATAATCCCTTTAAATCGTATTAAAAGTTTCCTTCTCAAATTCTTAAATTCTATTTAAAATGCACATACACAATTTCGCACTTCGAGCGGAGTGGAAGGGGGATTAAATGGTTGGGTAAAACACGGACCATGAATCTGTGCGTTTGTCTTCTCGATTAGTCCCCGACATATTCGATTGATCGTTTTAACCTTCGGGTTTGGTTTATCGATGATATGAGGTAAACTTTGTACTGCTTTGAGTGTGAAAGTGGCTGACGGATAGTAAATCGTTTAGTGCGAACGAGTGGTTATGGGACATACGTTAACACTTTTCGGATTCCTTTTCGAGAGTTGTGACACATTCCGCCAGTTAGTGGTGCCCAGTACTGGGTCTCTGACCTTCACCACTACGGTTTGTTGCCTTCGAGTTTGTGCCTTCGGGTTTGTTGCCTATAGTATCGCTTCCGATGTTGGTCGTTATGAGCCGCATGGGTGATATTGGGTGGCCCTTTAGTATTGCTTCCGATGTTGGTCGTTATGAGCCGCATGGGTGATATTGGGTTTGGAGTCTTCGGGCTCATGGATCCTTGTTTGTACAGTACTGAGCTCGAGCAATTTTATGATGTTTCATTCATATGTATATTCCCTTGGTATCGCCCTTCGATGTTGGTCATTATGAGCCGCATGATGCGTAGCGTTTACCTGGCAGAACTTGTATACCTTATTGGTATTTGTTATTTACCTTTTTGGCTTGATTTGGGATATTCTTATCCTTTGTTTCTATATGTTGCCGACGATATGAGGCTTGTTATCATATGATTCATCTTTTGTTAGATGATTGTGTTATCTCCTTTAGAGATATCTGTTATGCTTTGTAACCTTGCAGGTTTATTGTTGTTCAGTTTATCTAACTGATTTGTTTAGCTAGACTGACCCGGGTATTTTATACTCGGGTCAGACCGAGATGTTTCAGGTTAGGTGCATTTGGACTTAGCCTATTTTGCTTCTGCATGGACTACTCCGCTAGCTTCTTTTTGTCTCAGCTTTTTGTGTAGTCCCATTTTGTAGTAACTCTGATATTTATTCTATTGACTCGTCTGTATATTGTGGTCTGCTATACCACCTGACTTGTATTATTTTGTAAACTCTGTTATGTAGCAGTATATGTGTATATGATGATTTACTGCTTTGTGATGTATATTACATTTGAGTTATTATATTCTGTTCTGATAGATCCAGCCACCTATGGTTTTGTTTTAAGTATTCATTGGATATGTCGATCTATTAGGTATGTTTTTTGCTGACGTATTTAATGGATAGTTAAAGCAAGGCTATAGATGGTCGCTCCCAACCAACCTTATTCGCCGTGTTAGTTGACGGCATTACCTTGTAGTGTCCTTGGCTAGCGTGGGTATAGAGGTGGGGCGTCACACTGAGTTTTGTGGGATCTGACTCATTAGAGATAGGGTAGTAATACCCTAGAATGAGTTTGTCCAAGTGTGTATATATGAGAGAGCGTACTTGTCAGTGTTATAGAAAATTATATTGTGTTAATTTGTTCTGTTTAGTATTTATAAATTTTGATTGGTACATAGTACGCTATGGCATCGATATGGATTTCTAAATACTTAATCGAGCAGACCGACACAATATTGTTTTTGAAATATAGGTAAATGAAATAATTTTACCTAGTATTATATTTTGTATATAAAAGAATAAATTTTATAATTGGGTATTGGTATATATGATATGTTCTTTGTTAGGAAGTGAAATTTTATAAATATTGGTTGTATAATAAATTTTACAAATAAAGTAGATAAGAATTGGAAATTTAAGAACTTAAATTCCGGAGTTTTGAAATTGGTTTTCAAAGATTTTAGAACATAATATTAATATTTTTTGGAAGTATTTATGGATAAATATTTTCAATGTGATTTGAAAAATGTTTTAAAAGAATTTTAAAGGAAATGAATTATGTACTCCCCTCTTCTATCGCTGGAAAATAATTTTGGCGACGCCGGCCACATCATCGACATTAATTTTCGAGTTTCAAAGTTGGAAGACCACTGTAGTAGCTTTACTACATATTTTTATTGATAAATAAATCTTAATTTTAAATTTCTGAATATGATTTGGATATATAAAAGCTATGAGTGTGTATATGTGTGTGTGTGTATTATTTTAAATGATTTGAAATGGAACCGGTATTTAGTTCTTGAATTTCTACAATTTAGGGATTTTAATTATTGTAATGAATGAAACCTTGACTATTTTAATAGTTGGAAACTTCTAAAAATGAAAAATAAGAAATCAGATGCTAAGTGATTAATGAAATATATAAGAAATTAGAAATTTGTAACTTGTAAATCAAAAGATATAAAAATTTAGAAGATGTAATTATTGATCATTTTGTTAACTAATATAAACAAGATAAACTTGTGTAACATTCAATTACATTCTTAAAACATATATAACTTACCAGAAATGTTTAAAAAGTTATAATGTTAAATAGGAATATGTCATAGAATATTATACAAGTAAAACTTAAGTAATGAAAATGTTCAAATGTAATTATTTCTATAAATAACAATTTTGATGTACAAAAAATGTTATAAGCATAAGTTAATGTTTTGAAATACTAATAATTAAATTTAATAGTAAAAATGTGAATATTTTCTAAGAAAATGTTTATAAACTTAAGAAGTGGCTGAAATGATTCATAAATAAATTTATTATTAATTGACCCTATAAAGGAATGAATCTAATATTTAGTGATAGTACACATGAAGAGATGAATGTAAATTAAGAAGTTGAAAATTAAGTATGAATTGATTCACAAAAGAATATTGATATTAAATGGAAATCAAATTTATATAAGTAAATAATAACCGTGGATTTAATTACAAGGAAATATGTATAATATTTCAAGAATTGATTTATTGATGACTTTAGATATTGAATGTGCAATAATTTATGTAAGCAAATGAATGTAAACTAAAAAAAGATGACATTGTATGAGTAAATGAGAATTTAAAATAAATCCAAGGTTAATGATGTGAAAAGAAACCAATCGAATAAACCTAAATAATATTTAAATTTGTATGGTTTGGCTTATGAGAGGTTTGGGAATGAATACTTCATATTGTTTAAGCTTGTATGAATAATCTATTAAGCAATTATCTAAGGCTATTGAACATAAATGCACTTATTAGTTTATTTATCTTCCTTGTACGACGAAAAGTTTCAGAACCTGAATAAACCATTAGTTTTGATTGTTATGGATGTATAATGGATTCTTTGGTTATATATGATGGTTGTACTATTTTGTTTGCATATGTTTGTGATTGATTTGCTTTTGTTACTAATTGAAATAACTAAATATTTCTCTTGTACATAATTCTCACTATTTTGGATTTTATGAGTGAAATACAGGTTTATGGAAGCAATGGCTACCGCTTTTGGTTTTATAAATAAAGTTTGGTTGCTTGACAAACAGGTACGTTTTCGGATTACAGTTTTATAGCGATATTTTATTGTTTTCACATGCTTTGAGATGTTTATTTTTGAAATATATATATATATATTAAAATTATTATTATTATTATTTTTTCAGACCTATCCGTACAAAAGAGACTTTGTCGAAAAAAATTGTGAATTTAAGACTTCGAATTTTTTTGTGAAAGTGAAAACATTTTCAAACGTTTATTAAACTTGGATATGAAAGATTTAATTGTTATAACTTGATATTTTATTTAACATACTTAATTATGTAAATTTAAAGTGTTTATAAATTGAATGTTTTTAATAAAATCATATCAAGTTTCTTAATTCCTCGTTCCTTTTCGAGAAAGAAAAGTTATGAGTGGGGGAGAGTGTAACGACCCGTAATTTGCGATAATTAAAAAATACTAAATTAAATAAGATTTTGGAAGATTTAATATTGTAATAAATAAAATTTAAGATTTATTAATGAGAAAATAATTAAATAATGATTCAACAATGTTGTTTGGATGCTATTGAAAACTATTTGTAATGTAATTTCAATGACTGAAATAATTGTAAAGTTAATTTGGTTGTAATTGTAAATATGGAATTAAATTGGTAACTAATGGAATTTGCGGAATTGAAATATTATAGTTAATACGAGTTTAGATGATAACTGTAGAATTTGAATGTAATAAAGTATAAATTAATGTTAATTATATTCATATGATATTTTATGATTTAATAATAAATGTGAGAATCAAAATATAAGAATTTGATTGAAACTAAAATATAATTAACATGGTTTTATTACAATGTAATAAAACATTAAAATTAATGCAATATTTAAATATTGGATTTAACATGGATAACTGTATTGTAAAAGTTTATAAATTTCTGGTTAATCAGGAATGATGGAAACTGTAAATTTTTAATTTTGAATTAAAAGGGAATTAATCAATTTAATAATAATTTAATTAATTAATGTGAAAATTAGCTATCTAACCACTGTCACGGATTTCGACAAAAACAGTTTCATCTGATCCGTAATAGTGAATTATTGTAGGATTTCAAGTTTCGTGGCGATCAGACTTATAGTTTGATCGTGCGGGCTCGAAATGCATAGAAATCAATTTAACGTATTCAATTAAAATAATTTGATTTTAAAAGCTACTATCTGTATACAATGGGATTTGGGCTTGAAACTGATTCCATTGAAAAAGTATCGAAAACCTGTATTTCGATATATGGACGACATATTTTCATTTCAGGAACGAAGTGGGCTTTCGGGTTCGCGTAATCGTTTCGATCTGTCCATTCATCCTTATCTATCCTTGTCTATATAAATAGACTTCTGAAACCCTAGTTGTCTATTTCATTTGTTGTATGTACTTCTTATCTGCTCCTTCTTCCTTCTCAAATTCCAAACGCTACTTTTAATTTCAAAATTAAATTTTGACATTCAAACTCTTCAAACTATGTCAAATTATATGTGGTTGGAAAGCTCTCGACGAGCGCAATCAATTGCTGTAGCTCATTTTTTTATTTGTGTCACGGTTTGGCAAGAAATTGTTGATTTATCCTTGGTCGTCCGTTGCTAGGGTTTCCATTTTAAGGGTGGATCTTCGAAGAGGGTTCGATTAGGAGATATAGGCTTGTAAAGTACAACCTATAGAGTCGATCTATAGGTTTACTTCGTTTGGAAACTGTAATGGATCACCAGAATTCACCTAAAAAGGGGGCAGCGGTAGAGGTGGTTCCAGGGAGTCATGAAGGGTCGTGCAGCCACCATAGGTGCGGCCTGATGAGGCGCTTCCAATGGTGTTGTTTGATCGGGGTGATGTTGAACGAGGTGGCATGCCGCATCGATATGGATCTGGCGGCTGTTAGGGCATGGGTGGGTTCATGCGTTATCTTAAGGGTTTCAGGTGATAGAGGAATTACGAAAATGCCCTTTATCATTTTTAATTTAATTTAAAATTTTCTATCATTCTAACTATCATAACTTTTTGATACGAGTTCCGTTTGACGCGCAGTTTCTTGCATTCAGATCGTATCGAAATTTCAAATATTATGGAACTAGTTTGGCTGCATTATGAGACTGTTCAATTTTTGGGCTTTAATTGGATTTTAAATCGTCAATAAATCAGAGGTGAGTGTTTTAACCCACTCACAAATACTAAACCATATTATGTTGGTTAAATTAAATTTATGACGTGATTAGAAATGATTGATTGCACTTTGGTATATTTAAAATTTCATTCGAGTTTAATTTAAATTTATATTTAATTTAATATTGAATTTAAAGTTGTTAATTGAATACCTGATAATGATAACCAGTTAATTGTTGTGATTTATTGAATGAGTTGAATGATGATTGTGATGGATGCTTAGTTGTTGACATTTTGGACGATTTAATGTTATGTTAGGTTACATATTTTTATTACATTGCAAGTTCCCTTAGTTATTGTTAGGAAAATCACAATGGGTTGAAATGATACATACCCGAACGATCTTACAGATTAGTGAAAAATCGTTATGTGTTGAAATGATAAACCTGAGTGATTTTATGGATTTGCAAATTGTGATTCGTGATACGGGTTGAAATGATATATATATGGAAATTTAAAATATTACAGGTTGAAATGATATATATCATGTACCACTTGACCATAGGATAGAAAATTATATATGGACGCCGGATTGGTTAAGTTAAGTGATTTTAAATCCTTAATTTTTGAATCCAGTTTAGTGGTAATATGAAATAAAATTAGATTTATATGAACTAGATTATTTTCAAAATCCAAATTTTAAAATGTTGAAATTGAAATTGGTTTAAATGAATTGTTTATAGAATTTAAATTGAAATCTTAAAGTTGAATTTTGAAATATAAATGAAATTTTTCAAAATTTAGTTACTGTAAATGTTTGAATATTTAAGCTTTGAAACCTATTGAATTTGAAGTTGTTTAAATTTGTAGTTCAAACAAGGATTTGAAATCGATATAAATTGAAATTGTTTTTATGAGAATTTGAATTGAAACCTTTAGCCTTTCGAATTGAAATCGTTGAACTGAGATTGGTTTAAATTGAGTTTTTGGAACTAAAGTTGAGTTGAATTGATTTGTGAAATTTGAAGAAACAATTCTAATTTGAAACTATTTTCGATATAAACTCTTTTAATCTAAAAACTCTTAACATATAAACTCTTTTCTCATATAAACCATTTTAATATATTAATAAATCTTAATGCATTAACTATTTTTAATATATAACATATTTTAATATATAACCTATTTTAATATGTAAACCATTTCTAACATATAACCTATTTTAATATATAACCTATTTTAATGTACAAATGTTTTCTAATATATAAACTATTTTAATCTATAACCTATTTTTTCAAACATAAACTATTTTTAATATATAACTATTCTAATATATAACTACCTTCAATATTCATACTGTTTAAATTGGAACTGTTACGATTTAGATATAATTGATTCAGATACGAATATTTTGATATGACGGTTTAACCTATTTTGTGGTTATGATTTTGAAAATGAATATGATTTAAAGTGAATAATGATTTTGAAACTGAATATGATTTCAAAAGTGTTATGATTTTGAAGTGAATATGATATTTTGATATCAGTTATGAATCAGTTCTGAAAATGTAAAAGAACCAACCGGTGTGAAATAAGCGTTTGATTGTTAAAGAGACATGGATCGGATATTGTCATACTCTTTGCCAATACCGAAAATAACTTTAACAATTGTGCACGTGGTGGAGAATCAAGAACAAAGTAGGATGGGTTCATTCTGCTTAACGGTCTACGCATCAGCACTGCTCGGGTACTAAATCTATTTGAAACTCGATAACTCGTTTCGGTGGCAATCCTACTACAGGTTCAAAAATATCTGCGAATTCTGTAACAAAGAAAACTCTATTTAACTCGACTTCTACCTCCAAAACACCCAACAAATCACTATCCTCAAAACTACGGTTTTCTATAGAGTATATGATCCAATCACTACAGTCAGGGTGTCTAAGTGATATTTTCCTATCTTGAAAAAATATCCTAGCATCGTATTTACTTAACCAACCTATACCCAAAATAATTACAAACCCTATGAAATCAAACACATGCAAACTGTAAACATAGGTATGGCCTAAAAATTCAAACTTTAGGTGGTCACATCTCATCCCAGGAGTCACATAACCTCCATTTGGATTTATAACCCTTAAGGAAGTAACTAGGTATGAAGATTTTAGGTTAAGCTTATCTACCAAACAACGAGATATAAAAGAATGCGATGCACTGGTATCTAATAGAATGCTAACTGACATACCATGAATTATAAGCGTACCTCTTATCACAGTCTTTCCTTTTTCCTCTGCTGTTGGCCTCGAGTAGCTATTTATAATGCAAACACTTTACCCTTTCCATCCTTGGCTGGCTCCTTGCACTAGTTTTTATAATGTGCAATTTGATCGCAGTTGAAACATCAAATATTCTTCTTCCTAGTCACCTTCTTTCCACCTTACGAGCGATAATAATTTGCAAAATTCCCTTCCTTGTCACATTTAACCTCTGCCTTTCCTTTCTTAGCAGCTCCACCCTTCTGAGCCCCTTTCTTGTGGAAAAACTTCTTTTTTTGACTCTGCCCTCCTTGAGCTTCCTTTTCCTTATTTCTTTCAAGAAAAACAAGCATCTCTTCATGTCTCAAGGTCATCTCAACAGCAACATCACATGGATCCCTAATAAGCGGTAATATGGCCTTAGCAAGCTCAGGCTTCAACCCACGAATGAACTTTTCATTCCACTTAATAACAGTATCGAACATAGCGTAGCCATATCTTGCTAACCTGGTCGCATTCTCAAGCACTGTCGTATCTTTCTGCTCCAATTCAGCAAACTTCCTGAGTAGAATAAACTTAGAAATCTCCAACATAAACCTTTCCCCAAACCTCTTTTGAAGTCAGCTCAAGCCATAGTCTCCTCATTGACTCCAATAGTAACACTGTTTCACCAATACAGTGTTGCTCCTTTAGTTGTCTAGAAGCGAGTTTCCTTTTCTACTCATCGTTGAACCCCAAATCAGCAAAAATCCTCTCGCAATAAAGTAACCAATTCTCCACTTTAATTGTGTCCTTCGTACCAATAAACGACTTTCCTCCTAGCCGAGTATAATCTTTACAAAGAACAGCATAGTTATCCACCACCGAAGCTTCTTGATTTCCTCCTATATCATTTCCTCCAACTACTTTAGCAGAAATTCCGCTTGCATCATGTTTACGAAGAACTGGTGTATTGCCCATATGTCGACTTGCGGGACTCCAACACCTACATTTGCAGCATGTGCCTAACTTGGGTTCCTTCTGGTATTTGGTCTGGCATTTCCATTAGTTGTGGTGCTTCCCCCACCAAGGTAAACTCTTCCACTTCTAGCATCCATATCTGCATTCGAGTCTTCATAAGATACAGAAGAATATCCTAACAGAGATGGGAGAGTAGAGATAAAGTGTATACTTATGTATAGGAAATACAAGTACGTTACTATAGCATTATCCGATACCCCAGTCTCTTCTCAAATTCTTTAGGATTATGTTTTCAAAATCATTTTAAGTTTGAAATTTTTCATAAACTAATGCTCTGATACCAAGTTGTAACATCCCCTATCTTGAGGCCCAAAGCTAAGCGCTAGCGATGCTGCAGTCATCTATAGTACTAACTTCCGGTGATAAAATACGGTAATGTTAATGGTATCCATAAGATCGGAAACACATGAATATGAAATAAAAACAACAAATTAAATCAAATTTTTGATTACATTTCAAATCAATATTTCATGTTCAGATACGTAATCCCAAAATGATTCACAGGTTTTGATCAAATATAATTATTACAAAATATGCCAAGAGCGACATATGAAGATGCCCCCTTGGATGATCAGAGTACTGAATAGACAAAAAATGTCCTAATACATCACATTGGAAATAAAAATAACAACTCCTAAATAGCTATCAATGCCTCTTGTATGTCTTTGGAAGCTTTATTCGTCTACCTACTAAAACCTGTAAATCCACAACTCTTAACCTAATCAAATCATATTTTGAGCACCCGAGAGTTTAAGGGGAAAACATAAACTTCGAGCAAGACATAAAGCCTGATGTGAATAATACTATACATCTTGGTTTAGTGATATTAAGTGAGACCATTCCACTTAGCGAAACGGGTTTTCCCTCACCAATATTCCTTTTTAAAACATATAATGCAAATCAAAATCCTACAACCAAACTGGTTAAAGAAATAATAGCAATATCATGTATGCATACAAATCAAGTAATCAACAGACTATCTGTCTGAACATTATAGTTTTGTTTGGCTAACTACTAACCTTTAGCTGACTCGGGCCTACCGAACAAAATAAACAAATTATCTAAATTCCGTTAGACACATTCCTGGACGGTCTGTCTCTAACTTACTTCTCCCAAGGTCAATGATCCTAATGCTTTTGCGGGCTTACCCATAACCTTCTTTCTCTGTATATTCCTTTATGTGTATAACATCATTTTAGTCTTACATGTGACAAAGCCCTGGACACTAGAATTTTGGACTTATATTAGCTAGGGGTTACCAGCTAAAGTATAGGACCGACCCCATACCAGTCTCATCTGGTATTCTAATATCTGAGTCATTTACTTAGGGTCAACTACCCCATAAAAATTTTCTTGAAAACGATTCTTTCAAATTGATTTAACCCTATAAATCATACTTAAATAAGGAAAATATACTCTATGTTCCACTCAAATCACTTTGCCATGTTATATGTAGTTTACAGAAAACATTGTTAATGAATACATTTGAATCCTTTATTAAACACCTTTAAACAATCTCTTTCGAAACCTTTTAAAGTACCTTTTTGAAACAATTGAAAGTACCCCTTTCGATACAAGTAAACTACTTTACTATATAACCTTAGGCCGAAAAGCCAAAACATACCTTTGAATACATTTACAATAAATCTTTCAAAAACATTGAAAGTATCCTTTCAAAAGCTTTACAAAAATTTAGACATCCCCGTTTTTGAAACACTTTAAATATGCCTTTTGAAAACATTAAAAACCCTTCATTTAAACACTAAGGTAAATCTTTTGAAAACATTGGGGAACCACTCCTTCGAGACCTTTATTATATACCTTTAGAAAGCGTTAAGTCCTTTACATAAATGAAACCTTTCAAAAACATTGGGTTCAAGTAAAAATACGTGGAACATTGTTTCGAAACCATTTAAAACCATTTCTTTCAAAATCTTTGGGTTTAACTTTCAAAAATCTCAAAAGGGTCTTAAAATAACTAAGTTGAAAGAAACTCTTTCGAAAGCAATTTCCTAGGTAGAAGAAGTTGATGGTGTCGAAATCAACCCCTTTGAAAGCATTGGAGAAGCGGCTCGAGGTTTTAAAGCAAAAGAACCCTTTCGAATGTATTCCTTCCAAAGGTAACGTGCAGCAGCAGGGGTTTCGACCCCTTCGAAAGCTCTTTTATAAAACAAATGCAGCAACCTCTTTCGAAAGCCCTTTTTTTTAAACATTTGACCAAGTCGAAAGTTATCTCATTCGAAAGCATTTTTGTTCGAAAGCAAAACAAGTGGCATTTCCTTTTGAAAGCAAAACAATGCTCGCCCTATTCAAAAGCTTTGTTTTGACTTTATATCTTTCTCCTATCTCCAATCCACTACGTACCAAGGCTTTGATACCATGTGTATTAGTTTTGACTAGGATAGAGGCAGAATTATGGTGTCGAAAGGTAGCTGCCAAAAGTGGTGAAACAACAAAACCCTATAAAACTGATTTTTAACTTTACAAATTAATTTATTTTTAACTAACATGCTTTGTTTGTCAACATATAATTGGTTGCCAATACTTTCAAAAATCTTTTCTAAAAATACTACCGAATTTCGGAGATTAACATTTTAAAACATTTACAAATTGTCTTTTCTCCTTTTATAAACATATAAAACATTTAAGTCTCATACCTTAAATAATTTTATATACTTATTAAAACATTTAGGAAAATTCTACAAAAATTCCCATAAATCGCTTTTAATATGTTTACAACATATATAAATTTCTGACCTAAGTTCAATATAAAATGGCTGTAATTAAGTTTAAACCCAATTTCTTCACTAGAAATTTCATGATAAGTCCACATAATGTAGAAAATTATGAAACTTGAAACCCATCTCTAAAATAATATTTCTAACCTTATATCAAAATTGGATGGCATTTGGATGTCATTTAATCAGTTTTTCAAGTCAAACCTTATCATGAAATCTATATGAAATAGCATAAATCATCAACAAGCATATATCTCTATTTAAATAATCAAAACGTGGCAAAATCATTTGCAAAATAAATTTGGATCTCAACTAAAACCCAAAAAAATAGGACGATATGTAACATATTATTCACGTTTAGCTTATGATTAAGGAGTTTGCAATTTGCTTCTTCAATTAGATTGATTAAGCTTTCTTCCTCTTGATTTTAGCTTATCTTTCTATTGCTTTCTCCTAATGGTAGTCGGCCTCTTCTTAGATTTAGTTTTATTTATGAACATGTAAAATGAAAGTGGCATAACGGGTCTAGGGTATATGAATATAACGTTTTCCTATTTTGCCCTTATCTATTAGCCTTTCCTATTTCATTTTAATTCCCTTTAGTTCATTGTTTAACTAAGCACCCTTCTAATATTCAAATCTCAATTCCCTTAACCATTTACATTATTTCATTTAATTTAACTAATCACATATCCTAAATAATGTTAATAAAAATTAGGGTCGCTACAAATTCCCCTCCTTAAAGAATTTCGTCCTCGAAATTACTATAAGAAACTCATCAAAATCAATCATAAAGGTAAAACATACCATGGAACAAGTTAGGATAAGCATCTCTAATTATGCTCTCAGTTTTTCAAGTACAATCTCTCTCGTCATTGCTCCACTGAACTTTAACTAATCTAATTGTCTTGTTCCATAGCCTCTTCTCATCTCTCGTGATTACACGAACTGGCTTTCTAACTATAGTCAAATTCGATTCCACTATTAAGTCCTCTAACATTATTGGTGCTATAGTAGTCTCCGGATCTCGAACACACTTTCTTAGATGAGAAACATGAAAAACATCATGGACTCCTACCAAACTGTTCAATAACTCTAACCTATATGCGAGTTTCTCGATCTTTTCTACAATAGAAATGGTCCAATAAACCTCGGTACTAATTTTCCTGATTTTTCAAATCGAATTACACCTTTCATTGGTGATACCTAGACGAAAATATGATCTTAAACTGAGAACTCCAAATCTTTCCATCTCTTATAAGCATAACTCTTCTGCCAAGACTGAGCTTCCTCCATTTTAACTCTAATTAACTCAATCTTTTCTGCAGCTTCTCTAACCAAATCTAGGCCAGGAACTAACCTATTCCCGGTCTCTAACCTGCAAACGGGAGATTTGCATGGCCTTTCATGGAAAGCTTCAAAAGGTAGCCTGATAACTGTTGTTATAAAAAAACTCAACTAAGAGTAGATGGTCTTCCCATGATCCCCTAAAGTCTTGTACACATGCTCGTAATAGATATTCTAAGACTTTGTCAATCCTTTCTATTTGCCTAACTGTTTGTGGATGGTAAGCAGTATTCATCTTGAGCGTTGTACCCAATGTCTTCTATAGACTCTTACAGAACTCGCTAGTGAATGAGGAATCTCTGTCGCTTACTATACTACTAGGAATTCCATGCAGTCTAACTACATTCTTCAAAAATAACTTAGCTAAAATAGGTGTCGTTCTGGTTGACTTAACTGGTGTGAAATGGCCACTCTTGGTCAAACTGTCCACCATTACCCATATACTATCATTTCCTTGGACCTAGACAACCCATCAATAATATCCATTGAGATAGAATCCTACTTCCAAATTGGAGCCTCTAAACGCTTATGTAACCTACTTGGTTTCTGATGTTGGCTTTTACCTGTTGACATTTTAAACATTGTTTCACCCACAAGCCTACATCTATCTTCATACCTTTCCAGAAGAAACTTTTTTCATATCTTGATACATCATAGTTCCTCCCAGATGAACAGTGAACTTCGAATGATGACATTCTTCTAACACTTCCTTCCTAATGTTTCCCACATTCGGAACACATAGTCTTCCTTTCTTCCTCAACCACCCAATCTAGTCAAGACTGAAATCTTTCAAGTTATCGCTTTCTAGTCCATCCCATAACTTTGTGATCTATTCAACTAATAATGGATCCTCCTTCTGCTTAGAAGCAATCTTTTCGATCATCACCGGTCGAACTTCTAAATATGGCAACATTACAGTTTCCTTGGTTGATCAAGCTTCAGATCTCCACTGTATCCTGCATGTAGTCAATGCTTCTAAACCTTTCCCCTCAGCTGTCATTGCCAACACTGCATTCTCATGTTTTCTGCTAAAAGCATCCGCAATCTTGTTACCTTCTTCTGGTGTATACTCTATACTAAAGTCATAAATGGAAAAAAAAACTCCAACCAACTCCGTTGTCTCATATTCAAATCCTTCTGAGAGAATAAATACTTCAGCGACTTATCATTCATATACAATTTGAATCTTTCTCCTGATAGGCAATGTCTCTGCACCTTCAACGCAAAAATTACCGCAGCTAATTCCAAATCATGCATTGGATATCTAACCTCATGCGGTCTAAGCTATCGAGATGCATAGGCAATCACGTTACCTCTTTGCATTAACACAGCTGCTAACCCTGTTCCATATGCATCCATGTATACCACCAAATCCTAATTCGCTTAAGGAACAAGTAACACAGGTGCATTAGTCAATAAGTGTTTTAGCTTCGGGAATGCCTCCTCACACTTATCAGTCCAAATGAACTTCACATCCTTTCACGTTAACTTGGTCATCAGTGCCGCTGTCCGTAAAATATCCTTAATGAATCTTTGATAATAACCAGCTAATCTAAGAAAACTATTTATCTTAGTCATCGCCTCGGGTCTTTTCCATTTATTCACCACTTCGATCTTAGTTGGTTCTATAGACAACCATTTCTCTTAGATTACATGACAAAGAAAATTCACTTCTTTCTTCCAAAAATGATACTTCGAAAATTTCGCTTTCAGTTGATATCTCAAGCACCACTCTAAGGTGAACTTCATACTCTCTTTCATCTTTAGTGTATATCAAATTGTCATCTATGAATACTAACATGAACCTATCCAAGTGCTCTTGGAAAATTCGATTCATGAAATCTATAAAAAATGCTGGCGCATTAGCTAGTCCAAACGACATAATCAACCATTTGTATGATCCATATCTAGTCCTAAACGCCGTCAAATGAATACTATCCTCTGCCACTCTAAGTTGATGGAACCCTTTTGCTAAATCCAACTGGAAAAATATTCTGACTTCACTCAACTGGTTGAACAAATCGTCAATTCTAGGTAATGGATATCGATTCTTTATCGTCTTCTCATTCAACTTACGATAATTGATACATAACCTTAACGACTCGTTCGGTTTCATAGCAAACACTACGGCTGCTCCCAAAAGCGAAGAGCTTGTTCTGGTAAAATTCTTGCCTTTCAAATCCACCAACTGCACCTCTAGTTCCCTCATCTCAGTAGGTGTCATTCTGCTTGGCAGTCTACTCATCAGTACTGCTCCTGGTATTAAATCTATCTGAAACTCGATAGCTCGTTCCGGCGGCAATCCTACTACCGATTCAAAAACATCTATGAATTCTCTAACAACAAAAACTCGATTCAACTCATCTTCTACCTCCACAACACGCAACAAAGCGTTATCCTCAATACTAGGGTTTTCTATGGAGTATATGATTCAATCGCTACAGTTAGGTTTCTAAGTGATATTTTCCTATCATGGAAAAATATCCTAGCATCTTATTTACTTAACCAATCCATACACAAAATAATTCTGAACCCTATGAAATCAAACACATGCAGACGACAAACAAAGGTATGACCTAACAATTCAAACTCTAGGTGGTCACATCTCATCCCAAGAGTCACATAACCTCCAATCGGATTTGCAACCCTTAAAGAATTAACTAGGTATGAGGGTTCTAGGTTAAGATTATCTACCAAACAATGAGATATGAAAGAATGTGATGCACCGGTATCAAATAGAATGCTAACTAACATACCATGAATAGTAAGCATACCTCCTAACATAGCCTTTCCCTTTTTCTCTACTGTTGCCTCGAGGTAGCTGGCTCCAATACAAACACTTTTCCATTTCCATCCTTGGCCGGCTCCTTACACTGGTTCTTATAATGTCCAGTTTGATAGCAGTTGAAGCATCTAATATTCTTCTTCCCGATCACCTTCTTTCCATCTCACGAGCAACATCATTTGCAAAATGCCTTTCTTGCACATTTATAGCAGACAACCTCTGCCTTTCCATTCTTAGCAGCTCTACCTTTCTAAGCCCTTTTTTTATGGAAAAACTTCCTTTTCTGATTCTGCCCTTCTTAAGCCTCCTTTGCCTTATTTCTTTCAAGGAAAGAAAGCATCTTTTCATGCCTCAAGGCCATCTCAACAACAACATCACGTTGATACCTAATATGCGGTAATGTGGCCTTAGTAAGCTCAGGCTTTAACCCGCGAATGAAATTTTCATTCCTTTGAATAACAGTATCGATCGTAGTGTAGCAATATCTCGCTGGCTCCTCAAACTTGGTCACATACTCAAGCACTGTCATATCTCCTTGTTCCAATTCAGAAAACTTCCTAAGCAGAATAAACATAGAAATCTCTAACATAAACCTTTCCTCAAACCTTCTTTTGAACTCTGCCCAATTTATGATCTCCTCATTGACTCCAATAGTAACATTGTTCCACCAATACAGTGTTGATCCTTCTAGTTGTCTAGAAGCGAGTTTCCTTTTCTGCTCATCGTTGAGCCCCAAATAATCAAAAATCCTCTTACAATGAAGTAACCAATTCTTCATTTCAAATGCGTCCTCAGTACTAATAAACGACTCATCTCCTAGTCAAGCATAATCTTTACTCAAAACAGCATAGTTATCCACTACTGGAGCTTCTTGATTTCCTCCTCCATCATTTCCTCCAACTACTCCAGTAGCAACTCGCGCTTGCATCCTGTTTATGAAGAACTAACTGATACATTGCTCCTATGTCGCCTTGCGGGACTCCAGCACCCGCATTTGCAGCTTATGCCTGATGGGTTTCTTTTGGTATTTGGTCTGAAATTTCCATAAGTTGTGGTGCTTCCCCCACCAAGGTTGACCCTTTCACTTTTAGCATCCATATCTGCATTCAAGTCTTCATAAGTTATAAAAGAATAGCTTAATAAAGATGGAAGAGTAGAGATAAAGCATATACTTATATATATAGCAAATATAAGTATGTTATTATAGTGTTATCCCATACCCCAATATTTTCTCAAATTCCTTAGGATTATATTTTCAAAATCATTTTAAGTTGAAGTTTTTCATAAACCTATGCTCAAATAACAAGTTGTATATCTTGAGGCTCGAAGCTAAGCGCTATAGATGTTGCAGTCATCCATAGTATTAACTTCTAGTGACAAAATACGATAAGGTTAATGGTATCCATAATATCATAAGCACATGAATATGAAATAAAATCAACACGGATTAAATCAACTTTTCTGATTGCATTTCTAATCAATATTTAATATTCAGATACATAATCCCAAATTGATTCCCAGGTTTTGATCAAATACAATTATTACAAAATACACCAAGAGTGACATATGATGATGCCCCCTTGGATGATTAGAGTACTAAATAGACAAAATCTATCTTAATACATCATGGCGGAAATAAAAATAACATCTCCTAAATAGCTATCCATGCCTCCTGCACATCTTCAGAAGCTTTATTCGTCCACCTAATAAAACCTATAAATCCTCAATTCTCAATCTACTCAAATCATATTTTGAGCATCCGAGATTTTAAAGGGAAAACAAAAACTTCGAGTTAGACATAAAGCCTAGTGTGAATAATACTATACATCTCAATTTATTGATATTATGTGAGACCATGCCGCTTAGCAAATACATCTTTTGCAAATCAAAATCCTGCAACCAAACTGGTTAAAGCAATAATAGCAATATCATGTATGCATACAAATTAGATAATCAATAGACTATCTGTCCGAACACTACAGTTTTGTTTGGCTAACTACTAACCTTTTGCTCACTTGGGCCTATCGAACAAAATAAACAAATAATCTAACTTTTGTTAGACATGCTCATCGACAGTCTGTCCTTAGCTTACTTCTGACAGGGTCAACTAAACCTAATGGTTTTACGGGCTCACCAATAATCTATCTTTCCCTATATATTACTTTCTATGTGTAACATCATTGTAGTCTTACATGTGGCAAAGCCCTAGACGCTCGAATTTTGGACTTATATTAGCTAGGGGCTACTAGCTAAAGTATAGGGCATGACCCCATACCAGTCCCTTCTGGTATTCTAATACCTGAGCCATTTACTTAGGTCAACTACCCATTAAATTTTCCTTGAAAAAATATCTTTCAAATTGATTTAACCCTATAAATCATAATTAAACAAGGAAAATATACTCTATTTTTCACTCAAATCACTTTGCCATGTTATATATATTTTACAGAAAACATTGTTGATGAAAACATTCGAAACCTTAGTTTAAAACCTTTAAACAATCTCTTTCGAAACCTTCGAAAGTAACTCTTTTGAAACCATTGAAAGTACCCCTTTCGATACAAGTAAACTACTTTACTTTATAACCTTAGGCCGAAAGGACAAAACATACCTTTTGAAATCATTTACAATAGATCTTCCGAAAACATTGAAAGTATCCTTTTGAAAGCTTTATAAAACCTTAGACATCCCCCTTTTTAAAACACTTTAAACATGCCTTTCGAAAATAATGAAAACCCATCATTCATACACTATGGTAGACCTTTTAAAAACATTGAGGAACCACCCCTTCGAAACCTTTATTATATACCTTTCGAAGCGTTAAGTCCTTTACATAAATCAAACCTTTCGAAAGCATTGGGTTCTAGTAAAAATACGTGGAATATTGTTTTGAAACCATTTAAAACCATTTCTTTCGAAGCCTTTGGGTTTAATTTTCAAAAATCTGGAAAGGGTCTTAAAAGAACTAAGTCAAAAGTAACTCTTTTAAAAGCAATTTCCTAAGTAAAAGAAGTGGATGGTGTCGAAACCTACCCCTTCAAAAGCTTAGGAGAAGCGACTTGGGGTTTTAAAGTGAAAGAACCCTTTTGAAGGCATTGCTTCGAAAGGTAACATGCAGCAGCAGGGGTTTTGACCTCTTCGAAAGCTCTTTATAAAACAAAGACGACAATCTCTTTCGAAAGCCCTTTTCTTTAAAACATTTGACCAAGTCAAAAGTTATCTCGTTCGAAAGCATTCTTTTTCGAAAGCAAAACAAGCAGCATTTTCTTTTGAAAGCAAAATAAGGTATCGACCGCTTCAAAAGCCATGTTTTGACTCTATACCTTTCACCTATCTCCAATCCACCACGTACCCAGGCTTTAATACATGGTGTATTAGTTTCGACTAGGATGGAGGTGGAAGTATGATGCCAAAAGGAAGCTGCCGAAAGTGGCGAAACAGCAAAACCCTGTAAAACATATTCTTAACTTTATAAGTAATTTCTTTCTAACTTACTTGTTTTGTTTGTTAACATATGATCGGTTGCTAATCTTTTCCAAAATATTTTCTAAAAATACTACCGAATTTCAAGATTAACATTTTAAAACATGTACAAATCGACACTTCTCCTTTTATAAACATATAAAAAATCTAAGTCTTATACCTTAAATAATTGTATATACTTATTAAAACACTTACGAAAATTCTACAAAAATTCCCATAAATCACTTTTAATGTGTTTTCCAACATATATAAATTTCTCACCCATATTCAATATAAAATGGCTGTAATTAAGTTTAAACCCAATTTAACCAATTTCTTCACTAGAAACTTCTTGATAAATCCACATTAATTCAAAAAATTATTAAGCTTGAAACCCATCTCTAAAATAATGTTTCTAACCTTATGAAACATATAAAGTGAATGTGGCATAAAGGGTTTAGGGTATACGAATATAACTTTTCCCTATTTTTTTCCTTATCTATTAGCATTTCTGTTGCATTTTAATTCCCTTTAGTTCATTGTTTAACTAGGCACTGCTACCTTTCTATTACTCAAATCTCAATTCCCTTAACCACTTACATTATTTCATTTAATTTAACTAATTAAATGTCCAAAATAATGTTAATCAAAATTAGAGTCATTACACACTGCATATCACCTATACTAATCTACTTATTCAAGAGTACCCGAGATAATAAGAAGCAAGGCATAAAACCTCAAGGCCGACAACATTCTAGCGTTAGTGATAAATGAATCTCAAAATATTTTACAATTCGAAATAGTAAGGAACAAGGGTATACGAAGCATACATGACATGTCCCTGCAATCAAGAGTTAGCACATAACGTATATTAACAATTCTCACTACCATTCAGTGTGCCTTAAATATATGATAACTTGTATGACCATTCATCTACCAAGGATTAAAGGATAATTCCTGGTTTTTAGTGTACTTTCCTTTAGCCCGATGCTAGCACTAAACCAATTCAATCGGTCCAGGGTACAAAGATCCATTCCATCAGCCCGAGGTCACCATTCCACATACTTAATGAGCATCCTCACAATACCCTTGCTTTCGAGTACAATAGAAAATACTCCAAGTATCAACGATCCCTTAGCACAGAATCCAAGCCCTTTCCTTGCTCCATTTAGTTTTCATTACCTTCAAGGAACCATTCCACATTTCTTTTTTCCACGATAGAATCATTCACCATCGTGGATAACCAATCCTAGAATCTACCCTTTGTGGATAACCTCTCACGACTCCTTCCAATATCAGGCCACTATTATTGTAACCTAACTCCATTTACCATCAAGTTACCATCTGTAGCGACCCGACTTCCTATCTCCAGGAAATCGCATCACTAGTGAAGAAAGAAAGGGATAGAAGAAGAAAAGAAAGAGAAAGAAGAAACAGAACCATACCAGAGAACTCACAGCGGAACGAATAAAATATAATAATTAACATAAAATATTGCATAGTACCTCATTACATCGGAGTACACAACTATACAACACATATTAGACAGTTATAAACATCTGTCTAATTCATACAACTCAAGAACACAACATACAGACACAACATACACAGCGGAATTAATATATATCTACACGTCGAAGCCTCCTGCTCCACATCTCCTCCAGAATTTGTCATGCTAACCTGAATCACTTGACTACTCATACATAATATGAGTACCCAAGAGTTTAATAAAACAGAAAATAAACACTCGGGTTAGACAGGGGTCTGGTGTGAGTAAACGGGTTAAAAGTTGCTTAACTTTAGAAAACCTTTGGAAAGAAAAGGTATCACGTAAGACTTCCCACACATAAACATGGAAAAGTTTTTAACTTACGCTAACCAAACATTTGATAGGAAATCCAGTGATATTATAATAGTGTCTAGGGTTTTCAAAATAAAATACAGAAATAGCTGGAATGCTTACATCTCACGTTCCAACATAGTTGGGCACAATCAAAACCGTACAGGCACTTATTGGATTTTGGATTCCATACAATGGCAGGGCTATTAGGGTACCGCCCGTCACAGTACGTGGCCTAGATCAACGTACCGAGGAGTACTCCCACTCCCCTGCAACACAAGGCCGGAACCATCCCTTATCGGACAGTCCCGAACAAGACCACCCCGTAGTTGGCGCGACCAACCACACACTAAGCCGAAATAGAAAGGGACCTCTAGACAGGGGTAAATCTCACTCTCAAGTGGGAGCTACCCACGAAGCCTTGCTGCACCTACCCTATTTTAGCGATTCCCGGTTGATGAGGCTTGAGGTTACGATTACCTTTATAGGACACATCTATCTTAGAATGCTCATCGTCCACCTGACGATGTGCTGAAAGCATTCAATCCATACAAGTTCGTTTCGGGTTCGAACGAAACCGAAGGCACTATCTCGTTGCACTCATTATTGGAATCACCCTCAGAGTCAACGACCATAGCCCTTGCACTCTGATTCACCATCTCGAATCTATAAGCACTATTCCGTCAACTCATTACGGAATCACCCACAGAGTTATACTGACGTATAGCCCTTACACCTCGAGTCTTCACTTACTCCACTTGGATACACGACCTAACGTTTAATTGGAATCGATGTGGTTTTCGGATATCCAAATATGGAAACCCGATCCCGGTTTCACCAAAACCAAACGCCATTTTAATGTCCAAGTTGTACTTAAGGGTTTTAAATAGTTTAACTTATATTCAGGGTGATATATAAACAGATAGATGAATTATATTATCCTAACAGATAATTCATACTAACATTCATCTTCACAAAGCAGCATATCACATAACAGAGATGTCCAGTATCAACCATTATCAACATCCAATATCAACCAATCACCCAATATCATTTAACATCCAATATCAATCATTCATCCAATATTAATCATTCATCCAATATTAATCATTCATCCAATATTAATCATTCATTCAAAACAGAATTGATTAACTCTAATCAATTGGATTACTTAAATCATTCTTCATTTATTTATCCCAAATAAATAAATTAATCATCTCTAATGATCTTCACTAATTAATCTTTCTTTGATTAATTATTCTTTAATTACATTCAAGTAATTATCCTATACATATTCAGTAATTAACCTTTAATTACTATCATTAATTACAATAATTAATGATCATTCATTAATTAATTAACTATAATTAATTACATTAATTCTTAATTAATTACAATTAATTAATCACATTTAAATTAATCGCTAATATTAATCAACCTTGATTAATATCATTAATTAACTAATGATCCTTATTAATTAATTAACCCTTTAATTAATTAAATAATTAACTTATAATTAATCAACTCATTAATCATAATTAGTAATTAACAATTTGTAATTACTTAACTAAATTAATTAACTTCTTACTTAATTAATTTCTAATTAAATTAATCCTTGATTAATTAATTTAATTAATTAATCCTTAATTACTTCATTAAGTAATTGTTAACCAATTTAAATTAACAATTAATCCTTAATTAATTCCTTTATTAATTAATTACAATTTTTAATTAATTACACTTCGTAATTAATCTTAAATTAATCATATTCCATTAATTAATCACATTAATTAATTAACTAAAATTAATTAAATAATTAACTCTTAATTACTTACATAAGTAATTATCTCTAATTACTTCCATTAATGAATCTTAATTAATCTCTTGATTAATTACCTTCAAACAAATAAATTAATCTGTTTCCTTAATTGATAACATCATGTGATTAACCCATAATCACTTCATATTAATTACCGCATGAGTAATTTCCTCTAATTACTTCCATAAGTAATTATCATTCTTAATTACATTTAATTATTAAACATTAATTACTTCATTAAGTAATTACACTTAATTAATCTATAATTAAGTGATTATTTAAAATTAAATAAATAATTAACTAATTATTTAAAATAAATTAAACAATTAATTAATTAACTCCTAATATTTTAAAATCCTTAATTAATTAAGAAATAAACTCTTTACTTATAAACAAACATATTTAATATTTTTATATTCAAATCAAGGATAATTAACCTAATTTATCTTGTGATGAATTATTTGAAAAATCAAATTTTAACATCTTAAACAAATTATCCTATTTGGTTTTCAAAATTATAATAATATACTTATTTAAAATAAGGCATTTAGAAATCAATTCCAAAATTTAAAACATTACAATTTATCTAATCTAAACTTATTTATTTTCAGAATAAATTTTGAAAACTTTGTTATTAAAACATAACTTTAAAATTTTGATTAAATAGTTAAATTCAAAAATACTCTTTAAATTAGAACCTCAAAATTAAGATAATTATTTACAAAAGAAATTATCATAAAACAATTTAAATTTGAAATATAAATTCAAGCAACATTTTAAAAGTTTAATTAACACCCCTTTTAAAGTTTGATTTAATTTATTTCAAAAAAACAAACTTAACTTGTATATTTTACTTTCTTTTATAAAATCTTAAGCACTGATTTTTATTTGTTAAAAATAACAAGTTTAATCTCTTTTAAACTTATCATCCTTTACAGTAAAAACCAAAGCCCCCACCTAAAAACTCGAGTTCGACCTGAGTTTCCCCGTTCTTTCCTCGAGATACCACTAACTCCTCAAATCTTCGAGTCGCCCCGAGTACAACTCGAGCTTCCCTTCGAGTAAAAACTCATCTTCCCCAACGCGAAAAAAAACCCAGTGCACAAACAAAATCTCGTGCACGTTGCACGACAATCCCATCAACGTCGAGCTCTCCTCCGGCCATCACCAAGTCGGCGGCGACCACAATGACCATCACGACCAACCAAAACGCCTCAAACGTCGCTAAATCAAAAACGAGCTCCCAAGCCACAACTAGAACCGCGACTTGAACAGAAAACTCCCAATCGTTGACGATCCAGACGCCGATAGACCATGCCGTCCTCACCATCGATCCACCTCGTCCCCGAGCTACCATGCCCCCTACCGCGATCATCTTCGGTCCACTACACATGGCGAAATCCCCTCGACAACCAAGCCGAACAAACCCCTAGCTAAAACCCTAGTTTGCTCGATTACCAATTCCTCAGTCATTAGAAAAATTAAATTACATTTTTCCCAAAATCAACAGGCCATGCACAAGCTCCAATCCAAGTTTCAACTCAAATTATGATGTATACAATCCGCAGTTCATAAAAATTCCCAAATCATTCAAATCCAAATTTCGAATGAATTACTAATCTATAAATTACAAACATCATATCTAAATTCATGATTTTACATCCTGATTACATGCATGTAGTTACATTTTAAGTTTAAGATAATAAATTTTTAACTAATATTCAAATTCCTCTGTAAATTTCTTTTTAATAATTACTTGTTGCATTTTAAAATTATGAAATTATTTTTAAAATTACTATCAAACATTATCATACAGTTTCCATTTATATAAAAATGTCTAATATTAATTTGTTTGGGAGATATTGGAATTTCTTATGAAACCAACTTCAGAAATAAAAGAACAGAGATGGATGTTGTACAGGTTTCCTATTCTTAGGCATTCTCTACCTATAACATACATATATGACAGTACTCATATGAACAATTATTCACTTTCAAAGCCAAATTCATCACATGCAACAATAAATCTAACACATTATAATAAAAAACTGTTTTTAAGAGGTTTACTCACCTTATAATTTGCAGAGCACAGAGAACAGGGTAGAATAAATTTCCAGGCTTTAACACTTTAATTTGAAAACTGTTTGATTTTGCATGCTGTTGAAATCCTACTGCTTACTGCATGCCTTCAAATTTTGTTGATTTCCCTTTGCATGTTGAAATTACAGATTGCAAGTTGAACTCAAATGAAATGCAGGTTATAGCTTTGTACAATGCAGATTTGAAGTTGAATATCCATTTGAATTTGCAGATGATGAATTTTGCAGTTTTCATTTTGCTTGCAGATTTTAGTTTCAGATTTGCTTTTGATTTTTGCATTTAATTTTCAGGTTTTTGAAGAGTAGTTCTGGTTGCCATTAAAGTTTGAGAAGAGGAAAGAAAGTTTTGAAAAAAAAAAATGAAAAAGGAGAAACAATTTTCTTTTATGTTATAAATTTCAAATGAATGAAAGATGAATGCCACATGTTCATAAATCTTACATTTGTCAATTATGATATTTAGTTAAACAACACATGTTAACATTTGTCTCTAAGTGTTTTTAAACTTTTATTTAATTTAAATGTAAATATAAACTTACATTTTTATTTTACTTCATAAATGAGTACTTACATATGTAAATATAAACTTCCCTTTTAAAGAAAATATTGTAAACTAATTATAATACAAATGAATCTCTTATATATGTGTATTCATAAATCTAAAACTTTTATATTTATACATTTATACCATTTTAAATTTAAAACACTTTAAAGAAAACAAAATGAAAACTTTGATTAATTTTATTTAAACTATCATACTTTAAAAATAAACAATCATCTTATATTTTGAAAACAATTTAAATTAATCTTTAAATTATCTTTTGAAAAATTTATTGAATCTAAAACAAAGCTTAAAATTACAATATTCACTCATATATGAATTATCAATGGATTAAATAAATTTCAAAGCAACTCAAACTATAACATATACATTCATATATACTACAATTTGAAAATTTATCTTTTATTTAAAACAAAAGATTATCATATCCATAATATATATTAATTATATATATACTATAAACAGAATAACATTTTATTAGCTTTGAAAAACAAATTCTTATCAAATATTGCCAGATTAAATATTTATTAACCTTTACAAGATTAAATTTATCAATTTTAAATTAAGATTATAAAGAAAATTATCAAACCAATTAAATTATTTACACAGATTATTAAATTCTTATTGCCTAAAATTCCGGGTCGTTACACCATCACTGTGATGCCCCTCCCCGAGACCCACATTAGTAAAGAGAATTACTAAGCAATCCTATCTATTGATGCAGATAATAGGGCTGGCTAAGGTCAACCCTCATGATAATGCATTAGCTAAAAGCTAAGAATATCGATATATATATATATATATATATATATATATATATATATATATATATATCCATTACCTCATATATGGTTGACACACCTAGTCCTTAACTAATACGATACCATGGTGGTTTAGGACCATTTCAGAATAAATGCAATATACAAATAAATATAAACAGTCACATAAGAGCGAATTTAGATCAGAGTATACATACATCTCCATACATCATACATAATACATTAGTAGCATGAACCACAAAATATACATACACAACCATCCCACAAAATAATAGGTACAATGTCCAAGTCCAAAAAAAAAGTGGTCCGGACAAAAGCAAGCTAACGGATCCAAGAAGGAGTGAGCTAAATCCATACCTAACCTACAACTCGGTCCGACCCGAGTAATAAATACACCGGTCAGGCTAGCTAGAACTTATCATTATTAAAGATAACAGTAATAAGAGAAAAGGGAGAATCATTCCGTTGTGGCCAATAGAACGACATAAGTATCATCAAAAGCATATCTAAGGTGAGACATCTATGGGTTCATCATGATTTCATAAGGGAATTCAATTGGTTACTAACTATGGTTCATCTTTTATAGTTATATAAGTGAAATAGGCAAGGATTTGAACCATATAAATAATCAACATAAAACAGTCTAAAACCTCATAAATCCATCATAGTAGAACTCAATGAGAGTTCAAAACATCATATTAGAAATCACCTTAAAACAATCAATACGTGTAAGCCTTCATCTTACTCAAGGCTATAATAAACACCCTCATAAAAAGGTGAAATCAGAAAAAATCTAAAACTTCAGGGAAAACTGCACGTGCTTACATCATGACTAGTACTAATATTTTGTACCATAAACATCATGATGACTGGAGTCTAACAAAAACATATTATCGTGAACATCGTGATGACTATAGTCTATAATATCATAATGACTCTCAGTCACAAAGATCCGAGTTAATACCATCGTGATGATCGGAGTCGCAACTACATCGTGATGACTCCAATTAAGTACTCGTGGTCTATAGTACTAGTAAACATCATGAATGTGTCTCAACTTCTCGAATAGGAACCCAATAGGCGTTAACATACGTCACATACCATACATTTGCACCTAATGGTTTACTAGCCGTTAGTTGGTACCACACTTGTAAAACGTCATAAACATCACGAAAATATACTCTGCCTCATCTCATCGGTGAGTAAATATAATGCCCTACTCATCTCATCTCATTGACGAGTACTAGTGGCATCGTGACTTGTCTCATCTCATCGACAAGTAAAAATAACATTTAGATGGTTATTTACAACCATAATTCCAAATAAGAATTTCTAGCTCTTAATTCGCCTTATTTCATCGACGATTAAGAAATACATCTAAAAATGGTCCTTCATTGAATATACTCCTAAATTGGAGTTCTCGGTCCATATAATCTATCCAAAAATTTAATAACATCTTAAATCATCTCAAGCAGTTCATCGAAAGGGTTTCGATCGTATAAGTCCGATATAAAGCGATAAAGCAAATCCATGTGTCCCTTACTATACGTTTTACCTTATCGTTTAATTGTCTTTCTCATACGTTCGAAATTCATAAAAATAAGTAATTTTTATTTATAAAATTATTTTATTAGAGGAAAACCGGAATTTAAATGATTTTTCGAAAAACGATTATTAAAACCAATATTTGAAATTTCTTTATTATAGGAAATAAATATATTTTTATTTAGAAAAATAACTTAAAAATACTATATAATAATTTGAAATGTCTGTATATTTCAAAAATGGTTTAGTGAAAACCGTTCTCGAAAACAATAAAAACTAAGAAGGATATCTCAAAACCGATAACTTGAATTCAATATGAATTCAACTCAAATTTATCCCAAGTCAACTCAAATTCCATTTAAATTTGAATTCTAAATTCTCCCAATATAGCTAGCCTACTAATAAGTATCATATCTCTCAAAATATATTAAAAAAAACATCAAAACCGAATGAGAATGAGAGCAAAAACGAGCTAATATAATTCTAAGGTCGATGATTGTTATTGTTGTCATTTTGCACTCAGGACAGCAAAATTCAACATAATTTCGACCAAGCAAACTATAAAATTTCAGAACTCAAAATGTGAAACTTGTAGTACATGATCTAAGCTTTCCATAACATCAAAAATTATTGAATTTGGTTAACAAACGAAAGGGTTATGGCCAAAACAATTCTCAGGCCTGTGATTGTTGTTGTTGTCGATTTGCTCTCGGGACAACAACAAACAAGCACGATTTCGATCAAGTAAACTTGAACATTTTTGAAAAATCAAAACATGAAACTTGTAGCACTATGTCTAGGCTTTTCAAAACATCCAAAATTAATGCATTTGGTTAAGAAATGAAAGAGTTATGGCCAAAAAAATTCTCAGGCCTGTGATTGTTGTTACTGTCGATTTGCTCTTGAGACGGCAACAAACAAGCACGATTTTGATCAAGCAAACATCAAAATTTCAGAAAACTCAAAACATGAAACTTATAGCACTATGTCTAAGATTTCCAAAACATCCAAAATTATTGAATTTATTTTAGAAACGAAAGAGTTATGGCCAAAAAAATTCTTAGGCCTGTGATTGTTATTGCTGTGATTTGCTCTCGGGACAGCAAAAAACAAGCACGATTTTGATCATGCAAACATCAAAATTTTAGAAAACTCAAAACATGAAACTTGTATCTCTATGTCTAGGTATTCCAAAACATCCAAAATTATTTAATTTGGTTAAGAATCGAAAGAGTTATGGCCAAAACAAAAGTGGCAACCAGAATAAGATATAAACAGAGAAATATGAACAGAGAAAACTTCAATATGCAGTAAACGATTTAGCCAAATTTATCACAGGTAAATTCATTTTCCAGCTAGCAACTTGTGAGATTTAAACTCACCTTATGATTTAGCAGCAAATTCGGTACCAATTTATGACCTTTGGCGATGAATAGAGGCTCTAAGCACCTGTAGAAGCTGAAACAAAAACATGCAGTAGAAAAGAAATGGGTTGCAGATAAGTTTCGTATCAAAATCACAATTTGATGAAAATTTTATAGCTTTGGATTTGGTTAACTTGTTTTGAACTTCTATTTGCTTGAATTCTCTTTTATTTTCAGCAAATTGGAGCAAGATTTTTAATTTAACAAAGAGGTGATAGACATTTCTTATTTGCAGTAAGTTTTGTTGAGGAGAAGACAAAACTAAAGAGGAAAGTAACGTATAGGGAACTTTTCTTCTCTTGAGGCTTCTAGAGATGGGTATTGGATTCAAACCAATTACCCACTAGCCCAAATGTAAATACTTAGAGAAATTTTCTAAGTACAAATAGATATTTTCATTCTTTTCTTATTATAAACACACACATATACACACTTGTTAAAAACCAAATAAATTTCTATAACACATGTTTCTGTAAATAAAATATTTTAAAAACAAAAATAAATTATTTTAGCAATAGAAATTTAGTTTCTGATGTTAAAATCATGTTTTTACTTAAATATGACAATTTCTACCTTTTATTAATTAAAACAACATTTTTAACACAAAACTTATTTTTCTTACCAAAACAATATCAACAAAGCATGTTATCTCTATTTTACAACTAAACACTTTTTAAACAATACTTCTATCTTTATATAGTTATAAAATACATAATTAATTCTAGTTTCACCTTTAAAATCAATAAAAGATTAATATTGGCTATAATTTATAAAATTATTGCATTTGCAATCATAAAACGATCATATTCTTCCCAAACCATCAAAATAAAGTTTTTAAAACTTTATTCCCAATAGTTTACATCTAATTCAACAAATTAATGTTGAATTAAATCACTTAATTAATTTATTGACTCAAAGTTACTTATTCCCATAATTCCCAATTTAGTCAACGTAATCTCAACCAAAAAATTTCATAATACAATTTATTTCCTCAAAACTTACCGTTTATTTAAAATAAACAATTTTTACATATTTCTCTAGCTCCAATTTATTTTATTTTCGATATTAAATTATAACCTCTATTATAATTTAATATTACTGGTAATCTCCAAAACCAAAGTTGCTACAATCACTGAGTCCCGAAGCTATCCTCTTTCATCGTGCCACTTCATCGCTATTGAACCTCAAGCGAACAAACAAACACCTTCAGTATGACATGTAGACCCTCACATTCCCCTCTAGAAATTCTACAAACCATGTCCCCTTAATTTCATGACGGTACCGTCCAAAAGAGGTCAATTTTGATTTGAATCTCTTCATATTTACTCAGCCAAAAATTTGTTAAGTAATTTCCTCTCCAATCTCTTCTTATCGACATGTGTAGAAGCCCTTGCTTTATTCCTCTAAGCTCTCATGCTCCAATCTCTAACCAAACGCCAGAAAAAAAAACTTGGCATCGATCAAAAGTGATCGATACCGACCAACATACTTAGCCAAATTTTCCACTTTTGCTCCTGGTACTCCATCCTTGCTCTATCTCAAAGTTTGCCCCTAAGCCTTCTAGCCTTAGTCCCGAAGCATTACACCACACTGAGTTGGTCTACTATTTCTTCCCCGATTGATCATCTCATCACCGATCACTCTAATCAACTCTCTTTAACTTATGACTTGAATATTTTTCTCCACTCTTACTTCGAAGCTCCTCCTCCAAGTTTCATCCAATTTCGAGCACTTTTGCCTTCATGTTTGCAACAAATCGACGTTCTCTTTTCTTAACTTCACTAAAATATTAGCAAACCATGTCAAAAAAATTCATCCAAGCATAATATCATATATAAGCATTCATCAAACATATTTAAGCATTTCAAACAAGACTAACATGGAAATCTTAATCCAGACCAAACTTTTCATTAACGTGACAATATGGTCCAAAAGAGGTTGCAAGGCAATTTAAATCAAATCTAATCCTTTTAATTTCGGTCATAATCATATTTAAAGTTGTAATTAAAGTTAGAAAACATTTTCAAGATCAAAATCAAGTTAACAGCATTTATTTTGACTATATGAACAAGTATAGAATAGTGAGAGGTCAAGAACCACTCACCTAATACCAAAAAATACCAATCTAATCTCTAGATTTGAAATGAACAACCAATAATCATGAATTTCAAAGCACCAAAATGATAAATCTATGATTCACTTTGTTAATTACCCTTCTAATGATGATTTAGACTAATATTACTAAGGAAAGAATAACTTTTTTTTGATGAAATTAGGACTGATGGATGTTAGGAATTATTTTAGGAAAGAGGGACTTTTGTGTGACCAAAAATAGCATAAAACGCTTTATGGTCATGAACATATACTTTCTCACGACTACCTAATCTAGGGAGTATGGTATTCATAAGCATTCGATTAAGTAATCTAGCTTATGGACGAAAAAGATTGGTGTTAACTTTCTCGTGTCATCATCCCAACTGACATGTGTAACTGCATCTCGTGGCGGGCACCTCATATCAGGTATATCTTGTAATCTAATACATGTATATGAGCATTGTAATATTTGTCCCAGCATTTCAACATTGAATTTGATAATTTCTCCATAAACGCTTGTCCAAATCCAATCTTTAGGATCAGAAGGGTTCTAAATATGAAGTGAGCATAAATTGATGAAGAATAAAAAGATAACTAATTGATCAATTTGACCCGAGTTAGAGTCATAATTAATGAGATGGTGAATCTCAACATCACTCACCAAATAATCAATTTCATAGTTGAAAAATCTCCTCAGCGGGTAAAACGGACCACAATGAATTATTTTCTTCTCCAATTCTTGAAGCTTTTGCCTGCCATCTTGCTCCACCATCCAGTCATCAATAATTTCATCCGTTACAAATTGTTGAGAAGGTTGTTGAGAGCGTTGGACTGTCTTTTTGCATTTTGGAAAAGGTTTCTTAGATTTTGGTGCCATGGATTTGAAGTATTTGGAAGAAGAAGAAGGTAGATTAATTTGGAGCTTAGGGTTTCGGCCGAAGGTTTTTGGTGAAAAAATAGTGAATGAATGAAAATGATGATTTATAGATGGGCAAAAAAATGACTGCGGAGTACGGTCAGACGTCTGAAATTCCCAACAGACGTTTGATCGGTTAGGAGATTTTGAGGCAGAGACTTGGATCAGATGTCTGAATGTAATATCAGACGTTTGAGTTGAGTTATTCAAGTTTTATAGAGATATGGTACATACATCTGTTTGAACTTATAGACATCTGAGCTGAATGCGATAATTTTTCAGAAAGTTGTTCCAGATGTTTGGCTAAGAAAAAAGGACGTCTGAGCTGAAATGTATAATTTTTCGGATAGTTGTTTCAGACGTCTGGCTGCAACAACATACGTCTGAGCTGAAACATGAGCCTGTAGTCAGCAGAATAAAGATAACTTAGCTTTTAGAAAAATTTATTATACATATAGCTTTTTGTTTAAGAACAAGATACAAGTTATATTCTCGAATGGATTGAATGTTATTACAATTTGGAATATAAATTTTATATATATATATATATATATATATATATATATATATATATATATATGAAATACAATTTGTAGAATAACAAAGTTATTTTTTTCTCCCATGAATTTGGTTTTTCTTTTGTATTTTCTTTTGATGCTCGTATTGGATATCAAGGAGGAGGTACTGGACTGAATTGGTCTTTAGATGTTCCTTCTCCCCATAGTTTACATGGAGTTATTTGACGAGCATGCGGAAGAGTTTCGGTTAGACGAGGAGATCGTACATGAACACAATCCTTAGTAGGAGAATGTCCACATATGGCAAGGATGCATTTCTCCAGAAACTTTAAATGAACTCCCTGTCGTCTTTGGTCGCAATACATTTCTCTTTGTACATCCATCAATTTTTGATAATGATGGATTTCATTGGCTTTGACCGAGAGAGAAGATGTATGAAGATTAATACCATGTTTGGCTTTCTTTCCTTTTGGAGAGTAGCTAGTGTGGTATGTAGGTGAGGGAACGATTTGAAGAGATGGAGATGATTTAGGAGTTGTTTTTGCAGGAGATGTGTATGTACTACCAGATGATGGAGATGAAAAATCGATGGTAAAGTAAGTGGAGTTGTGATCAGATGACATGTTTTAAACCTTTGATATTGATTAACAAAGATACATATTAGAAGAATATTTTACTATGATTTGGTTTGTAAAAAAATTGATATATATATATATAAGAGTAGGATTTTCTATTTTAATCATTCCTTTTGTTTTAGTTGTTACATATTTGTGGTTTTTAGAGAATTTTGGCTAAAAAATTTATATGACCTGTGAGCCATAAATATTAAGAGGTAGAGAGAAAAAATTCCAAATTTTCATTCTTGTTTGTTATAGTTCAAATAAGAAGCATATTCCTAGTTCTCTTCTAGGTTTTATAAATGATTTTTCACATAAAGGTTTTGTAAAGATGTTTGCTATCTGGTGTTCAGTATTTATGAATTCTAAAGATATTATTCTTATTTCTACATTATCTCTAAGAAAATGATGTCTGATGTCAATGTGTTTAGTTCGAGAGTGATTTATAGGATTCTTAGATAGACTAATTGCACTAGTATTGTCACAATGTATTGGAGAACAAGTTATAGTTTTACCAAAGTCTTGAAGAGTCTGTTGCATATGTATTACTTGTGAACAAGCTAGAGCAGCAGAAATGTATTCTGCTTCACAAGTTGAAAGAGAAACACAGTTTTGCTTTTTGCTAAACCATGAAACTAAAGAATGACTGATAAAATAGCAGGTACCACTTGTGATTTTTCTATCTGTTTTACAACCTCCAAAATTTACATCACTAAATGATACAAGTTCGAAAATCGTACCTTTAGGATAGAATAAGCCATAATCTTTGGTGTTGGATAAGTAATGTAAAATTTGTTTGACTGCTCTATGATGTGATTCCCTTGGTTGAGCTTGAAAACGTGCACATAAACAAACACTCATCATAATATCGAGTTGGCTAGCTGTTAAATATAATAAAGAGCCTATCATACTACGATAAGTTTTTTGATCAAAGTCTTTACCATTTTCATCTTTGTCCAAGTATAAGGTTGTACTCATAAGAGTTGGTTTGCTAGTACTGTTTTCCATTCCGAAACATTTAAGTAAATCCTTACAATACTTTTCTTGATTTATAAAAATGTCATGGTCTAATTGTATTATTTGTAATCCAAGAAAAAAAATTAATTCACCCATGTATGACATTTCAAACTCATTTTTCATTATTTTAGAAAATTCATTACATAAACTTTCATTAGTTGATCCAAATATAATGTCATCAACATATATTTGTACAACTAGTATATAGTTATTTTTATGTTTTATAAATAATGTAGTGTCTATTTTGCCAATTTGAAATCCAGAATTTTGTAGATGAGTTTTTAGTCGATCATACCAAGCACGTGGTGCTTGTTTTAAGCCATATAAGGCTTTTTTAGTTTAAAAACATGATCTGGGTATTTTTCATGAATAAATAATGGTGGTTGTTCTACAAAAACTTTTTCTTTAATAAAATCATTTAAGAAGGCACTCTTAACATCCATTTGAAATAATTTAAAGTTGTGATGACATACAAAAGCAAGCAGAGTACGAATTGCTTCTAGACGAGCTACGGGGGCAAACGTTTCTTCATAATCAACTCTCTCTTCTCGGCTGTAGCCTTGAGCCACTAATCTTGCTTATTATGTATAATATTTCCATTCTCATCCGCTTTGTTTTTGAAAACCCATTTCGTTCCTATTACAGATTGATCTGATGGTCTAGGAATGAGTTCCCATACATAATTACGTTCAAATTGATTTAATTCTTCTCGCATTTCTAAGATCCAAGAATCATCTTTTGATGCTTATTTATAATTTTTTGGTTCTGCATGTGAGATAAATGCAACGTGACTCATTTGATTTAAGTTCTTTCTAGGACACGAGAATTTAAGTCTCGAATTATATTATCCAAAGGATGATTTTTTAATGTTCGTGTGGGTGATCTTAAAATATTTTCAGTATTATCAGAGGATGAATTATTCATATTATTTATATTTTCAGTTTGATTTTGAGTTAAAATTTCATCTTCTTCTTCTTTAATAGTTCGTTAAAAAATTTCATTAAAAGATATATGTAAGCTTTCTTCTATAATATTTGTTCGTTTAAATAAATTCTATAAGCTTTACTACGTTCTGAATAACCAATAAAAATTCCTTCGCCCGCTTGGGATCAAATTTTTCAAGATTATCTTTAGTATTTAAAATAAAACATTTTGACCCAAAAGTTCTGAAATAAGAAAATTTTGGTTTCCTTCCATAAAATAGTTCATAACAAGTATTTTTAGTCAAAGGTCGAAGTGTGACACGATTTAATACATAATAGGCAGTGGCAATGGCTTCAGCTCAAAAATGTTTGGGTAGATTACTACTATTTAGTAATGTTCGTGCACATTCCTGTAAAGTTCTATTTTTCCTTTCAATTACACCATTTTGTTGTGGTGTTCGTGGAATCGAAAAATTATGGCTAATTCCCTTTTGTCACAAAAATTAGTAAAAAAAAATCATTTCGAATTCTCTTCCATGATCACTGCGTATATTTTTTATTTTTAAATTCATTAAGTTAGTAATTCATTTCGTAAAGATTTTAAACATTCCAAAAGTGTCACTTTTATGTTTTAAAAATAATTTCCAAGTATATTTGAAAAATCATCTACAATTATGAACATATTTGTTATGATTTATACTACGTACTTGTGTTGGTCCAAATAAATCTAAATGAAGTAATTCTAATGATTGCTTAGTAGATATTTTATTTTTAGATTTGAAGGAACTTTTCTTTAATTTGCCCATTTGACATGCGGCACATAAATTTTAATTTTTATGATTAATTTTAGGTAGACCTCTAGCTAGATCATGTTATGCTAGTTTGTTAATATATTTAAAATTTATATGACAAAAATGTTCGTGCCAAATCCAAGGATCATCATGATTTACGGATAGACATAAATCCAAATTATTTTTAATATTCATATTTAGGATATATAAATTACGATTTCTAAATCCTTCAAAGAGTAAATTTTTGCTTTGATCGAAAATGTTACTTTTATCTTTTTCAAATTTTAGTTCAAACCCTTTATCACATAATTGACTTGTACTAAGAAGATATGTTTTAGATTTTCCACTAATAAAACTTTCGAAATAATAGGAGTGTTAGAGATACCGATATTGATGACTTCTCCAATGCCAATGACAAACCCTTTTGAATTATCCTCAAAAGTTACAGTGCCACCATCAATGTATTTTATATTTGACAACATGTGAGCATTTCTATTCATGTGCTTAGAGTATCGACTATCTAATATCAATTTCTCTTTATTTTTGTATTTAGATACCTGCAAAAAATAAAAATATTTAAATTGGTACCCATTTTATTTTTAGGTCCTAAGTATTAGTTTGTGAAGGTAACCATACCCAAGATGGTTTGGTTCCTTTAGAAATGTAACTATTATTGTGAATCGCTTCTTTTATATAATTATCTATATATTTTTGTTTAATTAGGTTGTTATTTGTTTTAGGAACCCAAATTTTAATCATTTTTGAATTTGTGATTAATTTCCAATTTTTGGAAGAACGTTTTATCTTAGTATAAATCTTACTATATTTTGTAATTTTTGCTTTATTCTCAAATCCTATTCCATTTCGATTTTTGAAAGGCTTGAAAATTTTAATTAAATCTTCTAAATCTTGTTTTCCTTTGTTAAATTTTGTAACATTATTTGTAATATTATCCAATTTATTTTTAAGATTAGTAATTTTAGATTTTGAGGTTTCTAGATTATTTTTTAAGATAATTTGCTCATTACTAATTTCATCATTTTCTAGTTTAACTTTTCTTAATTCACAAGATAAAACATCATTTTCAAAAGAAAGATTCTTATGTTTTTCCTGAGTATTTTCTAATTCTTCTTCTAAAATAGATTTTCATCTTTTAGTAAACCTATTTCAAGTTCTAATCGATTTATCTTAGCAACATATTCCTTATTTAATTTCTTAGTTTCTCTATATTTGTCATCAAGTTCCATACTTACTTCTAAAATTTCATCATAAGTAAGATCGGGACATACCTTATTAGTGTGTGTCATGTTGCTTGCTTCGTATCACTTTCACTGTCACTATCGGATGAAGTGGAAGAGTCAGAGTCATCCCATGTAACTTGGTATGCTTTTCTCTTTTTCTTAAATTTCTCAAACTTATTTTTCTTTTTCTCGTTGAGTTTTGGGCAAGGCTTCTTCATATGTCTGAAATGATCACATTCAAAGCACTTGATCGAAGTTTGATTTGAAAATTTTGATTTTTTCATTATTTTGGAATCTTGTCATTTTCTTGAAATTTAAATTTGTTGTTGGTCTTGGCAATAAATACAATTTTATCTTCATCCAATTCAGAATCTTCATTGCTTGCTTGAATAACGCTATGTTCTTTTTTTCATGTTTTTGTTCTTTTCTGGGCTGTAAATTAGCTTCATACGACATTAAATTTCCAATCAACTCTTCAACTTTGAGTACATAAAGATCATTAGCTTATTCGATAGCCAATACTTTTCTTTCCGACTCAATTTTTAAATAGTTGAGAATTCGAGATACTAAATCAAAATCAATAAATTTAACTCTAGTGCCATAAGATCGTGCTGTATGGTTTGAAATCTTGTGTGCATGTCAACAATTGACTCATTTTGCTTCATTTTAAAAGATGAAAATTGATTTTGTAAAATTGATATTTTTGTTTGTTTGACCTTATTTGTACCTTCTTGTGTAACTTGTAAAGTATGCCATATATCATAAGCAGTAGCACATTACATAACACGTGAAAATTCATTTTTATCAAGAGAACAAAATAGTACATTCATGGCTTTAGCATTATAAAAAGCATTAGTTTTTTGTGCATCTGTCCATGTGCTAATGTTTGTTTCAGGTGCTACATACTTAATTTGAGTTGCTGACCATATTTCCAAACCGTTTGCTTCCACAAAATTCTCATTCGAGTTGACTAATATGCATAATTAGATCCGGTGAATAGTGGAGGACATGCAGTTGATTGACCTTCTTGAAAGATACTTGCCATATTAACAATTTTCAAATACGTGTTACTGTGATTAGAACTGACCTTGCTCTGATACCAATTGAAAGTCTATATGGATCATATATGTATGAAGTATATGACAAATATGTGTATGATAATATGGATTGCACGGAGTAATAATGCATGTAAAATTAAAAGTAATCACACCAAAGTTTTTATACTGGTTCGGACCTTCCATCCTACGTCCAGTCCCGAAGCCCCCCTTCGGATATACATTAACCAACTGCCCTCGCTTCTCCCGGAGGAATAGGCTTTTATACAAGAGTATTTATTTGACAAATGTGTGTTCTATGCAACATTGATTTTGACTATATGTACTACTTCTACCTATAATCTCCTTGAGTAGTATGTAGTTTAAGCTTTTGTTATTAGGAAGAAATCAAAGTGCGTTTTTGAGTGCTTTTGAAAATTTCAGAAATATTAGAAGATAAAGCAAGAAAGTTCACAATAGCAAGTTAATAATAACTTTCAATTTCATGTTTATTTATAGATGGTGAAGGGTTTGTTTGAGAAGTAACAACTTTTGGTTCACTCTATTTCATTCCAAGAGTTACAATGTTTGAGAAGAAAGAGTTATGACCAAAACAGGAGGATGCAACTCTTCGTTTGAAGAAGATGACTTTTAGTTAAAAATGGCCGTTACCCAGGTCAGACGTCTGGTCATTTTTGCCAGACGTCTGGCTGGTTAAAAACTTAAAAACAGAACATTCTGCCAGATGTCTGAGCACATAAGCCAGACGTCTGTTTTTGTAAAAAGATTAAAAATCAGAACGTGTTGCCAAACGTCTGAGCACATAGGCCAGACGCCTGACACATGTTGTTATCTTCCTTTTAAGTGATTTGTGTGTACAAATACTTGTAAAGATTACTCAAAGAGATTGTATATACCATCTATTTACAACATTAACAGAATGTACTAATATATCTCAATATAATAATCCTTGTGTCGGTCTTCAAGTCTTGGTCGAAAAATTTATCCGTATATGGATGATCTATATACCTATGTATATTGAATGCAAGTGTTTGTATAGTTATTGTCATTGAAATCGAGGTTCTAACAATGTGTGATATTCGCTACGGTGAATATGTTATAGTCATGTGTGACTTGTATGAAGCCGTATGTCGACGATTATATCAAGCCATGCGTCGCCAATATACAAAGTCGCGTGTTGGCGTATGTATCTGGTTGTGTGTCAGCGTATGTATAATGTCATGTGTCTCTGCGTGTATATAGCTATATGTCGGCAATTACATATATTTACAATATTTGTCTTTCACTATCCAACTTCCTTTATGTTTCGGAAGTGAATCGGATCGGCTAGCATCCATCCTAGCGGTCTGATCGCGGCGATCACGCCTCGAATCTGTGATACCCAAGTGTCATGTGCCGGCATCGTTCTAGTTGTGTGTCGGCAATATTAGTCGTGTGTCGGCGATTGTATAACCCCTTTGTGTCACATAGGCCAGCAGTCTGTTACCATTTGGAGGTGCGTGTAGGGTCGTGACTAATGTAGAGCGTAGTCCTGCAGCATCTTTATGACATGCGATGGATAAGGAATCAAGATGTCCATCGAGGTAACCAAAACTATAGGACCCGTACTGGACGGGCACATATGTTCTGTTCGCCAGTTACGTGTGTAGTATCTGGAGCAGGTGTGTCCATCGATCTTCTGTCTAGTTCTGGTGTGTTGTGATATAGGCAAGTACTTATTCTCCTAATGGAGATGATAAATTATGATTATACTAGAGACTGTGTCCTATGTATGATCAATCTTTGTATTCTTCTTTGACGTGCGTCGCATGTTACCCTTCTTCGGCGTATATCGCCAACTACTCTTCATTGGCATGTTGCCAATTATCTTATCTAGACGCGTGTCATCAATTATACTATATAAGCGCCAACTATATTTTCATAGGCGTGTGTCGCCAATTATTTCTTCCTTTGGCGTGTGTCGCCATCATTATGTTTTGATTGATGGATGATTATTTAAATTGCTATTTTTGAAAATTTTATGGAGTTTAAGTGATATATCTAGGCTAAGTTATGCGCCAGTCAGATTATACATGGCGATGTCTCATTTGTAGATGTCTTCTGGATTTTAATGATGCTTTTGAGATATGGATGATTCACCCATTTGATGACTACTGATTTGGTGAGTTTTATATGGATAATGATATCTTTATATTGGGTTTTGTGGTGTTTTACATTATAAAAATATTATTGTTGGTTGAGATATATTATTATTATTTATGTACCCAGCATGTATTATAATCTATATGTTTATTGACTTTGGATTTAGATATAGTCTGACCTGGATATTATTTATATAATAATCGGATCAGTCTGAGACATTTCAGGTAAAGGGACTATGAGACAACTTGTATTTTCTAGACATAGAGGAGACTAGCTATTAAATATTGTGGAATATTATTCTGTATCGAATAATCTCTTGTGTGTATATTATTGTGATGTATGTTGGACACATTTTGTATATAGTATATTGTGTATTATCACTGCGATTGACTTTATCATCTCTGATATTTACTGTATCTTCTGTATTGTTCTATCATGGAGGCACACGTGTTTATTACTTTGTGCCAATTTGGAGAGTCATATTTGATGTTTTAATATGTACTAGCGTTATCCCAAGAAAATATTCATATGTGTATCCTATCCAACCTCATTTTCCATATTATTCGACGGTATCACTCCCTAGTACTCTTGGATGGTACGAGTATAAAGGTGGGGTGCTACATCATCTTTACTTTTGAATAACGTCTTATGTTTCAGACAATCTTTCTCATAACATCCAAGCATTCTGCAGAAATGACACCTATCCTTGCTTTGTTCCTTCATGTGGATTTGAGCAGAGGACTCTTTTAACTTTAATTTCCTTACTTTCTCTTTCCATTCTTCTTCCTTGGTTTATTTCCCACTCCTTTCTAACCCTGAGATGTAGTGAATGAATTCCTGATTTCTGAAGTCTTGCTTCCTCTTGAACGAGCATATTTTGCAATTCATGCATATTTCATTTATCCTTGGAAGTATTACAATTCATGTGAAATGAACCATACTCGAAAAGTAAAGAGTTAAAGATAAACATTCCTATGAAATTTTCATTCACTTTCATTCCCAAAGTATTCAAGCTTACTGCTATATTCATCATTTCAACGATAAGTTCATGTATAGTACGAGAACTATTAGACATAGCGGTGCATAAGGTACCCATTAGTATCCAACCAAGCAACTTATCAATTGACTCGGACTGGGGTTGAAAGCATTTTTTCCACAAACTTCGTAAATTCCTTGAATGTTTTCAATTTTCCTAATTGTGAATTTGATGTTTGTTTGGTGTTGCTATTAGCAGTAATAGCATCGGTTTTCTCTCTTGGCGGTGCTATGTAGGGCTAAAATATTGTATTTTTTCATTGTTCAGGTAATCAATTGCTTTTTACTGTTCCAAACATTTCCAGTTCTCTCCTTGATTACCTTATAATCCACATCCCTAATCAACCTCTTGGCTCCTATTCTCACTTCAATCCCTGGCAATTGAAACTTTAGACCCAACCACCATTACATTCCTCTAATCTATTATTCAACAATGTGTAGGATCGATTTCACCCTAGAGGGGGGTTGAATAGGGTGATGGTATAAATTATAAAAATTAATCGCGGAAGCTTATTAATTAATTTCAATTCAGATCACAGAATAGCAGCACAGATATTGCAGAATATAAATAACAAAAAAAAACAGAACAACACAGAATTTACCCAGCTTCGGCAAAACCCTGCCTACGTGCTGCCCCCAAGGTTTCTACTAGAAATTAGATAGTCCCTCGCTTACACACGTAAACTCGCTATACCCGCTATTGACTAATCTAACTCTACGCTCAAAACCCTGACCACAACTCAACCACCGAGTTGCGAATTCCCAAACTACACACCGTAGTTTGTCCCCTAGTCACACGACTAGAAAATTAAAAAACGGTTTAAAAGAAAAATACAATTTAAAAACAATTTAAAAACACAATAACCCTTATTTAAATTTAAACCCTTAAAATAAAAAGTAAGCCCAAATTAATACAGGCCGGCCCCTTATTCATTTCTTCAACCCGTTCCTTTTGTTTTGTGAAAGTATGGCCGATCCTCTTTGTTCCTCTTTGTGAATTAGGGCTTCTGGTAATTTGCTTTTGCTCCTTGCGATTTAAACTAGGGTTGTGCAAAATTGAAGCGCCGCTCGATCTCGTTCGATAGTAGGCTTCGATGCTTTTGATTTGCTTACGGCTTCTTCAATTTTGGATCGAATTCGTTCTGCTTTTTCGGTATGTATTTTCCTCCTTTTGCTTTGCTGGTTGATTCTTGAACTCGATGCATTATGCCGATGATGATTTTGGATATTTATAGGAGTTCGATCTCCTTTATTTTCGTTCGTATAATCATGTTTGAATTTGTCATTTTCGTTTCTCTGCCGCTTGATTATGCTTGAACGATTGATGATTAATCTGACTAATTCAATTTCGTATAAATTGATATTGCTTGGCACTCACGGTTTCGATTTGTGACTTGGTCATATGCTTGGCTATCACGGTGTAATATACTCGGCTTGAATTTGACTTTAATTTGTGACTTCTGTATACTACGGCTCTGACCATTTCAACTTTGATTTCGACACAGCTTTGATTTGTGAATTCATGTGTTTGCTTCGGCCTTGTGAATTCATTGTACTTAGTTGTGATGTTACACTTGTCTTCATATGCCCTTGACTTTGTTATACATTGCTGTGCATTGCATTTTGAGTTGTAGTCTTCTGTCTTCATGTAGCTTGGTACATTCCTGTAGCTCCATCTATGTCGTAGCCTGTACTTGTAGTTGCACTTCGAGTTGGATATGTTGGCACTGGAACTAACTTGTATCTTGGTCCTGAACATTGCTGTGTCCATATGGTATTCAGTACTGTGGCATTGCTGCATATTGATGCCTCTGTTTGCATTTGGTGTTTTGGTTTGAACTTGCAGTTAAGAATATTTTCATCTGGTCTCATCACTGTGTTGCATTCTTTGATGGTTCATTTGTACTGCTTCATCAGTTCATATTGAACTGTTTCCTGTCATGTTCACTTGCACACTCGAGTTTGTAATCTCTGATTCATGTTGGTACTGGCTGTTGTAGTCCTGTCCACTCATGTACATGCTTCACTGCAGCCTTCTTTGCATTGTTCATTTTATTGTCTTTATTGTGGCATACTTTGATTCTTTTGAAACTCGAGTTGCACACTACTGTCTTGGTTTTGGGGCTGCTGGTTACATATGCATTCTGGTTCATTTTCGAGTCTAGTTGATGTTGCTGAAATCTGTAGCATCTTGGTTTCACTGATGGCCTGTTGTAGTGGTTGCGACTTGTTTACATTCTCTTCATCACTGCAGTCGTGTATTGCTTTCACCTCTGACCTGTTGTAGTTTGCATATCACCTTGTTGCAGTTAATGGTTGCTGTGTTGGCTTGATCATGGCCTTTGCACTTTGTAGCTGCCGTGTGCATGCAGTTTTGTAGGCTTGTAGTCTTTGTTCATTGATGATTTTGGTCGTTGCATTTTGATTCAGTCTTGTTTCATGTTGGCTTGAGTCTGGGCATGTGTACTCCCGACCATTTTCTTGCATTCGAATTTATTTTTGAATTTGCACCTGTGTTGAATCCAGTTTCACAACTCGGGTTTGACCTTGTGCTCGTGTCGTGATTTTCAATGTTATTGCACGTGAGTTGAACCCGGTTTTTCATTTGGGTTTGACCTGTGCGTTCCTGTCCCTGTAAAACAATCAAGTGTATATATCGGCGAGCACGGCCTTGTGGCATATACAGTAATACACTGTGTATGTCACAAGTTGTTCGTGTATGATGAATTCAAATTTAAATTATGACGAACAACCCAAATAACTGAGGCAAATCATATATTCAAAAATTATCTTTTATTTTTGAATTGCAAAAATATTTCTTTTTCAATTTTACTGCGTTAGTTTATATTTTTGCAGATTGCTCAGATGCTGGATTCAAACTGGAATGCAGTTGAAGATAAATACGAGTGTGAGTGATATGTAGTGAGGTGCTGATGTAAAATAGTGATGTAATTGAATTTGTATCAAAGTTGTATAGTGAATAGTGAGAGCTTGAATTTGTATACTATTCAAAATTGTAATAAATATTTGTTTGAATAAAATATTCATTTGAATTCAAATTCCGTGTTATTTATTTTATTCAGCAAATATTTATTTAATCTGTGAAAAATAAAATAGTATATTATCAAATACATTTAAACGAATGTATATATGTTTATTATCATCAAACAAAAATCATATAAGCGCATATTCAACAATCTCTCCCTTTTGATGATAACAAACATATATTTAAAATTTTGAATATGTTAAATGTATTTGATCATTGATATATCCTAATTGCTCCCCCTATTTAAATGCTTCCTCTCTATACGATGCTCCCCCTACATATATGCATACAAATATGTAAATGAGCCTATATGCAAATGGAAAATTATTTTACCTTTGCTTGATTCTATTTGACAAAATCTTAACTTTTCTCTCTCCCTTTTGTTATCAGCAAAAGAATAATAGTGTTAGAGAAAATAGAGATAAAGTAATCGATATCAATCCAACATTAAAACTCAATTGAATATAAATATTAAATTTCAATAAAAAGTCAAACAAAAATCATAAATATTTTGTTAGGCGCATATTCCACTTTTAGAATGATAGGAATGATATCATCATATAAAACCATACAGTTGTGTCTATTTGTGGTATATTTATATCAGGAATTTGAATAACTACTAATCATGCATAACCGTTGTAACGACCCAGTATTTTCAACCCTTCGCATCCGCACATGTCGGACTTGAATTGTTCAAAATACTGCGTTGTAAAATAAATTTGGCAAAACTCAGAATATGTAGTAAATAAATCACAGAATCACATACATATATCAGAACTCACAGCGGAAATAAAATATACAGTGGTTCATGAAGCCACTATAAAACTTTAACCAAATAGAATTTACATAGTTTAGAATCTGCAATACAGCTGTAGACATAAATAGAAACAGAGTCTTCCAATTTGATTGATTGCAAATAAGATAAAGACTGAAAGGCTTCCGCCAGTATGAATGATCTACGGGATGACATAACTCCGGAGAGAAACTGAAACTGCAACTCAGGCTGACCCGAGCGTAAAAATAAAACATAACACTCGAGTCAGGACATACATACTTATATAATGTAAGCTAATTCAAGTGTACTGTAATATAGAGCAAGTAACTTAAAGGATGCTTGGGACCGCCCATCCTCTAAGGATCCGTCAAACTATTTACTATGTAGTATATTGCGCTATTATACTAGTGTCTATTTATAAAATAAACTTACTTTTAAGTAGCGTTAAGGCTTTACATTTTCCACCTTAACACGTAATAGTCCCAGTAGTCCATCCAATATCATAGCTCCTCCTGATCGGGAAGCAACTAGAGGATACCACACGGGCTACGGGAGAAATCTAAACTCGTACAAGGCGCGGTATGGTAGGTGACACGGCACAACTAGGCAATGCCAGGGTAGATATACCAATTACGCATCCGGGCCGATGGTAACGCGAAGCCGCAGCAACCGCCCACCTCGAAACAACTCCCCAAATCAAAATAGAAGTGGCCACTGAATCAATCCAAAGTCATAGTATAATATCGAAGAGGAGTGTCCGATCAGAGGAATGACCTCATTAACCCGTCGATCGCTCCTGTTTTAGCCACCTTATGCCAACTCACGGGAGTCGGGTCCACGTATTTACCTTACAGGAAACGTCGCCACCAACCTACTTCATTCTGGAATCTCCACCGCGTACACGGTTAGTCAAAGTGGTTTTCGGTATCGACAGAGAGTATGTCCATATCCGATCCCAGTCTCTTTGCCAACCCATCGTTATTATAACACCGTGGTCTTTTAAAACAGTTTATACTTTAAAACCAAAATAAACATTTCTATTTCAAACTATAAACACGATATCATTCAAAACCCAAAACAATATGATACCGTTATATTCAAGTATAATTCTTTTCCAAAAACCATACTGCTTAAAATTTATAATATCTGGAAACCAAATATTTAAATTATATCTTCAAAACATAATATTTTGGAAATTTTACTTTAAAACCATAACTCCCAAACACAATGGTTTGGACATTCAACGGTATATAGAATAAATGGTTTAACTTTATGGTTACTTTGTAAAGAAGATAATTTACATAGCTTTACAAATATATTTCTTTATTTTAAACCATAATTTAAATATCACTTCATGTTCCCAAGACAATTTCAATTCCTATATATATATCCAATTGGAGTATTAATATTCAAAACTAAGGTTGGATATTTTTTTTCTTTCAACAAATTAGTGTTTATTATTTCGTCTTGAATATTCCCATAAATTCCATAGATAAAACTCCAAAATTATGCCATTAAATAATTTCAAAATTTACTTAACACTAGAATGTTCATCTTAAATTTATTAAGAAAAATCCAGTTATAAATCTCATATCTTAAAGGTCTCCAAAACTTAAACATAAATATAATTTATCAAATTCCTTAAATTTCAAAACAATCAAATTCCAGATTCTATAGCACTTAGGAAATGCTACCTAAAGTTACGGGTAAAACTAGTCCAATTTCAAAGGACAGCATTTAAATGCTTTAGTAGATTGTTTAACTTAATAAATATTTCCAAATATAACTTATATATATATTTCTTAACTGAAATCTTATCCTTTCAAAAATCCAGAATTTCCAAAATAAGTTATATTCCAAAATTTTATTCAAATATTTATTTATTTATTTATTAACATTTATAACTCATTCAAAATCAATATAAAATCCTTTAAAGATATTAAATCAAATATTTAACTTCCAAAATAATTTTAAATATTTCAGAAAATATTATAAGGACCACGGGCCTGTATATAGTTTTCTAGCCTAGGTCAAGTGATACGGATTTATATCATTTCAATCCGTAATTTACAAACCCCGGGTTCTATCATTTCAAACCCGCAATCCCAAGTTAACAGTTAAACAGTTAACATAATAATAGCACAGTAATCGTCATTTAGGCCTATCATTTCAGCCCACAACAATCTAAATTTAACAGGGAACTTGCAGTGGTGATTTAAGCAGTAAATAAACAATAATATAATATAACTGCAGAAATAATACAACAGATAATAACTGATGAGGTGTCAATTTAAATGGGATTCATCATTCTACGTTATACTACAGACAGATAATATTTAAATAAAATTTTTACACATACACTTGCGATAATTCACAAAATATATGTACATATGTCTGGTGAGAAATACTCACCTTAAACGCTGCAGTGGATCTAAATCAAACACGGTATCTACTTCGGAAAAAAAAACGGAAAGCACGATCAAACTTCGGCGGATGCAAAGCCTTGACTTAAATCTATAAGATCCAAATACCAAGTATGCGAATTTAAAAATTACGGTCAAAGCAAAATTTCAGAACAACTGGAACGAATAGAATAAAAGAAATTTAGTTCAACTTGCTCGACTACTACAACCCGCTAACCGTCTCAACATATCCTAGGCCCATACTTCAACCGTACGCATGCATAAAATAAATTGAATAAATTGCAAAATAAATTGCAAATTTAATACAATTGATTGAATAAAAAGATGTTATGCACCCAAACAAAACAAATACATGTTTAGACATTATTAAATTATTTCTCACATTTTTAATCATATTTATCATGATCAATTATTTTCATTCTCATATATATTTATTTAAATAAAATGACAATATTGGCAACAAACACAATACTGTTCAAATTATTCGATTTAATCAAATGTAGCCACTAACTACATTCGAATTCATTAAATAATACTTTATTTCACATACATGTTCATCATGTTTAGGCAAATTATTTCTTCTTTTACTTTTATTATTAAACATTAAAAGGTGATTATTGGTATACATCACCAATATCCTTTTATTAACCATAATAAATACAATCCATTGATATTTATCCACCCAAATTCTCAAATAAGTAGTTAAATTTATTTTTAACCATCTTAAATTTATTTCAACCATTAAAAATTGAAATAAATGTCATTTTATTATATTCACCCAAGATTTAATATTGTTTATTTGAATTAAACAACATTTCATATCATTTTCTCCTTATCAATTTATCTTCTCCATTATTAAATTGTAATTCTTTTTTTTTTCTATGCCTTCCTCTTCAAACTGCACTTATCCAAATCCACAATACCACTAACTACATCATAACTACACTAATTCCATAGTCTAGCTTCCTACAATCAATTTATATCATTTCTTCCAGCCTACTACTAACAAAGTTCTATATGTATTTATAAATGGCACGACATGATGGGGAAGTAGCCGAGCAAGGAAATCAGAGAACACAAGAAGGAGGAAGGAAAATTGGAAGAAGCAAAGAAATAAACAATGCAAATTATTTACCTGATAGAAGCTTGTACCAGAGAGGGACAAACAAGGAGATATGAAAACTTATGTGAATGAGGCAAAGTATTTATAGATAAACTTGCGAAATAAAAAGGGGAGATAAATAGGCAGGTTTGAAAACGTAAGAAATAAATGCAAGCGTTGATTTTTGAGTGCATGCGTTTAGGCAAGAGATTTATTTCCAGTTCTTCTTGTTTGAACGCTACACGAAAATTGTGATAAATGCATGCGTTGATTTCTCTTTCCAGTTTTATGTTTGAACGATATCACTCTTTTGGATTTTTTTTTTTAGATAGCTTGCGTGATTTATACCAGTTATAATCTAAATTTAAAGCATGCGTTACTGCAAATTTGAACAGATTTGATTGAGGAAGCAAAACTTGAGCTCTTGCGTGATTTATGGTAAGCAATGAAAAAGCTTTTAACTGAAAAGGCAAAAGTAATAAATGCTTACATAAATATTTACTTGATCAATGGTTCGAAAAATTTATTTATTGCAAAACAAACGCAGTGGAAACAGAGAGATATAATGGGTATGCGAAAATTTGCAAAGATAGGCAAGATTAAATTTTGAATGCATTTAATTTAGGTGAGAGGAAAAATGGCAATTGGAAGAGTTGATATTTTTGTGGATAAGGCTGCGTGAATAAATGAATACAGTGACATGCTCAAGAAACAAATGGTAAGAGGCAAATGTCAAAATGTTAAAAGAATAAAATTTTGTGTCACGCGCAAAGGAAGGCAAATTTGATTTCCATATTCTTCTAATCAATTAATTCCCCTTTAATTGCCTTTAATTGATTTCAATTGATTACCTTATCCCTTTTAATTACCCTCCTTAATTGATTTCAATTAATTACCATATTACCAATTAATTATCCTCCTTTAATTACATACTCAAATTTGGTTACTAACTTAATTAGTTAATTAACCCTTTTTGTTAATTATCAATCCTGCGACGTCTCACATTAATCCGTCCGCTTTGTAGGCACTGGTAGCCGGACTGGTTACACGGGCAGATTTCTCCTACAAAATGGGGATTAACCTCGTGTCCTCATGCCATTAACCAAAAGAATTAACTTATTTATCTTTCATCAATTTTATTAATTTGCATTAATTATTCAATAAATTAATTCTGGTCAACTACTGAAATTTTACAATTAATTTCTCTATTAATTGTCATAAATTTCTTTTTGAAATATCTATTAATTGTCATTAACTCCATTTTAAAATATCCGTATGTGCCTTTATTCAAGTTTTGAATTGCTAACTAGGAATAAGGTAGATTTATCAAATAAATTGATTGTAAGTTTCATTGTTTTAAATTGCTTAACAATGTTCACTGCTAACATAATTAATATGTCAAAATTGAGAATATTCCACCAACATGATTTGCATGTCATAACCTACCAAATTAACATAATTAATTAACTACTTTAATATGTTACAAATTTTCTCCTTTTCATTATTTTTAGGGAATGGGTATAACAACAGATATTATGATAATATCCAAAACATTTAGTTACCACTCACTTCATTATACATTATAAAAATTTCCTTTTTTTTTCTTCTTCTTAAATTTAGTTACAAAAATCATATTAAATTAACGAGTTTAATTCTCTAAATTAAATATTTAAACAATATTGGTAAACACAATTTATATAAATTATGTTTCTAAAAACAAAAAAATTAAAAGAAATAAATAGCTAAAAACTAGGGCTGTTACACTCTCCCCCACTTAAGAACTTTTCGTCCTCGAAAAGGAACAAAAGAAAAGAAACAAAGGAAGATAAGCTAGATAAACAAGAACTTTAAACGAATAGTTCCGGATTTGAAGCACGAAGAAGATCTTCTAGAATCGGTTTTACTCTTTTCAGTTCGACCGTCGGTCTATGGGTGGTAAGCGGTGCTCAGGCCCCGATGAGTAACAAAGATTTTTAAAGATTATAGAAAAGATTTCTAAATAGACTGGTATAAGCAATAGCCTCCTCATTCTGTAGCAGATAGGGAAACCAAGGACACTTAAAAAAACAAATAAGATAATAAATTTGCAATCATAATGCTTTGAAATCATTAAATTTATAAATTTGGAAATCATGCTACTAAAATCATAATACCTTTAAAATAATCTTCATTTATACCTTTTAAATTCAATGCCAAACAATATTCATTTCAAGGTTGAAATATTCCTAAGTTCATTTATAAAAAAAAATTCCAAAACATTTTATTTTTAGAAACAGCAGCACTCATAATATGCTATAGTAGATATAATAGTATTCCTAATCAGTTTATTATGTACTTAACTCTGAATTTTAACAAATAACCTAACACTTTATTAAAAATACTTATCTTATAAATAAGATATTCCTTCAATAAGTTACCCTTGAATTTCCATTTGAAAACCAATTCTCAATTATCAAAATTTAGTGATATTAGAATACGTCTTAACTATTTATTTAGACATCAATTAAACTATGATTTGAAGATATATAATCCTTACTCCAAAAATATCCCTTTCAAATATATTTTCCTTATTCAAAGATACCTTGTTTATTACACAAACATATTCATTTCAGGAAATAACCTTTTATTAAAATCTCTGGGTTAGATTTACGGCTCCATATTAAATTAATTTGATTATTAAGACATTTGAATAAAATTCCTTAAATTCCTTTTCCTTATTTATCCCCATTAATCTTTTATAACTAAAATTTAAGTGTATAATATTTATTATAACCACTCAAATTTTATTCATAAAATCCTTTTATATTGTATATTATCCAATTACATGTTAACTTTTGAAAATCAAGGTAAGTTATATTAAATGAAATTGGGTGTTATACAAATAAAACTTTCAATTTAATTATCTCCAATTGGAACCTTTTTATTCAAATTTTTGTTATTATATTTATTTTCCTTCCTCAAGATAAACTTTAAGAATTAAATTCCTGATTCCCTTCAAACCATTTAGAGATAACTAAATATATATACCTAATATGTCAAATCAAATTTAAATTATATATCTATATATATTAAGTCATACTTTAGAAATTCAAATCAATTAAAATCTCAAGGAAACACTGTAGCCAGACTACAGAATGGTCTTTTCACTTCGAAACTCGAAAATGAATGTCGATGATGCTGCAGTCATCACCGAAATTATTTTCCAGCGACAAAGAGAAAAGCACTAATTTTAAAATTTCTTTGGAAACAAATTTCTATACAAAAATACTTATTACATCCTTTTAAAATTTAAACACAAGGTTTGAAATCATCAGAAATTTAATTCTCAAGTTTTAGTTTTAAATTCATTTCTGTTTCCAAATTAATTTATAACCATTGTTTTATATTCACTTATTTATTAGACAAACACATGGCTTACAACACCATAAATAAAATCAAAACTATTATCTCTTGACAACTAGTTAAATTAATTATAAAATTTTGAAAATTATACTCATATATATAATATTAGATTTTAATTTCAAATATAGGAATAAACTTCTCAAACCAGGATAGAGACTCAAATTTGATGAACTCAAATCAAATAGAATTCAAGATAAATTGAAATCAGAAGATCAGAATAAGGAAACTGGGTAAGTCTATATAAGTCGCGGACAACCTTGACCTAGTCATCCGTGACTTAAAGAGCCATATCGATGTGGTTGAGGTAAATCTACATTTGATCCGAAGAGATAGAATTTGGAATAACCAAAGATACTAGCATATAAACCGAGGATAAATATAAATCTCCGGTGAATCAATGCTAATGGTAAAGGAGTTTCACCCCTTTATTAGAATAATGGCGAGACCGCCAATTTACAATAAAGATCATCCGAAGTGGAGTTATGAGATACTCCAGAATCTAAAGCAGATGAAAAAGTGAGGGATACGAATGAGCTTTGGAACCGTAGGGAATGTTCCAAAAATTCAAAAAGAGAGTGGTTCAATCTCGAATGAACGTGATTCTGTAAATCAAATTTACCATACATTCTAAGTTTTGCCTAGAACCAAAGCTCTGATACCAAATGTAACGACCCAGTATTTTCAACCCTTCGCATCCGCACATGTCGGACTTGAATTGTTCAAAATACTGCGTTGTAAAATAAATTTGGCAAAACTCAGAATATGTAGTAAATAAATCACAGAATCACATACATATATCAGAACTCACAGCGGAAATAAAATATACAGTGGTTCATGAAGCCACTATAAAACTTTAACCAAATAGAATTTACATAGTTTAGAATCTGCAATACAGCTGTAGACATAAATAGAAACAGAGTCTTCCAATTTGATTGATTGCAAATAAGATAAAGACTGAAAGGCTTCCGGCAGTATGAATGATCTACGGGATGACATGACTCCGGAGAGAAACTGAAACTGCAACTCAGGCTGACCCGAGCGTAAAAATAAAACATAACACTCGAGTCAGGACATACATACTTATATAATGTAAGCTAATTCAAGTGTACTGTAATATAGAGCAAGTAACTTAAAGGATGCTTGGGACCGCCCATCCTCTAAGGATCCGTCAAACTATTTACTATGTAGTATATTGCGCTATTATACTAGTGTCTATTTATAAAATGAACTTACTTTTAAGTAGCGTTAAGGCTTTACATTTTCCACCTTAACACGTAATAGTCCCAGTAGTCCATCCAATATCATAGCTCCTCCTGATCGGGAAGCAACTAGAGGATACCACACGGGCTACGGGAGAAATCTAAACTCGTACAAGGCGCGGTATGGTAGGTGACACGGCACAACTAGGCAATGCCAGGGTAGATATACCAATTACGCATCCGGGCCGATGGTAACGCGAAGCCGCAGCAACCGCCCACCTCGAAACAACTCCCCAAATCAAAATAGAAGTGGCCACTGAATCAATCCAAAGTCATAGTATAATATCGAAGAGGAGTGTCCGATCAGAGGAATGACCTCATTAACCCGTCGATCGCTCCTGTTTTAGCCACCTTATGCCAACTCACGGGAGTCGGGTCCACGTATTTACCTTACAGGAAACGTCGCCACCAACCTACTTCATTCTGGAATCTCCACCGCGTACACGGTTAGTCAAAGTGGTTTTCGGTATCGACAGAGAGTATGTCCATATCTGATCCCGGTCTCTTTGCCAACCCATCGTTATTATAACACCGTGGTCTTTTAAAACAGTTTATACTTTAAAACCAAAATAAACATTTCTATTTCAAACTATAAACACGATATCATTCAAAACCCAAAACAATATGATACCGTTATATTCAAGTATAATTCTTTTCCAAAAACCATACTGCTTAAAATTTATAATATCTGGAAACCAAATATTTAAATTATATCTTCAAAACATAATATTTTGGAAATTTTACTTTAAAACCATAACTCCCAAACACAATGGTTTGGACATTCAACGGTATATAGAATAAATGGTTTAACTTTATGGTTACTTTGTAAAGAAGATAATTTACATAGCTTTACAAATATATTTCTTTATTTTAAACCATAATTTAAATATCACTTCATGTTCCCAAGACCATTTCAATTCCTATATATATATCCAATTGGAGTATTAATATTCAAAACTAAGGTTGGATATTTTTTTCTTTCAACAAATTAGTGTTTATTATTTCGTCTTGAATATTCCCATAAATTCCATAGATAAAACTCCAAAATTATGCCATTAAATAATTTCAAAATTTACTTAACACTAGAATGTTCATCTTAAATTTATTAAGAAAAATCCAGTTATAAATCTCATATCTTAAAGGTCTCCAAAACTTAAACATAAATATAATTTATCAAATTCCTTAAATTTCAAAACAATCAAATTCCAGATTCTATAGCACTTAGGAAATGCTACCTAAAGTTACGGGTAAAACTAGTCCAATTTCAAAGGACAGCATTTAAATGCTTTAGTAGATTGTTTAACTTAATAAATATTTCCAAATATAACTTATATATATATTTCTTAACTGAAATCTTATCCTTTCAAAAATCCAGAATTTCCAAAATAAGTTATATTCCAAAATTTTATTCAAATATTTATTTATTTATTTATTAACATTTATAACTCATTCAAAATCAATATAAAATCCTTTAAAGATATTAAATCAAATATTTAACTTCCAAAATAATTTTAAATATTTCAGAAAATATTATAAGGACCACGGGCCTGTATATAGTTTTCTAGCCTAGGTCAAGTGATACGGATTTATATCATTTCAATCCGTAATTTACAAACCCCGGGTTCTATCATTTCAAACCCGCAATCCCAAGTTAACAGTTAAACAGTTAACATAATAATAGCACAGTAATCATCATTTAGGCCTATCATTTCAGCCCACAACAATCTAAATTTAACAGGGAACTTGCAGTGGTGATTTAAGCAGTAAATAAACAATAATATAATATAACTGCAGAAATAATACAACAGATAATAACTGATGAGGTGTCAATTTAAATGGGATTCATCATTCTACGTTATACTACAGACAGATAATATTTAAATAAAATTTTTACACATACACTTGTGATAATTCACAAAATATATGTACATATGTCTGGTGAGAAATACTCACCTTAAACGCTGCAGTGGATCTAAATCAAACACGGTATCTACTTCGGAAAAAAAAACGGAAAGCACGATCAAACTTCGGCGGATGCAAAGCCTTGACTTAAATCTATAAGATCCAAATACCAAGTATGCGAATTTAAAAATTACGGTCAAAGCAAAATTTCAGAACAACTGGAACGAATAGAATAAAAGAAATTTAGTTCAACTTGCTCGACTACTACAACCCGCTAACCGTCTCAACATATCCTAGGCCCATACTTCAACCGTACGCATGCATAAAATAAATTGAATAAATTGCAAAATAAATTGCAAATTTAATACAATTGATTGAATAAAAAGATGTTATGCACCTAAACAAAACAAATACATGTTTAGACATTATTAAATTATTTCTCACATTTTTAATCATATTTATCATGATCAATTATTTTCATTCTCATATATATTTATTTAAATAAAATGACAATATTGGCAACAAACACAATACTGTTCAAATTATTCGATTTAATCAAATGTAGCCACTAACTACATTCGAATTCATTAAATAATACTTTATTTCACATACATGTTCATCATGTTTAGGCAAATTATTTCTTCTTTTACTTTTATTATTAAACATTAAAAGGTGATTATTGGTATACATCACCAATATCCTTTTATTAACCATAATAAATACAATCCATTGATATTTATCCACCCAAATTCTCAAATAAGTAGTTAAATTTATTTTTAACCATCTTAAATTTATTTCAACCATTAAAAATTGAAATAAATGTCATTTTATTATATTCACCCAAGATTTAATATTGTTTATTTGAATTAAACAACATTTCATATCATTTTCTCCTTATCAATTTATCTTCTCCATTATTAAATTGTAATTCTTTTTTTTTTCTATGCCTTCCTCTTCAAACTGCACTTATCCAAATCCACAATACCACTAACTACATCATAACTACACTAATTCCATAGTCTAGCTTCCTACAATCAATTTATATCATTTCTTCCAGCCTACTACTAACAAAGTTCTATATGTATTTATAAATGGCACGACATGATGGGGAAGTAGCCGAGCAAGGAAATCAGAGAACACAAGAAGGAGGAAGGAAAATTGGAAGAAGCAAAGAAATAAACAATGCAAATTATTTACCTGATAGAAGCTTGTACCAGAGAGGGACAAACAAGGAGATATGAAAACTTATGTGAATGAGGCAAAGTATTTATAGATAAACTTGCGAAATAAAAAGGGGAGATAAATAGGCAGGTTTGAAAACGTAAGAAATAAATGCAAGCGTTGATTTTTGAGTGCATGCGTTTAGGCAAGAGATTTATTTCCAGTTCTTCTTGTTTGAACGCTACACGAAAATTGTGATAAATGCATGCGTTGATTTCTCTTTCCAGTTTTATGTTTGAACGATATCACTCTTTTGGATTTTTTTTTTTAGATAGCTTGCGTGATTTATACCAGTTATAATCTAAATTTAAAGCATGCGTTACTGCAAATTTGAACAGATTTGATTGAGGAAGCAAAACTTGAGCTCTTGCGTGATTTATGGTAAGCAATGAAAAAGCTTTTAACTGAAAAGGCAAAAGTAATAAATGCTTACATAAATATTTACTTGATCAATGGTTCGAAAAATTTATTTATTGCAAAACAAACGCAGTGGAAACAGAGAGATATAATGGGTATGCGAAAATTTGCAAAGATAGGCAAGATTAAATTTTGAATGCATTTAATTTAGGTGAGAGGAAAAATGGCAATTGGAAGAGTTGATATTTTTGTGGATAAGGCTGCGTGAATAAATGAATACAGTGACATGCTCAAGAAACAAATGGTAAGAGGCAAATGTCAAAATGTTAAAAGAATAAAATTTTGTGTCACGCGCAAAGGAAGGCAAATTTGATTTCCATATTCTTCTAATCAATTAATTCCCCTTTAATTGCCTTTAATTGATTTCAATTGATTACCTTATCCCTTTTAATTACCCTCCTTAATTGATTTCAATTAATTACCATATTACCAATTAATTATCCTCCTTTAATTACATACTCAAATTTGGTTACTAACTTAATTAGTTAATTAACCCTTTTTGTTAATTATCAATCCTGCGACGTCTCACATTAATCCGTCCGCTTTGTAGGCACTGGTAGCCGGACTGGTTACACGGGCAGATTTCTCCTACAAAATGGGGATTAACCTCGTGTCCTCATGCCATTAACCAAAAGAATTAACTTATTTATCTTTCATCAATTTTATTAATTTGCATTAATTATTCAATAAATTAATTCTGGTCAACTACTGAAATTTTACAATTAATTTCTCTATTAATTGTCATAAATTTCTTTTTGAAATATCTATTAATTGTCATTAACTCCATTTTAAAATATCCGTATGTGCCTTTATTCAAGTTTTGAATTGCTAACTAGGAATAAGGTAGATTTATCAAATAAATTGATTGTAAGTTTCATTGTTTTAAATTGCTTAACAATGTTCACTGCTAACATAATTAATATGTCAAAATTGAGAATATTCCACCAACATGATTTGCATGTCATAACCTACCAAATTAACATAATTAATTAACTACTTTAATATGTTACAAATTTTCTCCTTTTCATTATTTTTAGGGAATGGGTATAACAACAGATATTATGATAATATCCAAAACATTTAGTTACCACTCACTTCATTATACATTATAAAAATTTCCTTTTTTTTTTCTTCTTCTTAAATTTAGTTACAAAAATCATATTAAATTAACGAGTTTAATTCTCTAAATTAAATATTTAAACAATATTGGTAAACACAATTTATATAAATTATGTTTCTAAAAACAAAAAAATTAAAAGAAATAAATAGCTAAAAACTAGGGCTGTTACAACCGTTAGGACTTTTAAATGAGATTAGTAGTATTCCAATTTTATTTTAAAAAAATGAATTCAAGTATCTTCTAACCACGCATAACCGTGAGGACTTTTAAATGGTATTAGAATCAACTTGTTTATTTTACAAATCAACTTTTGATATACGTTCCATACATGCATAACCGCGAGGACTTTCAAATGAGCATGGAAGCACATAACAAATTCCAAGTAATTCACCCATGCATAACCATGAGGACTTTTAAATGAGAGTGAATACTTTGGTATTTATTTATTTATTTATTTTTTTTTTATTTTAAAAAATGTAAAAATGAAAAACGAACGATTCCTGTTTAAAGTACCACATATTGACAAACTATATAGAATTTTGATGAGTGATGGTTGATAGAAAACATGATAGACATAGAGATGGTCATGGAATTTTTTACCAACAAAAAGTTTTATAACTCTTGTTTAAATTTCTAAAGAAATTTACTAATTATACCGTCTCGAGTCATAATATATAATAAATATCAACACTCATCACTTTATCAATTACTATTCATCTTTTCGATAATCATTAGGGAGTCAGATTAGTCAATGTAATCATTTAAAATCAAATTCAAAGATAATTATAAATCAATTTTTCTAAAAACGACCAATCTGAAAACTAGGTCAAAAATGGTTTTCTCGAGGGGGTTTTAAAAGAAAATTTTCTGCTATTTGAAAATTATTTGAAATGAAGAATATGCAGATATTTTCTTTGAAAAAAAAAACGATGCAGTTATTAAATGTCTCAACAAAAATCACGTTTCACTAGTAATTTTTCTATCAACTAGATTACCAGTGTAATCTGCATCTGAATTTCTCTTTCACTCAAAATTATCATCAATTGAATTTTATAGACCAAAACATGAAGTGATCACCAAAAATTTCAAACTCAATTTTTACAGCATTTTAAATGACATTCTTTTGAAGTTGAATTGAAGCCGTGTAAATAATAAAAACCGTGAATAAAGAGTTAGCCAAATGTATTATCAACAATCAGTGAATTTTCTGAAACCAAAACACCATCATTTTTTCAATTTAATCTGTGTGAAGTATTTCAAGAATTTGTAGTGTTTTTGGCATATAAAATATAATTGGCCAACCATGTTGAATAAGTCAAAGTCAAAATCACCATCTTTTCATCATCTCATTATTGGCTGATTTTAATTCAGAATATGGTGCAGATTATCACATTTAATATATCGTTTAAAACATACCATTACCTGTTTTACCTTTACGATATTTTTCGATGTTGTCTATTGTGATTCTGTCACCTTTATACTAGGCTAAGGAACTTAGCTTTGTTGTCCGTTGCGTTTCTGGAACAGCCAAAATCCAGAGGACACTATTGTTGTTCCTTAGCCTGCCACCACACCTACATGAAGAAAGATTTATGTGACCTATTTGTTTTTATAGGTCCAAGATTGTTAGTGACAGAATATTTCGAAAAACAATTTTGTAAAGACCCAAAACTATTTATAATTGTTCCCTTTGGCACCCAAATTTGTTTTACTTTGAGAGATTTTATATTTGTGCCTTTTGGAACCCAAATCGGTATAGTTTTCACATGTTTGGGTCTATACCAACAATTGTTGTGATTGTGTCCAAATTTTCTACAAATTGTGCACATTAAATTTTCTCGATTAATCTCGTTTCTAACATTTTTAGAATGACTATATCCAAGTCCTTGTCTAATCGTATTAATAGTTTGCTTTCCTAATAGCATATTCAACGATTTTTCACTTTTTGAAAATTTATCCAAAGTCGTTAACAATTGTTGGACTTGTGATTTGAGAGATTCATTTTCGTTTAACAACTGTGTGCACTTTTTAATAGAATTCTCTCTCCTAGTATTTTCATTCTCCTTTAAAATCAGAATTTCATTTTCAAGTGATTTTATATTGATTTCTGATTTTTTAATTTCCTTTTCAAATGTTGGACACTTATCACACTTAGAGATCCTACTTTGATAGGTTTTAACTAATTGATCAAGTTGTTTATTACATTCTATCAAAGTATCTTTTTGAGATTCAAGTTTGGCGTATTTTTCCCTAAGTCGTTCAAAACAACCGTTTACTTCATGAAAATATATAAGCAACTCAGAATGGGTAAGTTTTGATACCTCACTTGGCTCGTCATCGTCACTGCCAGTTGTATCACCTCGAAGACACAATTCTGCCTTTTCGCTTTCACTGCCAGTGCTTTGATCATTCTCGTCTATTTCATCCCAAGTGGCTGCAAAACTTTTCTTTTTCTGTTTCTTTCCATGGCTGGATTTAATTTGTGGACAATCGGGCTTGATATGGCTGGGTTTGTTGCAATTATAACAAATAAACTTTTGTTCTTCCGAGTAGTCTAGTGCTTTGGCTATTCTGCTTTTTGCTTTTTGAATTCGAGCTGAGTTACCATGTTTTTGATTCCATTTTTTGAATTTCCTTATCAACAGCTCCAATTCTGCTGCTCCATCATCTTCATCGTTATCATCATCACTTTTGGTTGTTCCTTTGAGAGCTATTGATTTCTTTTGAGTTTCACCTCCTTCACGCTCTTCTTTGAATTTTATTTCTAGCTCATAAGTGGTGAGATTTCCGATGAGTTCTTCAGCTTTAAGTTGTTTTAAATCTTTCGATTCTTGTATGGCAGTTATTTTTGCTTCAAAGCTTCGTGGAAGGACTCTGAGGATTTTCCGGACTATTTCTAATTCGGTGTATGTTTTTCCGAGAGCTTTTGATTTGTATACGATATTGGAGAGTCGTCCGTACATCTCTTTGACATTTTCTTCCTTCGCCATTTTGAAGTTCTCGTATTCGCTGCTTAGCATTGCAAGGCGAGATTCTTTGACTTGAGATGTTCCTTCGTGAGTCACTTCTAGTATGTGCCATATTTCCTGCGCAGTTAGACAATGTGAGACACGATTAAATTCAAATTGATCCAATGAACAGATAATAGAATTCATAGCTTTGGCATTAGTATTCTGTAATTTATTTTCTAGTTCTGTCCATTGTTCCTTTGGTTTCTCTATTTCCTGATTATCTACTGTTATAGTTGGTATTCTATAACCTGTCTCAACAATATTCCAAGCGTCAATGGTTTTCAGAAAAATTTGCATTCTATTTTTCCAATAAGCATATTCACCATTGAACATTGGTGGTCTAACTATGGATTGACCCTCAGCAAAAGCAGTATTAAAAGAAGCCATTTTAAAAATTCAAATTTTT